>JAPEIP010000006.1:156975623-157013833 GCA_026120095.1 Capsicum chinense | reverse complement strand
TTAGCTTTCCAACGATATCAATTTTGCCTAAATACGATATCGGAGCAAAGAGTTATTTCTATTTTACTCTAGCATGTCAGGCTGGAAATAATGTGACGACATTCGTGGAAGCTTACCACATTTGTGATGCCCTATCACAAAGGTTGTTAGCCTTTGGCATAAATCAGATCCTAAGTGACGACATTCATGGTAGCTTACTATATTTGTGACACTCTATCACGAAGGTCGTCAGCCTTAGGCAGAAACCAGCTCCTAAGTGACTACATTCGTGGTAGCTTACCACATTTGTGATGCCCTATCACGAAAGTCGTCAGCCTTAGGCAGAAACCAGCTCCTAAGTGATGACATTCGTGGTAGCTTACCACATTTGTAACGCCCTATCACGAAGGTCGTCAGCCTTAGGCAGAAAATAGCTCCTAAGTGGCTACATTCATGGTAGCTTACCATATTTTTGACGCCTTATCACAAATATCGTCAGCTATTATTTTCAGCAACTAAAAATTTATTTCATAAGGGTATTGTGGTCTTTTACCTTCACTTTCCATGACTTATAACCCTCAAGGAATGTATTATCTTCCATTCTCTTTAGTTAAAACATCTCAAAAAGCTCTCTCATACACTTTCAACCACAAGATTAAGGTTTCCTCTCAAGATCATCTCCACAGGAACAAGAACATTCTTTCCAAAATGGGTGAAACCCTAGTCAAGAAAAATCAAGGGCAAGCCTAAGGATTTCTTCAAGAACTTTCAGAAATATTAGATCTCTTTCAAGATCAAGCTTTAAGGTATGCGTAGTGTTCATCTATGGATTCAATTCGTTCATAGAGCTCAAGAATCATGCTTTTAAATGTTATTTTGTAAACTTTTTCTGGTGATATAGGCATGTACTTGTTGATAATTGTTGTTTAAGTTTCAAGATGATATCTAAAGGTGTTTTCATGGAATATATGTAGTTGTTAGTTGAAAAATACAAACTTTGAGTGGTTTGGTATGATGCAAGTATGAAATCCACCTATGCCTTAAAGAATGCATGCAAGGTGTTTGATAAAATGCCTAGGATGCTAGAAATTCATATTTACATGATATCTAATGACAAGTCCATGTTAGCTATACACTTTAATATGGATTTCCATGCTATATATGTGTTGTTATTATTGTGGTATGAAATATGTATGATAATGTAGATATGAATTATGCATATGAAATATATCCATGCTTTCCCCTACCATGTTTGAGATGTTGAATAAATACATGAAGTATAATATCCCCTACTTATGCAATGTGAATTATGGACTCAAATTTTATGATCAAGTCAGTCATGTTGTGTCTGTTTCTTTCCATCCATTCTTGGGGTTATTCATACCCAAAAATATAATAGTGTGCCTAGATCCATGTCATGTTTCATGATATACAAAATCAAGCCATGATTCAGTAGAATTCAGTCAGTCATGTGACTCAGGAAAACTCAGTAATCTCAGTAGTTCAGTATTCCCAGTAATTTCAGTGCTCAGTAACCTCAGTAATCTCAGTAGTTTAGTAATCTCAGTACTCAATAATATTTGTAACCTCAGTATTCAAAGTTAATCTCAGTAACTTCAGTACTCTCAACTAGTCCTCAGAACTCAGTACATTCCGTCAGTTATCAGAATCTAGTAAACTTAGTTTTAGCTTCGCTAAACAATACCACTAGTATCAATCTAGTTAATCAGTATCAGTTTAGCTAATTAGTTTAGTTCAGTTATTTAGTTTAGCCTAGTTATTTAGTTTAGTGTCTTTCAGATGGGAGTAGGATTCATCATCGAGTGATCCTAGGGATGGGGACTCACCCGCTAGATTAGGACTGAGATCCTTAGAATCAATCCCTAAGTTCCAGAACTATATAGCCAGCATAGGTTAAGACATCACAGCCTGTTATATAAGGGTAGATGAGGTGGCTTAACCTGTGATATGAGGGTTTCCCACCATTATTACTAGAGTTACCTGTTATATAAAGGTTGACCACATGTTATCCTTACTAGTGGCGCGGTATTGACACCCTTCCAATCAGGGCAGAGATTGGACCCCAGTCAGCTTAGCTTGGGTTATGTCAGTTAGATGAATACATCCCATAATTTCAGTTACAGATCCAGGACTGTCAGATACAGTCAACTCAATTCAGTAGTACAGATTCAGTACTGTTAGAGACAATCAGTCCTTATCATTATAAATAGACTTCAAGATCACCCATTAGACAGGACTGATCTCAACTATAGTTAAGCAGTATTAGAATCATCAGATTTAAAGATCCCTTCTAGATAAGACTGATCTAAAATTCAGTTACTCCATATAAAATAGAACTTAGATAGTTCCATCAGAACTTAAATTGTTAGATATAGTCACTCAATATTAGTTATATTGGTTACGCCGATCATCACAATTATATCAGGCATATAGTTTTCTAAAATCATGTATCAGTCATATCAATTATCATAATTCATGATATCAGTATTCAGTATCAGTACACTCATGTTGTCAGTATTCACACTCAGAAGTTAGTATCTCCACGAGTTCAGTTATAGTTATGTATACATGTATGTATTCTCATGTTCATAATAGTTAGCATTGTTTATGCATATAACCCTTTGCATTTATCCTACCTCACTCATATACTCAGTACATTCAGACGTACTAACTTATTTGCGCTATGGTGCTTTCTCTTATGTTACACCATAGGTTAAGAGGCACGAGCTCCAGATCAGCAGCAGCATTCCAGTGTTCAGAGTTTGCAGTGAGTCCTTCTTATTTGAGGATGATATAATTATTGCTACATTTACTATTCAGTTGCTAGATGGAGTTAGTTGGAGACATGTTTATTCAACTCCTTATTCAGTTCAGTTAGAGGCTTCCAGACTAGATGTCAGATTAGATATTCAGATCTCATTATTTTTAGTATTTATGACTTGTTTTAGTATTGTTATAACTTTTTCAGATATTTTGTTATCATACGTTTATTTATTTCAAACCTTATAGTTTTTTATGTTCATGTTTCCAAATTTTTTGATATATTATGCAGTATATAGGTACAAATATCAGTCATGGGTTAGCTTGTGGTCCTTCGGGGTCATGAGCACCATGTAGCATTCCAGTTTAGAAAATTGGGTGTTACAAACTTGGTATCAGAGCCTAAGGTTCAATAGAGTCCTAGGAAGTTTGAAAGCCGCATCTAGTAAAGTCTTGTACATGCGTGTGTTGTGCACCACACTTATATACAGGAGGCTATGAGATGTTTTAGGAACCTTATTTCATGTCTCAGATCGTGCTATAGCAAGGTTCTCTAAGGAACCCATGTAGTTTCACATCATGCTCTCCTCATGTCATCTTTACCTTACTTTAAGGTAACAGAAACAGTGAAGCTTAAGTCCTAAAGATAGAGAATCCTCAGACAGTATCCCATTAGTTAAGTTATGTTTCAAAGTTGTACGGATCTCATTCATAATCATGAGAACTTATTCTCGAACCCAGATTTAGATATGCCATCAGATCCCTTCTCAAAATCCTATAATAGCATGTGACCCAAAGTTAGAAGCATGAACCCAGGATTTTAGCAGTAGACAAGTTGGGATACAATATCCATATTGAATAGATTATGTATTCATGAGGATAGTTATGCTATACTGAATCAGTAGGCTTGAACAATTTGAGTTAGAAAATTTAAGTTTAGTGACTTGAAATTAAGCATAATGGTGTGGATGTGATATTAGTAGTATATGAGAAAATAGAGGTAGACGATGTGTTTAGTAAGGCGAGCATGTGTTGATTAGAGTGTAAGTATGTGATGATAATTACAGTTCAGTTCAGAAATTAGTTTAGTGTTCACAGACTAATGATGAAGGCTTAAAGCCAAGGAGGAGATGGTAGATCAAGTACCTAAGTCAGGCACTCAGATTCCAGTAGTAGTGCCAGTATGTACAGAAAAGCAGTACTTCAGTCAGCATAATGCCTATGCATGCTTCATGTCTCAGATTCCATGGATATAGCTTATGTTCACACGCATTCCATAGAATTGTATGTGCTTTCAGTTCCCAGTATAGGAAGTTTAGTTCTAGATCACTCAGTGTTACAAATCATGTTCCATGAACTCATGAATTCTAGACTTAGGTCATGCATCTCATGACTCATGTATGCATATCATGTTTTACAATATACTCAGCTTCCATGACTCATGCTACATCCTTACTAATCAGTTAAATTTAGACTATATTATGCATACCCTCAGTTTAGACCTTTTGGTACACATATGGTATTTATATTCTATCCCTCAGACTTTAGTCAAGTGCCAAGTTCAGTTATGTGTCTATTCATATTTCAGATTCTCTTGACTTAACCCCTTTAGTGATCTCTCTTTGTGAAAAAAGTGTAGTGTAGCGATGAGTAGTTGCTTAAATAAGGGAGTGAATGATTCATATTAAGAGAAGGTTGTTGCATGCTTTCTTTACACAAGGGTGTAGTTATGAAGATAGGCTTGAATAACCTATTAGTATGCAACCAGGGAGATAGCGAGAGGTAGTACTTAGAAATTGGGAAAATTCAGAGTATGAATGTATATTCAAATCCTTGACTTATGTCAGCCTTCATTGTGCAACTATCACAACTCAATTTCTATCTCAGTTATAGTTCAGTACTCAGTAATTAGTGTTCAGTCTCAGAATTAAACACTTCAGTATCAGTTTAAACCTCAGTTTTAGTATTCAGTTATCAGGACCCAGCATTTAGATCCAGTATGGATCCCTGTTACAGTCTTAAGTTATAGTGTCAGCTTTAGATCAGTATTCAGCTCAGAAATTCAGTTCAGTTTTAGATTTGCTTGACCGTAGCATATAGTTATCAGCTACTTGGTTATAGGTATTCCAATACCTCAGACTATGAAATGTTTCCAAATCATGTAATACGCTTGGTCCTGTATTTTCAGACAATATAGCTTTCATGAAATCCATGATCAGTTACCTCATGTTACTCAGTTAGTCCCTTCTTATATGCATAATACTTTATGGCCTCAGACCAGCTACTCAGATTAAGTCCAATTTAGTCTTGCATACCCAACATTCAGTTACCAGTTACTCAGTTAATCAGACAAGTCAGTATGACTATGCATTCGTGCATCACGCTTTAGTTTTAGATCTTAGATAATCAATCTTGATTTCATACCTAGGTGCCTTGTGTATCGCCTCAACTTCCTCAATATCTCATCAAGGTTAGTCCAGCATTCTTCAAGGAACATAGTATCCCAAGGGGGAGATACACTATAGCCCCTAAACTTTCTTGATTTAAACATGTTATTTTCTTTGATGAATCTATCTTGGAGGAAGTGTTACTTATGAGCCGACCTTCTAGCTTCAAAACTCAGCAGTAAGCCATATAATCAGTGGCTTAGTATAGCCACAATATGATACTCTGTCCATGTCACGCATTAGAGAATCAGTTCAGTTCATGTATCATGTTCCAGACTCAGTTATGTTCTTATGTCTCCACTCATGCATATTGATTAATCAATCTCAGATTCATCGGTATTTTTAGTTCAAGGTAACACCCTTCCTTCATACTCATTCTCATGTATTCACGTATCAGATATGGGTGGTTAGCTTATTAGTACTTTCAATCATGCATTCTTGTATCATGTCAGTCATATAATAATGCATCAGATATGCATGGATTCAACTTATCAGTTAAGCATCAAATATCCATTCTCAGTTTGATAAACTTAGTTTATCGGAACACTCAGTCTATCTATGCATCAGATATGCATGTACAGTATGATATGCTTCATTTTCAGTCATGTCAGCCATGGAATCATGATCAGTCATTCATGCTATATATTCGTGTAAGTTGTCTTTTCTTTCATCTTAAGCAGTCATTATTCGAGGATGAATGTTTCCAAGGGGGAGATATTGCAATACCCTAAAAAATCCAAATCACTATTAAAGCCATGTACCAAGCTCATGCCTAGTACATCATGGTTCTTTTATAGTTTTATGAGTAATTTAGATGTATATTAAGGCTTCAAATAACTACCAGCTATCAGACGAATTAAAACATTCCTTACCGATTAAATTCTTGAGAAGGATATTGGTATAGTCAAACGAGCATATATCTCATTATAATTGGAATTTTTGAGATCATGACCTATCAATAGATATATAATTGAATTATATTTCCAATGATACCAATTTCTCCAAAATCCGATATAGGAAAAAATAGTTATTCCTATTTTACTCCAGTATGTTAGGCTGGAAACAGTGTGACGACATTTGTGGTAGCTTACCATATTTGTGATGCCCTATCATGAAGGTCGTCAGCCTTAGGCAGAAACTTGCTCCTAAGTGACGACATTCATGGTAGCTTACCACATTTGTGATTCCCTATCACGAAGGTCGTCAGCCTTAGGCAGAAACCAGCTCCTAAGTGATGACATTCATGTTAGCTTACCACATTTGTGATGCCCTATCATGAAGGTCGTCAGCCTTAGGCAGAAACCAACTCCTATGTGACGACATTCGTGGTAGCTTACTACATTTTTGATGCTTTGTCAAAAATGTCGTCAGCTATTATTTTCAGCAACTTGGAATTTATTTCATAAAGATATTTTGGTCTTTTCCCTTCACTTCCCATGACTTATAACCCTCAAGAAATGTATTATCTTCCATTATCTTTAGTTAAAACATCTCAAAAAGCTCTCTCATACACTTTCAACCACAAGAATAGGGTTTTCTCTTAAGATCATCTCCTCAGGAACAAAAACATTCTTTACCCAAGAGGTTTAACCTTAGTTAAGATAAAATCAAGGGCAATCCTTTGGATTTCTTCAAGAACCTTCATAAACATTAGATCTCTTTCAAGACCAAGCTTTAAAGTATGCGTAGTGTTCATCTATGGATTCAATTCGTTCATAGAGCTCAAGAATCATGCTTTTAAATGTTATTATGTATACTTTTTGTGGTGATATAAGCATGTACTTGTTTTTGATTGTTGTTTAAGTTTCAAGATGATATCTAAAGTTGTTTTCATGGAATATATATGGTTGTTAGTTGAAAAACACAAACTTTGGGTGGTTTGATATGATGCAAGTATGAAATCCACCTATGCCTTAAACTATGCATGCAAGGTGTTTGATAAAATACCTAGGATGCTAGAAAATTCATATTTACATGATTCCATGATATCTAAATGACAAGCCTATGTTAGCTATACACTTCAATATGGATTTCCATGCTATTTATGTGTTGTTATTGTTGTGGTATGAAGCATTTATAACAATGGAGATATGAATTATGTACATGAAATATATCCATTCTTTCCCCTACCATGTTTGAGATGTTGAATAAATACATGAAGAATAATATCCCCTACTTATGACAATGTGAATTGTGGAGTCCAATTTTATGATCAAGTCAGTCATGTTGTGTCTGTTTCCTTCCATCGATTCCTGGGGTTATTCATACCCAAAAATATAACTGTGTGCCTAGATCCATGTCATGTTTCATGATATACAAAATCAAGCCATGATTCAGTGGAATTCAGTCAGTCATGTGACTCAGGAAAACTCAGTAATTTTAGTAGTTTAGTATTCTCAGTAATTTCAATGCTCAGTAACCTCAATAATCTTATTAGTTCAGTAATCTCAGCAATCTTAGTACTCAGTAATATCTGTAACCTAAGTATTCAAAGTCAATCTCAGTAACTTCAGTACTCTCAACCAGTCCTCAGAACTCAGTACATTCTGTCAGTCATCGAAATCCAGTAAACTTAGTTTTAGCTCGCTAAACAATACCATTAGTATCAATCTAGTTAAGCAGTATCAGTTCAGCTAATCATTTCAGTTTAGTTATTCAGTTCAGCCCAGTTATTTAGTTCAGTGTCTTTCAGATGGGAGTAGGATTCAACACAAAGTGATCCTAGGGATGGGGACTCACCTACTAGATTAGGAATGAGATCCTTAAAAGCAATCCCTAAATTCTAGAACTGTATAACCAACATAGGTTGAGACATCATAGCCTATTATATGAGGGTAGATAAGGTGGCTTAACCTATTATATGAGGGTTTCCCACCGTTCTCACTAGAGTTATCTGTTATATGAGGGTTGCTCACATGTTATCCTTACCAGTGGAGCGGTATTGATACCCTTCCAGTCAGGGAAACTATTAGACCCCAGTTAGCTTAGCTTGGGGCATGTTGATTAGATGAATATATCCCATAGTTTCAGTTACAGATTTAGGACTATCAGATACAGTCAACTCAGTTCAGTATTACAGATTCAGTATTATTAAAGACAATCAATCCTTATCATTATAAATAGACTTTAAGATCACCCAATAGACTTTAAGATCACCCATACCCCAACCACTTTCATGGACTTGATGAACCGTGTGTTCAAGAAGCACTTGGACATGTTTATCATAGTCTTCATAAATGATATCCTAGTCTATTCTCGCATAGAGTGTGATCATTCAGAACATCTCAGGATTGTTCTTCAGACTCTCAGAGATCACTAGCTATTTTCTAAATTTAGTGAGTGCGAGTTTTGGTTAAGATCTGTAGCATTCCTTGGACATATAGTTTCTAACGATGGCATTAGAGTAGATCCTCAGAAGACTAAAATAGTAAAAACCTGGTCTCGCCCTGTCTCTCCATCAGATATTAGGAGTTTCTTGGGATTGGCTAGCTATTACAGATAGTTTGTCGAGGTATTTTCTTCTATTGCATCCCTTATGTCCAGATTGACTCAGAAAAAGGTCAAGTTTCAGTGGTCAGATTCTTGTGAGAAAAGTTTTTAAGAGTTGAAGACTCGACTTACCTCAACTCCAGTTTTAGCTCTTCCAGGTGGTTTAGATGGGTTTGTGGTATATTGTGATGTGTCCAGAGTGTTTTTAGGTTGTGTCCTCATGCAGCATGGTAAGGTCATAGCCTACGCCTCCAGAAAGTTAAAGCCCCATGAGAAGAATTATCCTACTCATGATCTTGAGTTAGCAACCGTAGTATTTTCCTTAAAGATTTGAAGGCATCATCTATACGGAGTTCATGTAGATGTCTTCACGGATCATAAGAGTCTCCAGTATGTCTTTTCTCAGAAATATCTCAATCTTCATTAGAGAAGGTAGTTATAGATTTTAAAAGATTATGACATGAGTCTTCTGTACCATTCGGGCAAGGCGAACGTTGTGGCTGATGCTCTCAGTAGATTCTCCATGGGTAGTGTTTCTCACACCGAGGACAACAACAAGAAGATAGCTGAAATCCATCAACTTTCCAGACTAGGTGTTCATTTAGTTGATTCTTCAGAGGGTGGTATATGTGTTTAGAGTAGTTCAAAGTCATCTCTTGTTTCCAAGGTGAAAGAAAATTAAGACAGGAAGCCTAGCCTTGTCAAGCTAAAAGAGTCAGTTCAGAATCAGAGAGTAGAGGTTTTCTCCCAAAGGGGAGATGGGGTTTTTCATTTTTTGGGTCATCTGTGCATTCCAGGTGTAGATGAATTAAAGCAGTAGATTCTTGTAGAAGTGCATGGTGCGCGATACTCTAATTATCCAGGGGCTACTACGATGTACGGCGACCTGCGGGAAATCTATTAGTAGAGTGGTATGAAGAGAGATGTTGTAGAGTTTGTGGCTAAGTACGCTACATGTCAGCAAGTTAAGATAGAGCATCAGAAGCCTAGTGGACCCTTGCAGGAGTTGACCATTAATACTTGGAAGTGGGAAGAAGTGAACATGGACTTCGTGATGGGTTTGCCTCAAACTCGTTATCAGCACGATTCATTTTGGGTTATTGTACACAGGATGACCAAGTCAGCTTATTCAGTTATCAGCAGGATTTAGTTTGGGTTATTCAGTTTGGAAAATTGAGTTAGCTTTCTAATGATACCAATTTTGTCCAAATCCAACACTAGATGAGGAAGTTATGGATGTTTTACTCAAAACTAACCGAAACACCCAGGTGCGACGTCCAAGTTGATGGACCGCAAAATAAGTGATGGACCACCACATTGACAATCATAGACAAGGTAGTAGGGCCGCATTCTTGATAAGGATTGACGAATGAGCTAACAGATCGTCAGATTTTGGATGGACCATTATCTAGTGAACCCCATTTCTGGTCCATGTATGACGGTCAAAATAACGGACCGTCAAGTTCCTGATGGACCGTTGGTTGGGTTGTCATACGCCATGTTTAGTTTACTTCCAGGTCATTTTAACAGGGGTATTTTGGTCACTTACCACTCACCTATATATACCAGAATGAGTCCGAATTTAGCCATTTTGCTCATTATTATTTCACAAACAAAAACAAGGGTTTCTCTCTAAATTTAATCTCCAAGAACAAGACCCAATCTTCTTTAAAAAATCAAAGGATTTAAAATCCTTCAAGTTTAAAAACATCAAGAACCTTGAGTCGGGTATGCGTAGTGTTCATCTTTGGATCTATTTCGTTCATAGAGCTCAAGAACCATGTTTTAAATATTATTTTACGATTGTCTTGTTATGATATGAGCATGTACATGTTGATGATTGTTGTTTAAGTTTCAAGATAATATCTAAAGGTGTTTTCATGAAGTATATGTGTTTGTTAGTTGAAACCCATGATCCTTATGTGGCTTAATATGGTGAAATTTGTGAACACACTTAAGCTAAAAGAATGCATGTAAAGTGTTTGATAATATGCCTAAGATGATAGAATTAATGTCCTATGATTTAATAGTGCTTGAATGACAAGTCGATGCTCTATGATTTACGATTTCCCATGAATTCCATGTGAGTGCTATACGCTGTTGTTGTGATATGGATGAACATGATATTGAAGCTATGCAAGTATATACTATCGTATGAACTTCCCTTCCATGTATAAGATGTTGAGAACTATGCTTAGCGTGAAATCCCCTACTCATGATATGGTAAATTATGGACTATACTCTTATAATCAAGTCGGTTATGTGTGTCAATTTCCTTCCATTGAGTCCTGGGGGTACTTGTACCCAAAAAATATAGCTGTGTGTTGAGATCCATGTTATGTTATCAAGATAATCTCTGTCAAGCCATGATCTATAGAACTCAGTCGGGCATGTTACTCAGGAAACCTCAGAAATCTCATGATCTCAGTTAATTCTCAAATAGTAGCACTAATCCATCAGTCAACAGAAGTCAGTTACTAAGTCCATGTACCGTCAGTTAAATCATGTTTTATTTTTTCAGATGGGAGTAGAAGTTATCGCCGAGTGAACCTAAGGATGGGAACTCACTTGCTAGTTAAGGATGTGATTCTTAGTAATCATCCTTATGTTCCAGAACTACATAGCCAACATAGGTTGAGACATCTTAACCTGTCATATTAAGGTTGATAAGGTGGCTTAATCCATCATTTTATGGTTCCCACCATTCTTATTTTGAGTACCTGCCAGCTAAGGGTCACTCACAACTGTCCCTACCATTGGCGCGACATTGACACCCGTCCAGTTGGGGCAGAGATTGGACCCCAACTTAGCTATATGCTTTATTGGGGAATTTCAGTCAAATAACTACCTCACACAGTTTTAGTCCTAGTCTTAGTAAAAGAATTCAGATAGTTCTTCAGATTTTAGTATATTAAGATGGTCAGGTATAGTCAATTCAGTTATAGAACGAAACACAAATAGTTCCATTAGATTCTGGACTGTCAGACATAGTCATCTATGTTATCAGAATCTCAGTATTTGTGATGCTAGATATCAGTATATCATGCATTAGTGTTCAGATCTAGATATTATGTAATCACGATCTCAGTTACTGCGTATGCTTGTTTGCACACTTACGTTCATATCAGTAAGTCAGGTAGCATCGTTCATACATGTAAACCCTTTTGCATTTAGCCTACCTCACTCGTATACTTAGTACTCCCAGTTGTACTAACGCATTTGCGCTATGGTACTTTCTTTCATGTTACACCATAGGTTCACAGATACGAGCTCCAAATAAGCAGTTACAGTACCATTCCAGTCGCAGAGTTGCAGTGAGTCCTCATGTATTCAAGGACATATTATTTATTTTATTTATTATTTTAGTTCAGTTTTGCTAGACGGAGTGAGTTGGAGACATGTTCTTGCAACTCCTTATTCAGACAGTATCTAGTGGCTTTCAGATTTAGCTCAGATTTGATTAAGATTTCAGTTGTTTTGGGTATTTGTTAGCCCATATGGATGTTAAGATTTGTCAGATATTCTATGCAGTTTAATCTTATGGCCTATTGTTCATGTTTTCCATATTATTACGTCATATATTGCAATATATAGGTACATTTAGCAGTCATGGGTTAGATTGTGGTCCATCGGGATCATGGGCACCATGTAACGATCCAGTTAAAAAAACTGGGGCATTACACTAACCCAATTCTACCAAATTATAGGATAAATGTGACATTCCCAACAATGGGAAAGATTGGGTTATGAGATCAATTAATGCAATGTTTAGAGGGTATAAGTCCAGACTCAATAAAAATCACTTTTATGCCTATACCAATGATGAAATTTGAAGGTCAAAAAGGCCTAGCACTATTTCAGAATCTGTATTTAAGGATCTTCTTAAGTATTAGAATTCCAAAGAAGCCGAGGTATGATATCAATATGGACAACTGTTATATTATTATTACCATGCATTTATTAATGAATTCGTCATGCCCATTTTTTGTTACGTTGTCCGTTTTTTTATATAAGTCATCAAATTATGTGTTTTTAAACCTTCACTACCTCAATCTTTTTATTAAAAACTTATTCATAAATATTTACTTACAGGATACGTCCAATACTAACAAAGAAAATAGGAAAAAGTAGAAGTATCCTCACACTATGGGCAAAACAAGTTTTGCTTTAATCTGCGACGTTTGGTGTTTTTTCATATTATTACTATGAACTTATTGACTTTACTTAATAATATTTTAATGATGACTTGTATGTTACTAGGAAAAAATGGAAAATTTAGGTGCTTTATCAAATAAGGAATTCTTTATGGCTACAAGAAGAAAGAAACCTAATCGAGTATATAAGGACACATCTGAAGAGATTACAAAAAAAATAGTATGAAATTTTCTATTTCAAAATTGATCAAGATCATTGTTCCCTCAAATATAGAATTTTTACTTGTTTTTGAATCTGATGTGTAGGTTGAAATAGAGAGAGTAGATACTCAAGAAAATAAAGATGGTACTCAACCAACTTATGCATTCACAATAGTTATGGGGCCTGATCACTCTAGTCGAGTAAGACTATTTGGATGCGGGGTTACCAAGTCTCTTTTGAAATATAAAGCAATTGATTCTGGATCCTCTTCAAATATTGTTGATGAACTGGTGAAGAAGAGATTGGATGAGCTAGAAGAGAGGATGCAACAAAGAATACAGGAAAAATTCAATGCTCAAAGAGATGTCATTGAGCGAAATATTAGAATAAAAATCATTGCATAACTTTAGCATCTAAATAAAATATTAACACTTGATCCTTATATGATAGGATTCAATGTCCATTCATCAGGAGAAGCAGTTGCTAATCAACCAATAAACCGTCTATCTATTGGTAGTAATAATCAAGGTCATTCTTTGTTTTTTGATCTATTGGTAGTAACAATATGTTGGTAGAACTTCTCTCAATTTTGGTGTGTGCCTACTGCTGATTAGCTTGTAAAAGTTAGCTATTAGTTTGGTATTAATAGTTTGATATTGTGGCCTGGTAATATTAGTTTGGTATTGTGGTCTGGTATTAGTAGTTGGGGATTGTGTCCTGGTATAAGCTTGGTATTAGTAGTTTGGTATTGTGGCCTAGTTAGAATCTGTTCAATTTTTACTACAAAAGAAAATATACAAGTTCCCTCATAAATTATACATGTATTAGTTATGCAGATTTCTAAATTTCAAACATATCATTATATATGATTAACTTACTTCCTAACGAGCTACCAAGTGTTGCTAAACTTATACATACATAAATTAATTACTTGAAGAAGTTACCCCCTTACTAGCTACCAAAACCACTAAAAACTTGGAAAGATATTGTAACTGGTTATTACCTTGGACCAAATAAAATCATTTAAAATTTATACTGTTCAGAATCAATAGCGAGTTTAAGCACAGACCGGAGATCTGGATCAACTTCATTGCTGCCTGTCCCCTCTGTAGTTTATTTCTTTTCATAAATTCATAAGAAAATTCAAACTAAAACTACCAGTAATAAAGAGAAAAATGGTAAAGCACTTAAGAAATAACACCTCATGATTACCTTGAAATTAAAGCACATGGAGGAGTTAACAAGAGCCTTGAACCGGAGCTTCGATGGCTAAAAATTCTTCTTTCTTAGTTTATGATTTTAATTTTTTGGCTTAATATAGTGCATGCGATGTGTTTTTAACACGTTCACCTTTGACATATTATCTGTTATAGTATAACTAGTATTGTTGAAAGAGACATTATCCGATTTATATGTTGATTCTTTCAACGAAAGTTGCATCTGAATGAGCTAGGATCGATGTTTGGGGAATAAAGACATGTTCTTGTGCTGCTATTCACTTTTCTTGACATTTCCATGGAACCCTAGCTATAATTATTTTACTCGTACTGCTATAGCTACTACTATAGTATCTTGCTTTGGTTTAACAGCTAAATCCCAGTGTAAAGAACATTCATATATATAGCATGTATAGACAACAAAACTTTGGGTTTAGTGTAGTATATAAACTTGGATATGTGGGTGATAAACATCCATGCATTTTTGAATGCTCACTATATATATTTCGGGTAATTAACTCACAAGTTATGTTGTATGCCTCGTAGTGTTGTAAACCCTCTTTGTCTAGACTTTACTATATATAATCATGTCCTCAATCTTTTAATTCATGAGATAATATTTGTGGTCTGAAAACTTTCAAATCTTTTTGGTGCCTTTTCCAAGTAGGACTTAGCAGTATAATACCACTCCTTAAATAATCCCCTGAACTCTTTCCCTTGAACACGGTCGGTATTGAATGTAGATTTTATATGCCTGCTAGCCTGTGAGTAACTAGAATTATGTCTGCCTTGTAAATTCATTGTATTATATATTATATAAGAATGTAGATATGACTAAGAGCCCGACCTAATCCTCCCAATGTGAACTCAAAAAATGCTTAAAGTAGAACTCCAACGAGGTATTGACCCATTATATCATGCTTCAATGTTATTATAATCATTTTATGTTGTCATTTAAGTGCTAATATATATTATTTGTTCTCTTTATATAGGTGTCCAAATTGAAGAAATAGATGAAGAAAGTGATGAAGACATTGACCGTACTTGAGAAGATTTTTGGGTTATGGATAAATGCTCTAATATCAATAGTTTTGTGTTAAATTTCTTGAAACTTACTGCGACTCAAATTTGCTATTATGTAAAAATATAACTAATCATTTGGACTTGATTACATTTTGCTTTTGGGTTTAAATTACTAGCTTGTTCCATATTTTGAATTATGAGATTATTAATGAATGATTTTGTTTTGTGATGTGTATATATTGTGTTATAATATATTATATATGCAAACAAAAATTTACATTAATACGAGTGACTATTTATATAAATCATTTCAATTTAATAACATGTGACAATAATTATTGCAATACATCAATAAACAAATGCAATAGGTAGTCAAAAAGTGTTACAACAGAATAACAAAAGTGTTGCAATAGATACTATTACAACGGTTTACTGTCGTTGCAATATAATCTATTGTGATGGTTAGTAACCATTGCAATAGATGAAAATAGGCATTCCAATAAGTAATGAAATAGTTGTAATAGGTACTCAACAACCATTGGAACAAAATAACAAAGCATCGCAATAGATGTAGTTGCAATGGTTTAATGTCGTTGTAATATACTCTATTGCAATGGTTAGTAACCATTACAATAGATGAAAATAGTTATCTCAATAAGTCTAAAAATATCCATCACCATAACTTGATCTATGGTGACGGTTTCAGACAACCATTGCATAAACCATTGCCATAGACCTATCACAATGCCCACATATAGGACGCTTGCTGAACCATTGCAGTAAAGATATGGAAATGATTTGGTTGTATATTGTAATAGTTTTGCAACCGTCACCATAGGGCTAATTTCTAGTAATGACAATTATTCATATGTCAGGTTATGTTGGATTGATTAATCTGTGATTTGGCCTCTTGCTAAAACTTTTTGTTTTTAAGAAAAGCCTTCTAAGAATCAGGTCTCTTGAAATCAACTAGTTCAAGATATAACACTTTCACCATAGAGTACCTTGATAGAGAGAAAATAGTCAGATCTTCAAATATCAACCCTAGAGCACTCACTTTTAATGAATATTTTTGACTCCTGTTTCTTTTCTCAAGTCAGGAACCATTATTACTTGTTTGATTTTAGAGCCCACATAAGTTTTAGTTCGCAGTAAGAAGACAACAATCTGACCAAACTTTTCTTAGTGCATCTTTGTAGAGAATACCTCTTTATCTTAATCAAGTACTTGAATCTATTTACTTGTGTATTCTCTTCCCATGCTTATCTAAATTTTATCATTCCTTCACTTTCCCAGCTTTGACAGATCCCTTTATACTGCCTAATTTTTTTTATGATTGTTCTCCTTTTTATTTCCATCTTTATCTTGATTAGACTATAAAAACTTCAAGGTCAAGAATCTTCTCTTTTCCGCTTCCTTTCTTTTCATCACTAGATTGGTTATAACAGTCATGATAACAAGATCACTCTAGGTATGAAACTTTTAACGTAAACCCTCTCTAATATCAATTGTTGAACCCTTAGGGGTTGTAACACAAGTGAGGGACCAGGTCCCTCAGAGTCATTGTCAAGCATTAGAAAAGTAAAGAAATTACGACGTGCTCAAAACACAAAAGATATATAGGAAAGAACAATACAAGATTTTTACGTGGAAACTCAATATGGTAAAAACCATGGCTTTCCCTCACAAGCACAAAAACATTGCACTATAACTAACCTATTGATAACATACTTGACTGTTAACCTAACTCTAGGTTCCTCCTTCTTGCAACACCTCTATTGTAAGCTCAATTTGACACGTCTGCCAAGTTTTCCTTAAAAACTGGTTAACTCTAACAAGCTATAAGCTCAGGTAACTCTACCTAAGCAACTTTCTCAAAAGAAAGAACTACTCTTATAAGATGAGTAGTTATATTACAAATCATTAGCCACTCAAGAACTATTTTAATTTAAGCATACATAATGCTAAGAACTTGAGTAGTATTGAAATGGGCTTTTGCCGCCTATCTTCAATCTTTGTAATTAATCGAAAAACCAATTGTCGAAGAGATGTCTCTTTCATTTTATAGTTGGGTGATGATTAGGGATTGGATATCATTGGACCAACAATCCAAGTCGGTATAAAATAACACCTGGAAGTTTGTTACCCCAAATGAAAAAAACATTCCGATACCATGTCAAAAATATACGGTAATTTACATGTCCAAGGACCTGGTCCCTCGTAGTTTACCTGCTCATCATCAATTCTACATATAGAAATTATCCCCTTTTTTAAGATGATAAACCAAACCATAAAATTTGAGCACCATTGCACATTCATCACATTTAGTCAGAGTGATTACCACTTGAAGATGAATTTTCCCCTATCATTATTCATCCTCTATCATACAACACATGGATGTGATCCCTTGTTTTCATTCTTCCCCTGTGATCATGCACATTTAATTTGTGAATTTGCATTTCTTTAACATTTCTTCCCCCTATCAACATGATTTCTAATTTTGTAGTTTATTACATTAGTATTCCCTATTACTCATACACTTCTGGTTTTTACATATAAAGTCAGTATTCCTTCTTTTGGAATCATTAAAAAGGATTGATAGTAAACCATAAGTAAATATAAGGCAAGTTAATTAACTCATAGCCACTGGGGCAACACAAACATAAAGACAACATAAAATAAGGAGATCAATTGAAGATCACAAATAGAATTCATTCATAAGCAAAATTTTAGTATCAGTACAATCATACTTAAAATAATGCATTAAATGTATTATCTTTATGAGCTAACACAAGGAGGAAAATAGGAACCTAACACTGAATAGTTTTGGGGACAGGGATAATGAGACTTAAGTAGAGGGAGGTTTTTGGGAAAAGGACTTATGTAGTGTCTCCATTCTTGCATTTTAAACGTTGTGAGCATCCAACAACTATTTGGTGAGAGACTTTACCTCAGTATTCAGTTCCTGATTTTCACCATTCAGTTTTGCTACCTTTGCCATGAGTGTTGCATTTTCTGCTGCAAGCTCATTTGTGGGACCTGGTCCTTCAAAGGACAACTTCTAATTATGCAATTTCATGTGCACTATTTTAGCATATTTTAAAGCCAGTTTGATCCTTAGTTCCTATACTCTTTCCCAACTTCTCTTGAACAGCTAGCAACTAAAAAACTTGAGGTACAAATCTAGCTTTTCCCACTATGCATTCATTCTCCACAAGTGTTGTCAGGTTGATCATCTGTTTGGCTTCCCCAGGTGTTCCCTTAGTTCCACATACACCATAATGTTCCCAGGTATTAAGGCCTGGTATTATTAGTTTCATTTTGTGGCCTGGTATTAATAGTTTGGTATTTTGTTCTGGTATTAGTGTTTAGTTTGGTATTAGTAATTTGGTATTGGTAGTTTGGTATTGTGGCCAGGTTAGAATCTGTTCATCTTTGACTACAAAAGAAAACACACAATTCCCCTCATAACTTCTACATATATTAGTTATATAGGTTTCTAAATTTCAAACATATCATTATATATGAATAACTTACTTCCTAATGAGCTACCAAGTGTTGCTAAACTTATAAAACATAAATTAATTACATGAATAAGTTACCTCTTTACTAGCTACAAAAGACCCCTAAAACTTAAAAAGTTATTGCAACTGGTTTTTACCTTAGACCAAATAAAATCCCTTAAATTTTATACAGTTCAGAATCAGTAGCAAGTTAAAGCATAGACCGAAGATCCGAATCAACTTCACTGCTGTCTTTCCCCTCTGTAGTTCATTTTTTTCAACAAATTCATAAGAAAATTAAGATTCAAACTACTAGCAATAAATAGAAAAATTATAAAGCATTTAAAAAGTAACACCTCATGATTACCTTGAAAGTAAAGAAAGCAGAGGTGTTAACAAGAGCCTTGAACCAGAGCTTCAATGGCTGAAAATTCTTCCTCAGCTTATGATTTAAATTGTTGTCTTAATAAAGTTTATGTGATGTTCTTTTAACAAGTTCACCTTTGACATATTGTCTATTGTAGTATAACTAGTATTCTTGAACGAGACACTATCCGATTTGTATATTGATGATTTCTATAATGGTTGCATCTGAATGAGCCAGGATCGATGGTTGGGTAACAAAGACATGTTCTTGTGCTTCTATTCACTTTTTTTGAATTTGCAATGGAAACCCTAACTATCTTTATTTTACTCGTACTACTATAGCTGCTACTATAGTATCCTTCTTTGGTTTAATAGCTAACTCTTAGTGTAATTAACATCCATTTATATAGTATGTATGGACAAAAAAACTGTGGGTTTAGTGTAGTATATAAACTTGGATCTGTGGGTGATAAACATCCATGCATTTTTGAATGTTCACTATATATATTTTGGGTGATAAACTCACAAGTTATGTTGTATGCCTCGTAGTGTTGTAAACTCTCTTGGTCTAGACTTTACTACATATAATCATGTCCCCAATATTATAATTCATGAGATAATGTTTGTGGTCTGCAAACTTTCTAATTTTTTTGGTTCCTTTTTTATATACCCGCTAACTTGTGAGTAACTGGAATTATATTTGCCTAATAGATTCATTGTATTATTGTTATATGAGAATCTAGAAATGACTAATAGCCTGACCTAATCCTCCCGATGTGAACTCAAAAAATACTTGAAGTAGAACTCCAACGAGGCATTTACCCATTATATCATGCTTCATTATTATTATAAGTTCTTTATGTTGTCATTTAGGTGCTAATTGATAATATTTATTCTCTTTATATAGGTGTCAAAATTGAAGACAGAGATGAAGAAAGTGATGAAGACATTGACCTTACTTGAGAAAATTTTTGGATTGTGGATGAATGCTCTAATATCAATAGTTTTTTGTTAAATTTCTTGAAAATTACTGCGACTCAAACTTGCTAGTATGTAAAAACTGAACTAATCATTTGGACTTGATTACATTTTTCTTTTGGGTTTAAATTACTAGCTTGTTGCATATTTTGAATTATGAGATTATTAAAGAATGATTTTGTTTTGTGATGTGTATATATTGTGTTATAATTAATTATGTATGTAAATAAAAATTTACACTAATACGAGTGACTATTTATATAAATCATTTTAATTTAATAACTTGTGGCAATAATCATTGCAATATATCAATAAACCATTGTAATAGGTAGTAAAAAAGCGTTGCAAAAATAGAATAACAAAAGTGTTGCAATAGATTCTATTGCAATGGTTTACTGTCATTGCAATAAATCTATTGTAACGGTTAGTAACCATCGCAATAGATTCTATTGCAACGACATTAAACTATTGCAATAATATCTGTTGCCTAACCGTTGCAATAGATCAAAATAGGCGTCTCAATAAGTCAAAAAATAGCCGTCGCCATAGCTTAACCTATGGCGGCGGTTTCAGAAAACCGTTGCATAAACTGTTTCCATAGATCTATAATAATGCCCACATATAGGACACTTGCTGAACCATAGCACTAAAGCTATGGTAACGGTTTTGTTGTCTATTACAACAGTTTTGCAGCCATCACCACAGGGGTAATTCTAGTAGTGACACTTATTTATATGTTCGGTTATTTTGGATTGATCAATCTGTGATTTTCCCCATTGCTAAAACTTTTTCTTTTTCAGAAAAGCCTTCTAAGAATCATCTCCCTTGAAATTAACTAGTTCAAGATATGACACTACCGCCATAGAGTGCCTTGAGAGAGAGAACATAGTTAGATCTTTAAAGATCAACCCTTGAGCACTCACTTTTAATGAACATTTCTACCTTAAGTCCCTTTTCTCCAGTCATGAACCATTATTATTTGTTTGATTTTAGAGCCCACTTAATTTTTTGTTCTCAATAAGAAGACAATAGCATGACCAACCCTTTCTTGGCCCATCTAGGTAGAGAATACCTCTTTATCTTATTCAAGTACTTGAATCTATTTGGTTGTGTATTCTCTTGTCTTTCTATGCTTATCTAAATTTTATCATTCCTCTACTCTCCCAGCTTTGACAGATCCCTTTACAGTGCCTATTTTTTAATGATTGTTCTCCTTTTTCTTTCTATCTTTATCTTGATTGGACTCTAAATACTTCAAGGTCAAGAATATTTTCTTTTTCGCTTACCTTCTTTTTACCCCTTGATAGGTTATAACTGTCATGATAATAAGATCACTCTAGGTATGAAACTTTTAAAGTGAACCCTCTATGATACCAATTGTTGAACCCTTGGGGGCTGCACCACAAGTGAGGGACCAGGTCTCTCAGAGTCCTTCTCAAGCATTAGAAAAGTAAAGCAATTATGAGGTACTGGAAACACAAGAGCAATGCAGGAAAGAACAACAAAAGAATTTTACCTGGAAACCCAATTTGGGAAAACCACGGCTTTCCCTCACAAGCATAAAAATAGTCCACTATAACTAACCTCTTGATTACAGATTCGACTGTGAACCTAAATCTAGGTTCCTTCTATTTACAAAACCTCTATTTCAAGCACACCTTGACACCTCTACCAAGATTCCCTTTAAAACTTGTTAACTCTAACCAACTACAAGCTCAGGTAACTATACCCAAGCAACTCTCTCAAAAGAAAGCCCTTCTCTTATAAGATGAGTAGTTTGATTACAAATCATTACTCACTCAAGAACTATTTCAATTTAAGCACTCATAAAGATAAGAACTTGGGAAGTATTGAAATGGTGTTTTGCTGCCTCTTTTCAATCTTGTAATTTGTGCAAAAATCAATTATTAAAAGGCGTCTCTTCCCTTTTTTTGTTGGGTGATGATTTGGGATTGAATATCATCGGACCAACTATCCAAGTTGGTTAAAAATAGAACCTACAAGTTTGTTACACAATATGATAAAATTGTTTAGATACGATGCACCAACTGTACAACACTATGCATATCCAGGGACTTGGTCCCTCGTAGTTTAGTTTTTTATCATCAAAACTACCATATAGTAGTTAGACATTGTCTCTGGAGGATGTTTTATGATATTACATAGGGAGGTATCTTTTGATATTTTAGACCAGATATCTCTCACTAACCTAGGGTGGAAAACTCGAGAAGTAGAGAGAGGGTCTAGCACTCACGTCATTAGAGCTCCTGGTGAACAGAGAGTAGGTGATGATTTTATAGCGTAAGAGATTATGCTAATGAGTACTGACCTTGGGTTGCTGTCAAAGAAGTTCATGATCATGAATTTTGAGAAAGTTCATATAGTAGGAGAATAGGGTGCAACTTTCAATGCTTATAAGACCAAATTAAAAGAGAAGGCTAGGAATCATGATCGTTAGTTGGTGGGTTTTCAAGCCGAAGGGCAAGGAATCCAAGGTTGATAGACATAAGAGCGATGAGATATCTGAGGCAGGGTTTGAGAATTCAACTTGGGGTGATGATAATTTTGAGTGTGATAGTGGTGAGGATTGGGTCGTCGAGACCAATGATTATGTGAACTCTTATAGTGCGACTCTTTTTTTTATCATTAGTAGAAAATAAAGAGGATCCTAGAGCAAATATGATACCATTAGATGTGTACAAGCCATTAAGGATGGGGGAACTTAAGCCTATGTCCATAAAACCATTAATGGTTGACTCATCTATGAAGAAACTGGTAGGTATTTTGTGTGACATAGAAGTAATGGTATCATCCCTTATGTTCCCCACTGATTTTAAAGTTCTTTACTATGATGTGAATTGTCATGCCCCATTATATTGGGTAGACCATTCCTATCCAATAGTAGGGTATTGATTGATAAGGACTTGGGAGAGATCACCTTCAAACTAAATGATAACAAAGTAGTGTTTGATGTGTCTATGATAGTTCAACAACAAGATGATATGCGAGTGGTTTCTGTAATAGAGACTATTGATAAGGATGTTCTTACAGAGGCCAATGTACCAAATTCACTAGGTGTAGGCGGGATCTAGGACATATGAGAGAGAAAGTGGATATCTTAAGAGTAGAAGTGTGCTCTCTCAGTGCTACATATTAGACATCACTCCAGTTGTATCCCCAATTATAAACCATTACCTTTGTACCACCTCAAACACTTTGATTTATTTGCAAAGGATGATTGATAGTCCCTATAGTTAGGACTACGAGAGGCCGAGAGGGGGACCTGTAGAATTCAGACATGCCATTTGAGCAAGCCCTGAAAAGGGCCACCTATGATTCAATGGAGACTACATTCTTTGATAGTTAGAGGCTTTCCAAACTAGTTATGGGTTCTTTTTATCATAGTGCATTACCACCACCATGGCCTCCATCTGCGGATATACCTCTCATTTTGGGATGCTCGTGACATCGATGCTTAGTGTGTCCTATGTATGTTATCACTTTTCTCTATTTTACTTTATTTTCATACATTTAGGACAATGCAAAGTTTTTAGTTAGGGGTAGGACATACAATAGCCACCATGGGCTTTTTGTGTTTCTTTTTTTCTCGATCGAGGTATGGTTATCGAACTGGCATGTCTAGGTTAATTTGTGTTGTACTGTGTTTTACTTCGTACTGTGTTATGTTTTGTGTAATTAGGAGATTTTTAAGTATTTAGGGAAGTTATCATGTTTATATGGATTTTTGAGAAAAATTATACCCCTTCAAAAAATGTGTTTTAGAACTGTGTGAATGTATATAGGTGTTAACATTGTGGATCTTGTTTTGGCATTAGGATTAGGGACATGATAATCATTTTCTCACATATGTGTGAAGTGGATTAGTATCCATATGCATGTGAGATGATACTTAATTCCCTTTGTGTGTTCAATTCAGAACATACATGGTTAGTCTTGCATAGGATGTAGGATAGTCAGTTAGGAAAGGATCATAGGACGTTTTTGAATTTAGTTCACTTTTAGCCTAAATGTCCTTCCTTGTGTGAAATAATATCCCTGGGTCCTTGTTTTGAGCCTTATAGCCTATTTTTCATTTTCACTTATTCACCTTCCAATTTATATTACAGTGAACCTATTTTGGCCCTGGTCCTCCTTGGACATTATGCACCTCAACTCAAGCAAAATCCTAAGTTGAAGGTTTCCATCACAGAGATGTATAGTGTAAAATAGGTATGAAAAAGCGTAAAATAAGAGAAAAAAGTTAGAAGGGCTGGGTGTGGTAGCAAAAAAAAGGAAAATTATGAAACAAAAAGAATAAAAGACTACCCAACCTGAATGTGCAATAAAAAATAAAAAGGGAGATATAAGGGCAAAATAAAGAGGAAATTCACAAATAAGTGAGACCCCAAAGTTAGCGTAGTTCTAAGGAGGCTTAGTAACATGATATGTCTATATGTACCATACCATCCCCCTAAGCTTGCATTAGAAGTCGAGAAAAGCCCTATAGCGATTCTATATTGACTGTCTAAATACTACGAAAAAAAAAATAAGGGAAAGCCTATGGTATTTGATGCACATTAATTGGAAATTTTCTTCAGTGTGTGAGTGTCTCTTGAATTTCCCTGCATTGACATGCACTATTTCATATGAGTGAGTTGGGACATTTTTATTTTGAGGGCACATAATTATTATTCCTAGGTATTTGCTTATTTTGGGTAGTGTGACTTGTTTATATGCGTGGTTGTCTATTGTTAATGTAGTGTCATACCTTAATCACATTGTTTCACATTGTTGTGCTTCATGTTCATATGTAATTAGTTTTGAAAAGTGATATTGGAGAAGGTGTTGTGTTTTGAGCTTAAAGTTTGATGGATATCCTTGAATAGTTTAGATTCTCCTAGTTAAACATCATTTTTGTTTTGTTGTATTTTGTTGCCTAAGGACATGCAAACCTTCTAAGTTGAGGTTTTTGATGTGCTATAGAAATATAGCACTTTCGATGCTTTAAGCTATGAAAATATGTAAGTTTCTCAGGTTGTTTAGTTAGATATGATTCAATTTGGGTATGTTTTGCAGGAAATCTTATTTTGGATGCTAAGTTCATGAAAAAAATGAAAAATTGGGGTTTTTAGCTACTAATTGAAGAAATTATGAATGTTTGGGACACTTTTCGGCTTGTTCGTGATCAAAGAATGTGCGGGAATTAAAGAAGATCTGAAAAGATAACTCCTGCACTTCCTAAATCGACATGCGAACCGCAAGTAGTACATGTGGACTGCATGTGGGCAAAGCAAGTGTTAGAAGTCTAAAATCTCGAGAGCTAACCTGCAAAATTTTTTGGTCCTCGTAATTGATGTCCCCGCTTGCGTTCACCCTGTAGGCCACAAGTACTACCTGTGCCCTAGGCCAGGTGTAAGTAGATACCATAAGTATCCACCGACTCTTTTTTGTCCTATTTTGTTCGGGCTTTGATTTTAGGGTTTCTTCTTGTACTACAAATACCCTGTATGTGTTTTTAGTTGAAGCAATGATCTCTTGATACTTAAAAGAATATTTTGATTCCGAGATCTGACTTAGGTCTTGCAATTCTCTTATATTGATTTCAGTTGATTCATTCATTTATGGTTTTAGGTTTTTCTACTTCTTATTATTATGATTTCATCTATGCTTTCGATCATGAATGTTATTGATTATTTCAAAGCATGAGCAGCTAAAAACCCATAGCTAGAGTTGTGTAAACCCTAACAGATTGACGAAGTAGGGGAAGTGCTTTTGTTGTTTTGAACTGATACGCATGCATGCATTGTATTATCCTTACTTTAATAGATATTTTAGCGGTGTCCAACATTAAGACCCCACCTATATTATTTCTACTTACTCCAAATAGGAGTTGTGACTAGGAAAAGATAATCATTACAGTAATTTAAAGTTTAAATATCGATTCAAGCTACTAGGTATTATCAAAGTAAGATGGTCATCTATCATCTAATAACTAGAGACTCAAAAGGTAATAGTTAACTAGGATCAATATAAAGGTTAGTAAGGAGACATCCTAAGACACAAAAGGTAAAGGTTGAAATCCATATTCTTGCCCAAAAGATTATACATGGTACATAATTCATTAGATTCTGCATGTAAGGTATCGGGTTGGTTCCACAAAACACGGCATGCCAACGAAGTTGAGAAGCCAGGGAGAACACAATCCTAGTGTTCACCAATGCTGGTTACAACCAAAGTGGATATTTTATCCTTCATCGATATTGCTATTTAAATCCCCATTTACTTTTCCAATTTTTGCCTATTGATTACAACATCTTATTTCCACAACTCCACGTATTCCCTTGTGATTCGGCCCAAACCTTTTTTGGGTTACTATATTTAACAGCGACCGCAATCATCTTTAGAGTGAAGGTGTAGCTTGGGCTTTATCAAGGGTGAAATAATATTTGTTGTGTTGTGAAAACTAATGGAAATAGGTTCACGTAGTGTTTAAAGGTCGTTCATAGGTGAATATACCCCAATACCCCTCATCTTATGTAACAAAACCTAAAATTGCTTTGATTTAAAGCATCAGAGTGGTATGGAACTTATTGCGGAGGCTAACCTCTATG
The DNA here is from genome assembly GCA_026120095.1 of Capsicum chinense. Taxonomy (NCBI): domain Eukaryota; kingdom Viridiplantae; phylum Streptophyta; class Magnoliopsida; order Solanales; family Solanaceae; genus Capsicum; species Capsicum chinense. The sequence goes on along the minus strand of JAPEIP010000006.1, from coordinate 156,987,083 downwards.
CCACGACCCTAACATGTTGATTATCCTCTGTGTCACGGACCCGTGACATGGTGATGTCGCGGAGGCTCACTACCTCTGTGGTCCAAAACCACCTAGAATCCCATGCAAAATTCCATATCTCTCTCGATACATCCCAATAACATATATAAAAACAATTCAAGTAAAAAATTGATGTTTCAGACATGGGAGGGCCAAAATCAAAATGCGCAAAATTTGGAGGGTGTTACATTATCCCCCCCTTAGGATCATTTATCCCCGAATGATGAGCTAGGACACTTTTCTCAAGAGAATAGAAATATTATACCAGAATCAAATGATAAACCCAGATAATAAAAAGGAAATATAAAATTCATACCTTAAGTTCTTTCGCTCAATGAATGGAACAAGGATGGGTACCTAACCTTTATATCTTCCTCCACTTCCCAAGTGGCCTCTTCCACCTAATGGCTTCTCCAAAGGACCTTTACTGAAGCTATATCTTTAGTTCTCAATCTACGAACTTCTCTATCTAAGATCTCCATTGTGAACTCCTCGTACGACAGGGAATCTAAAATACCAACACTCTCAATAGGAACCACTAGGGAAGGATCACCGACGTACTTCTTCAACAAAGACTTATGAAACACAGGGTGAACAGAACCCAAACTTGTATGCAATTCTAGCTCATAGGAACCATTCCCTACTCTCTTAAATAATAAATAGGGGCAAATGTAATGGGAACTGAGCTTTCCTTTCTTTCAAAATCGTATCACTCCCTTCATGGCAGATGACTTCAAGAACACCCCATCACCCACATCGAACTCCATCTCTCTTTACCTCACATCCACATAGGACTTTTGATGACTTTGGGTAGTCTTAAGCCTATCCCGAATCACCTTCACCTTATACATAGCTTGATGAACTAGGTCATGATCGAAAAATCTTTCCTCACAAACTTCGAACCACCTAATAGGAGATCTACACCTCCTACCATACAACGCCTTAAACAGGGCCATCCAAATACCAGAATGATAGTTATTATTGTACTCAAACACTACAAGAGGTGAACTGTCAACCCAACTACCATCAAAGTCAATTATACAAAATCAAAACATATCTTCCAAAGTCTAAATAATAATTTTCCGCTTGTCCATCCGTTTGCAGGTTGAAAATGGTGCTAAGGTTCACTTTAGTCCCTAAACCTCTAGAATGACCACAAAAAACTAAGATGAGAACTGAGTACCATGATATAAAATAATGGAAAAGGGAGAAAGATGCAACTTAACGATCTTCTAAATAAATAACCTTGCATAGTCCTAAAAGAATAGTTAATCCTCACCGGTAGGAAGTGAGTAGACTTAGTCATCCTTTCCACGATGACCCAAATAGAATAAAACTAGTTCGAAGACTACAGAAGGCCTATGGCTAAATCCATATTAATTAATTCCCACGTCTAGATAAGCAACTCAATTTCTCGAGATAACTGACTGGGCCTCAAGTGCTCCAATTTCACTTGTTGGCACACCATGCACTTAGCCACAAAATCAGCCGCATCCCTCTTCATGTTATTCTACAAATAAATCTCCTTAAGGTAATGATACATCTTCATCAAACTAGGATGAACCAAATAATACGACTCATGAGATTTTTCCAAAATTCTACCTCACAGCCTATCTACATCGGGAACACACAACCTCCTTCGGTACCTCTAGATACTAACACCACCAATCTCGAAATCCATCACTTTCTGCCTACCTATATCCTCTTTAATTTGCATTAAGTTAGGATCCAAAACTTTTTTCTCCTTCAACTCAGAGCCAAGAGATGACTTCGCCACCTCTTGCATAAACACACCGCCATCCTTAAAACCTAAGAAATGAATTATAAAATTATCCTAATAGTTAATATCCTTAACCAAATACCAATTCTCTTCATCCACATGAGATAGAATCCCAATAGATAACCTGCTAAGAGCATCAACAACCATGTTAGCCTTACCTGGGTGATAGTAGAGGCTCATTTCATCATCCTTGAACAACCCAAGCCATCTCCTTTTCCTGAGATTCAACTCCTTCTGGGTGAATACATATTGTAAGCTCTTATGATCCGAATAGATGTCAACATAGATCCCATATAGATAATGTCTCTAAATTTTCAATACGAACTCTACAACCAGCAACTCTAAATCATGAGTTAGATAATTCCTCTCACGATCTTCAACTGCCTAGAAGCATATACTACCACCTTGTGTTTTGCATTAACACAGAACCAAGTCCCACATGAGATATATCTCAATAAACCACAAAGCCATCAACACCATCGGGTAGGGTCAAAATAAAAGCAGAAGTCAATTTATCTTTCATCTTCTCAAAACTCCCCTGGGAAGCATCAGACTATAGAAATTTCATTTTCTTCAGAGATAGCTTAGTCAAAGGGCAAACAATCGATGTGAAGCTTTTTACAAACCTCTAATAATAACCATCTAAACCCTAGAAGCTTCAAATGTTGATTGGAGTCATATGTTTAGGCCTCTTCTTAACCACCATAATTTTCTGTAGATCCACTATTATCTTTTCACTAGAAACAATAGAACCTAAAAAAGTAACAATGTTCAACAAAAATTTACACTTCAAAAACTTAGCATACAATCGCTCATCCTTTAAAGTCTGTGCCACAATATGTAAGGGATTTGCATGATCCACCCCACTCTTCAAATATACCAGAATATCATCTATAAATATAATAAAAAAATTCCAAAAACAGATGGAATACCCAGTTTATGAGGTTCATAAATGCCACTGGGACATTGGTAAACCTAAAAGACATGACAAAGAACTCAAAATGTCCATACAGGGTACGGAAGGTTGTCTTAGGGATATCCTCCTCCCTAATATTTAATTGATGATAACCCAACCAAAGGTCAATCTTAGAGAAATACCTAGCACCCTAAAATTGGTCAAACATGTCATCAATCCTAGGAAGAACGTACTTATTCTTCACCGTCGCCTTATTCAACTAGCAACAATTAATACACATCCGAAGAGAACCATTCTTGTTACACATGAAAAGAATTTGATCACCCCATAGAGACACACTAGGAAGGATAAAACCCTCGTCAACAAGATCTTTTAATTTCTCCTTAAGTTTATTTAACTTAGACGGAGCCATTCTATAAGGAGGGATAGAGATAGGACAAGTGTCTGGAAGAAGATCAATCCCAAACTCAATTTTCCTATCAGGAATGACACCAGGAAGATCAACAGGGAAAACCTTAGGAAATTTACTAACCAAGGGAGTATATTATAGAGAAGAACCCTCCGAGTTAGAATCTTTAACTCGAACCAGGTGATAAAAACAACCCTTGGAAATTAATTTCCAGGATCTAATATAAGATATCAAATTTCTATTAGGCACTAGGGAACTCCCTTCCCATTCAATGACCAGCTCATTAGGGAATTGGAAAATCACCTTACAGGTCCGGCAGTTTAAAAAGGAATAGCATGAATGTAACCAATCCATCCCAAGGATAATATCAAAATCTAGTATGTATAATTAAATTAAATCTACCAATGTTTTCCTACCACAAATAGATACCACACAACCCCTATATACTTTCTGAGCAACCATAGAGTCACCCACCATGATAGAAACAGAAAAGGGGTATGAAATACACTCGCCATAAATAGGATCACATAAAAGAGGGTAGACCCTAGATAAAGTAAATAGTACATATAACAAGAGAAGAGTTTTAACATACCATTGAAGACATCAGGACACGGTTCAAACTCCTAACGAGTAGTAAAAGTGTACAGGCAATTCCAACCAGTGACAGTAATAGAAGTGGCAACCCTTAGAGTAGGAGCCATTAGATTGGAAACCAAAACATTATTAGCCCTCAAAGCAACCTTTCTCCCAGGGAAATCCTTCAGTATATGTACCAGTTGGCTATAATTGAAACACTAATTCCTCTCTCTGTGATAGAAACAACGATCTAACCGACCATAAAGTTTGTAAGAAAGATATGATAGAGCTGTCTGGGACTGATTGGCCTTATATTAAGCTCCCTATGCCCTAAAACCATCACTACTCTAAAAATAATAATCTCTAAATAACTTTGGATAAGGTGTACTAGCTGTAAACTAGGAACCAGAGTTGTCTTACCTCTTCTTAGACCACTTTCCACTATCTCCGCCACTCTGCTTCTGACCTCCACCCTGATCCAAATATAGAACTTCTTACTCTACCTCTTCTCTACCTTCGCTTGCTTCTCTTTTCTTCTTTAACCTATTGTATATAAATAAATAGTTGAGAGATATCCACATCCTTGTTTAACAGGTCAACCTTGTATTCTAATACCAAATCACGAGACAATCTAGAAGTAAATTTCTTTATCTGAGCTCTAATAGAGAACACCAATTCTGGATCATAATGGGATAGCTGGTGAAACTTTAAGGTATACTCCTTCACTATTATTTTGCCTTACTTTAAATTCACAAACTGCTCAGCCATTGCCTCTCTCAACTCCTAAGGAATAAAGAGATCCAGAAAACCACTAGAGAAATCATCCCACTAAGCTTCTCCCACTCTTCACATAGTTGGTACGCTATATCTTTCAACTGACAAGTAGCAAATTCAACACTCTCTACATCAGTAGCATTTATAAAGTGAAAGATCCTCTATCTCATATATACAAATTTAAGGATCCTCCTCAACCTTAGTACCAATGAAAGTTAGAGGACTCAATCTTATAAACTGGCCAACCCTAGTGGCCTCAGATGAACTCCCAACAACACCAGTAGAACCCGTTTGACATAGCTGATATGTCACCACCTGGGTCAATAAATGAATGGATTGGAAGAATTAAACAATAGTACTATCTCCCTGAGATGGATCAGTGTGAGTGCCACCAGCTAAATAAAGATTCGTGGAGATAGGCGGAATAACACGGGCAATAAGAAATAACAACCATAGATCCGGTTTGTACCCCATAAGCTGGACGAGATCCGCACATATTTTCCTCAGGTGGGACTGATGAGTTTATATGAGCTTTAGATCATTTGGGAGGCATAATCTAAAAGGAAAATAAATGGGAGTTAAAGAAAAACCATGACCTAAGACACTATAGCCCAAAAATAAGACAACAAGAAAGCGAAACATTCCTAAATGCCTTGTAACCTCTCCCTTATAAGTGTGGCACACTACACACCATAAAAGAGACTCTACATGAAATGGCTTTGTGGACACACAATTGACCATGAACCTAGGCTCTGATACAAACTTTACTACAACACAAACTAGGGCCTGACCGTGCTGGGTATCTTAAGTCTACTATGGACCGGAGACCACCCTCTTTACCTAATCCAATAAAACCAAACACACCTAGCGACGGATGAAATATGGATATATCATAACATAAGATATAAAAACCAAAAAACTCTAAGATAAATCAATATCCAATACTGATAACCAATGCCCAAGTCCACATTCATCCAATGAAGCCTATAATAAAATAAAAAGTACTTTGGTCGAGACATGCCCTCGACCATAGCCCAAAATAAATCCAAAAGAAAGAGTCAATATATAAGGAAACCAAATACATGAAATAGGGTTATTCGAAGGATAGAAACTCACCACTTTAGTCTAAATTATGAGCTATCCCCCGATCATCTAGTCACTATGTTGGAAGAGTAGAGGTATGGCTAGTCTCTACATTATGTGGGGATACAACATCTGAAAATGGTTAATGGTTGGAGCACTAGCATGTAACTTAAGCAAATAGGATAAAATAATGCCATGAACCAGAATACAAAAACACTTAAAATCATTGCAAAGCATCATATGTAATCCATATATATATATATATATATCATATGCTAGGAAAGGGTACAAGGCGTAGAATAAACCTTAAAACCTTAACTTAGACTGTGTAACTTGACCATCGTAAACCAGAGCCCATGGGATATATGGGTTCAGCTTCCCCCACTGAAAGGGCCTAGAGCATATTAGCAGTATAAATCAGAGAGAACCCGAGAAAATACTGCACCCATCAACGCAACTGGCCATCCTAAAATATATATCAAGTGTGATTCATGCACACAACCATCAAGACCAAACCTCACAGTGGGAAACGCGAGCTTCCAGTATCAATCTTCCTGAGACATCAACCTTTATAGCTTAGCTACACAACCTCCTTAAGCCCATATTAAAATATGTAACACATAACCCAATATTACATTAAGGATTCAACCATTAAGACATCATTAAGTGGCATCATCATATCATCCAAGAAATATCATTAGCCAACCCTTTGTGGATGATTTGTACTCCCGATTCCAATATAAAAATAACTTAGAGGATCCTATTACACCCCAAAAAGTTTTCAAAACCATCTTTATCTATTTTTGCCATTAATGAAATACATTAGTTTCAAAGAGAATAACCAAACCAAATGATATTATGAGTAAATGGCATCCATATTGATGTAGAAAATTCTAGGTCCAAAATTGGGTAAAAAAAGACCCATGGGACACTCTAATGAAATTTTAAAATTAATATATCGCAAAGTCCATAGAATGAAAAGGAATGTACAATCATATATTAAACACAAATAGGACAGAATTCAGTCCTCAAATTAGCCCCTAAAGTTTGTGAATTTAAAACCTAAATTCACGGAATTTATGATGAAAACGGATGAAATATGAGGGCAAGAATAATGAAAAATTACTAAAGAATGTTGAACTAACTTAATTTACCTTCAATGGATGATATCCTGTACTTCCTAGCATCCTAATCTCTCAAAACTAGAGGAAAAAACCTTAGAGAAATAAGGAAAATTTAGGTGAAGAAGGAGATTTAAAACTAGTTGTGACCACTTAAGCAGCCACTAAGTTGCATAAGTGACTACCACTTAAGTGACATGACCGCAAATTCAGCTAGGTAATGATACTCGGAGAGCCCTTATGAGACATATTGATTGCTAAAGTGACATCTGCTTAAATGGATAGTGATTATTTCAATTAAATATGGGGCCCATACCTATTTTCATTTTTATCATATTAATTCAATAGCCCAAAATGGGTTTGGAAGAATTGGGACCCAAAACAAGGGTCTCTCTAACACAACATCAATGTTTTGGGACTAAAAATGCCATTGAAATTCTCATCCAAGGCTATTTAATTTATGTTTTGGTCGAAGACCTATTTCTCAACTCCAAAGGCCTCAAAATAGGGAAATGAGCATAAAATACTTTTGTACTTCTAGAAAATCTATCCAATAAGTTTGACTAGCCATAAATGACCTGTATCGTTTATTGAAAGGCACAAAATATGAAAAAATGCATGGAAATTTAAGAAATAACATAGAGGATCATTAAAATATTCACTACAAAAAGAACTTTCATCCTTGAAAGTCAATGGGTAGGAAGAGCCCAAAAGCTCAAAAGGATGAGGTACTAGGTGCGTATGCACCGAGAACAACTCCCTAGATAACCCCTAAGAAGAAACAATGCTTTTAAGAGATTTCACTAAAGGTATTCTTTTTTCACTTTCTTGATTCACTTTTCAAATAGACCAAAACTCATTCTCACAAACCAACTATCCTCCAGCTGTGCTGAACACAATGGAAGCATACAGTTCTAGGCCACTATACTCCAACACCACACCGACACAAGCATAACAAGGAAAAAACTCAATCAAGCTGAAAACCACCTAAGGCATAAACGATACAACCAACTCCAAATTCCTAAATCCACTATCCTCTTTCCTTTCCAAACCTAATGTAAACTATAAATAATCCAAAATCTTCTCAATATTATTTGAGTCTTACTCACATAATCTCCTCACATTAATCTTAAAGGACTGAGGCTAATCTCCCAAAATCCGCACATATTAGCATAAGAATCAAGCCCGTAATGCTCTACTTAAATACTCAAATGACGACGACCAATGTCTGCGATCTCTAATAATCAACTAACTAACTAGTATGGATGACCTTTAAAATCAATAATCATGAATCTCAATCATAATCTCTTGAAATTGAATGATCCATTCCAGAATGCCCGACCGGTTGTGGGTGAATCCATGCTAGGCCCAACTTAAGCACAATTTTTTCTGTTGAGAAGACATTCAAAATTCTTAAAAACATTAATAAATTAAGGACAAAATCAATAGAAACTATTACCGTGAACCAATAGACTATGCCTTGAGCATTTATCTAGAATAACCTACTTAAACAAAAGAAAATTGATATGGTAGGTAACGAGTAGGATTAGTTAGCCTATAAATTAAAGCTCAACTAAAACATATCTAAAAATGAGGCTTTAATCAAATACTGCAGTCTATAGCTAAAGTCTCAAAACTAAAGCAAAACTAGTAGATCTTAACTATCAAAACCAATCATGTTGTCGAACTAACATCTATATTCCAAAATGTATCACAATATTCATGTTGTTATTCAAAAGAGTTAAAAATCACAACTGGGGCCAACAAGTCTTCACTAATTTCTATTAGCCAATCGATCTCCTTACTAGAAATCAAGCACATATACCACGGTTCTTACAATACCCAAAATTGAAATATTATCGAAGAACATAGACATAACTGAGGAAAAAACACAAGCTAAATATAGGAACTATTAAATCCATATCCAGTTAAGGTATAACATAACAATGCATAACCAAGAACTCCCAAAAGCTGCAAAGAGTACTAATGGTAGCAAAAATTTGGGCAACTAAAAAAATATAACCTTAGCTTGAATCTAGTCAAACCAATACTCCATTTATGACAACAAATGATATCTCCTAAAGACACCCACATTGGTTACTAAAAACTGATACACACGTACATATAATCAAGATGAAGTATTCCAAAAAGTCACATTAGGACGATATATTACAAAAAAGAGAAAAATCTGAATCTACCCATGTAAACCAACCTTAACATAATTGAACCATGAATCACATTGTAGAAGAAAAGAATACCAATCTCAATATCAAACCCAAGGTCAAGACTACTACCTAAAATAGAACCAAGTAAAAAATAACAAATCCCCAATTTAACAATTGAAGAAGCGGCTATAGAAAACGATCACCCAATATAGAATCCTAACAAAACCATGGAAGGAAAAACCTATTTTCACATTCACAACTCTCATAACAATGATCTTACCTCATTGATAGAAAGGAAAACCAACCAACTAAGGTAGTTTTATAAGACAAATAGATAAAAAACACAAGAAAGAAAACACTAACTGGATAGAGCTAATCTAGTCTTTTATCAAGTACGACACATTAATAGCCAAAATAATAACTGGAGCAATAGTAACACTAGTATAAATTATAGGTGGAAACAAAAATAAAATTCAACAACCAGTACAACTTTGAATTTATTACATGGCCAAAATGGCAAAGGAAAGGGACTTTAACCCAAATGGTATACCATAAAGAAAATACAACACCAATCCAGTTAATTAACTAGTAAAAGAAGTCATCTACATAGGTTTTCACATATGCATAAATTTTACACAAAGGCATACAACAATCAACATAGTGATATCAAGGAATGTAATCACCAATGGGTATGAAAACCCCAACATAATTACAATACAAGCAAAGAGACAAAAATCAGAATTGCACCAATACAATGAAATCATAAGTCATTTTCCCTACATTCTCGAAGAAGTAAGACTCTGAATGCCTTCAAGCCCAAAATGTCCATCGAAATGATTAATAGAACTACTAAGAGCATTTCAAGACTGATCTAGCTGTACTAACCTCTCAATAATCCCACACTAAGACACTCTCTGGACCAATAACTAATCTCTTTATAGTTATAAAACCCCCTAAATATTTAACCTAGCAAGAACCATGAGCTATTTCTAATCGGATGACCAAGTTATGCCTGGGACACTCTCTAATAAAATGATCATCCTCCCCACAATAATAGCATATCTTAGGAGCTCTAAGATGGTGAGGAACATGTACTAACCCTATCTGAACAAGTAACTCACATATATGGCATTCCTTAGACTAATGAATAATCTCTCCATAGTCAAAACATGCCCCTAGGACACTAATGTTTGTACCTACTGACTTAGAATGGTTACCTTAGCTTAAAGACCTAGATTGAATTACCCATACTGCTTGACTAAACTCTATCCTCTAAAACCAATTGACAGCTGACCATAGGTTGAGATTCTACCTATATGGGTCTAATAAGTGGAAAATGATGTTGATCCTTGTTGGAAGGATCCCCACTCTCAAAAGAAATGCCAATGATACTATACTAATGACATAAACCTTTATCACCACCTCTATAAATCTCAATACACGGTCTTTGTGGTCCTTCTGTTATCCATAACTTAAGTAAATAAATACTCAGCGTCTACTAAACTCTCTAATGCCAAGTAGAGTGGCAAAGATAACTCTTTAACAAATCTATACACTAAATCATGCTCCGAAGGATATAGCATTGGAGTATGTCTATCCCAATTGACAAACCTAATCACATACTCTAAAACTAACAAGGAACCCTACTGAATACCAATAAGCCAAACTTTGGCCCGAGAACTACTCGATATGTTATAAACTAATACTAACATATCAACAAATAGATATGGAACCCCCAATATTGAATCCTAAGAAGCTAAGGTGGTTACTAACTCTATTAGGACTCGAGCTAGCACCAAACCCTCTAACTGATACTAAAGATCTTTGATATCTACCTCAAACTCCCCTGTATAACTCTAACCAAAATTTTTATCGCTAACCTTCAATTATTCATTTGAGAATAACGGAAGTAAAAGAAGTACCAAAGGTTTATAAAAGTGCAAACAAATGGGAAGGAATAAAGAATATAATTTTCTAAGAATGCTCTATAGACCCCAAAAGATAGGATACATATGCCTCTATACAAATCTGCAAGACTCTACTAGGCAGTTAGGGTTTGCACCAACACATAGGTAAAACCTAAGCACCAATACTAATTTTTCATGACCCAATTTCTTAAGTCATGATGGCACTTACTATAACCCACCAAAGGGTAACCCAACCCATAGTTTGGAACAACTAGTAATATGCTATTAAGAGAATGGAGAAAATAATAGAAATAAAGGTAAATAAAAGTCTAGTATAGAATTAAACCCCAAGACCTGGTGAAATCAATAGAAGAAATTCTAATGCAATCATAGTACAAAGCAAAATACAGAATAAATGTACATGTACAAACTATCTTGTAAATACAAAATAGAGATATGTCTAATTAATTAGAGGGAGAGAAGAAATATTTCAAATGTCAAGAGCTCACTATAAATCTTTGGTCCATATCTTCTCTGCATGATGCACATGTCAATAGCAAAAACTCATAATATGATCTACAGGCCGCACAAGTATAGTATGAGTACCAAACATATGGAACTTAGTAGGCATCGATCGAATAAGCTCCAAAGATATTACAAGTATAAATAACAGGTGAAGTTTGAATATAA
>JAPEIP010000006.1:156943128-156965529 GCA_026120095.1 Capsicum chinense | reverse complement strand
ATGGTATAATTTTAATGGTTTTATGGTTATGACATGATAGATAAGATATATAGAGATACAAATAAATTTTGAATTTAAAAAATGGGTTTGTAGAACTCCGATTATGGTATTTGCCATAATAGAATAATTATGTTTATCTAATAACCAAGTAAGTATTGTGAAAGGGGAAACTACTAGGATGTCCACTGAGATAATGTGTAAGGAAAACCATAGTGGTCCTCTTACTATAGTCTATAGATCACCATAGAAGTCACTAATTTAAGTGATGAACCACTATAACAGGCATCTGGATGCTATAATAGGACTACCATAATGGGCAGGGTGCTATTACAATGGTCATCAGTTAGTGTTTAATGCATGTATTCTATTTTTTGACATTATTTTCTATCCAACATCAAAATTTTTTAACTAAGACTTGAGAGAGATGATATCCTCCATGCTTGGGTGGTCCTTAATGTTCAGGTAAGTTTAGTTTGCTCTTCTAACGTAGAACTAATTAGTTTAATTTGTAGAATCATTTTAAGGAGAGTTTTAATGGATTCATTGGTTTAAGCCCAAAATTAATGAACTAGAATTTTCTATAGGTAGTACTAAAATCACTTGATAATTGTTCTACGTTGTTAGATTATACTTCCTAGCATAGAAGTATTTTTGTTTAATATGAATTATAGGGATAAGGGATAATTTTATAGGTGAAATACCCTAAAGTGATTATTTAGGATATAGACTAGGATAAAAAATCAGTGTATTTTAGATCCCTAAGGACTAGAATTTAATAGAAAATCTTTGAATACTCTTTGTTTGTTGTTTTTTAGACAAAGAATGATATGAAATTTCAAGGAAATGAAAGGTTCTTATGGATTCATGCACTAGGGAATGAATTTCAGGTAGTTTATTGTTCTATTGTAGTTGTACGCTTGATATAGATTCCCTGCGTATTCGTTAGTTGAGTTTATAGCCTTCAGGTATACTTGAGACTTGTGATATTATTGTAGGTCTGAAATAAGAAAACGATATTAACTAAGTCTTAATAATGATAACTTGTGTACTTGAACTACTAGTGCACTATGAGACATCCTTAGTGATATTGATGGTATTTCATGATATTATAATACTTGTAGGGTCAGGTACCACATTGGTACAAATTACTTTCTTATTGATGTTTCAATGAGTCAGGTACTATGCTGGTATGATACATGGATGAAGATGGTCCCCTGCAGGTCATGTTTATCGGGGAAGCATAACATCTCCTTAGTATGTATGTACAAATTTGATTTGGTAATTGATATGCATTTTTAAATATATTAGACTATTTACTTATTTATACAACATGCTTAATATGTGGTAGTGGTCAAAGTAGCATTGGACTATTACTGTGAGATGGATAAATGCAGTGATAATTACATGCTGATTTCATACTTATGTATTTATAAGGATATAGGTTCCCTTTAAATGAACATTATACCTTTGATTGAGAAATAATGGATAGGATGAGGATTATGGTCTAGTTGAGGACTTTGTAGATTTTACGTGCTCTAGTTTTGGAGTTTATTGGCTGAGTTAAGAGTGTGTTCTCATTGCTAATTTATTTAAATTTAAATTATGCATATGTGTAGATCTGAGTAAGTCGACTAATGAAACCTGCCAGTATATAGTATTTATACTGATACTATTTGATTCTACTATAAGGGTAAGTTGTGTCCTGAATACTGTTATACGCCCTTACCTCTAACATTGGACCAGTGATTTTTTATCTAAGTATGAGGAATCATCTTTAGGCTACTGCGGATCATCTCATTTATTCATTTTATTTTGTTCGAGAAATGATACTCTATTATTTTTCTTAGGCTTTGGATATTATTCTTAGAAATTATTTTTGGATAGATGTTCTTGTAAGATGACATTTAAGTCTTAGTAATTATAATAGATACTCATTGATTTTTTGATATTCTTAAATGATTAGTTCAGACTTTATTAGATTAAGGTTGGTTTTATGATATTCTGTCTTAGAATGGATAAGTATTTGTGATATAGTTTAGGGTAGATAGTTTTCTCACCGGAGGGTTAGTATGTCTACTACTCACCCTATTAAGGTCATAATAATCATTGTATCAGAGCCGTAGGTTCATCGATCTCATTGCCCAAGAACACGTCTAGTAGTGTCTTATAGAACTGTACGAAGATGTTTGTACTTTTCTTTGAGAGACTATAGGAAACTAGGAAACTTGAATTTCTTATTTCTTTCATATTACTACTTGACTCAATTAAGTATCTGGTGATCCAAATTGGCATCTCATTTCTTTTAAGATGATGAGAATATAAGTTAATAGAGTGAGAGAATACAAGCTCAGACTAGTCATTGTGGCTTTGTTTTATGGAAAATTACATGTGAGGTGATCTTGAGAAAAATAAAAGAGAGTAACGCCCCTGCCAAGGTAGATCTTAGGTAGCTATTATCATAGTTAGAGAAAGATCAGAGTCTAATTCCCCACTTTAGGAGATTCCTAAGATTGCAGAGGATAGTGTGTCACCGGTTGAGGATGAGGGAGCACTAACTCAAGTAGGTGAAACTTTGATGCATGCCTTTTAACATAATACAATAGGTTTTTAGATTTTTGAATGGGTTGGATCACCCTAGGGATACACCCAAAGTTCCTTTTTATGAGCATACTGGAGTGCAACAAGCTTCTACTATGGATCTAAAAATTATAAGAAAGGTAATGGGTCTGGTGATGACCATAGATAAACATGATTTATTTTTTAAGTTTGTCAAGATAAAGACTTCTATTTTCATAGAACAGAGTCTATTGATGCCTATGAATTAATAATTAATTACCATGAGAGACTTAACAAGATGAGGATAGTGGAGGGGTATGTGTTTGAGTTTGTGATTTTCCAGTTCGATGAAATGCTAAGATGTAGTGAAGGGCATATGTAGAGTGTAGGGATGAAGGTTTTCCTCTAATAATATAGACTTAGTTTTATTCTATTTTTTAGACTAAAATGTACCTTATACCTTGAGGGACAGGAAAAAGGACGAGTTTAACAATCTTGAGCAGGGGCGAATATGTGTTGAAGCCTATGAGGCAAAATTTCATTTCTTAACTTAAGATTTTTCATAGTTATTTATTACAAAGAAGAAGAAAATTCACTTCTCTATGAGAAGGTTGTTGAATACCATCTTTAGAATTTTTTAATTCTAATAATATCTTTTGGTAAGACGTTCAAAAAGATTGTTGATTTTTTTAATAGCAGAGGGTGTGAGGTGGGATAATTAAGCAAAGTTTTTCAAGAAGAAGGGCTACAATATAGGTAAATTTAATGTTTTATATTCTTAGAGTTAGGGTTTATATGATATCCTACTCATGATATTTTGCCTGCGATATAGGTGTCTATTGGACTTCATCAGGGTTCAATCAATCATCTTTAGACGTTGGTGGTTACATCACTTTATATTCATCATCTCTTTCACCCATCCTTGCCTATACACGTTATAAGTGTAGTGGGTTTGGTGATATTCAGATATTTTTTCCTAATTTGAGGAATTGTCATTTGTCGGACTAATAATAGGCTTCTTAAGCCTTAGTTCTAATAAGCAGTAAAAGTGGAGGTAATTTTAGAGGTAATCTATGGGGTAGATGTATAGCTTATCAGGAGAGAAGAATTTTAAAACAAGCCAAATACAGTGATAATCTTACAAATTAAGGGGGTCAATAGGTCGGTAGGAGCAAACACAAATGGGCGACAAAGCCCAACCTTATGTTTTGTAAGCATGCTTATTGTATAGTCCGATGATGTAGTGATCACAAGTATTCTTTTCTGTTATCGGATGCTAATTATTTTATTTTATCTTAGTTCTATATTCTAATATACATCTTTTAAATTTTCTATGGGGTTGGACATAACTTCTAATATATTTGATACTCTGCTGGATATGTCCACTCCAGTTGGTGATTCATTTATTCTTGACCAAGTTTATCATTCTTGTTCAATATTTTTCATTGGGTACTAGAATTGCGCGAATTTAGTGGTTTTTGACATCATCGATTTTTACATCATTATTAGGATAAGTTGGTTATCTCCATTCATTACGATTCTTGACTGTCATGCCAAGACTGTAAAGTAGTTATGCCAATGATAGATAGGCTAGGGTGGAAGTGTGACTATAGTGCTGCTCCTATAAGACTTATTTCTTTTATACGTTCCAAGAGACTGATTGGGAAAGTCTTTCATGCTTTCTTACCCTATCTTTGAGACACTAGTCTAGAGCCCTTCCTATTGAGTTAGTTTTTGTGGTGCATGAATTTATAGAGTTTTTATATTAATAATTAGTTAGTTATGCCACAAAATTATGTCATTGATTTATATATAGATTTAGGGTTAGACACTCATTCCATCTCTATTCCCTTTATATGATGGCACCAATTCAACTATGATAGTTTAAGGACTAGTTGTAGGAATTGATAGGTAAGGGTTCATCTAACCTTGGGCTTCTCTATTGGGTTCACCAGTATTCTTTGTTAAGAAAAAGGATGACAGTCTACTTTTGTGCATAGACTACCGATAATACGAATAAGTTATGATTTATTTCAAGTACCCATTTCCCTACATAAATAATTTATTTGATAAGTTAAAGTGTGCTTTAGTATTTTCCAATATTCACTTGATATACATTAATAACAATTAAATATCTAGGTAAAGACAACCTCAAGACTATTTTTTAGACCTGTTATCATCATTAGGAGTTTATGGTAATGGCTTTTGGGTTGACAGGTGATCTTTCTGCTTTTATGTTCTTGATAAATAAGGTATTTAATACATACTTGGATTCCTTTATAATTGATATCATTGATTATATTATTGTGTATCCTATGATTAGGGAGGAACAAGAGGATCACTTGAGTATTGCATTCAGTTTGCTGAATGACAAACAGTCGTATGCCTAATATTCTAAGTATATCTTTTGTGTCCTTTTTCTGGCTTTTGTGTCCTTTTTCTGGGACATGTACTATCTAAAGAGGGGTTATTGTAGACCCTCAAAAGGTTGAAACATATAAAAAATACCTTTATGATCAAGGTATATTGCTTTGTAGGTTTGCCAACTATCACCATAAGTATGTGAAGGGGTTGGCTTCTATTTCCTTGGCTCAAAAAGAGAAACCTTTTATTTGGTTAAATAAATATGAAGAGAGATTTCAAAGAACAATACTTTTTTGACCACCGCTTCTATTCTTGACATGCCGATAGATGGTAAGTACTTCATTGTATATTCTGTGCCTTATGTTGTGTTTAGGTGTTGTTTTGATGTATGAACATAATATGATTGTTGTTGAGTTTAAAATTTTGCCACTCATTTGTATATCTTTTCTTCTAATTCTGTGTTATTAATCTCTAGTATGGGCTAATTATCCTTTGAGTTGTGTTTAAATAAGATATTTTTGTTTTACAAGGAGTTTTGATGGAAAGAAGTAGAAATGAGACAAAAAGGAGCTAAAAAGAAAGAAAAAAGCTGAAACAAAAAAGTCAAAAGAAAATCTGAGAATATGCCCTACCGTATTGCTAAAGTGGACTGAGGTGTGCTTTAGCAGCAAATCAACATCTCAATGAGGGGAGCTTTAGAACTAATTTAACCACTTTAGTAGTTAGTCAAAGTTCATCAACAAGAGATTTAGTGCTAATATGACCACTTTAGCAGTATTCTCAGTCAAAGGAATGGTCGCTTTAGAGGACAATTGGTCTGATTTAGAGATCATTAGGAAGATTTAAGGTGTATATTTAAAATTTTATTCTTTTGGATCCTAATTTATCAAATACTCGATCCCAAGCCATTTCAAGACATCTTTGGCTTACTTCTAAGCTACTGGAGGCTACGGTTCTTGGCCTAACACCCTTGGAATCGATGATTGAAAGCTTTTTAATTTTAACTCTCGAATGTTTCTTCTTTTTCTTATTTTTTATGAATTTGGGTGTAGTTGAATTTGATACTTTAATATTTGTAGTTAGAGATAATGTAATTCTTATCTATTGAATTTGGGTTTTGAATATATCTTATGCTTTTGTATTGATTGATTGCTCTTGATTTCGAAATGGGTTGTGCTTGATTAAATTAATCTCACGTTCTACAATTTCTACTCTAGTTGTGATCAAAAAGGGATATTGGAGTTGGTATTTTCCATCTACCTCAATTATTGCTTGAAAGAGCTAATAGATGTTGGGAAAGATTAGTTTAGTGCAATTTTTGTTGTATGACTTATCTTATGGAATTTGTTGCTAGACATAATCAAACCCTAGCATAGAAAAAAGTTTATTTTGGGATTTATTCTTCTTATCTTGGATTGAAATACTAGCGCGGAATAAATCATCATGGTCGAGATATGTTAGAGGGTGAATTCAAATCTAAAGCTAATTTGCAAAACCTGTGGTTAAATTTTGAGTATTAACTAAATACGATGGATCTTTAATAGAATTGATTTCGCGTGTAATGTTCTTTGTTTTATATCATTGTGAAAGTCGTTGATCACTTATTTAAATTTTAAATTTATTTTATTATTGTGTTAATATATAAAAAACTCCGAAACAATTGTCTCTTTGCTTATTCAATGCTCTACATAACAAAAAGTGGAAGTTAGAGAAATACAACATGGTTTATACATTAATCACTTTGGAAGTCATACATATCCATTCAAAAAGACAGATTTAGGCTTAAGGAATGATCGGGATATTACAATATCTCCCCCTTGGAAACATTCATCCTCGAATGTTGCTAGATAGGCCAAGAACAAGAGAAAATAAGGACGCACAGCTGGACCTACTCACATAGAAGGGCTCAGTTTACTCTAATACTCTTGAGTACTTCACCAAATGCATGAATCGTAGAGGGAATAACCATAAAGCAGAATACATTAGATTAGAAGGAAACTGAATTAAGGGAATAGTACCTTCAGGTTGATTCAAACTCGTGGAGAAAAGATAAGGGTAACTGGCTCGCATATCCGCTTCTGTTTCCCAAGTGGCACCCTCTACTGATTAATTTCTCCATAAAACTTTTACCAGTGGAACTTCCTTGTTCCTAAGTCTACGGACTTGATAATCTAGGATTTCAACCAGGATTTCATCATATGAAAGACTATCCCGAACATCATAACCTTCCGATAGATCAACAACAACAAAGTCTCCAATGTGCTTCTTGAGCATAGAAACATAAAACACAGAATGGACAGCTGACAATTCTGCACGCAAATCAACCTCATAAGATACTTTCCCAATACGATCCAAAAATCTATAAGGGCCAACATATTTAGGACTAAGCTTCCCTTTCTTTCCAAATCTTTTCACCCCTTTCATGGGTGAGATTTTAAAATACACCAAATCATCGACTTCAAAATCAAGAGCTCTTCTTCTCACATCTTCATACAACTTCTGACGACTTTGGGCTGTCTTTAACCTCTTACGAATTAACTTAACTTTCTCCATGGCCTCAAATACAACATCAAGTCCAATCACAGCAGCTTCACCAACTTCGAACCAACCTATAAATACAACATCAAGTCCAATCACAGCAGCTTCACCAACTTCGAACCAACCTATGGGTGATCTACATCTTCTACCATACAAAGCTTCAAATGGTGCCATTACAATGCTAGCATGAAAACTATTGTTTTAAGCAAATTCAATCAACGACAAATGTTCATCCCAACTTCCTTTTAAATCAAGAACATAAGCCCTCAACATACCCTCGAATGTCTGGATAGTCCTCTCAGCCTGACCATCTGTCTGCAGATGAAAAACGGAGCTAAGATGAACTTGGGTGCCAAGACACTTCTGGAAGTCCCTTCAAAAATGAGAAGTAAACTGAGTACCTATTTCGGAGATGATATAAAATGGAACTCCATGCAACTTGACTAACTCTAGAGTATACAACTTAGCATAGTCCTCCTCGGTGAAAGATGTATGCACTGGTAGGAAATGTGCAGACTTAGTCAACCTGTCTACAACAATCCAAATCGAATCATGATGACGGCGAGAAGGAGGTTAACCAGTCACAAAATCCATATTCACTTCCTCCCACTTCTAAGTAGGGATACTAAATTCTTGTATCATTCCACCAGGTCTCTGGTGTTCTATCTTCACCTGCTGGCAAGTTGCACACTTATCTATAAACTTTGCTATATCCTTCTTCATATCATTCCACCAACAAATCTCCCGCAAATCGCGGTACATCTTAGTAGCACTGGGATGAATAGAATACCGTGCGCCATGCACCTCAACCATAATCCTCTGCCTCAGATCATCAACCTCAGGCACACATAACCTATTCTGAAATATCAATACACTATCTACCTCTTTGGAGAAAACCTCCACCTTTTGGTATTTAACTGATTCTTTCAGTTTGACCAAACGAGAATCTGTATTCTGCTTCTCTTTCACTTCAGAAACTAGGGAAGATTCAAAACTACTTTGGACCCAAGCATTACCCTCAGCTGAGTAAAGTAATCTAACATCTAACTTGGCCAAACAATGCACTTTATGGGATAAATCCTTCTTATCTTTCTCGACATGTGATACACTACCCATGCATGACCTACTAAGAGCATCTGCCACTACATTGGCCTTGCCCGGGTGATATAACACACTCATATCATAATTTTTTAGCAATTCTAACCATCGCCTCTGCTGAAGATTCATTTCTCTTTGAGTAAACAAATACCGCAAACTCTTGTGATCCGGTAAGACATCAACAACAACGCCGTATAGGTAGTGTCTCTAAATTTTCAAAGAAAAAACCACTGCAGCTAACTCGAGGTCATGGGTTGAATAATTCTTCTCACGAGGTTTCAATTGTGGGGAGGCATAAGCTATAACCTTACCCTTCTGCATCAATGAAAAACCCAAACCAACTCTGGAAACATCACAATATACCATAAAATCATCGATACCATTAGGTAGGGTTATCATATGGGCTGAAGTGAGTCGAGTCTTTAATTCCTGAAAACTCTTCTCGCAAGAATCTAACCACTGGAATTTAACCTTCTTTTGGGTTAACCGGGTCAAATCAGCATCAATGGAAGACAAACCTTCGACAAAACTATGGCAGTAGCCAACTAGACCCAGGAAACTCCTAATATCAAATGCGGAAATAGGTTTAGGCCAACTTTTTATAGCTTCTACCTTTTGAGGATAAACTCGAATACCTTCAAAATAAATAATGTGACCCAAAAAAGCAACTGACCAAAGCAAAAACTTATACTTGCTAAATTTAGCAAACAACCGCTGATTTTTAAGGGTTTGTAAAATAATTCAGAGATGATTTGCATGGTCGTTCTCACTTCAGGAGTACACAAGATTATCATCTATGAACACAATAATGAACATATCTAGGTATGGTCTGAACACCCGATTCATGAGGTCCATAAAAGCTGTTGGGGCATTCATTAGCCCAAAGGACATGACCAAGAATTCAAAATGACCATAACGAGTGCGGAAAGCTGTCTTTGAAATGTCACACTCTCTGGCTTTAAGTTGGTGATAACCAGATCTCAAATCTATTTTCGAGAAGTAAATGGCACCTTGTAGATGATCAAATAAGTCATCAATTCTAGGAAGAGGGTACTTGTTCTTGACTGTGACCTTGTTAAAATGATGATAGTCTATGAACATGCGCAATGAACCATCTTTCTTTCGCACGAATAAAATGGGTGCACCCCAGAAAGACACATTGGGTCTTATAAAACCCTTATCAAGAAGATCTTTGAGTTGCTATTTTAACTCCCTAAGTTCTGCGGGGGCCATATGATATGGAGGAATAAAAATTGGCTGTGTATCAAGAAGAAGATCAATTTCGAATTCTATTTCTCTATTGGGAGGTACCCCTGGGAGATATTCCGGGAAAACATTAGGAAACTCATTGACAACACTAAGAGACTGAATAGTTGGAGTCTCATACTTAGTATCTTTAACTCAAACCAAATGATAGATACAACCTTTGGAAATTAACTTCCTAGCTTTAAGATAGAATATGAAATGACTTTTAGGAGATACAAAATTTTCACACCAATCAAAGACTGGCTCATTGGGAAACTGAAACTTGACTACCCTAGTATGACAGTCTATAGACGCATAACAAGAGTGTAGCCAATCCATACCCAGAATAATATCAAAATAAACTATGTCTAGCTCAATCAAATCTGTAAACATAACTCTGTTAAGAATAGTGATAGGATACTTCTTATATATTTGCTTAGCAACAACAGATTCACCCACTGGTGTAGAGACTAGAAAAGGCTCAGAAATCTTTTCAGCACTGATTTCAAAATTCACAGCCACCAACGGAGTCACATAAGAAAGACTTGACCCAGGGTCCATTGACACATACACATCAAAATGAAATACACGGAGCGTACCAATAACAACATCTGGTGAATCCTCTTGCTCCTGGAAGGGTGGTATAGCATAAAAGCGATTCTGGCGCTGACCACCTGTAGTACTAGACAAGATACCTTAAAGAACAGTAGGATGAACTACAAGGGTTGGATCACTAATAGTCTAATTTTGGGGAAAAATATCGCGACTCCCCTATATAGCATATGGGCAATCCCTAAATTTGTGACCCAACTTACCACAACCAAAGAAACCCTTCTTATCGATTAATCACTTATCGAGATGGTCTCTACCGCACTTCAGAAATGGGGGAGGATGAGGTATGTTACTCACACTATCCTGGGACCTGGACATAGTAGGCCTATTACCCTGCTCTGGCCTAATTATAAATGCAGGAGTACTGGCTAATGAAGGTGATGGCACAAGAGAATGGCTTTGGAACTGAGGGCGGATCCCTCCAGAAAATCTAGCCTTACTATACCCCTGTTGCTCAGATCTAACTCTCTTATTCCCTCTTACTCTCTCTCTCTCTCTCCTTCACTTTGTCTACTTTAATCTGCTGAGCATGGATCATTAGTCTTGAAAGGTACATGTCCCTATTAAGCATAGCAAATCTACACTCTTTCATGACATAACCAGATACACCGGCCAAGAACTTACTCATACTAGCTCTAGAATCATCCATCATACCGGGAGAATATTTAGACAACTGGTTAATCTTATGGCAATACTCCTTAACTGTCATGGGGCCCTATCTCAAGTTTATAAATTCTTCTAATTTTGCTTTCCTCAGCTTCGGGGGAAAGAATCTATCTAAGAAGGCATCTTGGAATAATTACCAAGTCACAAGAGCATTATTCTCCCTTCTACTTTTCCTCCACATCTCTACCTAATCATAAGTAACATCT
The DNA here is from genome assembly GCA_026120095.1 of Capsicum chinense. Taxonomy (NCBI): domain Eukaryota; kingdom Viridiplantae; phylum Streptophyta; class Magnoliopsida; order Solanales; family Solanaceae; genus Capsicum; species Capsicum chinense. The sequence goes on along the minus strand of JAPEIP010000006.1, from coordinate 156,954,244 downwards.
TTCATTCAACAGGCAGACAATTAAACACTCTCCTCCTCAGTCACGTGCATAATCTGAGTGATCTTTCTCACTTTATCTAAGTACATTTACGGGTCTTCACCTACTTTCGGCCCAAAGAACTCAGGTGGATTCATTCACATAAAGTCACAAACCCAGGCTGTAGCAGAATTATGCCCTTATGAAGATGGAACAGTAGTCTGGGTGTTAGCTTAGGCGTTGGCGGTGACCGCCTGGGATAGCGCTTGGAAAGCTGCCCAAAATTTGGTATGGGACACTGTCTCACATAAAGGATCAGCGGTTTAAGGTCGTTCATTATTTATGTGAGCTCTACGAGAAGGAATTTTCTATCATAAGAAAGTTCAAATTAACAGAAGAGAGAAATAGTCATAGGCATGATAGACTCTTGAAAGAATGAAACAACTTTTCCTAATACGTCCCGTAGCCTCTTGCTCATAGATATGGCGTGCTACACACCAATGATTAAGACTTTACATAACGCGGCTTGTCAGACTCCCTAGGACTCCTTGAATCTTAGGCTCTGATACCAAGCTTGTAAAGCCCCAAGAACCTATCCCGATATATCACACGATGCTTAAGGCCACACATAGACTTAAGCTAACCCTCTGAGCCTATCTTTACTCCTATAATTCATCATGAGAATAATAGATCGGTAATAAGGAAGAATAATCATGCCATGAACATACTGTGATACAAAGTAATATTGTCCTGTACAATCAAAATACAAATGTTCTGTACATACTGGTACTCTAGTCTGACAAAGCCTCTACTACATAAGAATAAAGAGCCATTGAGACAGATCCCTAACTGGCTCGTGCTGAACTAAAAATAAAGAACTATCTATTAATAAGACAAAATTGAAGATACAGTTCCTCGAACCATGAGGACTCACCAATTGCAGAAATATAGATGAAAGTACTCAAAGATCACTGTAGCTACTAAGACTGAGCACCTGAACCTATATCATAAGGAAATATAGAATACAAAAGAGTATGGGAGTTCATACTTAGGAATGTACTGAGTATGTGGAGGTGGATGCAACATTTTAAATAATATCACAAATGTATGAGAAATCATGCATGCTGACAATAATAACTATCTTCGGTTGAATTATCTGAAACTTTATTTCCATAAATCATCAGCAATGACACGTGTTTCATAAATCTAATAAATTATTTAACTCAACTCAAACTCTTTAACTCATGACTCAGAGTGAATCGGTAACTCAAGAGACTTATATCATTATGGACATGGGAGTTTTTTATAACCGACATAACTACATCATGTGAGCCTTATGGAGTCTAACATTTTGCCCTCCTAAGGAGAGAACCGAACATTGGTAGGGTTTTCGTACTCTTGCCAGGGAGTACAAACTCAATCTCATCATTACAATCTCATACTTTTCCTTTGGCCCACAACTATCAACATCAATCCTAAGTGACACGTAGTTTTGGGGAAATACCATATTTTCTGCTCGGTGTTAATACTCCTCCCAGACTCAGCTCAGAACACGTTAGGAAATCCATCTCAATTAATATCAACTCATGGGTCTATCATGATGACCAAAACAATAGTATATCTCATCGGTAAATCATATACGACTATGGATTCCTAACTCAACTCAAATTCAAACAATGTTTCTCAACATCAAGTACATTTTCTTATCAAATCATTTCAAATGCCAAAGCTTCAAGGAAACATCATCAAACTCATTCTTGACTTTCAACTCAAATATCGATATATATATATATATATATATATAAATAAATAAATATATATATATTCAATAGTCAAATTTCTTATAGAAAAACACAAATCTTGACACTTATCATAAATCACTTAAAACTCATCAATATATATAATGACAATAAACATCTTATGGAATAAATACTCAATTTAAGAAGCATGATGGTGAAATAACCATGAATATCAAGCTTATTTAACTCGTCTAATAAATCATACATAAAGAAATTTGGGTGTAAACCACTTGCAAAATTATGTAAATCAATAATAGAAAGTAAATCTTTAGGCACAAGAACGAAAGGAGTATTCTTGTTGAAACCCCACGTACCTTAGATTTTGATTTTAAAGATATAGAAACTTGCTTGAAACTTATTTCTCACACTTTTAGACCAAGACCTTGCTGCCCTTGACTTGAGAAGCTTAGTTTTTGAACAACTTGAAGAAGTTTATGGGAGATTTCTTGAATTTCTTGGAGATGATTTGATTTTTGGGTTTGGAAGAAACCCTAGGTTTCTAGAAAATTCTTGAAAAAAAATTGGAGAGAAATGGAGAGAAATTCTCTTTTTTTTCTATACATATATATATATATATATATATATATAAGGCCACAAGGAGTGGAAATGACCAAGATTCCCCTTTGAAAAAAGTTGAAATTTGCTGATCGGGGCCTGTGACGGTCAACCTAACGGTCCGTCAGAGGGACTAATGGTCCACCAAGTTATCCATAACTCGAACACCAAAACTGGAATGTTCTACATCGTTGTGATGGTTGACCTGATGGTCCATCAGAAAAGTGATAGTCCACCAAGTCGTCCATCACTTGAGGGCCAAAAATGAGACATTCTATCTTGGTCTGACGGATACCTTGACTGTCTATCAACTTTGTGATGGTCCACCACTTTGACCATCACACAACATCCTAAAAAAGGGAGCTACTTCCTTGGCTTGACGGGATACTTGACGGTCTACCAAGGACCTGACGGTCCACCAGGTCAACCGTCAAACCTGGGCTATCCGATAGCATTCAGTAAAATAGGCATAACTCACTCATCCAATATCGGAGTTTGATGAAATTAGTATCGATGGAAATATTATTCAATGCTCAACATGAAAAAAGTGGAAGTTAGAGAAATACAACATGTTTTAAGCATTAATCACTTTGGAAGTCATATATATCCATTCAAAAAGATAGATTTAGGCTTAAGGAATGATGGAGGTATTACATTACTATATTCATATTATTTGGGTAAGATACTAATAGGATAATTATGGAATAATACTAAGGTTGAATTATTATTTTGATTTCCCTCTCTTTTTATGGTTATTATATTATGGAAAATTATCACATGGTTAGACATTGTGACTTTATGATCTGACCATACTAGTACTAACTTTCTTACTTGGTTAGACTTTCTTGGAAGGGTTTAGGTTTTCTACCTTAGGTTTTTACGTTTGAGTTAGTCTAATATACTTGTACATATATATATATATATATATATATATATAGCAATATTATTGCCATATATTCCTCTCTTACTTCGTTTATTCATGTTGTATTCCTATTCCTTGGCCATGTATACTTTTAAATATCCTTCTTCTACCCTTTATTTGTATATTGACTAGTGTTATACAGTTTAGGACTTTAGTACTTGACTACGGATAGAATAGGATAGTTTATTCTTTTTGACTCGTTAGTTTTATTGTGTCAACTTCCTGAATATTTGGTTGTAGTTGGCATTTCTATTTGTATGATATTTATATTTTCATTATGTTTTGACCATAGTTGGCAATTTTTTACACAATACCATATGTTTATTACTCATACTACACTTTTATAGCTTGTAGATCATAATATAAGTACTTATTGTTGTTGTGTGCACCATGCGGAGTAACTATAGATCAGAGATTTAGGGTGACCTCCTGACATTCAAAGTATTACTATTCCCCCTTATATGGATAGACTAATATCTATATTATATTCTTAGATGGGTTTTACCTATGTATTCATTTTGTATTCGTATTATACTTGAAGATCATGTATTGATCCCATCAGGTTTTAGCACTGTCTTTTATGTATTAGTGGTTTATTATATTTATTCTGCTATTTTAATTCATTCTTTAAAGTATGTTACTGGCAATTCTAGACTAGGGGTTGGCTTATCTACTAGTTGATTATAGTTAGTGCCACCATGACTTTAGAATTTAGGTTGTGACAAATTAGTATCGAAACCTATGTTATCAGTGTGTTTGTACAAGAGCTAAGTGTCAAGTAGAGTCCTATAAATTGGTGTGTAAATGTGTGTATCTGATATTAGGGAGGCTATAAGGCATTCTTAGGAAATTTTGTTCTTGAATCATCTCATGTTTCTATATTTCTATGAGCCTTAAGTATATTCTTTGACTTTATTATTTCCCAAATGGATGATACAAGGTTATCGATAATTTTGACATGTGTTTCCAGAGCTATAACACATCGTTGGACTAGGGAGTCAAAGATTAGCATCGAAGACCTTCAACAGGAGCCATTAGATTTGGATCCATCCTAGGATCTGGTAAAGTTTATGATTGCATCAGTCTTTAAAGATCATCATTAGGGATTTCCACCCTTTTATGAATACCTCATAGCCAGAGATGACATTCGATTCATCAAGTAGTTCTTAGGCTAGAGTTGTGTTTGTTTTTATTTAACAAGATTCCTTTTAAATTTTAAAAGTATGAGACTGGATTCTTGAGTGGGCCAGACATATTCATATGCTATATTATTTAGAGCATGATATATTATAGGGATTTGTTAGAGGTTATGTTTGTCACTTTATTTGGCGTCGAAGTATTTGATAAAAGTTTGGGTCTTCTTTTCCTTAGGTTATTGATCATAAAAGGGCTATTAAGAGGGAATGCATTGAGACTTGTGTATTTTTAAATAGTAGGCCATGTCCTTTGTACAGTGCTATTGGCAATTCATTAAGGAGTGATGATCCATCTAGCAGAGTTCAACTTCACTTGGAGCCAGACCATTCCACGTAGGTAGTGTCCCAGATTATAGGTGGCACTTAGATTAATAGTGGTGATCAAAGAAAGAATATTTCTCATTGGACTTTGTGGAGGACTCAACATAGATCTTTAGGTCATGGTGGTCATACTAGATCAGCAAGTGCATTACCTCAAAGTATTCCAATAGATTGTCATTGATATTGCGAGATTAATCATTTGTATAGAGAGTGTCCAAACATGAGTTGGTTTTTCAGATAGAGTTAACATATGTTCTTAACTATTAAAGTGTTCCTATAGTATGCTATGATTGCAGGAAGGATGGTTATTCTAATAGGGAGTGCCCCGACTTAGTTGGCTAGCTTATTACGGTCAGCTAATGTTTCTCTCTAGGTTAAGGCTCAGGGGTTTTCTATAACTATAGAGAGACCACTCACTAGTCTAGAGAGCCTTCTTGGTGAGTGATTATTTTTTATTCCACCCATCCAAATTAGTGTCATGTGTTGAGTTACCTTCAATTAGAGGCAATATAGTTAGTATGTCGATCAATGATTCAGATGCCTAATTTGAGTTTAGACCCATTCAGATTCATACTCTATCAGGCATATTAGGAATGTTATTTCATATTCAACCATGATAGATGTACCTTTTTCTTCCTACCTTTACCTTTTATTTTGAATGTGTTGGAGTTTTTACACCCATTTATGATTATGTGCCTTATAGATATGATTTATAACCTATAGAAATACTATTCCTCATAGATATGCTATGGCTTATAGATATGAGATGGATTACAAATGTGATTATTGATATGAATTCTGGATATGTATATGGGCCTAAGGCCGTGTTTATAATGTTGTAGTTATTTTGAACACATTAATTGGCCCAATATCATGTCATGATATTGGTTGGATGCCTGGGAAGTTTTTAACCTTGTAAAGGATATGGTTGTATTTTATAGATATATTGATGGTTATGGTTCCATTGCTTAAATACTAGTGATGGCATGCATAGATTCTGTATGTTCATGATCATTAAATTTGAAAATGATATGATTACAACTAAAATATGATTGTATAACTAATTTCTTAAATAAGGGTTAAATCTCACTTTCCAACTTAAAAATAAATTTCTTCATATCAATAATTGCATTGTCTTAAAAAATAACCTATGTGTAAAGAGATTGGAAATGATATTTTAAAGATTTGATCAAGGAAAATTTTGTTCTATGATTTTAATCCTACTATTTACTCTGGTCATGAGAGATTCCAACCATTTTTATACTTTTATAATGGTTTAGTACTTAAGTTTACCTTGGATAATGGATTTACTGATTTACACTCTTTTAGCGATGACTAAATTCTGTACACCTATTATATATCTATATATATCTTTCCATTATAGGACAGATAAAGATGATGGTATTGATGATACACAATCTGGGAAAAACTTGATGATAGGTTATGATGATATTCTTATATAACCGATAAGGTCACCAGATAAATATGATGATATTTTTATATACCTGGCAAAGTGAGAGGATGATTATGATGATATGCTTATATACCTAACAAGGCCAATGGATGATTATGATAATAATGGTTATGATTGTGATGGTTATGATAATGATGTTTATGATGATGATGATGATTATACTATTAATTGTACTTACTAGTTTGAGTCCAGATATACATTCTGATACTCTAATTAGTTATGGTAGTGTGGATTCTATTGCATTCATCTTTTCATGTACATTTCCTATCACTAGTATACACCTATGTCTACCAGCTTTATAATGGTTTTCATGAGTATGGGTGATGAGTATTGCTTGTGGTTTGTTGTATATTGATTGAAACTTCTGAGCCTTAGGCGGTGGTGTTTTGTGAAAGGCTCGATTAGGTATTGTTCTTCCAGACTAGTCGGTTACTTACGTTGTTATTGCTATTGTTATTATTGTTGTTATGATCTTTTTTTTGGTTAGTTTATGGCATCTTGTTAACGATCCGGAATTAATATTTGAGGTATGATTCAGACTCTTTCATCATTTGATTAATTAGTTATTCATGATTAACTCATGATTAGCCATATGGAGTAGAAACCCGGAGTATACTAGCACTATTCTTGCTATGATTATTAGGACTTAAGATGCGACTCTGATAACATACCTTAAATTGACCTTGGTTATACAAATATTTATATTTACTTACATATAGCTGTGGTAATACCATATATCCCACCCTTCCTTTATTTATTCAGATTGTATATTTCTTCCTTGGCCTTTTATACTATTATATATATTCTTCTTTCTCCCTTTATTCATATATTGGCTGGTGATATATGGTAGAGTATTGAGATTCTTGATTATGGATGGAATAAGATAGGTCATCCTTAATACTTCCCTAGACTTATTATGTTATGTTTTTTTTTAGATATGAGTAGGATAGTTTACCCTTACTATCTTACTAGTTTTGATATATCATTGTTGGATATTTGGGTTTAGACTTTATTTTTGTTTATATGTCCTATATATCTAGATTATCTTTGGAGCTCAGTCGACAGTTGCCTACTGAGTACCACATGTTTGGTACTCATACTACACTTCTATTCCCTACAGATCACAATACAGGTTATTGCTAGTGTTGCATATGTCATGCAGAGAAACCATAGTTCGTTGACATAGAGTGAGCTCCTGATGTATAGAGTATTATTTTCTCCCTCTTATGTACTAGACTGGTCTCTATATTGTATTCAGATATAGTTATATCTATATATTCATTTGGTACCTCATTATATCCTTCTTAGGTTAGAAGATCTTGTACTGATTTAATTAGGTTTTGGGATTATCTTATGTATGTTAGTATTTTATTTCATCTTTTCCACATTCCACTCTTTTTTCTTTTTGTAGTCCATTCGTAGTAGTTCCGCACTACGAGATTGGATTGCCTACAGGTGGGTTATAGTAGGCGCCATATTGATCTAAGAAATTAGGTCATGAAAAATTAGTATCAGAGCTTAGGTTCACCGGTGAATTAGTACAAGAATTGCATATTTAGTAGAGTCCTGTGGATCAGTACGGAGACGTCCTTAACATATTTTCAGGAGGCTATAGGAAATTCTTAGGAAATTCATTTATTGACTCTGTGTCATATGCCCGTATTTCAATGATTCTCAAGTATATTCTTTACTCTATTTTTTCCCAAATGGATGATACAAGATTGTCAATATATGCAAACAAGACTTTAACATGTGTTTGTAGGGCTTCAATATCACATCAGAAGAGAGAATCTCAGATGGATATTGAAGATCTACACTGTTAGCTAAAAGAGTTAGGGCTAGCTTAAGCTCCGTTAGAGCTCGTGACTACTTCAGTCCTTTGAGGTTCAACATTAGGGATCCCAGGTCAAATTGTAGATACCTCACCGCAAGGGATGTCATATGATTCATTGAACACTTCATAGAATAGAGTTGGTCCTATTAGTGTACATTAAGGTTCTTTACCAGTTTCTGAGTACGAGATTAGTTTCTTGAGTTAACTAGATATATTTCTATGCTATATATTTCTAAGTCGGACATGGGTCATAGATTTATTAGAGGATTAGCATTGCCATTTTTTAGCATCAGAGCACTTGATAGCAACTAGATTTTCCTTCTCTCAAGTTGTTGATCAGTTGAGGGCCATAGAGAGAGCATGCATTGAGATTTATGAAGGTGGCGGTAAGAGACTATGTCATCAGTATAGTTTTTTTGGTATTTTATCTAAGAGTAAGGATTCTTTCAGTAGAGTTATGCTTTATTTATAGCTTATTAGTTCTACACAAGTAGTGTTTCAGAATATGGTTGGCTCCCAAGTTAGTCGTGAGGATCAGAACTGGCAGAGTTCCCATCAGACCTAATAGAGTTTTTAGTATTGGTCTTTAGGTTGTGGTTTCCTTTCTGGATTAGGAGGGTCAATATCTTAAAGTATTCTAGGAACTTATTGTGGTTGTAGAAATATAGGACATTGGTTCTGAGAGAGTCCTAGACATGAGAAAGTTGATCAAATAGAGTTAAAATGTATTCCCCGCCATCCTAGAGTTCTTGAGGTAGGTTATGATTGTGATAAGGATGATCATAGTAGTAGACACTGCTCTCAGTGTTAGTAGGCCAGCCATTTAGGCTCAGTTCATGTCTCTCACCAGGTTAGGGCTTCAGTAGTTTGGTATGACTTTAGCAAGATTGGTCACTTGATTAGAGAGTGTCCCCAACGTTGGATTGCTAGTCATTAAACTCATTTAGATTAACCTCGTGATGTTATGGAACTTCAGTTATAGATGTGCGCTTGATGCCTCAGTTGATGATTTAGTCGGCCAATTTGAATTTTGACCTATTCAGATTTATTCTTCCATAGACTCGTCAGGCATGTGATTGTAGATTTCACAAAAAGACGTGTTCTTTTATTTCCTATATTTAAATTTTCATTTGTGAATATTTGGGTTTTCATACCCATCGATGATTATATGCCTTGATAATTTCATATTGGTTATTGTGTGCCTTATTATAGATTTTATGACAATATGACTACCCCCGTGGTTTATTTCTTTTCATAGTGGATGGAGTAACTCTGTATTTATATTTTTTCTTCTATATTTATATTTTTTCCTAAAGGATGCTACATTTGGGTTCAAGTCCCATTTACCTTGCTATATTGTCCTTATTGTGTCCCTTCAGTGGTACTTGCTATTGATGTTTATTTTTTGTATTGTCTATTCATTATATTGATTTTTATATTATTTTTATTATTACTGTCATTGCTTGATGTTATTGATCCTTTTTGGGTAGCAGTTTAGACTAGTGTTATCTAGTTAGAATTCCATTCCTTGAGGTTCTTATTTATTAGCCCAGACAACTATAGCTTGATTTGATGATTTCTTTTCTATAGCAAGGCGAGGTTGGTTTCTTTTCTCTTCTATTGGCTATGCTCGATTGATTGTGGAGTGGACTATGGTATTGAAGGTAAGTTGACCTTCATTGTCTTTGTTATGATTCAAAAGTTGACAAATTAATTATATTGCCCATTCTTTAGTTTCGGATTCTTAGAATTGCCTCCTAGATTGTGAAGGCTTTAATTTTGGCTATCTCTCTCTCTATGTAGCCTATTTTAGAGATTGAACAATTTAGGGACCATCATTCGCATATGGCTATTTCATCGCCCGGTAATGGTTTTGATTTGATATTGAGATGTCTTAGATTCTTCTCTTAGATTTGTTGGATTTGTCTTCTTGTGATGGTTTGGGACAATTTTGCTCAGATATGTCAGATTTTGATAATAAGGTCAATTGGAGTAGTTGACATTAATTGTAATGCCCTGAGAGCACACCTTGGGCGTCACACAATGCCTACAGTCTCGAGGGACCATAAGCTAACCCATGAGCTAGTACCTGCTGTGAGCACTGGATAACATGATCATAAATGCCAGAATACTTACATGCCATAAGATTTTAATAACTGAATTAAAAACTGAAATATGAGTTTATAGAAATAATTGACTGAATCTGATAAGCTACTGAATTGGATAACTAACAGTAATGTTTGAATATTGAATAATAGACTCTAATGTCTGATAAGCCTCTAAAACTAAATGACTGGGACTTAATGAGACAGGCCCCAACTTACTCCAACTAACTACTTAACTAAGACATGAAATAAAGTAAGCCTATCGTCGAAGTATGAGGACTCATCGCTGCTACTTATTAGAATCTGATATTAATCACGAGATGGGAATAGAGCATTAGAACCTATTATATAATACATCATAGCGCAAAAGAAAAGGTATGCGATTAGTACTTTGAATATACAGGTATTTTAAATTAGGTAGGTTGATAAGCATAGTTTCATCAATAAAACTAATAATTAACTGAATATGCATGTAAAACATAGAGTACTGAATAGAGAGCATGAAATCGGTACGTACTGGGAATATGTGGATATTTGTAAATCCTGAGTACGCATGAAAATCTGTAAATACTGAAGATATGTGAAAATTTATAGATACTGAGAATGCATGACCAAACATATAACATGAACTGAGTAAAATCTGTAAAGTAAAATACTAAAATAACTAAAATATTTATGCTTTGGTCAAACAACTCTAAGACTAAACAACTGAACTGTGATTGTAACTGAGACTTTATCTGAGAATGTGGGAGGTATCATCTAATCAACATTCTCCAATTTGAGCTAATCATGGTCCAACCTGTAACCCCAGTTAAAAGGGTGTTAATACCGTGCCACGGATACTAACGCTGGCTGTGCGGATCTACTAAACTGATATAATGTCAAAAGGACTAAGGGTGTCAAGCTTGAACTAATGGGTGACCCCAATGAGATA
>JAPEIP010000006.1:156898848-156943028 GCA_026120095.1 Capsicum chinense | reverse complement strand
TGCTTTGGTCAAACAACTCTAAGACTAAACAACTGAACTGTGATTGTAACTGAGACTTTATCTGAGAATGTGGGAGGTATCATCTAATCAACATTCTCCAATTTGAGCTAATCATGGTCCAACCTGTAACCCCAGTTAAAAGGGTGTTAATACCGTGCCACGGATACTAACGCTGGCTGTGCGGATCTACTAAACTGATATAATGTCAAAAGGACTAAGGGTGTCAAGCTTGAACTAATGGGTGACCCCAATGAGATATTCAATCCTAATATGATGTAACACCCCAAATCTGATACCCAAAATGCTACACGGTGCTACCAATCCAAAAGGACCACAAGCTAGCCCACTACTAATATCTATAACTGAGCATTGTATAATGTAGTATATAAATGCAGAATAAAAGGGCTGAAAGGATATAAGGATCAAATATCTGATTAAACATAACATCTGGAAATATGGTATATCAATACCAAAACTGAAATAAACTATCTGAACATGCTAGTCTGAAAGCCTCTAAACTGTCTGAAAACTGTGGAGTTGATGGGACATATCCCCATCTAACTCTATCTAATAAAACTAAAATAATAAAGTAATGAAATAATCATGATATTCTCGAATGATAAGGACTTACTACAAATCTACTGCTACTGGATAAATCTGAAGCAAAGTACGATCGGGAACTTGAGCGTCTGAATCAATGGTATAAAGCACCATAATGTAGATACGAAGTATGCATTAGTACGTCTAAATGTGCTGGTATACAAAGTGAGGTAGGCTGAATGCATGGGGTTCATATGCATGAACAATACTAACTGACTGAATAATATAAATATGAGAATACATGCATGAATACGTAACTATAAATGAGATCATGATAATACTGAATAATGAGTCTGAATAATGATAACATGAGTTTCATGTAACGGATACACTGCTAACTGAGTGACTGTGTCTGATAGTCTTGATTATGATGAAACTAGCTGAGTTCCATACTGAATTGAGTTACTGTATCTGATAGTTCTGAATTTGAAGAACTATCTAAGTTTTTTTACTGAGACTAAGACTAAGGCTGTGGGAAGTAATTATTTAACCGACATGCCCCAAATCTGAACTGGTGGGGGTCCAACCTATAACCCCAATTAGAAAGGTGTCAGTACTGTGCCATGGGTAAAGACAAGCTGTGAGTTAACCCTCTCGGACAGGGAGCTCTTCCGTCAGCCTATCCTAGTGGTAAAACTCAAATGAGATGTATAATCCCTAGACTCGTAGGGGCACATCTCAACCTACACTGGCTACATAGTTCTGGAATGCAAGGATTGCTTCTCAGGATCACACCTACTACTGGCTGATAGGTGAGCCCTCATCCCTGGGTTATCTCGGTGCTGAATCCTACTGTAATACCCCACAAAGTCCTCTTCCAGTCTGAGCCTTAGAGCGTATTCAGTAAAGCGGAAATCTGAGTCTAAAAGTTTCAGAAATATCTTCCTACTTTGATTTCTACTGCATCGCGCCGTCGTGCAGTTTCCCAATTGTCCAAATTCCAGTGAGCTAGCATGATTATGGCGCATTGCGCCATCATGTAAAATCAGGATTTTCAGCTTAATTCCAAGAGTTTTTTGGTCTTTTCCCCCTTTCCCTAGCCTCTATAAATACCCGGTTAAGGGATCTTAGCCTCATTTCTCTTCTTCTACCTAAAAACTAGGGTTTCCAAAATCAAATACTCTCTTCTCCTTCAATCAAAAATCATGAAGATTCAAGATAGAACCAAGAGGGATCAAGAAATCTTTCCAAGAACCTTCAAGAAAAGAGTTTCCCTAGGTATGTAGATGTCGATAGTTAGGTCCCTTTCATCCAAGAAACTCAAGTACCCTTTTCAAAAACTCAAAGAATTTATGTTTATGAGTTGTTAATAATTCATGTGAGTTTAAATTGATGTTACATGTGATGTCGAGTTTTGATTTAAGTTTATTTACAAGATTCATGAGCTTTGACCCTAGTATGTGGAAGCCATGTGATGTTTGTGATAAACCCTCTGGAAGTTGTTTTCTATCTGATGTGTTCATGTCCTTTGGGTGTCGAAATGGTGAAATAAGTGAAGCATGTCCCCCATAAGTTTGATAAAGATCATAGGTGAGGCACAAGGGCCATTATAGTATCATGAATAGGAAACCCCCAAATTGGGAGCTATTCCATGCATGCCTAGTGTTTGATAAAATGCCTTAGTGGGTGAAATGTTCCATGATAGTATGAAATCCCTAAGTAGGTGTAAACCCGTACTTTCTTAGTGTTGTTGAAATACCTTAGCAAACAAGTTGATATATGATGGTTGTAAATCCCCCAACTATGTGTTGCTTGATATATGCTAAGCTTTTAATTCATGCCAAGTTGTTAGCAAGTAAGTTTTGACACGATAGTATAATGTTTTCCCCAAATCATGTGATGTCTAAATACATGTCAAGACTAATTTAGGTGTGAAGTACTTAAGGTAAGGCCTTGTTGAAGGAAGTATAATCTAGTAGCATGTTTCCCTACACTAGTATATGTTGATGTTTCCTAAATGCTTGATGCGATGCCTTAATGATTGTAAAGGTGAAGATATGTTATGTTTCCTAAATACTTGAAGAGTCTTTAATGATAATGATGATGAATGAATGACTGTGATGATGAATGAATGATTGTGATGATAATGATGAATGAATGGTTGTGATGATGGAGGAATAATTATGCTTTATTTTATGTTATTGAGTCCTGGGGGTATTTATACCTGACAATTTAGCTGCTTGCTAGAGCCCATGTTAGTTTTACGGTAATTCCAGTCAAGCCATGACTCTTAGAACTCAGTGAATTATAGAACGTTGTATCCTCAGACAGTTACAGAACATAAGAAAGCTCAATAATCTCAGTTATCTCTATAATATCCGTATTGCTAGTGATCTAGCCTCAGTCCTATAATTAGGTCAGATCTGTTAGTATTCAAGTGTGCAATTCTAATCTCAGAATCAATTCAAGCAATCTATTCAAACTCTGTATCATTAGTCAGATACCGTGATTCAATACTATTTCCGTTAGATACAAAACTAAGAGATCTCAGCATAGCACAGTAAGATATTTTGATAAACATGATCAGTATCAGATTCAGTTTAGTTGTGTTCAGCTAAGAATTCTTTTAGAGTTTTTTAGTTAGGAGTAGAAACTAGCACCAAGCAAGGGAAGGGATGGCAACTCCTCCAGAACTATGTAGCCAACGCAGGATACAGGAGTCATCATCAGAAAAAGGCTATAACTCTAGAGAGAGAGTATTTGACTATTATATTTCCATAAGTCACTTTCTATTAAGGGTCATCTGCTAGAGAGGATTGACTAGAGAGAGAGGTCTTTACTCGTGGCATGGTATTGACACCCTTTCAGCTAGGGTTAAAGGTTGGATGCCACCTATGGTAGGCTGGGGTATGTCGGCTAAGTAACTACTTCCCACTGTTTCAGTTTCAGTTTTAGTTTCAGATCCAGTCTCAGTCTTAGTATCAATCTTCAAACATCAGGACTATTACATACAGTCATCTATCTCTATGAGGAACTCAGATAGTTCCATTGATTTATGGACCACCAATCAGATAGGTTTGGTATCATATACAGTTATTTGATATTATGTTTAGAGATATGCCGCCAGACAGGCTTGATCACAGTTTCAGATTCTAATGAGTATTCTTGTTGTCAGATTCAGATATGATCATTTCTTTACCATTGATAATAGCTTTCTTAATCATCCGTTAGAGAGGTTGATCTTTAATCTTGTCAGTTGAGACTAGTAAGCTCAGAATTCAATCATCGATGTAAGTACATCCAGTTTCTCAGTCATCATTATCAGATGAGTCAGTGTCTCAATATTGCAGTGTCAGTAGTGAGTTTAGTCTGTAGTAAGGCAGTATCCGAGTTTCTGTCTCTAAAGTTGTGTTGATTGTGACTATGGTAAATGTATTCATGTATGTGTATGTGTTCTCATGCGGCATTTTCATGATTATTCAATTTAGATACTAAGCATGCATGAGCCCTTGTATTTAGCCTTACCCCATCTACATACTTAGTACATCCCTATACTGACGCATTTGCGCTATGATGTTTTATTTGACACCATAGGTTCAGAGGAATAGGATCTAGAGTTTCCTCAACAGTTTAGTCTCAGCTAGCAGCAGTAGCCATAGCTATGAGTCCTCTTCTTTTAAGGGAGAATCTCAATTTACTATTATTGCATCAAATTTTGTTTACTTTCAGTTGACGGAGTTAGTTGGGGACACTCCCATCAACTCCACAGTTCAGATAGTTTAGAGGCTTTTCAGATAGATTTTTTAGTATTTAGTTTTCAATTTTGTGTATTCATAGATGTGTTGTACCTTATGGCTAGTTTCCACATTTATTTCAGATATTATATAGTGCACAGGTACAAATATCAGTAAAAGGGTTAGCTTGTGGTCTTCGGGTCATAAGCACCATATGACATTTAGGATGGCATCTCGAGGCTTACACCTACTCCCAACTGAATAGACACTGAATTGATTTCCTAGTTCATAATATGCTTGACTAAGCTATCGCTGATTGTGTTACTAACTGAACTAGACTAATTTTACTAAGTTTCATTGACAATTGGGATACTACTGAGATATGATAACTAACTGAGATACTATGTACTGTGAAGGACTGGACTAATACTAAATTTACTGAGTTTTCCTGAGTTTTGTGACTGACTTAATTCTAAGGATCGTGGCTTGACTGAGAGTATATTGACAACCAATATTGTCTCTAGGTACACAGCTAAATTGTCGGTACAAGTACCTCTAGAACTTGATAGCATGAAACTAACAAGACATGACCCTTCTTTGAATACATAACCATAGGCCACAATTCATTATACAACCATTGTGGGGTTTCATGAAGTACTTGATTTTCATAATATTGTACATGGAAAGGAATGCATTCAAACATAACATAATTTCATAATTCTAGTCTCATGAGCATTCCATCAAACAGCTATAAGACATAGATGTAGCATAAGATTCATTTTGAACATCTAGTTGTAGCCTAAGTTCATCATTTAGATCAACAAAGATCATAAAACTTAATTCTACTTAGTTAGGCATTTTATCAAACACATGGAATGCATATACTTAGGCTTACGCATGAACACTAAATAATTACATCTTGGCTACTTTAATCAACTCAATTTCATGAAATTCAACCCACATGCTAACATAATAACAAGGGATAAATAAAGATTCCATCATGGAAACCATACAAATCAACAACATGGATACAATTTCAATCCACAACATGAAGAACATTATTTAATCTTAAAAAAATGGTATCTTTATCTCCAAGGATAAAAGGGATCCTTGGATGAAAACTTTACATACCTAGGTGGATGATTTCTTGAAGATTGATAGAGGAAAGATTGAATACTTGGCTAAAAATTGATCACCTAGGGTTTCTTGTTTTTGAGAAATTATGGAATAAGGAATGTATTTAGCCAAAAAGGGCTAAATTTTGTGTTTATGAGGGCTGAAGGTCTAGGAAAATGACCTAACTTCCTTTATGGATGCAATCACTTAATGACTAAAATTGGTCACCGACGCATTGAGCGACGCGGAGCATTAATGGCACTGACGTGATACTCGATGCATCATGCCATGATCGTACCAAGACTCAGTACTTTTGGCTCTGGCAACTTGTAACAATGTTGACCAACACGATAGGCGATGCGGCGCACCAAGATAATTTTGGTGCATTTTTTTGGAACACCAAACGTGGTTTAAACGAGGTCCATGAAATCCAAAACTTATCCAAGAATACCTATTGACCTCCTGATCATGAATTAGCAAAAATACCAACCATTAAAGAACATTAAAGTCGCAAAATGTGATTCCCAACTTTCAAAGGACAAAAATAAACTAAGTTTGGAAACTTAGCTAAATTTTAAAAGTCTAAGACCTCCTTGACAAGCCTAAAGGACTGAATTAAGCTTAGGAATTTTGTGGGGTCTTACAATATCTCCTCCTTAGGAACATTCGTCCCCGAATGGGACTGACTGAGATGGGAGAAATAATAAGCTGAAGTATATACTGAACATGAACAACTGAAACATTAGTACATAAATGACATGACTAATAAGCTGAATGTATTATACTGAACATGTATATTTGATGCATGAATAACTGACTTAATAAATGCATGACTTGGATTATTGGTAAGCTAAATTAATCAAGCTGAGCATGCATAACTGATGTATGAATACATGACTGAACTGACAATTGAACATAGGATTGAATATGCAATGGTAATTGATACCAAGTTTTTAATCAGAATCTGAGTATAAAATTGAATACCAAGTTTGTAATAGAATCTGAATATGGAACTGGGTGAATTCATGAAAGACTGTTACTTTAAACTGAAAATACTGATAAAACCGAGATCACTTACTGGGCATGCATGAATGGGAATATGGGAACATATCTAAGCCTGAAACGTGGTATATAAACTAAATATCATGATCTGAATTGAGCACCTTGAAAACGTGGCTTGCAGCTGAGGTCGGAGTTTGAGGGTTAGCTTATGAGTACCCCTTACTCCTAGTTATATTCATTATGAGGAGAAAGAGTGGAATGTTTATGTTAATAAAGTTTGGGGGATTATAGTGTATCTCCCCCTTGGGACAATAGTTCCCTCAAAGAATACTGATTTTGCTGAGATACTGAGGAAAACTAGGGCGATGCACAAGACACCTACAAACAGAATTGTGACTGAATATTTGGGATCTAAAACTGAGATGTGATACATGAACTAAGCTGATAATGCAACTACCTAGTTGGTCTGTCTTAGAATGATCACATTTCTGGGACTCTGGATAATGCAACTAGATGGAACGAAGGGAAACCACACCATCCAAACTTGTTCTCCTGATTGCTAAATCGAATTACTGGATACTTAAAATAACTCTTACTAAAAACTTAAAACTTTTCTGAAGTAATTCTCCGAGACACTTTCAACTATACTCTTAACCTTAGTACAACGCATCACTCGCAACTACCAAAAATAGTCACATGGGTATTGAGCATGACTGCTTAAATATACTGCTCATCTGATTAACTAAAGGACTGATAACTGAATACTAGGTCTACTAGACTTAATTGAACTTAGCCTAAAAAACAAGATTGAAAATCTAGAGTATAATGCATAGAAGGTAATGACTGACTGGGTAACATGATGTAACTAAGCATGAGTGAGTGAAAACTATATTACCTTATGAATGTAAGATCAGGCATCTAAAATATTTTAGAAATATATTGTAAACTAGGGTACTAAAATACTAATAACTAAGTAACTGATGGAAATATGCTATGGTTGGGAAATCCCGAAACTAAACTAAGTTATTGAAATGATTACTGGGTAATACTGGGACTGAGATTGTAGCTAAGACGGTAATTTAGACAGTAACCATAACTAAGAATATAACTGAAATTCAATGATAGTTTATAATAACCAAGGTTTAGACTGGTACTGAAGTACTAAATTTTGATGGCTAAGTAACTGATAACTAAAAGCCATGGTCCTGTAGGACTATCTGAGTCTTTTATTGAATATTGATTACTGAACTGATGCTGTAAATGAGGCCTGAGAGATAAAGAATCAACACCACAGATTCACCGAGGTATTTAAACTTAGAGTATACGTGACATAATCTAAGTTTGGCCGATCTCTAGGAGTGGAGCATGAGTCATGAGCTGCATGACCTGAGCCTGGAATTTCTGTGTTCATGGGGCATTATTTTGTAACACTGGGTGAACTGGAACTTGTTATACTAGGAATTTGAAACACATAATATTCTATGAAAAGTGTGTGGATATAAGTTGTATTCATGGGACTGAAAAATAAAACTTGCATAAGTATCATGATGTTTAAAGTAAAAAATATTGCACTAAGGTAGGAATGGGTTGGGAATCATCTTCCCTTATGGATTTCCTACACATACTGGTATTACTACTGGAACCTGAAGGCCTGACTTTCTGAGATATCATAATCAGATAGTCCCTAAATACCTACCAGGCTATGATAGGCTGACCCAATGGATAGAGACTGAGAAAGGTCCTGTTAATATTTGGTCTGACCTTAAAGTTGACTACTATGTCAAGAGTTACTAAAGAAAAAGAAGCTCCTAAACCTAAAGAAATGTGAACATATAAATAAGGGTTCAGTAACATAACAGTGGCTGCATCAGGAGGATTTTCTTAATTCTGTCGAGACTGAAGAGCATAGAGTTTTTTCGGGCATTGCCCACTGATAGAGCTGGAATTTGCACCCTGCTGATTCTGGCGACCATACTGGGCTGAAGTAAGACAGCGCTGACATTGAGGGACAGGTTTAGGATAGTCTCTGAACTTGTGACCTGACTGACCACATCTAAAACACACATCACTGCCGGCTCTACACACCCCCTTATGATACTTACCACACTCTTCATAAAGCGGATTAGTAAACCTTTTACTCTCAATTCCCTAGGCTTTAGAGCCTGGCGCCCTATCCCTATGGTCATTTTTGAACTTTGGTACTGGAACACTAGATGAGGATAGAATTGGGACTAAAAATTTTTGACTATGCTGAGAACGGTTACCACCTTGCGACTTTGGTTGAGAAAAACTATAGCTACCTATTTTGGCTCTCTTATTCTCTCTTTCCTTCTTATTAAGTTTTTTCTCTTCAATTTGTTGAGCATGGACCATAAGCCTAGACATGTACATCTCTTTAATCAACATTGCAGTCCTGCACTCCTTAACCACTATACCTGATACCCCAGACACAAGCTTGATCATTCTATATCTACTGTCTTCTACTATATGGGGAGCATACCTGGCTTACTAAGTAAACTTGAGGGATTATTCTTTTACACTCATGCTACCTTTTCTGAGATTAATGAACTTTAACACTTTGGCTTCTTTATGCTCTAGAAGAAAGAATTGATCTAGAAGGGCAGTAGCAAACTCTTCCCACTCTATGGGCTCTGCATCTGTACCCCTATCTACCTTCCACTACTTTAACCACGTAGGATCTGCATCTTGTAGTTGATAAGTGGCTAACTCAGTACTTTCACTAGAAGTCACTCCCATGATATCTGTGACTTTTTGAACTTGGTCACGAAATTCCTATGGATCCTCTTTGGATTTATAACTTCAGAATAGGGGAGGATTTATTCGGGTAAAGTCCCAAATCCTGGATGCATCGAAATTGGCCAATGAGTTAGTTGGAATAGTAGCTGGCCGTTCATTCTGAGTTGTGATGGACTTGGCTAGAGTAGTGAATGCAGTTCTGAATTCTGTATGGGAGACATACTCATCAAGGGGATCAGCCTGACGTGCTGAGGGGCTGACTAATTTTTGTTTCTTCTTTTGGGAGGCATGTTCTATAAACATAAAGGAAGAAATAGATTAAACTAAAAGTTAAATTTGAGCTTATGCTCACTGGTATGACATAAATACTGAAAGAAGGGAAACTATTCCTAAAACATCTTATAGCCTCCTATACGTAAATGTGGCGTGCAATACAAATATGTAAAAGACTTGACTAGATGTGGATTTTCAGACTTCCTAGGACTCTATTGAACCTTAGTATTTGATACTAAGTTTGTAATATCGTAAATCTGATACCCAAAATGCTACACGGTGCTAGCAATCTTGAAGGATCATAAGCTAACCCATGGCTGATATCTGTAACTAAGCACTACATAATGTACTATATAAATGTAGAATAAAAGGGATGAAAGTCCTTAAGGTTCAAATATATGATAAAATATAACATCTAGAAATGCGGTATGTCAATACCAAAACTGAAATAAACTGTCTGAACATGCCAGTCTAAAAGCCTCTAAACTACCTAAAAATTGTTGAGTTTATGGGACATGTCCCCAACTAACTCTGTCTAATAAAACTAAAATAATAAATTAATGAAATAATCATGCTATCCTCGAATAATGAGGACTCGCTGCAAATTTGTTGCTACTGGCTGAATCTAAAGCTAAGTGCGATTGAGAACTTGAGTGTTCGAACCTACGGTATAAAACACCATATCACAGATGCAAAGTATGTGTCAGTACATCTGAATGTACTAGTATGAAAAGTGAGGTAGGATGAATGAATAGGGTTCATATGCATGAACAATACTAACTGACTGAAAAACATGAACGTGAGAATACATGCATGAATATGTAACTATAAATTATGATATGAGTGTGCTTTATCATCCGGGCAAGGTAAACGTTGTGGCCGATGCTCTCAGTAGATTCTCTATGGGTAGTGTTTCTTATGTCGAGGACAACAAAAAGAAGATAGCTCAGGAAATCCATCTGCTCGCCAAACTAGGTATTCGCTTAGTTGATTCTTCAGAGGGTAGTGTATGTGTTCAAAGTAGTTCAAAGTCATCTCTAGTTTCCAAGGTGAAAGAAAAGCAAGACGGGGATCCTAACCGTTTCATGCTAAAAGAGTCAGTTCAGAATTAAAGAGTAGAGGTTTTCTCCCAAGGGGGAGATGTGGTTCTTCATTTTCTAGGTCATCTGTGTGTTCCAGGTGTAGATGACTTAAAGCAGCAGATTCTTGCAGAAGTGCACTACATGTTAGCAAGTTAAGATAGAGCATCAGAAACCTAGTGGGACCATACAAAAGTTCACAATTCCTACTTAGAAGTAGGAAGAAATGAACATGGACTTCGTGATGGGTTTTCTTTGACCTCGTCATCATCACAATTTAGTTTGGGTTATTATAGACAGGATGACCAAGTCAGTTTATTTTTTTCCAGTTCATACCTCTTATTCAGCCAAGGATTATGCCAAACTATATATCAGGGAGTCGGTCCAATTACATGATGTTCCATTATCTATTATTTCAGACAGAGGTACCCAGTTTACCTCTCACTTCTAGAAAGTATTCCAAAAGGGTTTTGGTACCCAAGGCCATCTCAGTACAGCCTTTCTTCCTCATATAAATGGTATAGTATAAGAACTATTTAGTCTCTTAAATATATGCTAAGGGTGTGTACAATTGATTTCAAGGGAAGTTGGGATGACTACTTGCCTTTGATTGAGTTTGCATACCACAATAGCTATCGTTCCAGTATTAAAATGGCTCCATTCAAAGCTCTCTATGGAAGGAGGTGTAGATCTCTAATTGGTTGATTTGAAGATAGTGAGTCCTCAGTCATAGGTAGTGACTTGGTTTTTGATGCCTTAGAGAAAGTTCAGTTGATCAGAGAGAGACTCCAGGCTACTCAGAGCTGACAAAAGTCTTATGCTGATTTTGTAGAAAGGATCTCGAGTTTGAGGTCAATGACTATGTCTATCTAAAGATTTGTCCTATGAAGGGAGTGAAAAGGTTCAGCAAGAAAGGGAAACTCAGTCCCCACTATGTCTATTAAATTGCCTTCGGATTTAGCCTCAGTTCATCCAGTCTTCCATGTATCCTTGCTCAAGAAGTGCGTAGGTGACCTATCAGTTGTAGTCCCTATTCAGAGTGTTGATGTTCAGAACAATCTCTCTTTTGAAGGGATTTTAGTCAAAATTTTAGACTATCAGAATCGTCGATTGAGGAACAAAGCGGTCCCTCTAGTTAAGGTTGTTTAGAAAAATCAATCCATCGAGGGAGCTACTTGGGAAGCAGAAGCAGATATGTGTATCAAGTATCCTTACCTCTTCTCCACTGATTCAGATCAAGATCAAGGTAATAGTTTGCGTTAAGCTTATTTAGTTTCATATTCATGTTCCCCTTTATAAATGTTGTATCTACTACCATTTCATACTCTGTCATGAATTCATGTATCAGTTCAGTTATGAAATCATGCATCAGCTAGGCATTCTCGTCTTGAGAAACTCAGTTTATCAGAATACTTGGTCATGCATTCATGTAGCAGTTAGCCATGCATCAGATGCGCATGAGTTCAATATATTTAACATGTCAGTCATGAAGTGATGTCTCGGTAAATCATGTTCATTTATTATTTTCCCTCTTAGTCAGTCTCATTCAAGGACGAATGTTCTCAAGGGGGCATATTGTAATACCTGTGCTTATTCCTAGCTAGAAATTATTTCAAGGATGCTAGTACTTTCTATGAAATATAAATCTATTTTTGTACATATGATATTTATGATATTTCTACTTTCTATCACGTGAAAAATTGAGTTTGCTTTCTAATGATACCAATTTTGTCCAAATCCAACACTAAATGAGGATGTTAAGGATGTTTTACTCAGAACTAATCAAAATGCTAAGGTACGATGTCCAAGTTGATGAACCGTAAAACAAGTAATGGGCCACTACTTTGACTGTCAGACCCAATGCAGTACAGCTACGTTCTAGATAAGGATTGATGGACGAGTTGACAGACCATTAGATTTTGGATGGACCATCATCTAGGCCGTTGAATCTTATCCAGTGAACCCCATTTTTGGTCCATGTATGACGGTCGAAATGATGGATCATCAAGTTCCTGACGGACCGTTAGTCGGGTCGTCATACGCCATGTTTAGTTTATTTCCAAGCCATTTTAATAGGGGTATTTTGGTCACTTACCAATCACCTATATTTTCCCAAATGAGTCCGAATTTAGCCATTTTGCTCATTATTATTACACAAACAAAAACTAGGGTTTCTTTCTAAATTTAATCTCCAAGAACAAGACCCAATCTTCTTTAAAAAATCAAAGGATTTCAAATCCTTCAAGTTCAAAAACAACAAGAACCTTGAGTCAGGTATGCATAGTGTTTATCGCTGGATCCATTTTATTCATAGAGCTTAAGAACCATGTTTTAAATATTATTTTGTGATTGTCTTGTTGTGATATGAGCATGTACATGTTGATGATAGTTGTTTAAGTTTCAAGATGATATCTAAAGGTGTTTTCATAAAGTATATATGTTTGTTAATTGAAACCTATAATCCTTATGTGGCTTAATATGGTGAAATTTTTGAACACACTTAAACTAAAAGAATGCAGGCAAAGTAATAGAATTCATGTCCCATGATTTAATAGTGCTTGAATGAAAATTCCATGCTCTATGCTTTATGATTTCCCATGAATTCAATGTCAGTGCTATGCGTTGTTGTTGTGATATGGATGACCATGATATTGAAGCTATGCAAGTATATACATATTTTATGAATTTACCTTCCAAGTTTAAGATGTTAAGAACTATGCTTAGTGTGAAATCCCATACTCGTGATATGGTAAATTGTGGACTCTACTCTTACGATCAACTCAGTTATGTGTGTCAGTTTCCTTCCATTGAGTCCTGGGGGTACGTGTACCCAAAAAATATAGCTATGTGCCTAGAGCCATGTCATGTTATCATGATAATCTCTATCAAGCCATGATCTATAGAACTCAGTCGGGCATGTGACTCAGGAAACCTCAGAAATCTCATGATCTCAGTTAATTCTCAAAAAAGTAGCACTAATCTATCAATCAATGGAAGTTAGCTACTAAGTCCATGTACTATCAGTTAAATAATGTTCAGTTTCTTCAGATGGAAGTAGAAGTTATCACTGAGTGAACCTAAGGATGGGAACTCACTGGCTAGTGTAGGGTGTGATTCTTAGTAATCATCCTTATATTCATGAACTACGTAGCCAGCGTTGGTTGAGACATATTAACCTATCATATTAGGTTTGATGAAGTGGCTTAATCTGTTATTTTAAGGTTTCCACCATTATCATTTTGAGTACCTGCCAGCTAAGGGTTGCTCACAACTATCCTTACCAGTGGCACGGTATTGACACCCTTCCAGTCGGGGCAGAGATTGGACCCAAACTTAGCTATATACTTTATTGGTGTGTTTTGGTCAAACAACTACCTCACACAGTTTCAGTCCCAGTCTTAGTAAAATAATATAGATAATTCTTTAATTTTCAGTACATCATGATGGTCAGATACAGTTAATTCAGTTACAGAATGGAACACAGATGGTTCCATTAGATTATGGACTGTCAGACACAATCATCTATGTTATAAAAATCTCAGTATTTGTCATACTAGATATCAGTAGATCTTGCATTAGTGTTCAGATCTAGATATAACATAATCATGATATCAGTTACTAAGTATGCATGTTTGCACTCTTGTATTCATATCAGTCAGTCAGTTAGCATCGTTCATATATGTAAACCCTTTTGTATTTAGCCTACCTCACTCTTATACTAAGTACTCCCAGTTGTACTAACTCATTTGTGCTATAGTACTTTCTTTCATGTTATACCATAGGTTCACAGATACGAGCTCCAGATCAGCAGTTGCAGTAACATTCCAATCGTAGAGTTGCAGTGAGTCCTCATCCATTCGAGGACATTTTATTTATTTTATTTATTATTCCTGTTAAGTTTTCCTAGATGGATTTATTTGGAGACATGTTCTTTCAACTCCTTACTCAGACAGTATCTACCAAATTATAGGATAAATGTGACATTCCTAACAACAACAATGATTAGTTTATGAGATCAATTGATGCTATGCTTAGAGGGTATAAGACCAGACTCAAGAAAGATCACTTTTATGCCTATACCAAAGATGAAATTTGAAAGTCAAAAAGGCCTAACACTATCTCAACATCTATATTTAAGGATCTCCTTAAGTATTGGAATTCCAAAGAAGCTGACATATGCTATCAATATGGATAGCTATTATACTATTGTTAGCATGCATTTATTAATGAATTCATCATGATTGATCTTCTTTTTTATGTTATCCCTTCTTTTTATATAAGGCATCAAATTGCGTGTGTTTAAACCTTCACTACCTCAATCTTTTTATTAAAAACTTATTCATAAATATTTACTTATAGGATAAGTCCAATACCAACAAAGAAAATAGGAAAAAGTTCACGTATCCTCACACTATGGGCAAAACAAGTTTTGCTTTAATCCGCGAGGTTTGGTGTTTTCTCATATTGTTACTATAAACTTGTTGACTTTAATTGATAATATTTTAATCCTAACTTGTATATAACTAGGAAAAAATAGAAAATTTGGGTTCTTTGTCAAATAAGGAATTCTTTGTGGCTACTAAAAGAAAGAAATCTAACCGAGTATATAAGGACACATCTGAAGAGATTAATAAAACAATAGTATGAAATTTTCTATTTGAAAATTGATCAAGATCATTGTTCCTTTAAATATAGAATCAACTAAATTTACTTGTTTTTGAATTTGATGTGTAGGTTGAAATGGAGATAGTAGAGACTCAAGAAAGTAAAGATGGTACTCAACCAACTGATTTATTCACAATAGTTATGGGCCTGATCATCCTGGTCGAGTAAGACTATACGGATGCAGGGTTACCAAGTCTCTTTTGAAACAGAAAACAATTAATTCTGGATCCTCTTCAAATATTACTGATGAACTGGTGAAGAAGAGATTGGACGAGCTAGAAGAGAGGATGGAACAAAGAGTACAGGAAAAATTCAATGCTCAAAGAGATGTCTTTGAGCATTGAATTTTTCCTGCATTCTTTGTTCCAGATGTCTTTGAGCGAGATATTACAATGAAAATCATTGCACAACTTCAGCATCTAAATACAATATTAACACTTGATCCTAATATGATAGGATTCAATGTTCATTCATCGAGAGAAGCGGTTTCTAATCAACCAATAAACCGTCCATCTATTGGTAGTAATAATCAAGGCCAATCTCTGTTTCTTGATCTATTGGTAGTAACAATATGTTGGTAGAACTTCTCTCACTTTTGGTGTGTGCCTGCTGTTGATTAGCTTGTAAATGTTTGGTGTTAGTTTGGTATTAAAAGTTTCATCTTGTGGCCTAGTAATATTAGTTTGGTATTATGGACTGGTATTAGTAGTTTGTTATTGTGTCTGGGTATTAGCTTGGTATTAGTAGTTTGGTATTGTGGACTAGTTAGAATCTGTTCAATTTATACTACAAAAGAAAATATACAATTTCCCTCATAACTTATACATGTATTAGTTATGCAGGTTTCTAAATTTCAAACATATCATTATATATGAATAACTTACTTCCTAACGAGCTACCAAGTGTTGCTAAACTTATACATACATAAATAATTACTTGAAGAAGTTACTCCTTACTAGCTACCAAAGACCCCTAAAAACTTAGAAAGATATTGTAACTGATTATTTCTTTGGACCAAATAAAATCCTTTAAAATTTATACTGTTCAGAATCAGTAGTGAGTTCAAGCACAAACCGAAGATCTGGATCAACTTCATTGATGCCTGTCCCCTCTGTATTTTATATTTTTTCCAAAAATTCATAAGAAAATTCAGACTAAAACTAACAGCAATAAAGAGAGAAATGGTAAAGAACTTAAGAAATAACACCTCGTGATTACCTTGAAATAAAAGCACGTGGAGGAGTTAACAAGAGCCATGAATCGAAGCTTCGATGGCTAAGAATTCTTCTTCCTCAGTTTATGATTTTAATTTGATGGATTAATAAAGTGCATGGGATGTGCTTTTAACAAGTTCACCTTTGACATATTCTCTGTTGTAGCACAACTAGTATTCTTTAAAGAGACATTATCCAATTTGTATGTTGATGCTTTCTACGAAGGTTGCATCTGAATGAGCCAGGATCGATGGTTGGGGAATAAAGACATGTTCTGGTGCTACTATTCACTTTTCTTGACATTTCCATGGGAACCTAGCTATCATTATTTTACTCGTACTACTATAGCTACTACCATAGTATCTTGCTTTGGTTTAACAACTATTTCCTAGTGTAAAGAACATTCATATATATAGCATGTATAGACAATAGAACTTTGGTTTTAGTGTAGCATATAAACTTGGATCTGTGGGTGATAAACATCCATGCATTTTTGAATTCTCACTATATATATTTCGGGTGAAAAACTCACAAGTTATGTTGTATGCCTCGTAGTGTTGTAAACTCTCTTTGTCTAGACTTTACTGTATTTAATCATGTCCCCAATCTTATAATTTATGAGATAATATTTGTGGTCTGCAAACTTTCAAATCTTTTTGGTGCCTTTTCCAAGTAAGACTGAGCAGTATAATACCACTCCTTAAATAAGCCCCCAAACTCTTCCCTTTGAACACAGTTGGTATTGAATGTAGATTTTATATGCCTGCTAGCCTGTGAGTAACTAGAATTATCTCTTACTTGTAGATTCATTGTATTATATATTATATAATAATGTATATATGACTAATAGCCTGACCTAATCCTCCCGATGTGAACTCACAAACTATTTGAAGTAGAACTCCAACGAGGCATTGACCCATTATATCATGCTTCAGTGTTATTATAATCATTTTATGTTGCCATTTATGTGCTACTATATATTATTTGTTCTCTTAATATAGGTTTCCAAATTGAAGAAATAGATGAAGAAAGTGATGAAGACATTGACCGTACTTGAGCAGATTTTTGGGTTATGGATAAATGCTCTAATATCAATAGTGTTGTGTTGAATTTCTTAAAACATACTACGACTCAAACTTTCTAGTATGTAAAAAACTTAACTAATCATTTGGACTTGATTACATTTTGCTTTTGGGTTTAAATTACTAGCTTGTTCCATATGTTGAATTATGAGATTATTAATGAATGATTTTATTTTCTGATGTTTATATATTGTGTTATAATTTATTATGTATGTAAATAAAAATTTACATTAATGCGAGTGACTATTTATATAAATCATTTCAATTTAATAACATGTGTCAATAATTATTGCAATAAATCAATAAATCAATGCAATAGGTTATCAAAAAGTGTTGCAATAGAATAACAAAAATGTTGCAATAGATGCTATTACAATGGTTTACTGTCATTGCAATATAATCTATTGTGATGGTTAGTAACCTTTGAAATAGATGAAAATAGGCGTTCCAATAAGTAATGAAGTAGTTGTCATAGGTACTAAAAAAGCATTGGAACAAAATAACAAAAGCATCACAATAGATGCAGTTACAATGATTTAATGTAGTTGAAATAGATTCTATTGCAACACTTAGTAACCATTGCAATAGATGAAAATAGGTATCTCAATAAGTCAAAAAATATCCATCACCATAGTTTGACCTATGGCGACGGTTTCAGATAGCCATCACATAAACCATTGCCATAGACCTATCACATTGCCCACATATAGGACGCTTGCTGAACCATTATAGTAAAGATATGGCAATGGTTTTGTTGTATATTGTAAAAGTTTTGCAACAATCACCATAGGGGTAATTTCTAGTAGTGACAATTATTCATATGTCTGGTTATGTTGGACTGATCAATCTGCAATTTGGCCTCTTGTTAAAACTTATTGTTTTTTAGAAAAGCCTTCTAAGAATCAGGTCCCTCTAAATCGACTAGTTCAACATATAACACTACCACCATAGAGTTTCTTGATAGAGAGAAAATAGTCAGATCTTCAAATATCAACCCTTAAGCACTCACTTTTAATGAATATTTTTGACTCTTGTTGCTTTTCTCAAGTCAGGAACCATTATTACTTGTTTGATTTTATAGCCCACATAAGTTTTAGTTCCCAGTAAGAAGAAAATAATGTGATCAAACCTTTCTTAGTGCATCTTTGTAGAGAATACTTCTTTATCTTCATCAAGTACTTGAATCAATTTAGTTGTTTATTCTCTTCCCATACTTATCTGAATTTTATCATTCCTTCACTTTCCCAGCTTTGAAAGATCCCTTTTATAGTGCCTATTTTTTATGATTGTTCTCCTTTTCCTTTCCATCTTTATCTTGATTAGACTATAAAAAATTCAAGGCCAAGAATCTTTTCTTTTCCGCTTCCTTTCTTTTCATCACTGGATTGGTTATAATAGTCAAGATAGCAAGATCACTCTAGGTATGAAACTTTTAAAGTAAACCCTCTCTGATATCAATTGTTGAATCCTTGGGGGTTGTACCAAAAGTGAGGGACCAAGTCCCTTAAATTCATTGTCAAGCATTAGAAAA
Source organism: Capsicum chinense (assembly GCA_026120095.1). Classification (NCBI taxonomy): domain Eukaryota; kingdom Viridiplantae; phylum Streptophyta; class Magnoliopsida; order Solanales; family Solanaceae; genus Capsicum; species Capsicum chinense. The sequence continues at coordinate 156,924,035 of JAPEIP010000006.1, read as the reverse complement.
GTAAAGAAATTATGAGGAACTCGAAACACAAAAGAAATACAGGAAAGAACAACATAAGATTTTAATGTGGAAACTCAATACGGTAAAAACCACGGCTTTCCCTCACAACCACAAAAACATTCCACTATAACTAACCTATTAATAGCATATTTGACTATTAACCTAACTCTAGGTTCCTCCTACTTGCAACACCTCCTTTGCAAGCTCACCTTGACACCTCTGCCAAGTTTCCCTTAAAAACTGGTTAACTTTGACAAGCTATAGGCTCAGGTAACTCTACCTAAGAAACTTTCTCAAAAGAAAGCACTACTCTTATAATATTAGTAGTTAGATTACAAATCATTACCCACTCAAGAACCATTTTAATTTAAGCACACATAATGCTAAGAACTTGAGCAGTATTGAAATGGGGTTTTGCCGTCTCTCTTCAATCTTTGTAATTTATGAAAAAACCAATTATTAAAGAGATACTTCTTTTATTTTATAGTTGGGTGATGTTTAGGGATTGAATATCATTGAACCAACTATCCAAGTCGGTACAAAATAACACTTGGAAGTTTATTACATTAAATGAAAAAATTGTGCATATACCATGTCCAAAATGTATGATAATTTGCACATCCAAGGACCAGGTCCCTCGTAGTTTACCTGATCATCATCAATTCTATATATAGAAATTATCTCCTTTTTTAAGATGACAAACCAAACCATAAAATTTGAGCGCCAGTGCACATTTATCACATTTAATCAGAGTTATTACCACTTGAAGATGAATGTTCCTCCTGTCATCATTCATCCTCTATCATACAACTCATGGATTTGGTCCCTTGTTTTCATTCTTCCCATTTCACCATGCACATTTTATTTGTGCATTTGTATTTATTTAATATTTCTTCCCCCTATCAACATGATTCCTAAATTTGTAGTTTAGCACATCAGTATTCCCCATTATTCATACACTTCATGTCTTTACATATAAAGTCAGTATTCCTTCTTTTGGCATCATTAAAAAGGATTGATAGTAAACCATAAGTAAATATAAGTGCAATTTAATTAACTCATAGCCATTGGGGCAACACAAACTTAAGGACAACATAAAATAAGGAGATCAATTGAAGATCACAAATAGAATTCATTCATAAGCAAAATTTTAGTATCAGTACAATAATACTTAAAATAGTGCATTAAATGTACTATATTTATGAGCTAACACAAGGAGAAAAATAGGAAACTAACAATGAATAGTTTTGGGAACAGGGATAATGAGACTTAAGTAGAGGGAGGTTTTTGGGAAAAGGACTTAAGTAGCATCTCTATTCTTGTATTTTAAGCATTGTGAGCATCCAAAAAATATTGGGTGAGAGCATTTACCTCAGTATTCAGTTCCTAATTTTCACCATTTATTTTTGCTACCTTTGCAAGCAACAAGTGTTGCATTTTTCTGGTACCTGGTCCTTCAAAGGACAACTTCTAATTTTGCAATTTCATGTGCACTATTTTAGCATATTTTTATGCCAGTTTGATCCTTAGTTACTGTATTTCCTTCCCAACTTCTCTTGAACAGCTAGCTATTCAAAAACTTAAGGCACAAATCTAGCTTTTCCCACTATGCATTCATTCTCCACAAGTTTTGTTAGGTTGATCATCCGTTTGGCTGCCCCATGTGTTCCCTTCGTTCCACATACACCATAATGTTCACAAGTATTATGACCTGGTATTATTAGTTTGGTATTATGGCCTGGTATTAGTAGTTTGGTATTTTGTCCTAGTATTAGTAGTTTAGTTTGGTTTTAGTAATTTGTTATTAGTAGTTTGGTATTGTGGCTTGGTTGGAATCAGTTCATCTTTGACTATAAAATAAAACACACAAGTCTCCTCATAACTTATACATGTATTAGATATGCAGGTTTCTAAATTTCAAACATATCATTATATATGAATAACTTACTTCATAATGAGCTACCAAGTGTTGCTAAACTTATGCATACATAACTTAATTACATGAATAAGTTACCTCTTTACTACCTACAAAAGACCCCTAAAATCTTATAAATATATTGCAACTAGTTATTACCTTGGACCAAATAAAATCCCTTAAATTTTATACAGTTTAGAATCAGTAGCGAGTTAAAGCACAAACCAAAGATTCGAATCAACTTCACTGCTGCCTGTCCACTCTGTAGTTCATTTTTTTCAACAAATTCATAAGAAAATTCAGACTAAAACTACCATCAATAAAGAGAAAAATCATAAAGCACTTAAAAAGTAACACCTCGTGATTACCGTGAAAGTAAAGCAAGCGGAGAGGTTAATAAGAGCCTTAAAATGGTTCTTCAATGGCTGAAAATTCTTCCTCAACTTATGATTTAAATTTTTTGTCTTAATAAAGTTTATGTGATGTGCTTTTAACAAGCTCACCTTTGACATATTGTCTGTTGTAGTATAACTAGTATTCTTGAATGAGACATTATCCGATTCGTAAGTTGATGATTTCTATAATGGTTGCATCTGAATGATCCATGATCATGGTTAGGGAACAAAGATATGTTCTTGTTCTTCTATTATCTTTTCTTAAAGTTGCAATGGAAACCCTAGCTATCTTTATTTTACTTGTACTACTATGTCTACTACTATAGTATCCTTCTTTGGTTTAATAGCTAACTTCTAGTGTAATGAACATCCATTTATATACTATGTATAGATGACAAAACTATGGGTTTAGTGTAGTATATAAACTTGGATCTGTGGGTGATAAACGTCCATGCATTTTTGAATGATCACTATATATATTTTGGGTGATAAACTCACAAGTTATGTTGTATGCCTCGTAGTGTTGTAAAATCTCTTGGTCTAGACTTTACTACATATAATTATGTCCCCAATCATATAATTCATGAGATAATGTTTGTGGTCTGCAAACTTTCTAATTTTTTTGGTGCCTTTTCCAAGCAGGACATAGCTGTATAAATCCACTCCCCAAATAAGCCCTTAAACTCTTCCCCTTGAACATAGTTGGTATTGACTATAGATTTTATATGCCCGCTAGCCTGTGAGTAACCGGAATTATATCTTCCTGGTTGATTAATTGTATTATTGTTATATGAGAATCTAGATATGACTAATAACCTGACCTAATCCTCCCGATGCGAACTCAAAACTATTTGAAGTAGAACTCCCACGAGGCATTGACCCATTATATCATGCTTCATTTTTATTATAATCTCTTTATGTTTTCATTTAAGTACTAATAGATAATATTTGTTCTCTTTATATAGGTTTCCAAATTGATGAAAGAGATGGAGAAAGTGATGAAGACATTGACCTTACTTGAGAAAATTTTTGGGTTGTGGATAAATGCTCTAATATCAATAGTTTTGTGTTGAATTTCTTGAAACTTACTGCGAATCAAACTTGCTACTATCTCAAAACTTAACTAATCATTTGGACTTGATTATATTTTGCTTTTGGGTTTAAATTACTAGCTTGTTGCATATTTTAAATTATGAGATTATTAAAGAATAATTTTATTTTGTGATGTGTATATATTGTGTTATAATTTATTATGTATGTAAATAAGAAATTACATTAATACGAGTGACTATTTGCATAAATCATTTCAATTTAATAACTTGTGGCAATAATCATTGCAATATATCAATAAACCATTGTAATAGGTAGTCAAAAAGTGTTGCAAAAATAGAATAACAAAAGTGTTGCAATAGATTAATGCAATGGTTTACTGTCATTGCAATAAATCTATTATAATGGTTAGTAACCATTGCAATAGATTCTATTGTAACGACATTAAACTATTGCAACAACATCTACTACCTAACCGTTGCAATAGATGAAAATAGGCATCTCAATAAGTCAAAAAATAGCCGTCGTCATTGCTTGAACTATGCGACGATTTCAGACAACCATTTCATAAAGTTGCCATAGATCTATAACAATGCCCACATATAGGACACATGCTAAACCATTGAACTAAAGCTATGGCAACGGTTTTAATGTCTATTTCAATAGTTTTGCAACCGTCACCACAGGGGTAATTCTAGTAGTGACACTTATTCATTTGTTAGGTTATTTTGGATTGATCAATCTGTGATTTTCCCTCTTGCTAAAACATTTTGTTTTTGAGAAAAGCCTTCTAAGAGTCAGCTCCCTTGAAATCAACTACTTCAAGATATGACACCGCTGCCATAGAGTACCTTGAGAAAGAGAACATAGTTAGATCTTCAATGATCAACCCTTGAGTACTCACTTTTAATGAACATTTCTGACTTCAGTCCCTTTTCTCTAGTCAGGAACCATTATTATTTGTTTGATTTTAGAGCCCACTTAAGTTTTAGTTCCTAGTAAGAAGACAATAGTGTGACCAACCCTTTCTTGGCCCATCTAGGTAAAGAATACCTCTTTATCATATTCAAGTACTTGAATCTATTTGGTTGTGTATTCCCTTTTATTCCCATGCTTATCTGAATTATATCATTCCTCTACTTTCCCAACTTTGACAGATCCCTTTACAATGCCTATTTTTTATGATTGTTCTCCTTTTTATTTCTATCTTTATCTTGATTGGACTCTAAAGACTTCAAGGTCAAGAATATTTTCTTTTATGGTTCCTTTGTTTTCACCCCTGGATTGGTTATAACTATCATGATAACAAGATCACTCTAGGTATGAAACTTTTAAAGTGAACCCTCTATCATACCAATTATTGAACCCTTGAGGGCTGCATCACAAGTGATGGACCAGGTCTCTCATAGTCATTTTCAAGCATTAGAAAAGTAAAGCAATTATGAGGTGCTGGAAACACAAGAGCAATGCAGGAAAGAACAACACAAGAATTTTACATGGAAACTCAATATAGGAAAAACCACGGCTTTCCCTCCCAAGCACAAAAATAGTCCACTATAACTAACCTCTTGATTACAGACTTGAATTTGAACCTAACTCTAGGTTCCTTCTATTCGTAACACCTCTATTTAAAGAACACCTTGATACCTCTACCAAGTTTCCCTTTAAAACTTGTTAACTCTAACAACTACAAGCTCAGGTAACTCTATCTAAGCAAATCTCTCAAAATAAAACACTTCTCATATAATATAGGTAGTTTGATTACAAATTGTTACTCACTCAAGAACTATTTCAATTTAAGCACTCATAAAGATAAGAACTTGAGCAGTATTGAAATAGGATTTTGCTGCCTCTCTTCAATCTTTGTAATTTGTGCAAAAACCAATTATTGAAAGGCATCTCTACCCTTTTATTGTTGGGTGATGATTAGGGATAGAATATCATTGCATCAACTATATAAGTTGGTAAAAAATAGAACCTACAAGTTTGTTATATAATATGACAAAATTGTATAGATACCATGCGCCAACTATACTACAATGTGTATATCCAGGGACCTGGTCCCTCGTAGTTTAGTTTCTTATCATCAAAACTACCATATAGTAGGTAGACACTGTCTTTAGAGCAGCTTTTATGATATTAAACTATGAGGTATCTTCTAATGTTTTAGACCAAATATGTCTTACTAACATAAGGTGGAAAACTTAAGAGGCAGAGAGAGGGTCTAGTACTCACATCATTAGAACTCCTGGTGAACAGAGAGTAGGTGATGATTTTATAGCGTAAGAGATTACGCTACTGAGTAATGACCTTGGGTTGCTGGAAAAACAGTTCATGATCATGAATTTTGAGAAAGTTCATATAGTAGGAGAATAAGGTGCAACTTTCAAAGCTTATGAGACCAAATTAAAAGAGGAGTCTAGGCATAATGATCGTTAGTTGGTAGGTTTCAAAGCCCAAGGTAAAGGAATCCAAGGTAGAGACTATTATAATGACATATATATAGGCTGAAGTAGGGACAACAATGGTGACTGGAGACAAAAAAATAATTACAAGGGGAAGGGTGATAGGTACATTTGGTTTGGTAGATAAGATACAAAATAATAAATGGAAGAAATAGTCTAAAGTGGTGAAGGGTCAAGAAAATTAGGGGAACAATCTTAAGGAGATTATGGATGGCATTTCAGGGTGACCTAGAAGGTGGAGTATCATGCCACTACTATCAAGCAGTTGGACCACTAGTTCAGGAAAATGTCTGATATGATCAAACATAAATAACCTTTTTCTCTTTCAAGTGACAATGTTCAGAGTCCACTAGCTATAAGTCATTGTCTAGATATCACCACTAATTATGGTGCCACTGATGATCCCATTGTACCTACTATTGAGGAATTAAAGATTGATAACTCTAAGAGTGATGAGATATCTGAGGCAGGGTTTGAGAAGTCAACTTAGAGTGATGATAATTTTGAGTATGATAGTGATGAGGATTTGGTCGTCAAGAACAATGATCATGTGAACCCTTATAGTGCGACTCTTTTTTTATTATTAGTAAAAAATAAGAAGGATCCTAGAGCAATCACCATTTTTTGTTCTATTGGGCCTTTCAATGTCAAGAAGGCTTTATGTAACTTGGGATCAGTAGTAAATATGATGTCATTGGATGTGTACAAGCCATTGAGGATAGGGGAACTCAATACTATATCCATAAAACCGTTAATAGTTGACTCATCTATTAAGAAACTGGTAGGTATTTTGTGTGACGTAGAAGTAATGGTGTCATCCCTTATGTTCCCCATTGATTTTATGGTTCTTGACTGTGAGGTGAATTATCATGCCCCATTATATTAGGTAGACCCTTTCTATCTACTAGTAGGGTATTGATTGATAAGGAATTGGGAGAGATCACCTTCAAACTGAATGATAACAAAGTAGTATTTGATGTGTGTATGATAGTGCAACAGCCAGATGATATGCGAGTGGTGTCTGTAATAGACACTATTGATAAGGATATTGTTGCAGAGGCTAACGTACCAAATTCACTAGATGTTAATGAGAGATGGGTGGAAGACCAATTTGTATAAATGGAGAGGCTAGATATACGACATATGAGGGAAGAGGTAGATATCTTGTAAGCAAAAGTGTGCTCTCTCACTGAGAGATACATATTAGACATCACTCCAGTTGTATCCCCAATTACTAAACCATCACCTTTGTACGGTCTCAAACACTTTGATTTATTTGCGAAGGATGATTGACAGTACCTATAGTTAGGACTAAGAGAGGTCGAGATGGGGACCTGTAGAATTCAGACATGCCATTTGAGCAAGCCCTGAAAAGGGCCACCCATGATTCAATAGAGACTGTACTATTTGATCGGAAAAGGCTTGCCAAACTAGTTGTAGGTGCTTTTTATCATAGTGCATTGCTTCCACCATGGCCTCCATCTTTTGATATACCCCCCATTTTGGGATGCTCATGACACCGACGCTTAGTGTGTCCTATGTATGTTCTCACTTTTCTCTACTTTACTTTATTTTCATGCATTAAGGATAGTGCATAGTTTTTAGTTGGGGGTGGGACATACAATAGCCACCATGGATTTTTTATGTTTCTTTTCTTCTCGATCGAGTTATGGTTGTCGAACCGGCATGTCTAGGTTAATTTGTGTTGTACTGTGTTTTACTTCATATTATGTTGTTTTTTGTGTAATTAGGAGATTTTTAAGTATATAGGGAAGTTATCATTTTTATATGGATTTTTGAGAAAAATTATACCCTTCTGAAAAATGTGTTTTAGAACTGTGTGAATGTATATATGTGTGAACATTGTGGATCTTGTTTTGGCATTAGGATTAGGGACATGATAATAATTTGCTAACATATGTATGAATTGGATTAGTAGCCATATGCGTGTGAGATGATACTTGGTTCCCTTTGTGTGTTCAATTCAGAACATGCATTGTTAGTTTGCATAGGATGTAGGATAGTCGGCTAGGAAAGGATCATAGGACGTTTTTGAATTTAGTTCACTTTTAGCCAAAATGACCTTCCTTGTGTTAAATAATATCCCTTGGTCCATCTTTTGATCCTTATAGCCTATTTTTCATTTTCACTTATTCACCTTACAATTCATATTACAATGAACCTATTTTGGCTCTGGTCCTCTTTGGATATTATGTACCTCAACTCAAGCAAAACTCCTAAGTTGAGGGTTGCCATCATAGAGATGTATAGTGTAAAATAGGTATGAATAAGGGTAAAATAAGAGAAAAAAAGTAGAAGGGATGGGTGTGGTAGCAAAAAAAAAAGAAAAATTGTGAAACAGAAAGAATAAAAGACTACCCAACCTGATTGTGCAATAAAAAATAAAAAGGGAGATATGAAGGCAAAATAAAGAGGAAATTCACTAATAAGTGAGACCCAAAGTTAGCGTAGTTATAAGGAGGCTTAGTCACTTGATATGTCTATATATACCATACCATCCCCTAAGGTTGCATTAGAAGTCGAGAAAAGCCCTATGATGATCCTATCTTGACTGTCTAAATACTAAGGTAAAGAAAATAAGGGCAAGCCTATGGTATTTGATGCACATTGATTGGAACTTTTCTTCTGAGTGTGAGTGTCTCTTGACTTTCCCTGGATTGACATGCATTATTTCATATGAGAGAGTTGGGACATTTTTATTTTAAGGGCACATGATTCTTATTCCTAGGTATTTGCTTATTTTGGGTTGTGTGACTTGTTTATATGCGTGGTTGTCTATTGTTAATGTAGTGCCATACCTTAATCACATTGTTGTGCTTCATGTTCATACGCAATTAGTTTTGGAAAGTGATATTGGAGAGGGTGTTGTGTTTTGAGCTTAAAGTCTTGATGGATTTCCTTGAATAGTTTAGAATCTCCTAGTTAAACGTCATTTTTGTTTTGTTGCATATTGTTTCCTAAGAAAATGCAAACCTTCTAAGTTGAGAGTTTTGATGTTCTATAGAAATATAGCACTTTCGATGCTTTAAGCTATGAAAATATGTAAGTTTCTGAGGTTGTTTAGTTAGATATGATGCAATTTGGGTATGTTTTGCAGGAAATCTTATGTTGGATGCTAAGTTCGTGAAAAAGATAAAAAATTGGGGTTTTTGGCTACTGATTGAAGCAATTATGAATATTTTGGACACTTTTTGGCTTGTACGTGATCAAAGAATTTGCGGGAATTAAAGAAGAGCCGAAAAGATAACTCCCAGTACTTGCTAAATCAACATGCGGACCGCAAGTAGTACATGATCTAAAAGGAAAATAAATGGGAGTGAAAAAAAACCATGACCTTAGACTCTATAGCCCAAAAATAAGACAACAAGGCAGGGAAAGATTCCTAAATTCCTTGTAGCCTCTCTTTTATAAGTGTGGCACGCTACACACCATAAAAGAGACTCTACTTGACATGGCTTTGTGGACACACAATTGACCATGAACCTAGGCTCGGATACCAACTTTACTACAACAAAAATTAGGCCTAACCGTGCCGGGTATCTCAAGTCCACTATGGATCGGAGACCACCCTCTTTGCCTAATCCAATAACCAAACACACCTAGCGACAGATGAAATACGAACATATCATAACATAAGATATAAAAACCAAAAGACTCTAAGATAAATCAATAGCCAGTACTGACAACCAATACCCAAATCCACAATCATCCAATAAAGCCTATAATATAATCAAAAATAGTTTGGCCAAGACATGCCCCCAACCATAGCCCAAAACAAATACAAAAGAAAGAGTCAATATATAAGGAAACCCAATGCATAAAATAGGGTCATTCAAAGGATAGAAACTCATAACTTTAGTCTAAATTGCGAGCTATCCCTCGATCACCTAGTCACTATGTTAGAAGAGTAGAGGCATGGCTAGTCTCTACATTATGTGGGGATACAACATCTGAAAACGATTAATGGTTCTAGCATTAGCATGTAACTTAAGGATATAGGATAAAATAATGCAATGAACTAGAATACAAAACCACTTAAAATCAGTGCAAAGCATCATATGTAATCCATATATATATATCAAATGTTAGGAAAGGGGACAGGGCATAGAATGTACCTTGAAACCTTAACTTAGACTGTGCAGCTTGATCGTTGTAAACTAGAACCCATAGGATATATGGGTTCATCTTCCCCCACTAAAAGGGCCTAGTGTATGTTAGCTGCACAAATCAGATAAAACCCGAGGTAATCCTGCACCCATCAATGCAACTGGCCATCCTAAAATATATATCAAGTGTGATTCATGCATACAACCATCAAGACCAAACCTCACATTGGCAAACGTGAGCTTCCAGTATCAGTCCCCCTGAGACATCAACCTTTATGGCTTAGCTACACAACCCCCTTAAGCCCATATTAAAATATGTAACACATAACCCAACATTACATTAAGGATTCAACCATTAAGACATCATTATGTGGCATCATCATATCGTCCAAGAAATGTCATTAGCCAACCCTTTGTGGATGTTTTGTACTCCCGATTCCAATATATAAATAACTTAGGGGATCCTATTACACCTCACAAAGTTTTCAAAACCATCTTTATCTATTTTGCCATTAATGCAATGCATTAGTTTCAAAGAGAATAACAAAACCAAATGATATTATGAGTAAATGGCATCCATATTGAAATAAAAAATTATAGGCCCAAAATAGGGTAAAAATACACACATGGGACACTCTAATGAAATTTCAAAATTAATATATCACGAGTTCCCTAGAATGATAAGGAATGTGCGATCAAATATTAAACACAAATAGGACAGAATTCGGTCCTCAAATCAGCCCCTAAAGTTTTTGAATTAAAGACCTAAATTCTCAAAATTTATAATGAAAATGGATGAAATATGAGGGTAAGAATAATGAAAAATTACCAAAGAATGTTGAACTAACTTAATTTACCTTCAATGGATGATTTCCTGTACTTTCTAACTTCCTAATCTCTCAAAAATGGAGGAAAAACCTTAGAGAAATAAGGTAATTTTAGGTGAAAAGGGAGATTTAAAACTAGTTGTGACCACTTAAGCGGCCACTAAGTTGCATAAGTGACTGTCACTTAAGCGACATGACCGCAAATACAGCTAGGTAATGATACTCAAAGAGCCTTATGAGGCATATTGATTGCTAAAGAGACATCTACTTAAATAGATAGTGATTCTTTCAATTAAACATGGGGCCCACACCTATTTTAATTTTTATAAAATTAATTCAATAGCCCAAAATGGGTTTGGAAGCCTTGCGACCCAAACCAAGTGTCTCTCTAACACAACTTCAATATTTTGGGAATAAAAATGCCATTGAAATTCTCATCCAATGCTATTTAATTTATGTTTTAGTCGAAGACCTATTTCTCAACTCCAAAAGCCCCAAAATAAGGAAAGTAGCATAACATCCTTTTGTACTTCCAGAAAACCTACCCAATAAGTTTGACAAGTCATAAATGACCTGTATCCTTTATTGAAAGGCATAAAATACAAAAAATACATGGAAATTAAAGAAATAACCTAGAGGGTCATCAAAATATTCACTACTAAGGACGTTCATCTTTGAAAGTCAATGGGTAGGAAGAGCCCAAAAGCCCAAAAGGATGAGGTACTGGGTTCGTATACACCGAGAACAACTCCCTAGATAACCTCTAAGAAGAAATAATGCTTTCAAGAGATTTTCGTAAAGGTATTTTTTTTTCACTAACGTTCTTGATTCACTTTTCAAATAGACCAAAACTTATCCTCAATAACCAACTATCCTACAGCGATGCTGAACACAATGGAAGCACACAAGTCTAGGCCACTATACTCCAATACCACACCGACACAAGCATGACCAGGCAAAAACTTAATCAAGCTGAAAACCACCTAAGGTATAAACCATACAACCAACTCCAAATTCCTAAATCCACCATCCTCTTCCCTTTCCAAAACTAATGTAAACTATAAATAATCCAAAATTGTCTCAATATTATTCGAGTCTTACTCACATAATCTCCTCACATTAATCTTAAAGGTCTCAAGCTAATCTCCCAAAATCGACACATATTAGCATAAGGATAAAACCCATAATGCTCTACTTGAATACTCAAATGATGATGACCAATTTCTACATTCTCTACTAATCAACTAACTAGTCTGGATGACCTTCAAAATAAACAATCATGAATCTCAATCATAATCTCTTGAAATTGAATGATCCATTCCAAAATGCCCGACCGGTTGTGGGTAAATCCATGCTAGGCCCAACTTAAGCACAATTTTTTTTGTTGAGAAGACATTTAGAATTCTTAAAAACATTAATAAATCAAGGACAAAATTAGTAGAAACTATTACCGTAAACCAATAGATTATGCCTTAAGCATTTATCTAGAATAACCTACTTAAACTAAAGAAAACTGATATGGAATGTAACGAGTAGGATTAGTTAGCCTATAAATGAATGCTCAACTGAAACAAATCTAAAAATGAGGCTTTAATGAAATACTGCAGTCCATAGCTAAAGTCTCAAAACTAAAGCTAAATTGGTAGATCTCAACTATCAAAACCAATCATGTTGTTGAATTAGAATCTATACTCCAAAATATATCACAATTTTCAAGTTGTTATTCAAAAGAGTTAAAAATCACAACTGGGGCCAACAAGTCTTCACTGATGTCTATTACCCAAATTGATCTCCTTACTAGAAATCAAGCACATATACCACGATTTTTGCAACACTTAAAATTGAAATATTATCGAAGAACATAGACATAACTGAGGAAAAAACACAAGATAAATATAGGAACTATTAAATCCACATTCACTTAAGGCATAACATAACAATGTATAACCAAGAACTCCCAAAAGCTGCAAAGAGTACTAATGGTAGCAAAAATTTGAGCAACTAAAAAAAATATAACCTTAGCTTGAATCTAGTCAAACAATTACTCCATTTATAACAACAAATGATAACTATGAAAGACACCCACATTGGTTACTAACAACTGATACACACGTACATATCATTAAGATGAAGTATTCCACAAAGTCACATTAGGTTGATAAATTATAAAAAAGAGAAAAAATTGAATCTACCCATGTAAACCAACCTTAACCTAATTGAACCATGAATCACATTGTAGAAGAAAAGAATACCAATCTCAATATCAACCCCAAGGTCAATACTACAACCTAAAAAAGAGCTAAGTAAAAGATAACAAATCCCCAATTCGACAACTGAAGAAACGGCTAGAGAAAAGAATCACCCAAGATAGAATCACAGCAAAACCATGGAAGGACAAACCTATTTTCACATTCACAACTCTCATAACAATGATCTTACCTCATTGATAGAAAGGAAAACCAACCAACTAAGGTAGTTGTCTAAGACAAATAGATAAAAAACACAAGAAAGAAAACACTAACTGGATAGAGCTAATCTAGTCTTTTATCAAGTACGACACAATAATAGCCAAAATAATAATTGGAGCAATAGTAACACTAGTATAAAGTGTAGATGGAAACAAAAATAAAATTCAGCAACCAGTACAACTTTGAATTTATAACAAGGCCAAAATGCCAAAGGAAAGGGACATTAAACCAAATGGTACACAATAAAGAAAATACAACACCAATCCACTTAATTAACTACAAAAAAAAAAATCATCTACATGGGTTTTCACAGATGCATAGATTTTACTCAAAGGCATACAACAACCAATATAGTGATATTAAGGAATGTAATCACCAATGGGTATGAAAACCCCAAAATAATTACAATACAAGGTAAGAGATGAAAATCAAAATTGCACCAATACAATGAAATCATAAGTCATTGCCCCTATCATTCCCGAAGAAGTAAGACTCTGAATGCATTCAAGCCCAAAAAGTGCATCAAAATAAATAATAAAACTACTAAGAGCACTTCGAGACTAATCTAGTTGTACTAACCTCTCAATATTCCCACACTAGGACACTCTCTGGAAAAATAAATGATCTCTTCATAGTCATAGAAACACCCTAAATATTTAACCTAGCGAGAACCATGAGCTATTTCTAACAGGATAGCTAATTTACACCTGGGACACTCTCTAGTAAAATGATCATCCTCCCCTCAATAATAGCATACCTTAGGAGCTCTAATATGGTTAGGAACATGTGTTAACCCTATCTGAACAAGTAACTCACTTATGTGGTATTTCTTAGACTAATGATCAACCTCTCCATAGTCAAAACATGCCCCTAGGACCCTCTAATGTTTGTACCTACTGACTTAGAATGGCTACCACAACTTAAATACCAAGATTGAATAACCTATACTGCTTGACTAAACCCTATCCTCTGAAACCACTTAACAACTATCGATAGGTTGAGATTCTACCTATATGGGTCTAATAAATGGCAAATAATATTGATCCTTGCAGGAAGAATCCCTTCTCTCAGAAGAAATGCCAATGATACTATACTAATGACATGGACCTTTATCACCACATCTATACATCTTAATACACGTTCTCTATGGTCCTCATGTCATCCACAACTTGAGTAAATAAATACTCATTTTCTACTACTCTTTGATACCAAGCAGAGTGGCAAAGCTAACTCTCTAACAAATCTATATGCTAAATCATGCTCTGATAGATATAGAATTGGAGCGTGTCTAGCCCAATTGAGAAACCTAATGTCATACTTTAAAAATGATAAGGAACCCTACTGAATACCAATAAGCCTAACTTTGTCCCAAGAACTACTTGATGTGTTATGAACTAACACTGACATATCAAAAAATAGATATGGAACCCCCAATGATCCTAAAAATCTAAGGTGTTCACTAACTCTATTGGGACTCGAGCTAGCACCAAACCCTCTATTTGATGCTAAAGATCTTTGATATCTACCTCTAACTGCCTAGTATTACTCTAACCAAACTTTCTATCGATAACCTCATGTTATTCATTTGAGAATAATGGGTGTAAAAAAAGTACCAAAGGTTCATAAAAGTGCAAAAAAATAGGAAGGAATAAAAAATATAATTTTCTAAGAATGCTCTACAGCCTCCAAAAGATAAGATACATATGCCTCTATACAAATCTACAAGACTCTACTAGGCACCTAGGTTTTGTAGAAATATAGTTAAATAAAAGTCTAGTATAGAATTTAACCCCAAGACCTGATGAAATCTGTAGAAGAAATTCTAATACAATCATAGTACACAGCGAAATACATAATAAATGTACATGCACAAACTATCTCAGAAATACAAAATAGAGATATGCCTAATCAATTCGAGGGAAAGAAGAAATATTTCAAATGTTAGGAGCTCACCATAAATTTTTGGTCCAAATCTTCTCTGCATGATGCACATGTCAATGGTGAAAACTCATAATATGATCTACAGGCCACAAGAGTATAGTATGAGTATCAAACACGTGGAACTTAGTCGGCATAGATTGAATGAGCTCCAAAGATATTACAAGTATAAATAACAGTTAAAGTTTGAATATAAATATAGCAAACTATCCTAGAAATTAACACTATAATAATGCTAATTGAATAATAAGGATTAACTAGCCTATCCTAATATTGTTCAGGGACTAAAGTCCAATACCTTGTATCACCGACCTATATAAAAATAAAAGAGATAAAAAGGTATATAATAGTATTACAAGATCAATGAATACATATACAATATGGATACATAAGGAAAGAGAGGGATATATGATAGTACCATATATATATACACATATATAGGACTAAACTCAAAGGTAATAACCTTCGAGAACCAATATAACATCTTAAAGATCATAGCAAAATAAGGGAGATAATAGTTACATAATCAAATTGTCTAACCATAAAGTAATCTACTATTAGCATAACTTATAAAAATAAAGAGAATGAATCAAAAATATAACGGTAATCTCGGGTATCAGGCCACAACAATCCTACCATTAACTAAATATAATAACCAATAATAAAGTAAATGGCTAGTCCATACAAATAATAACCTAATCGATCCTCCATAAGCCTAAAAGGTTCAAGCAAGAACCTAGCAAACAACAAACATAACCTAAACATATAAATTCTCCCTGAAGGCCAATAAATATATACACCAAATAATTATACTGGTGATAGTCAATGAATAATAATAAATGCAATACCATGTCAAAATTTTAGTGCCATAATATATCAAGTTTATACATCTCCTCCAGCTCAGTAGCTTGCAAAGGCAGGACCTATGATGACTATCCTTTTTCTAGAAGTATGGCTCATGGACAGAAAGGCTCATATGGGACTCTAAAAATATATATACACTGCCTAGTCCCAAACTAGGACTGCCAATAACCATTATAATCAATCTACTATGTCTAGTACTATAGAGATATAAATACAATATGATCCCAAACTCAAACCAATATTAAAATAATATAAATATATAAATTCAATACCCGAGATCAAGTTTGGGAAGAAATTAATATAATTGTGTAGAAAGGGTCAAAATCATTTTCAATTAAAGTAAATAGTAGTGGCAAAAGAATGCATTAATAATGGATCGGAGTCAACCTTGGTCTAATTTTCAAAAAAGCATATTTGATTTAAGAAATACAGAATTAGATAAATCACATGGTACGATTTCCATTGTAAGCAAAGTAATTTGAAAAGTTGAAAGTGAAATAATTCTATTTTAAAAAACAATGGTAAAATTAAGGTTTAATTGGAACCATACCACTAAGTGAACATAAATGTGCACAGTGTGAATTATATCACCAGTGTCCAAACACTATAGGAAATTACTCCTATGGCAACAAACTTTTTGGCAATGATTGTCAAAGCGTTTCTATAGAATGTCTATCGCAATGATTTCAACCTTTGCAAAAAGTAATTGTTCTAATATCTACAATGAAGCTTTATAACCATTACTATTGAAGACTAACTATTGTAATCGGTAGTCCTATAGAAACGGTTATGAAAACCATTGCCATATTTAACTATGGCAACCTTTGATGTATAAAAATGTACCTATTGCATCGGGTCTTTTAGTTTTCTCCAAAAATAATTCATAAGTCCCTCAAATTAAAACTTTTTTCTTCAGATATTTGTTTGCTCGACTTGTCGCAAGTCCATAAGCTACAACTTTTTTGGTCACTCCTTTTTTCATAAATAACTCTTTGATATTATTTTTGTTAATGGTGGACGGGGGGCCAATGCTTATTAGATTGGTACTCTTCATACTATTGATCCCAGGGCTTCTGTTTCAGATACTGGGTAATAATCGTACTCTACAATTTGGGAGCATGAAGACTAATCAAAAGGCTATTGCTTTTCTTAGCCTTATTTTCTTTACCTTTTATGTCATTCTTATTCTCGTTGTCCATGTTAACATCTATACTGACTGATATTCTCCAAATATTTCCTTTTTATAGCTACTACTCTTTTCACTAATCCACGTTTTAAGCTCTTTTAGTTTTCTTACTCAAGTTAAGATCTGTTTCTTTGTAAATTTTGTTTTCAAGAGGAAGTATTATCAAGAAAGGTTCAATCTTTGAAATGGAATTGCTAGCTTTATTTTTGTGTCTTATTTAATTTAATCTTCTTGCTATTTGTCTTGGTTGCCTAAATGCTTGTTGAAATTAACTTTTTCTTTTTTGTTCGTATGAATTGGGATCTATTTTAACTATTGTGGCTCTTAAAATCTAGTGAAAACAAGTAAGGTGTGATTGAGATAGAAAGCTGCAGTAGAGTTGGAGTATAATTGATTATATAATTTTTTATTTGTATATACTACTCATTAGTATAATTGTTTCTATAGTTAGTTTAATTTGTATGTAGTTAACAACTAGATTAATCCAATTGACAAAGAAAGTTACTGGTGATCTAATTTCTGTACCTAAAATGTGATCTTGAATTTAATTGAAAAGCGAGGCTTTCTCGAGTGGTTTAGCACCTTTACCATCAACCTCTAGGTTTTGAGGGTTCAACTCATGCTCAAGGGTAATGAAGAATGCTATTGATCCTCCTATGATGGGGTGGAAAAAATATTTATAGACTGCTTCAATATAAGTTCATTAGAAACCTCTGTCCTTACAATCTTTAGTTTCCATAAAATATTTTAGGGAAAAGAACATTGCGTCGATGGATAAGAAAACAAGCAAAGGATGGAATAAGTAGATTAACCTATTCTGTTGTAGAACTTAGATGGGTTCTAAAGTAGCATCAAGATCATATTGTAATATGAAAGACTCACTTCTGGTGCATAGTTTCTTGGACCAAAGACATATACCCATAAGGATGATGGACGAGGGACTATTTCAGCATTTATTTTAAGTTACATTTTACTCCTTATTTTATTTTTAATTTCTCAGCGCGTAGTTTGGTGCATAAATTTTAATCTTTGAGATCTGCAAACTATTGCTTTCTCCTTAAGAACAGACTGATTATGCCTTTTCTTATATTTACCACAATCTTATGGAAAATGCTACCAAAATTTGTCAATTTGTTTGTCAGCTAAATTTGTAATTTGAAACCCTAGGAGCTCCCTTCTTCTTCTGTTAGAACCCAAAAAGTTGTGATTTAAATTTTAGTCGTTTGCAGCTCTATGTGATTTAAAACTGTGGCAGCTCGATAGTTGTTGGACTAATACTGGTCAGCCACTGTGGTCTACTCGGCGACTCAAATTTCATCCTTTCTTACGAGAATAGGGTTTTTTTGAAGAGGTGTGAGTTAGAAATTTGAAGAAACTATAATTCCTCAAACTAGTGACGATTTGCAATAGGAAAAAAAGCACAACTTCTTGCAATTTACCTTGAATTGCGTAGAATATGTTCCACTAGAAACAAGCATAGATTAACTTTGTGTTAATGTTCTTAACTTTGAGCTAATTATAGTTGTTTTTGAGTTTTTAAGGGGTTTTTGGTATGGTAGAAGAAGTTTTCCTTCATTATGGAGTGCATTTTTGTTTATTTTAAATTGTGGAGAATATGTTTCCACCAAAATTATGGAGATTTGTCATTAAGAGCTCATGTCCGCTAAGCTTGGTATTACTGATAAAGAATGTGATGATGGTAGTAGAGACTAATAATAGTATGGCGGTGGTAATGATGGTGAGGGGGTTGGATATTTATAATATTATGGCCTATGAAGCCTCATATCGGTGGAAAATTACATGACCTAGCCCCTCAATGTGGCTAGTTATAGGAGGATGAAAGGAGACAACTTTTAGTTTTTGTTAGTTAAGAAGTGATATTTTTTGGGGATTAACTTCTATATATTTATAGTAACGCATCTTGAGAAGAAGTTGTTAGTAAATAATTGTCTAAAGGACCAATTCAATTGCTCTGATTCATAATCTAAGTGTAGAAAAGAATATTAATAGTTTTTAAAAGGGATAGGTTTCATCTGCCATGCTGAACATCCTCATATGTTTATATTAAACTACCTTGCACCTTTAGAAGCACCTGCAGAATTAAGATAAGAATCTTGGAATCTTGCAAATTATAAGTGAGTATTATTTAGGTGTTGTTATGCTTATCTGAATATGTTTCTTATGTTAGTGTTGAAAATTGAATGTATTTCTTAAATTTTTACAAGTTATAATATTACCTGCTTGCTTCATGTATACTGTAGATATTTAATTCTCTGTACTTTATAATTAATTGAGATATATTTGTGTTTTGACCATTTGTTTCCTATATTATCTTGTCTTGTCATCTTGAAATACTTAAAATTTGTATCACCTTTTATTTTTGAAAGCCTAAACTCTGATTTTAGCTTGAAAGTTGTTAAGTCTTTTAGTTCATACCTTAGGTGTGGTATGGTCAATGTCTAACAGTTTTTTTGATCAAAATTAGTCCTTGAAAATGAAATAGTAATATAACTGATGTAGAAGAAAGAGGTTCAACCATTTCAATGTTCCTATTTTAGACCCCTTCATATAGCTGACATTCTTGAGTACCTTGGTTTATTCTCTCAGAATCATGGAGGTGCTTTATCGAGACACTGTCTTTAATGATCTAACTGGCTACCAACTCTCGAAGCTACTCTTTCCCTAGATCAGGAGTCTAATTGAAGGGTAGGGGATCATACTATAGGAGGGCCAACTATTTTTAGACAACTGTGGCTAATCCAAAATTTAATGAAGGATCTCTTGCTTGAAGTATGTTCTAAGTATCTTCAACTCTTATCTAAACAGGTACCAGATACCATGTTTTTCTCTATTTGCTGATTGATCCTTGATTTTCCATCTCTCAGGTGATCTATGTGCACAACTATGGCCTTGTACATATAGAGCTAAGGCTTGAAAATTTGCATATCAGTACAGTGGATAAACATATTAAAGTGAGTCTCATGCATATTGCATATTGCAGTAAAGATTGGATGGTATTAGTGCATTAAGGACAAAGTACAATAGCTAAGCTAGGATGCTTTTACATCAGACCTTATACTGTAGAGAAAAATTTTCAATTGTAATGTAAATGGATAAATTTAAATGGATAAATGTAATGAAAATGGATAGGCTTTACTCCCTGGTGGTTCCAAGTTCTCTGGTAGATGAGAGAAGTTTTCTTCAATGAAAAATAAAGCTATGAACCATGTCTAATTATTAATAGATTATAAAATACATATATGTGACAATACTTTGGCATGCTTGATCAATACCTTCTCAGGTAGGCAAACTTAAGTTCATCCAGATGCTAATTTTTGGGGTATTACAAGAATGCTTACTCAGATCAGGGTAGTCAATATTTTCCAAAATAACAACGATCCCTATATTTTGTTTTTTATTTTTTATGGCCGTGTTTATGGGTTTCATAGTTTTTGGTAATATGGTTCAATTTGGAACACTGTGCTATACTTAAAAACTTAAACTAAAATATGCATTTTCGTAGTTTTAACATTTCAATTTTTCCTATATGGGAAATAGAGTTTTATTTCGAATTGTCTGGAGTTTTACAACTGGTCACTTCTTATCAGGTAGGTATATTGGGAAATGTTGCTACTCTAATGAGCTTGATCATGTAGATAACACAACATATGAAAATATAGATAGGAAATGATGATTGTATTTGACATAAGGTATGACATGCATATTTTTTTCGATGAAGTGAGCTATGACATGTATGCTTTTCCTAGGTGAAGTGAGCTATGACGTGATATTTATGTTTCTTATTTAGCGTAAAGCAAGTTATCCATGAATTTATATTAGTTTTTTCCTGTTGAAAAGATATGTTGAATTCATCATGGTGAAAATGGTTTTGAAGGAACTCATGGACCCAATAATCTTTTAGGTTGTTTAAAGATTTTTTATTACTAGGAGTTATGGTTACTATTGTGACCTTATCAATTACATATCATCTGTCCATGTGAGGCTTGATTGTCTGCTTCCTAGCTTTTCTACCAACTAGTTAGGGCATTATTTTAGTAGCTGCAGTGTATGTTCTTTCTATTTACCTTCTCCTCGCCCTAGTTTTTCTCTCATTTTTTATCCTATTCTTATCGCATAAATATTTGTTTTTTTAGGTTGGGCAAGTAATTAGACCCAAGATTAAAGGTAGTGGATTATGGCACTTAACTCGGGTGTTTGCTCTAGCTTATGACCATGGAATGGGTGTTGGTTCTTTTTGGTCCTCTAGTTTCATTCGCTTTGCTTCCAATAATGGTTTATTCAAGAATGTCTTGTAAATTCTTGACATCTCCTATTGCTGGTTTTTTTTAATTAAACCATTGGATTTAGCTGGTATGGCTCCGTGATTCAGCAAATAAGGGAATCATAAACTGAGCATACCATATATTGTTGACAAATAAGTTAATACTATTTCTTGATAATATATCTTCTGTAAACCCCATTAATTTTATGATTAGTATAGTTATCTAAATTTCCAAACCTAATTTTGTCCAAAATAAAGCAAGAAAGATTGTTCAATGATGGTTGTTATCTAAAACAATAGTAGTTAACCTATTTTGTATTTTATTTTCTAAACTTAAAAATCTGAGTTGAACATGAATGAAGAAGGCTGATGAAAAAATTAATTATTACAATAGCTGATTAAAATAGCTACAATAGATAACAAAAAAAATATTGAAAAACACTTGAAAACCATTGCAATCGGTGTCAAAAAGAGTTGTAATAGGTAGTTAAAAATTATTGCAAAAGACTAATAAGTGTTGTAGTAGATATCCAAAAATTATTGTGATAGGGTTATTGCAATGCTTTCATGTCATTGCAATATAGTCTATTGCAATAGTTCTTAATCAATGCTTTAGACAATATGAAGCGTCTCAATAGGTGGTTAAAAAAACCATCTCAACGGGTATATCTATTGCATCGATTTATGTAATAGTCAAAATAACTATTGCTATAGACCTATCGCAAATGCTCATATATGCAACAAATGCCTAACCATCGCGGTACATCTATGTCAATGGTTTTTTATCTATCGCAATGGTTTTTGAACTATTTCCATAGGGGTAATTTCTAGTAGTGTTAGGAATAGGATAGTTTATCCATAACACTTTCTTAGCCTTATTATGTTAGTTTCTTGGATATAAGTAAGATAGTTTACCCTTATTATCTCACAAGCTATATTATGTGGTTGCTGGATATTTCGGTTTAAACTCTATTTGTGTTTATATGTACTATATATCTGAATGATCTTTGGATCTTAGTCGACAGTTGCATATTGAGTACTATGTTTTTGGTGCTCATGCTACACTTTTGCAGCTTGCAGATTATAACATGGGTTATTATCCGTGTTGTGTGCGTCGTGCAGTGTAGCCATGGTTCAGATACATTGAGTGAGCTCCCAATATTAAGAGTATTAATTTTCCTCTTGTGTACTAGACTACTCTATATGTTATATTCGAAGATGAGTTGTATCAATGTAATTCCCGTGGTACTTTATTTTGTATTCTTATTATAATAAAAGATCTTGAACTGGTTTCACCAGGTTTAGGGAATATCCTATGTATGTTAGTTTCTCTTGGTAGTCCATTACTAGTAGTTCTGAACTATGGGGTTTGCTTTTCTACTGGTAGGTTATATAGTCATCACCTGAGAAATTGATTTGTTATAGTCCTGCATGGCTAGTGAGTTCCATATCTGTTGAAGTCTAAATGCTTTTGAGACCCCACACCTTTGAGTGAGCCTCTAAAAGAAGGGATCACTGTACCTAAATAGTGACTTACCCCTTTTGTGATATTTTTATATCATAACTTTTTGGGCTTGAAGACTCAGTTTTTAGAGATTCCAAAGGATATTTTGAGATTTATTTATTGGTTAATTCTCTAAATTAATATTTTAACATTCCTAAATTATTTCATGATTTCATCTTCAACACCATTTTTGAGGAATTTTCTAATTTGAACTCAAGTTATATGTAGACTATTTTTCCAATAAAACTTAGTTTTGTTGTTATGGGCTTATGGATAACTTTTAGGTTGACCTTTCTAACCTAAAATAGGTGTCTCAGATTTCATATTCTTATATAGAATATTTGACTAGATTGGGCTCATTAATTAAAAAGAGAGAAGCTTCGATTTGACTTTATGGGTCTTTTCTTAAAGTAATTTAATACATCCACTGTCTCCATTTTGAAGTGCTTATGTGTTTGTTACTTATATGAGAAGTAAAACGGATTGGACCTCCCTTATAGATGAGATGACAATCCTCAATGCAGCTAACGATATATTGAAGGGATAAAAATAAAATTAAAATAACTTACTTTAGATATTCCCATCTTCTTAATCAATGTGAAATGCCATGTAAAAAGTGAATTAATGTTTTTTTTAAAGTTGATAGATATTGATATTGATAGTATTCCTGCTTAATGAGACAAATTTTAATCTTTTGAGCTAGATCAATGAATTTTTGATGTATAGTTAGTGTCGTTGAGTTGAACATGGCCTTGTGAGCCTAGATTGATGATTATTGTGTTGGTCCTTATTATTATGTTCATGCATACTTACTCATACCTGTATCATGGTAGTGTAAAAATGATATTTTGTGAAAGATTGTTTCAAAATGACTTGCATACCTATTGGGATAGTGTTGAAGTTGGTGTTCTACTAATTTTTACTTGCATGTGTGATGGAAAATTATTTTGGGTGGCCCAATGGGAAATAGTTTATGGCAGATTCATGATTGGCATACATGATGAGACAGTATTTTGGATTGGTATATGGACCTCCTTAGTCCCTCAAGGGTCCCAATAATATATATAAGCAGGCGAGTCTGTACTATAAAAGACATTGCACCATATTACATTTATCTCATTATTTCCCTTGGTTTGGATTTGTTGTTGTTTTATCTTGTGATTTGACGGGTTGTTTCTACACGTATAGATTTAGAAATTATGGACTTAGATATTGTTACTTACAGGTGTTTTAGGGATTATAATTGTAGTAATGGTTTATATGGTTCCTGCTATCACTTTAAATTAGGGTCAGTGGATAATGTTGTTGAGTATGTGTGGTTGGTACTCATGCTAATTAATTTTCTATACCGACGCACAGGTACTGAGTTTGTTCTCCCTAAACATTGGTTTGTGATTATCCGGTGATGGTTTTTCAAAGATTCCTAAGGTATCAATTAATGGTCTTAGAGGTTTCTGGATCTCCTCTATTCAAGTATTTATCCTTTTTGTTGTATATTTAGATATTATTGGTCTATGTATGGTGTTTTTATTACTCTTAGAGGCTTGGGCTTGTGACTACCAGAACATAAGTTTTCGTAGACATTTGTATTCTACTCCATCTAATGTTTTTACAATCTATTATAAGTTTTTATATTATTTTTATATCCTTTTCTTATTATGTTTTTCAATTTTTGATATACGTGTGGTATTTGGCTTACCTATCATGTTTGGTGTAATAGGTGCCGTCAAAATCAAGTTTTGGGTTATGACAAGTTGGTATTAGAACCACAAAATGATTAGTATCATTAGTTTAAGTCAACTTTAGCAGAGTGTTGTGGATCAATGTGGAGACATCTATTATATATCCTTAAAAGACTACATGACCTTTAGAAAATATACTGACATATATTTATAGCAATGGTTGGGGTATAAGTGCCCTGCTTAAATTTTTCTAAGATGACTTGTTAAAATATCAAGCTAAGATAGGTTTTGACAAAAGATTGGGTATTTATGGTTTAGAGATCATTGGTATATAATGGTATAATTTTAATGGTTTTATGGTTATGACATGATAGATAAGATATATAGAGATACAAATAAATTTTGAATTTAAAAAATGGGTTTGTAGAACTCCGATTATGGTATTTGCCATAATAGAATAATTATGTTTATCTAATAACCAAGT
>JAPEIP010000006.1:156882140-156898748 GCA_026120095.1 Capsicum chinense | reverse complement strand
ATGGTATAATTTTAATGGTTTTATGGTTATGACATGATAGATAAGATATATAGAGATACAAATAAATTTTGAATTTAAAAAATGGGTTTGTAGAACTCCGATTATGGTATTTGCCATAATAGAATAATTATGTTTATCTAATAACCAAGTGAGTGTTGTGAAAGGGGAAACTACTAGGATGTCCACTGAGAAAATGTGTAAGGAAAACCATAGTGGTCCTCTTATTACAGTCTATAGATCACCATAGAGCTCACTAATTTAAGTGATAAACCACTATAGCAGGCATCTGGATGTTATAATAGGACTACCATAATGGGCAGGGTGCTGCTACAATGGTCATCAGTTAGTGTTTAATGCATGTATTCCATTTTTTGACATTATTTTCTATCAAATATCAAAAATTTTTAACTAAGACTTGAGAGAGATGATATCCTCCATGCTTGGGTGGTCCTTAATGTTCAGGTAAGTTTAGTTTGCTCTTCTAACATAGAAGTAATCAGTTTAATTTGTAGAATCATTTTAAGGAGAGTTTTAATGGATTCATTGGTTTAAGCCCTAAATTAATGAACTAGAATATTCTATAGGTAGTCCAAAAATCACATGATAATTGTTCTACGTTGTTAGATTACACTTCCTAGCATAGAAGTATTTTTGTTTAATATGAATTATAGGGATAAGGGATAATTTTATAGGTGAAATACCCTAAAGTGATTATTTAGGATATAGACTAGGATAAACAAAATCAGTGTATTTTAGATCCCTAAGGACTAGAATTTAATAGAAAATCTTTGAATACTCTTTGTTTGTTGTTTGTTAGACAAACAATGATATGAAATTTCAAGGAAATGAAAGGTTCTTATGGATTCATGCACTAGGGAATGAATTTTAGGTAGTTTATTGTTCTATTGTAGTTGTACGCTTGATATAGATTCCCTGCGTATTCATAAGTTGAGTTTATAGCCTTTAGGTATTCTTGAGAATTGTGATATTATTGTAGGTCTGAAATAAGAAAATGATATTAGCTAAGTCTTAATAATGATAACTTGTGTACTTGAACTACTAGTGCACTATGAGATATCCTTAGTGATATTGATGGTATTTCATGATATTATAATACTTGTAGGGTCAGGCACCACATTGGTACAAATTACTTTCTTATTGATGATTCAATGAGTCAGGTACTATGCTGGTATGGTACATGGATGAAGATGGTCCCCTGCAGGTCATGATTATCGGGTAAGCATAACATCTCCTTAGTATGTATGTACAAATTTCATTTGGTAATTGATATGCATTTTTACATATATTAGACTATTTACTTATTCATACAACATGCTTAATATGTGGTAGTGGTCAAAGTAGCATTGGACTATTATTGTGAGATGGATAAATACAGTGATAATTACATGTTGATTTCATACTTATGTATTTATAAGGATATAGGTTCCCTTTAAATGAACATTATACCTTTGATTGAGAAATAATGGACAGGATGAGGATTATGGTCTAGTTGAGGACTTTGTAGATCTTACGTGCTCTAGTTTTGGAGTTTGTTGGCTGAGTTACATTGAACTATGTAGAATATGTTCCACTAAAAACAAGCACAAATTAACTTTATGTTAATGTTCTTAACTTTGTGCTAATTATAGTTGTTTTTGAGTTTTTAAGGAGTGTTTGGTGTGGCAGAAGATGTTTTCCTTCATTATGGAGTACATTTTGGTTATTTTAAATTGTGGAGAATATGTTTCCACCAAAATTATGGCAAATTATCATTAAGATCTCATGTTTGTGAAGCTTCGTATTTCTACTGAAGAATATAATGCCAGCAGTGAAGACGAATAATAGTATGGCGGTGGTGATGATGGTGAGGGGGTTGGAGAGTTATAATAGTATGGCCTATGAAACCTCATATCGGTGGAAAATTACATGATCTAGCCCTCAATGTGGCTATTTAGAAGAAGATGAAATGAGACAACTTTTAGTTTTTTTTTAGTTAAGAAATGATTTTTTGTGGGGATTAATTTCTATATATTTATAGTAACGCACCTTGAGAAGCAGTTGTTAGCAATCTAAAGAACCAATTCAATTTCTTTGATTCATAATATAAGTTTAGAAAAGAATATTAATAGCTTTTAAAATGGATAGGTTTCATCTGCCATGCTGAACATCCTCGTATGTTTATATTAAACTACATTGCACCTTTAAAAGCACCTGTAGAATTAAGACAAGAATCTTCGAATCTTGCAAATTATAAGTTAGTATTATTTAGGTGTTGTTATGCTTATCCAAATATATTTCTTATGTTGGTGTTGAAAATAGAGAGTATTTCTTGAGTTTGTAGAAGTTATAATATTACCTACTTGCCTTCATGTATACTGTAGATATTAATGCTCTGTACTTTATAATTGATTGAGATATATTTGTGTTTTGACCATTTTTATCCTATATTATCTTGTCTTGTCATCTTGAAACACTTAAAAGTTGTACCGCGTTTTATTTTTGGAAGCCTAGACTCTGATCTTAGCTTGATAGTTGTTAAGTCTTTTAGTTCATACCTTAGGTGTAGCATGGTCAATGTCTAACAATTTTTTTGATCAAAATTATTCCTTGAAAATGAAATGGTCATATAACTGATGTAGAAGAAAGCGGTTCAACCATCTCAATGTTCCTATTTTAGACCCCTTCATATAGCTGACATTCTTGAGTACCTTGATTTATTCTCTTAGCATCATGAATGTGCTTTATCGAGACACTGTCTTTAATGATCTAACTGGCTTCGAACTCTCGAAGCTACTCTTTCCCTAGATAAAGAGTCTAATTGAAGGGTAGGGGATCATACTATAGGAGGGCCAACTATTTTTTGACAACTGTTGCTAATCCAAAATTTAATGAGGGATCTCTTGCTTGGAGTATATTCTAAGTGTCTTCAAGACTTATCTGAATAGGTACCAGATACCAAGTTTTTCTCTATTTGCTGATTGATCCTTGATTTTCCATCTCTCAGGTGACTTATGTGCACAACTATGTCCTTGCACATACAAAATCGAGGCTTGAAAATTTGCATATCACTGCAGAGGATAAACATATTAAAGTGAATCTCATGCATATTGCCTATTGCAGTAAAGACTGGATGTTATTAGTACATTAAGGGCTAAGTATAATAGCTAAGCTAGGATGCTTTTACATAAGACCTTATACTGTAGAGAAAAATTTTCAATTGTAATGCAAATGGATAAATGTAATGAAAATGGATAGGCTTTACTCCCTGGTGGTTCCAAGTTCTCTAGTGGATGAGATAAGTTTTCTTCATTGAAAAATAAAGCTATGAACCATGTATAATTATTACTAGATTATAGAATACATACATTTGACAATACTTTGGCATACTTGATCAATACCTTCTCAGGTAGGTAAACTTAAGTTCATCCAGATGCTGATTTTTGCGGTATTCCAAGAATGCTTACTTAGATCAGGGTAGTTAGCATTTTCCAAAATGACAACGATCCCTATATTTTGTTTTTTATTTTTTATGGCCGTGTTTATGGTTTTCATACTTGTCGATAATATGGTTCAATTTGGAACACTGTTTTATACTTAAAAAGGTAAACTAAAATATGCATTTTCGTAGTTTTAACATTTCAAATTTTCCTATATGGGAAGCAGAGTTTTATTTTGAATTGTCTAGAGTTTCACAACTGGTCACTTCTTATTAGGTAGGTATATTGGGAAATGTTGCTCACTCTAATGAGGTTTATCGTGCGGATAACACAACATATGACAATAAGGATAGGAAATGGTGATTGCATTTGACATGAGGTATGACATATATGTTTTTTCGATGATGTGAGCTATAACATGTATGCTTTTGCTAGGTGAAGTGAGCTATGACGTGATATTTATGTTTCTTATTTAGCGTGAAGCAAGTTATCCATGATTTTCTTTTAGTTTTTTCCTGTTGAAAAGATATGTTGGATTCATCATGGCAAAAATGGTTTTGAAGAAACTTATGGACCTAATAATCTTTTAGGTTGTTTAAAGATTTTTTATTACTAAGAGTTATGGCTACTATTGTGACCTTGTCAATTGCATATCATTTTTTTGTGTAAGGCCTGATTGTCTTCTTCCTAGCTTTTCTACCAACTAGTTAGGGCTTGATATTAGTAGCTGCGGTATATGTTCTTTCTATTTTGCTATATTTACCTTCTCCTCGCCCTGGGTTTTGTCTCATTTTTTAACCTGTTCTTATCACATAAATAGTTGTTTTCTTTAGGTTGGGCAAGTAATTAGACCCAAGATTGAAGGTATAGGATTGTGGCACTTAACTCTGGTGTTTGCTCTAGCTTATGACCATGGAATGGGTGTTGGTTTTTTCGGTCCTCTAGTTTCATTGGCTTCACTTCCAATAATGGTTTATTCAAGAATGTCTTGTAAATTCTTGACATCTCCTATTGCTGGTTTTTTTTTTTTTTTTGAATTAAACCATTTGATTTAGCTAGTATGGCTCCATGATTCAATCAAAAAGGAAATCATAAACTGAGCATACCATATATTGTTGAAAAAATGAGTTAATACTATTTCTTGATAATATGTTTTCTGTAAACCCCATTTATTTTATTATTAGTATAGTTATCTAAATTTCCAAACCTAGTTTTGTCCAAAATAAATCAAGAAACATTGTTCATTGATGGTTGTTATCTAAAATTATAGTAGTCAACCTATTTTATATTTTATTTTCTAAACTTACAAATCTGAGTTGAACATGAATGAAGAAGGGTGTTCAACAAATGAATTATTACAATAGCTGATTAAAATAGTTACAACAGATAACAAAAAAAATATTGCAAAACACTTGAAAACCATTGCAATAGGTAACAAAAAGAGTTGTAATAGGTAGTTAAAAATTATTGCAAAAGATTAATAAGTGTCGTAGTAGATATCCAAAAATTATTGTGATAGGGTTATTGCAATGCTTTCATGTCATTGCAATAAAGGCTATTGTAATAGTTCTGAATCATTGCTTTAGATAATATGAAGCGCCTAAATAGGTGGTCAAAAAAATCATCTCAATAGGTATATCTATTGCATCGGTTTATGTAATAGTCAAAATAACCGTTTCTATAGACCAATCGCAATGCTCATATATGCAACACATGCCTAACCATCGTGGTACATCTATGTCAATGGTTTTTATCTATCGTAATAGATTTTGAACCATTTTCATAGGGGTAATTTCTAGTAGTGTTAGGAATAGGATAGTTCATCCTTAACACTTTCTTAGACTTATTATGTTAGTTTCTTGGATATGAGTAAGATAGTTTACCCTTATTATCTCACAAGCTATATTATATGGTTGCTGGATATTTCGGTTTAGACTCTATTTTTGTTTATGTGTTTTATATATCTAAATTATCTTTGAATCTTAGTCGACAGTTGCATATCGAGTACCACGTGTTTGGTGCTCATGCTACACTTTTGCAGCTTGCAGATTATAGCATGGGTTATTATCGGTGTTGTCTACGTCGTGCGGTTCAGCCATGGTTCAGATACATTGAGTGAGCTCCTAATGTTCAGAGTATTACTTTTCCTCTTATATACTAGACTAGTCTCTATATTATATTCGAAGATGAGTTGTATCAATGTAATTCCCGTGGTACTTTGTTTTGTATTCTTCTTATAATAGAAGAGCTTGAACCAGTTTCACCAGGTTTAGGAAATATCTTTTTTATGTTAGTTTCTCTTGGTAGTCCATTACTAGAAATTTTGAATTATGGGGTTTGCTTTCCTACTAGTAGGTTATAGCAAGCGCCATGATCACCTGAGAAATTGAGTCGTGATAGTCCTACAGGGCTAGTGAGTTCCATATCTGTTGAAGTCTAAATGCTTTTGAGACCCCACACCTTTGACTGAGCCTCTAAAAGAAGAGACCACTGTACCTAAATAGTGACTTATCCCTTTGGTGATATTTTTTATATCATAACTTTTTGGGCTAGAAAACTCAGTTTTTAGAGATTCCAAAGGATATTTTTGAGATTTCTTTATTAGGTAATTCTCTAAATTAATATTTTAACATTCTCAAATTATTTCATGATTTCATCTTTAACACCATTTTTGAGGAATTTTCTAATTTGAACTCAAGTTATAGGTAGACTATTTTTCCAATAAAACATAGTTTTGTTGTTATGGGCTTATGGATAATTTTTAGGTTGACCTTTTTAACCTAAAATGTGTGTCTCTGATTTCATATTCTTATACAGAATATTTGACTAGATTGGTTTCATTAATTAAAAAGAGAGAAGCTTTGATTTGACTTTGCGGGTCTTCTTTTAAAGTAATTTAAGACGTCCATTGACTCCATTTTGAAGTGCATATATGTTTGTTACTTATATGAGAAGTAACAGGGATTGGGCCTCTTGTATAGATGAGATGACAATCCTAAATGCAGCTATCGATGTGTTGACGAGATAAAAATAGAATTAATAACTTACTTTATATATTCCCATCTTCTTGATCATTGTCAAATACCATGTGAAAAGTGAATTAGTGTTTTTTTTAAAACTTGATAGATATTGATATTGATAGTATTCCCACTTAATGAGACAAATTTTAATCTTTTGAGCAAGATCAATGATTTTTTGATGTATAGTCAGTGTTGTTGAGTTGAGCATGGCCCTATAAACCTGGATTGATGATAATTGTATTGGTCCTTATATTATGTTCATGCATACTTACTCATACCGACCATGGTACTTCAAAAATGATATTTTATGAAAGATTGTTTCAAAATAACCTGCATACCTATTGGGATAGTGTTGAAGGTGGTGTTCTACTATTTTTTACTTGCATGTGTGATGGAAAATTATTTTGGGTGGCCCAATGGGAAATAGTTTATGGCAGATTCATGATTGTCATACATGATGAGACAATATTTTTGATGGGTATATGGACCTGCTTAGTCCCTCAAGGTCTCAGTAATATATATAGGGAAGTGAGTCTGCACTGTAAATACATTACACCATATAACATTTATCTCGTTATTTTCCTTGGTTTGGATTTGTTGTTGTTTTATCTTATGATTTGGCGAGTTGTTTCTACACTTATAGATTTAGAAATTATGGACTTAGATATTGTTACTTGCAGGTGTTTTGGGGATTTTAGTTGTAGTAATGGTTTATATGGTTCCTGCTATCACTTTGAATTAGGGTCAGTGGATAATGTTGCTGAGTATATGTTGTTGGTACTCATGCTTATTAATTTTCTTTACCTACGCACAGGTACTAAGTTAGTGCTCCCTGAACATTGATTCGTGATTATCCGGTGATGGTTTTTCAAAGATTCCCAAGGTATCAATTGTTGGTCCTAGAGGCTTCTGGATCTCCTCTATTCAAGTATTGATCCTTTTTATTGTATTTTTAGATATTATTGTTCTATGTATGCTATTTTTATTACTCTTAGAGGCTTGGGCTTGTGACTACCAGAACATAGGTTGTCGTTGACATTTGTATTCTACTCTATCTATTGTTTTTCCAATCTATTATAGGTTTTTATATTATTTTTAGATCCTTTTCTTGTTATGTTCTTTAAGTTTTGATATATGTGTGGTATTTGGGTTACCTGTCATGGTTGGTATGATAGGTGCCATCATAATCAAGTTTTGGGTTATTACAAGTTGGTATTAGAACCACAGGTTGATTAGTATCATTTGTTTAAGTCAACTTTAGCAGAGTGTTGTGGTTCAAGTGGAGACATCTATTAGATATCCTTAAAATACTACATGACCTTTGGAAAATATAATTTCACATAGTTATAGCAATGTTTGGGGTATAAGTTCCCTGCTTAAATTTTCTCTAAGATGACTTGTTAAAATCCCAAGCTAAGATAGTTTTTGACAAAAGATTTGGTATTTGTGGTTTAGAGATCGTTGGTATATCATGGTATAATTTTAATGGTTTTATGGTTATAACATAATATATAAAATATATAGTGATACGAATAAATTTTGAATTTAAAAAATGGGTTTCTAGAACTCTGGTTATGGTACTTGCCACAATAGGATAATTATGTTTATCTAATAACCAAGTGAGTGTTGTGAAAGGGAAAAATACTAGGAAGTCAACTGAGATAATGTGTAAGGAAAACCATAGTGGTCCTCTTACTACAGTCTATAGATTACCATAGAGGTCACTAATTTAAGTGATGAACTACTATAGCAAGCATCTGGATGCTATAATAGGACTAGCATAATGGCAGGGTGATGTTACAATGGTCATCAGTCAATGTTTAATGCATGTATTCCAGACTTGAGAAAGATGATATCCTCTATACTTGGGTGGTACTTAATGTTGAGGTAAGTTTAGTTTGCTCTTCTAACGTAGAACTAATTAGTTTAATTTGTAGAATCATTTTAAGGAGATTTTAATGGATTCATTGGTTTAAGTCCTAAATTAATGAACTAAAATTTTCTATAGGTAGTACTAAAATCACTTGATAATTGTTCTAGGTTGTTAGATTATACCTCCTAGCATAAAAGTATTTTTGTTTAATATGAATTATGGAGATATGGGATAATTTTATAGGTGAAATATCCTAAAGTGATTATTTAGGATATGGACTAGGATAAAAAATCAGTGTATTGTAAATCCCTAAGGACTAGAATTTAATAGAAAATCTTTGAATACTCTTTGTTTGTTTTTTGTTAGAAAAAGAATGATATGAAGTTTCTTGGAAATTTAAGGTTCTCATGGATTCATCCACTTGGGAATGAATTTGAGGCTGTTTATTATTCTATTGTAGTTGTACGCTTGATATAGATTCCCTGCATATTCATAAGTTGAGTTTATAGCCTTCAGGTATACTTGAGACTTGTGATATTATTGTAATCCTGAAATAAAAAAATGATATTAACTAATTCTTAATAATAATAACTTGTGCACTTGAACTACTAGTGCACTATGAGACATCCTCAGTGATATCAATGGTTTTCATGATATTATAATACTTGTAGGGTCAGGTACCACATTGGTACAAATTACTTACTTATTGATGTTTTAATGAGTCAAGTACTATGCTGGTATGGTACATGGACGAAGATGGTCCCCTGCAGTTTATGACTATCGGGCAAGCATAACATCTCCTTAGTATGTATGTACAAATTTGGTTTGGTAATTGATATATATTTTTACATATATTAGACTATTTACTTATTCATACAACATGCTTAATATGTGGTGGTGGTCAAAGTAGCATTGGACTATTCCTGTGAGATGGATAAATACAGTGATAATTACATGTTGATTTCATACTTATGTATTTATAAGGATATAGGTTCACTTTAAATGAACATTATACCTTTGATTGAGAAATAATGGACATAATGAGGATTATGGTCTAGTTGAGGACTTTGTTGGTCTTACGTGCTCTAGTTTTGGAGGTTGTTGGCTGAGTTAAGAGTGTGTTCTCATTGCTAAATTATTTAAATTTAAATTATGCATATATGTGGATCTGAGTTAAATAAACTAATTAAACCTATCAGTATATAGTATTTATTCTAATACCATTTGATTCTATAAGAAGGGTAAGTTGTTTTCTGAATACTGTTATACGACCTCACCTCTAACATTAGACCAGTAATTTTTGATCTAAGTATAAGGAATCATCTTTAGGCTATAGCGGATCATCTCATTTATTCATTTCATTTTGTTCTACAATGATATTCTATTATTTTTATTAGGCTTTCAATATTATTCTTAGAAATTATTTTTGGTAGATGTTCTTGTAAGATGACATTTAAGTCTTAGAGATTATGATGGATACTCATTGATTTTTTGATCTTCTTAAATGATTAGTTCATACTTTATTGGATTAAGGTTGGTTTTATGATATTCTGTCTTAAAATGGATAAGTATTTGTGATATAGTTTAGGGTAGATAGTTTTCTCACCAGAGGGTTAGTATGTGTACTATTCACCCTATTAAGGTCATGATAATGATTGTATTAGAGCCATAGGTTCATCGATCTCATTGTACAAGAACATGTCTAGTAGTGTCTTTAAGAGACTATAGGACACTAGGAAACTTGAATTTCTGATTTCTTGCATACTATTACTTGACTCTAGTAAGTATCTGGTGATCCAAATTGGCATCTCATTTCTTTTAAGATGGTGAGAATATAAGTTAATAGAGTGAGAGAATACAAGCTCAGACTAGTCATTGTGGCTTTGCTTTATGGCAAAGGACATGCGAGGCGAGCTTGAGAAAAATAAAAGAGAGTAACGCCTCTGTCAAGGTAGATCTCAGGTAGCTATTATAATAGTTAGAGAAAGATCAGAGTCTAATTCCCCACTTTAGAAGATTCCTAGGTTTACAGAGGATAGTGTGTCACCGGTTGAGGATGAGGGAGCACCAACTCAAGTAGGTGTATGTTTGATACATGCCTTTTGACATGATACAATAGGTTTTTAGAGTTTTGAATGGGTTCGATCATACTAGGGATACACCCAAAGTTCCTTTTTATGAGCATACTGGAGTGCAACAAGCTTCTACTATGGATCCAAAAATTATAAGAAAGGTAATGGGTCTAGTGATGCCCATAGATAAACCTGATTTATTTTTCAAGTTTGTCAAGATAAAGACTTTTATTTTCATGGAACCGAGTCTATTGATGCCTATGAATTAATAACTAATTACCATGAGAGACTTAACAAGATGAGAATAGTGGAGGGATATGTGTTTGAGTTTGTGATTTTCCAGTTCGCTGATATGCTAAGATGTAGTGAAGGGCATATATAGCGTGTAGGGATGAAGGTTTTCCTCCAATAGTATAGACTTAGTTTTATTCTATTTTTTAGAGTAAAATGTACCTAATACCTTGAGGGATAGGAAAAAGGATGAGTTCAACAATCTTGAGCAGGGGCGAATATGTGTTGAAGCCTATGAGGCATAATTTCATTTCTTCGCTTAATATTTTTCATAGTTACTGAATACATAGAAGAAGCAAATTCACTTCTCTATAAGAAGGTTGTTGAATACCATCTTTAGAAATTTTTACTTGTAATAATATCTTTTGGTAAGTCGTTCAAAAAGATTGTTGATTTTTTTTAAAAGTAGAGAGTGTAAGGTGGGATAATTAAGCTAATTTTTTTGAGAAGAAGGGCTACAATATAGGTAAATTTAATGTTTTATATTCTCGGAGTTTGGGTTTATATGATATCTTACTCATGATATTTTTTACCTGCGATATAGGTGTCTATTGGGCTTTATCAGGGTTTAATCAATCATATTCAGACATTGGTGGTTAAATCACTTTATATTCATCATCTTTTTCACCCATCCCTGCCTATACACGTTATAAGTATAGTGGGGTTGGTGATATTAAGATATTTTGTCCTAATTTGAGGAATTATCATTTGTTGGACTAATAATAGGCTTCTTAAGCCTTAGTTCCAATAAGCAGTAAAAATGGAGGTAATTTTAGAGGTAATCCATGGGGTAGATGTAGAGTTTATCAGGCAACCAGAAGTTTAAAACAAGCCAAATAAAGTGATAATCTTGCAAATTAAGGTGGTCATTAACTCGATAGGGGCAAAGCACAAATAGGTGACAAAGCCCAATCTTATGTTTTCTAAGTGTGCTTATTGTATAGTCATATGATGTAGTGGTATTCTTTTCTATTATCGGATTCTAATTATTTAATTTTATCTTAGTTATATATTATAATATATATCATTTAAATTTTCTATGAGGTTGGACATAACTTGTGATATAGTTAATACTCCGGTGCATATGTCCACTCCAGTTGGTGATTCATTTATTGTTGACCAAGTTTATCATTCTTGTTCAATATTTTTCATTGGGTACTATAATTGCGTGAATTTAGTGATTTTAGACAAAATGGATTTTTACATCATTATTAGGATAAGTTGGTTATCTCCATACATTACGATTCTTGACTGTCATCCCAAGACTGTAAAGTATTTATGCCAATGATAGATAGGCTAGGGTGGAAGTGTGACTATAGTCCTGCTCCTATGAGACTTATTTCTTTTATTCGTTCCAAGAGACTAATTGGGAAAGTCTTTCATGTTTTCGTACCCTATCTTTAAGACACTAGTCTAGAGCCCTTCCTATTAAGTGAGTTTTTGTGGTGCATGAAATTATAGAGTTTTTCTATTTATGATTAGTTAGGTATGCCACCAAATTATGGTATTAATTTCTTTATAGATTTAGGGTTA
Source organism: Capsicum chinense (assembly GCA_026120095.1). NCBI lineage: Eukaryota > Viridiplantae > Streptophyta > Magnoliopsida > Solanales > Solanaceae > Capsicum > Capsicum chinense. The sequence continues at coordinate 156,886,522 of JAPEIP010000006.1, read as the reverse complement.
GACACTCATTCCATCTCTATTCCCTTTATAGGATGGCACCAATTTAACTATGATAGTTTAAGGACTAGTAGTAGGAATTGATTGGTAAGGGGTTCATCAAACCTTGTGCTTCTCTATTGGGTCACCAGTAGTCTCTATTAAGAAAACGGATGACAGTCTACTTTTGTGCATAGACTACCGATAGTACGAATAAGTTTTGATTTATTTCAAGTACCCATTTCCCTACATAAATAATTTATTTGATAAGTTAAAGGGTGCTTTAGTATTTTCCAATATTCACTTGATATATGGTTAACAACAATTAAATATCTAGGTAAAGACAACCTTAAGACTATTTTTTAGACCTGTTATCATCAATAAGAGTTTATGGTAATGGCTTTTGGGTTGACGGATAATCTTGTTGCTATTATGTTCTTGATAAATAAGGTATTTAATACATACTTGGATTCCTTTATACTTTATTTCATTGATTATATTATTGTGTACCCTATGGTTAGGGAGGAATAAGAGGATCACTTGAGTATTGCATTCAGTTTTCCAAATGACAAACAGTTGTATGCCCAATATTCGAAGTATGTCTTTTGTATCCTTTTTTGGGGACATGTATTATCTAAAGAGGGGTTATCGTGACCCTCAAAAAGTTGAAATAGATAAGAATTACCTTTATGATTAAGGTTTATTGCTTTGTGGGTTGACGAACTATCACCATAAGTTGGTGAAGGGGTTGGCTTCTATTTGCTTGGCTCAGAAAGAGAAACCTTTTATTTGTTTAAAAAAATATAAAGATAGATTTCTAAAGAACAATACTTTTTTGACCACCGCTTCAATTCTTGACATGCCGATGGATGGTAAGTACATCATTGTGTATTTGGTGCCTTATGTTGTGTTTAGGTGTTGTTTTGATGTATGAACATAATATGATTGTTGTTGAGTTTAAATTTTTGCCACTCATTTGTATATCTTTTCTTCTAATTTTGTATTATTAATCTCTAGTATGGGTTAATTATCCCTTAAGTTGTGTTTAAATAAGATATTTTTGTTTTACAAGGAGTTCTGATAGAAAGAAGTAGAAATGAGACAAAAAGGAGCTAAAAAGAAAGAAAAGAGCTGAAACAAAAAAGTCAAAAGAAAATCTGAGAACATGTCCTACCATATTGCTAAAGTGGACTGAGGTGCGCTTTAGTAGCAAATCAACATCTCAATGAGGGGAGCTTTAGAACTAATTTAACCACTTTAGTAGTTAGTCAAAGTTCATCAAGAGGAGATTTAGTGCTAATATGACCACTTTAGCAGTATTCTCAGTCAAAAAAAAGGTCGCTTTAGAGGACAATTGGTCTAATTTAGAGATCATTAGGAAGATTTAAGGAGTATATTTAAAATTTCATTCTTTTGGATCCTAGTTCATCAAATACTCGATCCCTAGCCATTCCAAGACATCTTTGGCTTATTTTGAAGCTACTGGAGGCTACAGTTCTAACGCTTTTTAATGTTAACTCTCGAACCTTTCTTTTTTTTCTTATTTATTAAGACTTTGGGTGTAGTTGAATTTGATACTTTAATATTTGTAGTTATAGATAGTGTAATGCTTATCTATTGAATTTGGGTTTTGAATATATCTTATGCTTTTGTATTAATTTTGAAATGGGTTTTGCTTAATTAAATTAATCTCACGTTCTACAATTTCTACTCTGGTTGAGATCAAAAGAAGAGATTGGAGTTGGTATTTTCCATCTACCTCAATTATTTCTTGAAAGAGCTAATAGATGTTGGGAAATATTAGTTTAGTGCGATTTTTGAAGCATGACTTATCTTATGGAATTTCTTGCTAGACATAATCAAACCCTAGCATGGACAAAAGTTTGTTTTGGGATTTATTCTTCTTATCTTGGATTGAAATACAAGCGCGGACTAAATCATCAATAGTCAAGATATGTTAGATGGTGAATTCAAATCTAAAGCTAATTTGCAAAACCTGTGGTTAAATTTTAAGTATTAACTAAATACGATGGATCTTTACTAGAATTGATTTCGCGTGTAATGTTCTTTGTTTTATATCATTGTGAAAGTCGTTGATCACTTGTTTATATTTTAAATTGATTTTATTATTGTGTTAATATATAAAAAATCTCCAAAACACTTGTATCTTTGCTTATTCAATGCTCTACATGACAAAAAGAGGAAGTTAGAGAAATACAACATGGTTTAAACTCCAATCACTTTGGAAGTCATACATATCCATTCAAAAAGAGAGATTTAGGCTTAAGGAATGATCGGGGTATTATAATATCTCCCCCTTGGAAATATTCATCCTCAAATGTTGCTAGATAGGCCAAGAACAAGAGAAAATGAGAACGCACAGCTACAACTACTCACATAGAATGGCTCGCTTTACCCTAATACTCTTGAGTACTTCACCAAATGCACGAATCGTAGAGGGAATAACCATATAGCAGAATAAATTAGATTAGAAGGAAACTGAATTAAGGGAATAGTACCTTCATCTTGATTTTAACTCATGGAGAAAAGATAAGGATAACTAGCTCGCATATCCGCTTCTACTTCCCAAGTGGCACCCTCTACTGATTGATTTCGCCATAGAACTTTAACCAGGGGAACTTCCTTGTTCCTCAGTCTACGGACTTGATAATCTAGGATTTGAACTAGGATTTCATCATATGAAAGGCTATCCTGAACAGCACACCCTTCCGACGGATCAACAACAACAGAGTCTCCAATGTGCTTCTTGAGCATAGAAACATGAAACACAGAATGAACAGCTGACAATTCTGCAGGCAACTCAACCTCATAAGCTACATTCCCAACATGATCCAAAAATCTATAAGGGACAACATATTTGGGACTAAGCTTCCCTTTCTTTCCAAATCTTTTTACCCCTTTCATGGGTGAGATTTTAAATTACACCAAATCATCGACTTCAAACTTAAGAGCTCTTCTTCTCACATCTGCATACGACTTTTGATGGCTCTGGGCTGTCTTTAACCTCTACGGAATCAACTTAACTTTCTCCATAGCCTCAAATACAATATCAGGTCTAATCACGCAGCTTCACCCACTTCGAACCAACCTATGGGCGATCTACATCTTCTCCCATACGAAGCTTCAAATGGAGTCATTCCAATGCTGGCATGAAAACTATTATTGTAAGAAAATTGAATCAACGACAAATTTGAGGATGAATGTTCCAAAGAGGGCTATACTGTAAGACCCCTAAAATTTCCCTCGTCGTTAGAGCTTTCAAAATGAATCACAAGGAGCCTAACATTTAGAACTGTAGCTAAATATTAAACACTTAGTTTTTTTTGAACCTTCAAATTTTGGGGAATTAATTCATGACCTTTCAGACATCCATTTTTCTGTTTTCAAGTTTCGTTATGATCGGACAAGCTCATAGTACATATCGGGTGAGTTTTGGAACTTTTCAGAATGCATAAGGCCACATTTTGATTTCAAACCAGTAGCAAAACGCATAGCCTGTTGACCAGTTTTTAGCATTTCAGGGTTAACTTCCAACGAGCATAATTTCCTGTATATAATGAACTGAGATAGCAATGATATATCAAATGAAATCTCTTTGAGTGTTCTTTCCAATGCCGCTGATTTCATCCAAATCCAACATCTTAGTAAAAAGTTATGGCCAATTTACTTCAGCCTATAAGCTGTCAACTGACAGAATTTCTGCGACATTTTTAATTTCTTGAGGGGTATTTTTATAATTTTCTGCGATTTATTAGTCCATTAATACGGGATTTATGTTCCAATTGACCATATTATGGTCATATTCAGAAAAATTTCCAAGAATAACGCTCCCTAGTCCCAATATACAAATCAAGATCCATCAAAATTCAACCGTAAAAATTTGAAATTTATTCAAGATTCGGAATCCTCATTACAAGAGCTACAAGGAGCACCTACCAATCTTACAAATAGAGTTCCGGAATCGTAAGTTCATCCAAAGTCCTAAATTTGAGGTATGTGGGTGTTGAACAAGAATAATCCTTTTGTTCTTGTGTCCAAAACTTGATTTTTATAAAGATTACATAAATTTTTATGTTGAAGTTTATACCAATTTATCTTATTTTGAGTTTATGTAATTATCCATGAATTGGGTATTTGAAGGCATTATATTTTATCTTGATATGATTTGAGTTGAGATATACATATTTTGATTTATATTTTCCTATTAAGAATTGATGTTGCTGAATTTATTTGAAATGAGTATTGAGAATGAATTTACGGAATTTGTGATATGAATTTTGAGTTGTTGAAATTATGATATTTATGTCATGAATTTATTCCCAATATTTTAATTGATATAAGTGAAGATTTTCGAGATGATTGTTGAGTATGAAATTTAGATATGA
>JAPEIP010000006.1:156825941-156873027 GCA_026120095.1 Capsicum chinense | reverse complement strand
ACATAGTATTTATACAGATACTATTTGCTTCTATTAGAAAGGTAGGTTGTGTTCTGAATACTATTATACGACCTCACCTCTAACATTGGACCAGTGATTTTTGATCTAAGTATGAGGAATCATCTTTAGGCTACTGTGGATCATCTCATTTATTCATTTCATTTTGTTTGAGAAATAATACTCTATTATTTTTATTTGGCTTTCGATATTATTCTTAGAAATTATTTTTGGATAGATGTTCATGTAAGATGATATTTAAGTCTTAGCGATTATAATAGATAATCCTTGATTTTTTGATCTTCTTAAATGATTAGTTCAGACTTTATTAGCATTAAGGTTGGTTTTATGATATTTTGTCTTAAAATGGATAAGTATTTATGATATAGTTTAGGGTAGTTAGTTTTCTTACCAGAGGGTTACTATGTGTACTACTCAACCTATTAAGGTCATGATAATGATTGTATCAGAGCCGTAGGTTCATCGATCTCATTGTACAAGAACATGTCTAGTAGAGTCTTATGAAACTGTTCGAAGATGTTTGTACTTTTCTTTGAGAGACTATAGGACACTAGGAAACTTAAATTTCTGATTTCTTTCATATTATTCATGACTCAATTAAGTATCTGGTGATCCAAATTGGCATCTCATTTCTTTTAAGATGGTAAGAATATAAGTTAATAGAGTGAGAGAATACAAGATCAGACTAGTCATTGTGGCTTTGTTTCATGGAAAAGGACATATGAGGGGAGCTTGACAAAAATAAAGGAGAGTGACACCCTTACCAAGGTAGATCTCAGGTAGTTATTATAATAGTTAGAGAAAGATCAGAGTCTAATTCCCCACTTTAGGAGATTCCTAAGATTGCAGAGGATAGTGTGTCACCGATTAAGGATGAGGGAGCACCAACTCAAGTAGGTGTGACTTTGATGCATGCCTTTTAACATGATACAATAGGTTTTTTGATTTTTGAAGGGGTTGGATCATACTAGGGATACACCCAAAGTTTCTTTTTCTGAGGATACTGGAGTGCAACAAGCTTCTACTATGGATCCAAAAATTATAAGAAAGGTAATGGCTCTAGTGATGACCACAGATAACATGATTTATTTTGCAATTTTGTCAAGGTAAAGACTTCTATTTTCATGGAACCGAGTCTATTGATACCTATGAATTAATAATTAATTACCATGAGAGACTTACCAAGATGAGGATAGTGGAGGGGTATAGGTTTGAGTTCGTGATTTTCCAGTTCCATGAAATGCTAAGATGAAGTGAAGGGCATATGTAGATTATAGCGATGAAGGTTTGCCTCCAATAATATAGACTTAGTTTTATTCTATTTTTTAGAGTAAAATGTACCACATACCTTGAGGGACAGGAAAATGGACGAGTTCAACAATCTTGAGCAGGGGCAAATATGTGTTGAAGCCTATGAGGCCAAATTTCATTTCTTAACTTAATATTTTTCATAGTTACTGAATACAAAGAAGAAGCAAATTCACTTCTCTATGAGAAGGTTGTTGAATACCATCTTTAGAATTTTTTACTTTTGATAATAACTGTTGGTAAGACCTTCAAAGAGATTGTTGATTTTTTTAATAGTAGAGGGTGTGAGGTGGGATAATTAAGATAAGTTTTTTGAGAAGAAGGGATACAATATAGCTAAATTTAATGTTTTATATTCTCAGAGTTAGGGTGTAATAATATCCTACTCCTGATATTTTGCCTGCGATATAGGTGTCTATTGAACTTCATCAGTATTCAATCAATCATCTTCAGATGTTGGTGGTAACATCACTTTATATTCATCATCTCTTTCAGTCATCATTGTGTATACACGTTATAAGTGCAGTGGGGTTGGTAATATTCAGATATTTTTTCTAATTTGAGTAATTATCATTTGTCGGACTAATAATAGGCTTCTTAAGCCTTAGTTCCAATAAACAATGAAAGTGGAGGTAATTTTAGAGGTAATCCATGGGGTAGCTGTAGAGTTTATCTAGCGAGAAGAAGTTTAAAAGAAGCCAAAGAAAGTGATAATCTTGCAAATTAAGGTGGTCATCAGCTCGATAGGGGCAAAACAAAAATGGGTGACAAAGCCCAATCTTATGTTTTCTAAGTATGCTTATTGTATAGTCATATGATGTAGTGATGATAAGTATTCTTTCTATTATTATATGCTAATTATTTTGTTTTATCTTAGTTCTATATTCTAATATATATCATTTAAATTTTCTATGGGGTTGTACATAACTTGTGATATAGTTGATACTCCGGTGCATATGTCCACTCCAATTGGTGATTCATTTGTTGTTGACCAAGTTTATCATTCTTGTTCAATATTTTTCATTGGGTACTAGAATTGCACGAATTTAGTGATTTTAGAAATCATGGATTTTTACATCATTATTAGGAAAAGTTGGTTATCTCCATACATTACGATTCTTGACTGTCATACTAAGACTGTAAATTAGTTATGCCAATGATAGATAGGCTAGGGTGGAAGTGTGACTATAGTCCTGCTCCTATGAGACTTATTTCTTTTATTCATTCCAAGAGACTGATTGGGAAAATCTTTCATGCTTTCTTACCCTATCTTTGAGACACTAGTCTAGAGCACTTCCAATTGAGTCAATTTTGGTGGTGCATGAATTTATATAGTTTTTCTATTAATAATTAGTTAGGTATGCTACCAAATTATGGCATTGATTTCTATATAGATTTAGGGTTAGACACTCATCCCATCTTTATTCCCTTAATAGGATGGCACCAGTTGAACTATGATAGTTTAAGGACTAGTTGTAGGAATTGATAGGTAAGGGGTTCATCCAATCTTGTGCTTCTCTATTGGGTTCACCAGTATTCTTTGTTAAGAAAAAGGATGACTGTCAACTTTTCTGCATAGACTACTGATAATACAAATAATTTTTGATTTATTTCAGGTACCCATTTCCCTACAAAAATAATTTATTTGATAAGTTAAAGGGTGCTTTAGTATTTTCCAATATTCACTTAATATACGGTTAACAACAATTAAATATCTAGGTAAATACAACCTCAAGACTATTTTTTTAGACCTGTTATCAACATTAGGAGTTAATGGTAATGGCTTTTGGGTTGACAGATGATCTTGCTGGTTTTATGTTCATGATAAGTAAGGTATTTAATACATACTCGGATTCCTTTATAATTGATATCATTGATTATATAATTGTGCATCCTATGATTAGGGAGGAATAAGAGGATCACTTGAGTATTGCATTAGGTTTTCTGAATGACAAACAATTGTATGCCTAAGATTCTAAGTATGTCTTTTTTGTCGTTTTTGGGACATGTACTATCTACAGAGGGGTTATTGTAGACCCTCAAAAGGTTGAAACAGATAAGAATTGCCTTTACGATCAAGGTTCATTGCTTTGTTGATTGGCCAACTATCACCATAAGTTTGTGAAGGGGTTGGCTTCTATTTCCTTAGCTCTGAAAGAGAAACCTTTTATTTGATTAAATAAATATGAATAGAGATTTTGAAAGAACAATACTTTTTTGACCACCGCTTCTATTCTTGACATGCCGATAGATGGTAAGTACTTCATTGTATATTTTGTGACTTACGTTGTGTTTAGGTGTTGTTTTGATGTATGAACATAATATGATTGCTGTTGAGTTTAAATTTTTGCCACTCATTTGTATATCTCTTCTTTTAATTTTGTGTTATTAATCTCTAGTATGGGCTAATTATCCTTTGAGTAGTGTTTAAATAAGATATTTTTGTTTTACAAGGAGTTATGATGGAAAGAAGTAGAAATGAGACAAAAAGGAGCTAAAAAGAAAGAAAAGAGCTAAAACAAATAAGTCAAAAGAAAATCTGAGAATATTCCTTACCGTATTGCTAAAGTGGATTGAGGTGCGCTTTTGTAGCAAATCAACATCTCAATGAGGGGAGCTTTAGCACTAATTTAACCACTTTAGTAGTTAGTTAAATTTGGTAAATAGGAGATTTAGCGCTACTATGACCACTTTAGCAATATTCTCAGTCAAAGGAAGGGTCTCTTTAGAGGACAATTGGTCTGATTTAGAGATCATTAGGAAGATTTAAGGTGTATATTCAAAATTTCATTATTTTGGATCCTAATTCATCAAATACTCGATCTCTAGCCATTCCAAGACATCATTGGCTTACTTTTAAGCTACTGGAGGCTACAGTTCTTGGACTAACACCCTTGGAATCGATGGTTGAAAGTTTTTTAATGTTATCTCTCGAACTTTTCTTTTTTTTCTTATTTTTAATACTTTGGGTGTAGTTAAATTTGATACTTTAATATTTGTAGTTAGAGATAATGTAATGCTTATCTATTGAATTTGGGTTTTGAATATATCTTATGCTTTTGTACTGATTGATTACTCTTGATTTTGAAATGGCTTTTTCTTATTTAAATTAATCTCAAGTTCTACAATTTCTACTCTAGTTGTGATTAAAAGAGGATATTGGAGTGGGTATTTTCTATCTACCTCAATTATTGCTTGAAAGAGCTAATAGATGTTGGGAAAGATTTGTTTAGTGCGATTTTTGATGTATGGCCTGTCTTATGGAATTTATTGCTAGACATAATCAAACCCTAGCATGGACAAAAGTTTGTTTTGGGATTTGTTATTCTTATCTTGTATTGAAATACAAGCGCGGACTAAATCATCAATGGTGAAAATATGTTAGAAGGTGATTTTAAATCTAAGGCTAATTTGCAAAACCTGTGGTTAAATTTTGAGTATTAACTAAATACGAAGGATCTTTAATAGAATTAATTTCGCTTGTAATGTTCATTGTTTTATATCATTGTGAAATTCGTTGATCACTTGTTTATATTTTAAATTGATTTTATTATTGTGTTAATATATAAAAAATCACCAAAACACTTGTATCTTTGTTTGGATTTTATTGCATCACTTTTATTTCTTAGTTTCTCAATTGCTAGTCACATTTTCTTCATGGAGTTAACCTTGAATCTTGTTAGGTAAAAATACATTGACAACAATCACTTATACTTTTGTAGCATAATTTGATCTTTATTTATTTCTTCTATATATCTCTTGAAATGATTTCATGAGTCATGTGTAATGACCATTTTGTCCATTCCCTAATTTATGTGGATTTCTAATATTTTGAGCCCCCCGTAGTGGCTATAAGTCATTTAGGACTAGCCAAAACTATCAGTTTAGTTATTTGATAACTTGTTTGGGTTTTAGGATTATTTCCCAATTTTGGATCTTTCATTGTTAAGGAATTAGTCTCGAACCTAAACTCCTAGTTGATGACCTCAAATGGGAATTTTGGTAGCACTAACAGCTCTGGAATTTTGATTTAAGGTAAGGGGGATCTTTGGCTCAGGTCTTGAGGCATCAAACTTATTTTGGGCTATTATGTGGATTATATGACAAATAGAATTATAGTTATGCTCCTCTTATTTAGTCATAACGATCTCAGATAAAAGTTTGATTGTTTTAGTGAGTCTGGAATGTCGAATTTTGTATGGTGACATAGTTAATTTGCGTGCCTAGGGTTCTTGACTAATCCTGAGCACCCCGTTGAAGTCTATTTTGGACTTAGAAAAATTTGGTGCCTGATATCTGGTTTGGCCCCTTCAGAGTTAAAGGAGCTGCATTAATGGCTTTGGATACTAGGATGGGGTCTGCTTTAGTAGTCAAGGATCTCTTAAGTGGACATTAATTTAACAGTTAACCGACCACTCTAGTGATACCCGCGTTCCTGGTGCATGACCGCTTTAGCGAACTTGTGCTGCTTAAGTGAACAAGTATCCTCTTTAGCAGACTTATGCTGCTTAAGTTGTTGCCGCTTAAATAGATAAGTATACATATTATCAAAACCTGAGGGATGTTAAATTCCCCTCTTCACCAAATTTTCCATCATTTTCTCCTACATTTTACACCATTTTGAGAGATTGAAGAGACGAAAAGTGGGGAAACATCCTTTGAAGCTGAGGAATACTAGCCTAATACTATTTTGTTATTTGTTATTATTATTCCATCAATTTCCATCCTATTTTATTTATAATTGTTAGAAATTAGGTGTTAACACCCTTAGACCTTAGCGCTGATTTAGGCCCTGCTTTTTGCACTAATTGTGCTCAACTTTTGAGAACAAATTTCATACCCTTTGAGGAAACTCGTGATGGATTCAATTTTGGATTCCATTTATCGTCCCCATAATCCCATTGTTTATCCCAATTCTAACCCGACCTTTTATATAAAAATATGGGCCTTATTTTACCCCTTATGATTTGTAGATTACATATTTTGATAGCATGGACATATTTTGGGATCAAGCGGATATGGATGCTTTAAGGACTTGAGGTTCGGTATTGAGGTAGTCTTCGATCTACTTTTCTTTATGAGATAGTGTATGATATATACTACATGTTGGGTAAGGATATTATGACATGATTGTGGGTAGAATACTATGACTTAGACTAATTAAGGAGTTTTGGTATAGAAGGATGAATTAACCCTTAATCTGAAATACTTGTTACTCCAAAAGGATCCTATTGCCCTAGGTTACTATCATGTTAAACATATTGAGGCTTTGGCCCCTTTGGTATAAGGTTTACTACTTGACTTGGTGGATTATCATGTTTTCTTGAATTACGTTATTATTTTTATGCTAGTTATATATTATTGGGTCCGAGGCCATGATCATGATATTAGTTGTACTCCGAGTAAGTGGTCTATCCTTAAAAAGGATGAGGTTTAGTCTATGGATTCTTATGATTGTATTATTTGGATACTGATCATGTCATCCATAGTGTTTGATATATTTATGCTTATTTAGTAGTACAATTCCAACTAAAAATATGGTTTTACTACTATTTACCTAAAACTGGATTTATTCTTCCTTTTCAGTTTTAAAACATATTCTTTCATAATGGGACTCATCTCACCTTAATGGATGATTTACTAACTTTTAGAACTAAAAATAATATTTTAGAGATCTGATCAAGATAGATTTTGGTTTATAGTTTTACCACTATTATTTACTTCGGTCGGGAGAGATTCATTCCTTTCCTACAATTTTATGATGATTTAGTTCAAAAGTTGACCCCTGTTAATGGATTTATAGAATTATACTATTTGAGCCATGATTTAAGCCTGTACATTTATTATATATATACATGATACTAGACAGAGTAGATTGATGATGATTGCAAATCTTTGATTTGGAATAAGTCAGTGTCAATGGGTACTCCCCAACCTCCCATGCGCTTCTTTGCATTTGAGCCCTCAAGCTGGAGGAGGTGTATACACTGGGTATGTTATGGCACTTGGATCAGTTATGGTATTAAGAATTTACATGCATGCGCATTGCCTATCACTAGTATCTTATTTTGTCCCTATATCTATCAGCCTTATGGGGTTCTACATAGGTGTAGGTTATGAGTGTTTCTTGTTATGTGTTATGTGCTGATTTAATCTTTTTGTTTATGGGGCTCAATTAATGTATTATTTGTTTGACTAACTGGTTACTATATTTATATTATTTTTGTAAGATACTAATAGGCTAATTATGGAATAAAACTGAGGTTGAATTATGATTTTGATTTCACTCTCTTTTTATGGTTATTATACTATGGAAAATTATCACATGGTTAGACATTGTGACTATGTGATCTGACCATGCTAGTACTAACTTTCCTACTTGGTTATTCTTTCTTGGAAGGGTTTAGGTTTTCCACCTTAGGTTGTTACCTTTGAGTTAGTCTAATATACCTGTACATATATATATATAGCTATTGTATTGCCGTATATTCCCCTCTTACTTCATTTATTCATGTTGTATGCCTATACCTTGGCCATGTATACTACTAAATATCCTTCTTCTACCCTTTATTTGAATATTGACTAATGTTATATGGTTTAAGACTTTAGTGCTTGAGTACGGCTAGAATAGGATAGTTCATTCTTTTTGACTTCCTAGTTTTGTTATGCTAACTTCCTGAATATTTGGTTGTAGTTGGAATTCCTATTTGTATGTTATTTATATTTTCATTATGTTTTGACCATAATTGGCAATTTCTTATACAATACCACATATTTATTACTCATACTACACTTTTATAGCTTGTAGATGATAGTACGAGTTCTCATTATTATTGTGTGCGTCATGTGGTGAACTATGTATTACAGATTTAGGGTGAGCTCCTGACATTCAAAGTATTACTATTCCCCCTTATATGGATAGACTGATATATATTATATTCCTAGATGGGTTTTGCCTATGTATTTATTTGTATTCTTATTATATTTAAAGCTCTTGTATTGATCCCATCAGGTTTTAGGACTGTCTTATATGTATTAGTGTTTTATCATATTTATTCTGCTATTTCAATTCATTTGTCTTTAAAGTATGTTGCTGGCAATTTCAGACTACGGGTTGGCTTACCTACTAGCGGTTTATAGTTAGTGCCACCATGACTTTAGAATTCAGGTCATGACAAATTGGTATCGGAGCCTAGGTTATCAGTGTGTTTGTACAAAAGCTAAGTGTCAAGTAGAGTCCTTTAAATTGGTACGTAAATATGTGTATTCTATCTTAGGAAGGCTATAATGTATTCTTAGGAAATTCTATTCTTGACTCCTTGTTGAGTTTCTATATTTTTATAAGCCTTAAGTATATTCTTTGACTTTATTATTTCCCAAATGGATGATACAATGTTATCAATAATTTTGACATGTGTTTCCAGAGCTTTAGCACTTCGTTAGACTAGGGAGTCAAAGATAAACATCAAAGACCTTCAACATGAACCATTAGATTTGGAGCCATCCCGGGATCTGGTAAAGTTTGTTATTGCATCAGTCATTAAAGATCATCATTAGGGAATTTGACCCTTTTTATGAATACCTCATAGCCAAAGATGACATTCGATTCATCAAGTAGTTCTTAGTCTAGAGTTGTGCTTGTTTTGGTTTAACAAGATTCCTTGGCAATTTTCAAAGTATGAGACTGGATTCTTGAGTGGGCCAGACATATTCATATGCTATATTCTTTATAGCATGATATAGTAGATGGATTGTTAGAGGTTATGTTTGTCACTTCATTTGGTGTCGGAGCATTTGATAGAAGTTTGGGTCTTTTTCCCTTAGGTTATTGATCATGCAAGGGCTATTGAGAGGGAATGTATTGAGACTTATGGAGGTTTAAATAGTAGGGCATGCCCTTTGTACGGTGCTATTGATAATTCATTTAGGAGTGAAGATCTTTCCAGCTAAGGTCAACTTCACTTGGAGCCTTACTATTCCATGTAGGTAGTGTCTAAGATTATAGGTGGCACTTCAATTAGTAGTGGTGATCAAAGCAAGAAGATTTATCATTGGACCTTGTGGAAGACTCAACATAGATCTTTAGGTCATGGTGATCATTCTGGATATTGCGAGATTAGTCATTTGTGTAGAGAGTCTCCAAACATGAGTTGGTTTTTCAGACAGAGTTAACATATGTTCTTAACCATTAAAGTGTTCCTATGGTATGCTATGATTGCAGGGAGGATGGTCATTCTATTATGGAGTGCCCCCGACATAGTTGGCTAGCTAATTACAATCAAATAATGTTTCTCTCTAGGTTAAGGCATCAGGGTTTTCTATAACTATAGATAGACCACTTACTAGTTTAAAGAGCCTCCCTGGTGAGAGAATATTTTTTATTCCACTCGTCTATATCGGTGTCATGTGTTGAGGCACCTTCAATTAGAGGCAATGTAGTTAGTATGTTGATAGTGATTCAAACTCCTTATTCGTGTTTAGACCCATTCAAATTCGTACTCCATCAGGCACATTAGGCATGTTATTTCATATTCAACCATGATAGATGTGCCTTTTTCTTCTTGCCTTTACCTTTTTATTTGAGTGTGTTGGGGTTTTCATACCCATTTATGATTATGTGCCTTGGTAGGTTTATTTTAATTATTGTGTGTCTTGGTGTAGAGTGTATAATTTTATAACTACTCCCACAGGTGATTTCCTTTAGTAGTGAAAAGAGTGGATCTATGTTGATATTTCCCTAGGGGCGTAGCATTTGGGTTTGAGTCCCATTTACTTTAGCATATTAGTCTTCTTATTTCTCTATAGTGGTAATTGAAATTGATTTTTATTTTTTGTACCACCTATTCTTTATGTTAGTGTTTCAACTATTGTTGTTATTATTTCCATAATTTAATGTTGATTGAACCTTTCTTGACTGGCGGCTAGGCCTGTATTATCTAGTTATAATTTTCTTTCTCACAATTCTTGTTAATTAACATAGGCAGTGTAATGACCCTCTAGGTTATTTCGTGGATTTGTATGTATTTCTAGTGTTTTAAGCTTTTTCATAGTGACTATAGATCATTATGACTTGTTAGAACTGTCAGTTCAATGATCGGACAACACAGTTGGTTTTAGGCTCATTTAATTATTTTGGAGCTTTCGCTGTTTAGGATTTGGTCTTAGACCAAAACTCGTTGTTGATGGATTTGGATGAGAATTTTGATAACGCTATTAGCTTTGGGATGTCAATTATAGGCTAGGTGGACCCTTTGTTCGAGTCCCAAGGAACCTAGGATCATTTTGACCTATTGGTCCAAAAAGAAATTGAAAATTGGTGTGGGTCCTATATTTTGTAGAAATGGCCTTGGATGGAAATTATAACTGTGGCATTATGTAACGTCAAATTTGGTATGCTGACATAGTTTGTTAGCATATTTTGAATGAATCTTGAGGGGTTGGCAGAGACTCATAAAATTCAATGTCTTAGTTGTGATTTGGTGCACCGCAATCATGAGTTGTGGATAGCAATCACGATCCGACAGGCACCAATAAGTGTTGTTATCGCGACATGTTAGGTCGCTAACACAACAATTCAGGTCATGAATGCGACTTCATTGCCAATTGGCCAAAATCACTATCGTAAAGATAAATGCAACGATCATGACTTCTAATTTTGAGGCCCTATATTGTGCTAGCAACACACGAGCACCTGATATGGGTATAAATACCTTTTCAGCCTGTGTTTTCTATTTTCTCATCCATTTCCATTTAAACTAAACCCTATATGTTGACAGCTCTTGGGATTGAAGCTTGTAATTGATTTGGGGAGCTTGGTTATTGATTATTTCGTGATTTCCATTAGAATTCAAGGTAAGATTTCTTTGATTCTTGAAAAATTCTTATAAATCAAAGCTTTGATTACTTGTACTTTAAGGATTGATTTGAGAGCCCACTTGTCCTCTATTTGTGCTCAACTTTTGAACACAACATCTTTATTATTCAAGAGACCTCGTGATGGGTTCAAGTTTGGATTCTATTTATGGGCCACGTGGGTCCGTTCTTGACCTAAAATTTGACATGACCTATTATATGGCAATATGGGTCTCAATAGACTCCTAATGATGCACAGATTTCAATTTTGATAATGTAGCGATATTTTTGGATTGCAGAGTGAAGACAAACATTTGAGGAATGATACAAGAATTTATAGTTTAGCATCAAGGTAGGCTTCTATCTCCTCTTCTTCACAAGAAGAGGTGTTTTATATATTTCATGTGAATTTTAATAGTAAGATTTATTATGGGAAAAACACCATGACTTAGTATTGATTATTGGAGTTTTGGGATTAGATAGATGAATTGACCCACAAGCTCTAATACTTACTGTACTCCTATGAACCTATTACCTTCTTCCTTGTTAGATATGTTATCCATAGTATGATTATGGTATTTTGCTAGATTTGGGATGTAGTTTAAGTGTTAGAAGAGTTATTAGGAGGAATATCCACGTTAGACTATTTAACGACCTTGAAATAATAATTTGGGTAAAATTGACTCAATTGTTCATGTTCTTGGTGGAATTCCTATCTTAGGGATCATTAATGCCTATGTACAATCTAGAAGTCAATATAGACACATAATCCAAGCTCGGGGTAGAAATTACTTACTTATAGAATTCGAGAATTAGAAGTGGGCTCCTCTAGACCACCTTAGGCCAAGACTATTGTTAGCCCTTGTGGACTTATTTACACATGTTAGACATAGTTGAGACTATTAAACCTTTAATATAAGTTTACTTTGCCATGTAGGGAATGTTGATGGTTCTTCCCAATTATGATTAATGGCTTGTAGCTATGGTATGGCTTTCAGATTGGATTTATGATTTGGACTATCAACATGCTTAAGAATATAAACATAGATGTAGTTAAATATATGGCCTATAGATATGTGGTTCCTTATAGATATGATATTCCTTATAATTATGATATATGGCCTATAGATATGAGATGATTTATAGATATGATATGACTTATAGATATTATGTGGCCTATAGATGTAATATGCCTAATGAAGGTAATGTGTCCTATAGATGTGATATGCCTTATAGATATAATGTGACCAATAGATATGACATGCCTTATAGATGTGATTTATAGCCTATAGAAATACTATTCCTCATAGATATGCAATGTCTTATAAATATGAGATGGATTGCAAATGTGATCATTGATATAAATTTTCGATATGTATATGGGCCTAAGGTCGTGGTTATAATGTTGTAGTTATTTTGAACACATTATTTAGCCCAATATCGTGTTATGATATTAGTTGGATGCCTGGGAATTTCTTAACCTTGTAAAGGATGTGGATGTAGTTTATAGATATATTGATGGTTATGGTTCCATTACTTAAATACTGGTGATGGTATGCATAGATTTTGTACGTTCATGATCATTAAATTGGTAAATGATACAATTACAAATAAAATATGATTTTATAACTAATTTCTTAAATAAGGGTTAAAGATAACTTTTCACCTTAAAAATAGATTTCTTCATAACAATAATTGCATCGTCTTAATGAATAACTTATGTGTAAAGAGATTGGAACTGATGTTTTAAAGATTTGACCGAGGAAAATTCTGGTCTATGATTCTAATGCTACTATTTAATCTGGTCATGAGAGATTCCAACCATTTCTATACGTTTGTAATGATTTAGTCCTAAAGTTTACCCTGGATAATGGATTTACTGATTTACCCTCATTTAGCAACAACTAAATTCCGTGCACTTATTCTATATCTATATACACATCTTTCCAGTATAGGATAGATATGGATGATGGTATTAATGATACACATTCTGGGAAAAACTCGATGATAGATTATGATGATATTCTTATATACCCGATAAGGTCACCGGATGATTATGATGATATTCTTATATACCGGGCAAGGTCAGAGGATGATTCTGATGGCCAATTGATGATTATGATAATAATGGTTATGACTGTGATGGTTATGATGATGATGTTTATGATGATGATGATGATTATACTATTCATTGTACTTACTAGTTCGAGTCCAGATATACATAGGAATACTCCTATTGGTTATGGTAGTGTGGATTCTATTGCATTCACCTTTCCATATACATTTGCTATCACTAGTATATGCCTATATCTACCATCTTTATAACGGGTTAAATAAGTATGGGCGATGAGTATTACTTGTGGTTTGTTGTATAGTGATTGAACGTTCTGAGCCTTAGGCGATGGTATTTTGTGAAAGGCTCGATTAGGTATTGTTTTCTAGACTATTCTATTATTTGTGTTGTCATTGCAATTGTTATTATTGTTGTTATGATCATTTTCATGGTTAGTTTGTGGCAGCTTGTTAACGATCCAGAATTGAGATTTGAGGTATGATTCAGACTTTTTCATCATTTGATTATATAATTGTTCATGATTAACTCATGATTAGCCATATGGAGTAGAAACCCAGAGTATACTAGCACTATTCTTACTATGATTATAAGGCCTTATGATGCGAGTCTGATAACATACCTTAAATTGACCTTGCTTATACAAATATTTATATTTATTTATATATAGCTATGGTAATACCATATATCCCTCCCTTCCTTCATTTATTCAGATTGTATATTTCTTCCTTGCCCTTTTATACTATTATATATTCTTCTTTCTCCCTTTATTCATATGTTGGCCGGTGATATACGGTAGAGAATTGAGATTCTTGAGTATGGATGGAATAAGATAGTTCATCCTTAATACATTCTTAGGCTTATTATGTTATGTTTTTTTAGATATGAGTAGGATACATTACCCTTACTATCTCACTAGTTTTGATATATCATTGTTGGATATTTGGGTTTAGACTTTATTTTTGTTTATATGTCCTATATATCAATATTATCTTTTCAACTCAGTCGGAAGTTGCCTATTGAGTACCATATGTTTGGTACTCATACTACACTTATATTCTCTGCAGATCATAGTATAGGTTATTGCCAATATTTCATGTGTCCTGCAGAGCAACCATAGTTCAAAGACATAGAGTGAGCTCCTGATGTATGGAGTATTACTTTTCTCCCTCTTATGTACTAGACTTGTCTCTATATTGTATTCAGATATAGTTATATCTAAATAATCATTTAGTACCTCATTTATATCCTTCTTATGTTAGAAGATCTTGTACTGATTTAATTAGGTTTTGGGAATATCTTATGTATGTTTGTATTTTATTTCATCTTTTCTACATTCCTCTCTTCTTTCTTTTTGTAGTCCATTCCTAGTAGTTCCGCACTATGAGATTGGTTTGTCTACTGGTGGGTTATAGTAGGCCCCATAATGATCTGAGAAATTAGGTCGTAAAGAATTAGTATCAAAGCTTAGGTTCACTGGTGAATTAGTACAAGAACTGCGTGTTTAGTATCGTCCTGTGGATCAGTACGAAGACGTCCTTAACCTATTTTTAGTAGGCTATAGGAAATTCTTAGGAAATTCATTTATGGACTCTGTGTCATGTGTTCGTATTGCTATGATTGTCAAGTACTTTCTTTTACTCTCTTTTGTCCTAAATAGATGATGCGATATTGTTAATATATGTAGATAAGACTTTAACATATATTTATAGAGCTTCAACATAACATCAGAATACAAAATCTCAGATGGATATTGAAGATCTACAATGTTATCTAAAAGAGTTAGGGCCAACTCAAGCTCTATTAGAGCTAGTGACCACTTTAGTCCTTTGAAGTATTGGTCGTACTGATCACAATGGGCAGAGTTCCCATTAGACGTAACAGAGTTCTCAGTATTGGTCTTTAGGTCGTGGTTGCCTTTATGGATTAGGAGGGTCAATATCTTAGAGTATTCTAGGAACTTTTTATTCTGTATTGGTTCTGAGAGTGTCCTAGACATGAGAAAGTTGATCAAATAGAGTTAAAATGTATTCCCCGCCATCCTAGAGTTCTTGAGGTAGGTTATGATTATGAGAAGGCTGATCATAGTAGTAGAGATTGCTCTCAGTGTCAGTTGGCCAGCCATTTATGCTCAGTTCATGTCTCTTACTATGTTAGGGCTTTAGGAGTTTCTTACGACTTTGCAAGATTGATCACTTTATTAGAGAGTGTCCCTAACGTTAGATTGCTACTCCTTCAAATCATTTAGATTAACCTCGTGATGTTGTGGAAGCTTAAGTTAGAGATGTGCGCTTGAGGCCTCAGTTGATGATTTAGTCGGTCAATACGAATTTTGACCTATTCAGATTTATTCTTCCGTAGACTCATCAGGCATGTGATTGCAGATTTCACAACAGGACGTGCTTTTTTATTTTCTATATTTAAATTTTCATTTATAAGTATTGGGGTTTTCATACCCATCGATGATTATATGCCTTGATAATTTTATATTGGTTATTGTGTTCCTTATTATTGATTTCATGACAATATGACTACCCTCGTGGTTTATTTCTTTTCATAGTGGATGGAGTAGATATGCACTTATATTTTCTCTTCTGTATTTGTATTTTCTCCTGAAGGATATTGTATTTGGGTTCAAGTTCCATTTACCTTGCCATATTGGTCTTATTGTGTCCCTTCAGTGGTACTTGCTATTGATGTTTATTTTTGGTATTACCAATTCATTATATTCATTTTTATATTATTTTTGTTATTACTGTCATTACTTGACGTTATTGATCCTTGTTGGGTAGCTGTTTAGACTAGTGTTATCAAGTTAGAATTCCATTCCTTCAGGTTCTTATTCATTAGCCTAGACAACTATAGCTTGATTTGAAGATTTTTTTTCTATAGCAAGTTGAGGTTAGTTTCTTTCTCTTCTGTTTGGCTATGCTAGATTGATTATTGAGTGGTCTATGGTATTGAAGGTAAGTGGACCTTCTTTGTCTTTGTTATTATTCAAGAGTTGACAAATTAATCATGTTGCCTATTCTTAAGTTTGGGACTCTTAGAATTGCCTCCTGAATTGCGAAGGCTTTAATTTGGCTATCTCTCTCTCTATGTATCCCATTTTAGAGATTGACCACTTTAGGGACCATCTTTTGTATATGGATATTTCATCACCTGATAATAGTTTTGATATGATATTGAGATGTCCTAGATTCATCTCTTAGATTTGTTTGATTTGTCTTCTTGTGATGGTTTGTTCTTTGTGCTAATATGGAGATTGGACAGTCTTTTCTTGCTGTGATGTGGTTCTTGCCTAAAGTGGAGTTAGAGGTAGGTAGTCTTTCTTGTGATTGCTTCTTCTGTTGGCAAATAGGAAATTATTCATCTTGAGTTATTGGTTTATTTTTTTGGAAGTGGTCATGACCTTGACATAGTTATCAAACTTAGTACTTTTTTCCTCAATGAGGTGAATCATGGTTTGTCTAAGTTATGACTTTCCTACTTGTGTGGATGAAGAAAATCCCCATTTTAGAGTTTGTTTATCTTAATGATATTTGGTTGAGTGCGTCTCCTTGATTATATTTTCCTATGAGTATTCTTTGCCAAGATAGAGTATTAGACTGGTCAATTTCTTGCTATAGTGGTATTTCTTTGAGTTGTAAAAGTTTTTTATATTACTAGCATGATTCGTAGCCTTTGGGAGTTCCTGAGTTTTCTTTGATAGTTCATGCCCTCCTACACGTATGATGTTGGTTTCTTGTGTTGTTAGCCAGTGATTTATCCTCTATTATGATTTTGTTCTTTAGCTATGTGTCAATTTTGGCTCGAGATGATTTAGCTCAGATATGTCAGATTTAGATAATAAATTCAATTTTAGTAGTTGATATTAATTATAATGCCCTGAGAGCACACCCTGGGCGTCACACAGTGCCTACAGTCTCAAGGGACCACAAGCTAATCCATGAGCTGGTACCTGCTGTGACCACTGGCTAACATGATCACAAATGCCAAATAATACTGACATGCCATAAGATTTTAATAATTGAATACAAAACTGAAATATGAGTTTATAGAAATAATTGACTGAATCTGATAAGATACTGATAAACTGGATAACTAATAGTAATGTCTGAATACTGAATAACATACTCTAATATCTGATACGCCTCTAAAACTGAATGACTGGGACTTAATGGGACATGCCCCAACTAACTCTAACTAACTACATAACTGAGACGTGAAATAAAGTAAGCCTGTCATAGAAGTATGAGGACTCATCACTGCTACTTCTGAGAATCCGATATTAATCACGAGACAAGAACTGAGCATTAGAACTTATGATATAATACTTCATAATGCAAAAGAAAAGTTATGCGATTAGTACTTTTAATGTACTGGTATGTTAAATGAGATAGGTTGATAAACATGGTTTCATGAACAGAACTAATAATTGATTGAATATACATGTAGAGCATGGAGTACTGAATAAAGAGCATTAAATCTGTACGTACTGGGAATATATGGATATTTGTAAATACTAAGTATGCATGAAAATCTATAAATACTGAAGATATGTGAAAATGTATAGATATTGAGAATGCATGACCAAGCATATAATATGAACTGAGTAAAATCCGTAAAGTGAAATACTGAAATAACTAATATATGTATGCTTTGGTCAAACAACTCTAAGACTGAATAACTGAACTGGGATTGTAACTAAGATTGTATCTGAGACTGTGGGAGGTATCATATAATCGACATTCCACAATTTCAACTAATCGTAGTCCAACCTATAACCCCAGTTAGAAGGGTGTTAATACCGTGTCACGGGTACTAATGCTGGCTGTGTGGATCTACTAAACTAATACAATTTCCAAAGGACTAAGGGTGTCAAGCTTGAACTAATGGGTGACCCCTATGAGATATTCAAGCCTAATCGGATGTAACGCCCCCAAATTTGATACCCAGAATGCTACATGGCGCTAGCAATAAAAAAGAACCACAAGCTAACCCACTACTGATATCTGTAACTGAGCACTATATAATGTACTATATAAATACAAAATAAAAGGGCTGAAAGGACATAAGGTTTAAATATCTAATAAAACATAACATCTGGAAATACGGTATATCAATACCATAACAGAAATAAACTATCTGAACATGCTAGCCAGAAAGCCTCTAAAGTGTCTGAAAACTATAGAGTAGATGGGATATGTCCCCAACTAACTTCATCTAATAATACTAAATTTACGAAGTAATGAAATAATTATTCTATCCTCGAATGATGAGGACTCACTACAAATCTATTTCTACTGGATGAATTTGAAGTAAAGTGCGATCGGGAACTTGACCATCAGAATTAATGGTACAAAACACCATAGCACAAATGCGAAGTATACGTTAGTACATCTAAATGTACTGGTATACAAAGTCAGGTAGGCTGAATGCATTGGGTTCATATGCATAAATAATACTAACTGACTGACTAACATGAATATGAGAATACATGCATGAATACATAACTATAAATGAGATCATAATAATACTGACTACTGAGTCTGAATAATGATAACATTAGTTTCGTATAACTGATACACTGTTAACTGAGTGACTATGTCTGATAGTTCTGATTCAGATAAAACTAGCTGAGTTCCATACTGAACTGAGTTACTATATCTGACAGTCCTGAATCTGAAGAACTATTTGAGTTTTTTTACTGAGACTAAGACTGAGACTGTTGGAAGTAATCATTTAACTGACATGCCTCAAATCTGAATTGGTGGGGGTCCAACTTGTAACCCTAACTAGAAAGGTATCAGTACTGTGCCATGGGTAAAGGCAAGCTGTGAGTTAACCCTCTCTGACAGAGAGCTCTTCTATCATCCATTCCTAGTAGTAAAACTCAAATAAGATGTATAATCCCTAAACTCGTAGGGGTACATCTCAACCTACGCTGGCAACGTAGTTTTGGAACACAAGGATTGCGTCTAAGGATCACACCCTCTACTGGATGATAGGTAAGCCCTCATCCCTGGGTTATCTCAGTGCTGAATCCTACTGTAATACCCCATAAAGTCCTCTTCCAATTTGAGCCTTAGAGCATATTCAGTTAAGTGAAAATTCGAGTCTAAAAGTTTTTGAAATATCTTCCTAAGTATGAAATACTTTGAATCCTGTGGAATATCCACGATTATGGCGCATCGCACCAAGGCCTAATTTCAAAATTAGTCAAAATTCCAGTGAAAGTTCCCAATTCTACCGCGTCGCAATATAGTTCCAGTTTGCAATCCAGATGGCAACGAGATTTCTAATGCGTAGCGCCGTCGTGTGGTTTCCAATTATCCAAATTCCAGTAAGTTGAAGCGATTATGGCGCGTCATGCTAGCATGTAAAATTGGGTTTTTTAGCTTAATTCCAAGGGCTTTTTGGTCTTTTTCCCCTTTTCCATAGCCTCTATAAATACCCGGTTAAGGGATCTCAGCCTCATTTCTCTCTTTCCACCCAAAAACTAGGGTTTCTAAAATCAAATCCTCTCTTCTCCTTCAATCAAAAATCAAGAATAGTCAAGAGAGAACCAGGAGGGAACAAGAAATCATTCCAAGAACCTTCAAGAAAATAGTTTCCCCAGGTATGTAGACGTTGATTCTTGGGTCACTTTCATCCAAGAAATTCAAGTACCCTTTTATAAAACTCAAATATTTTATGTTTATGAGTTGTTAATGATTTATGTGAGTTGAAATTGATGTTACATTTCATGTTGAGTTTTGATTTATGTTTATTTACAAGATTCATGAGCTTTGACCCTAGTATGTGGAAGCCATGTGATGTTTGTGATAAAACCTATTAAAGTTGTTTTCTATGTGATGTGTTTATGTTCTTTGGGTATAAAAATGGTGAAATAAGTGAAGCATGTTCCCCATAAGTTTGATAAAGAGCTTAGGTGAGGCACAAGGGCCATTATAGTATCCTGAACAGGAAACTCCCAAATTGGGAGCTAGTCTATGCATGCCTAGTGTTTGATAAAATTCCTTAGTGAGTGAAATGTGCCATGATAGTATAAAATCCCCAAGAAGGTGTAAACCTGTACTTGCTTAGAGTTATTGAAATACCTTAGCAAGAAAGTTGATATATGATGTTTGTAAATCCCCCAATTATGTGCTCCTTCATATATTCTATGCTTTTAATTTATGCCAAGTTGTTAGCAAGTAAGTTATGACATGATAGTGTGAAGTTTTCCCCAAATCATGTGATATCCAAATACATGTCAAGACTAATTTAGGTGTGAAGTACTTGAGGTAAGACCTTGTTGAAGGAAGTATAATCTAGTAGCATGTTTCCTAAATGCTTGACATGATGCCTTAATGATTGTAAAGGTGAAGGTATGTTATGTTTCCTAAATACTTGAAGAGATTCTTTAATGATAATAATGATGAATGAATGACTGTGATGATGAATGAATGATTCTGATTATGATGATGAATGAATGGTTATGATGATGGAGGAATGATTATGCTTTATTTTATGTTATCGAGTCCTGGGGGTATTTATACCCGACAATTTAGCTGCTTTTTAGAGCCCGTGTTAGTTTTACAATAATTCCAATCGAGCCATGACTCTCAAAACTCTGTGAATTATAGAACGTTGTATCCTCAGACAGTTACAAAACTTAAGAAAGCTCAGTAATCTCAGTTATCTCTATAATCTCCGTATCACTAGTGATCTAGCCTCAGTCCTGTAATCAGCTCAGATCTAAGAGTATTCAAGTGTACAATTCTAATCTTAGAAGTGATTCACACAATCTATTCAAGATCTGTATCGTCAGTCAGATACCGTGATTCAATACCATTTCCGTCAGATATGAAACTAAGAGATCTCAGCGTAGCTCAGTCAGATCTTTTGGTAAACATAATCTGTATCAGATTCAGTTTAGTTGTGTTCAGTTAAGAATTTTTTTAGAGTCTTTCAGTTAGGAGTAGAAACTAGCACTAAGCAAGGGAAGGGATGTTGGCTCCTCCTATCAGCGAGAGAGAGGTCGGAGTCATTAGTATCAATCCTTGACCTCCAGAACTACGTAGCCAGTGCATGATACAAGAGTCGACATTAAGAAAAGGCTGTCACCTCCAGAGAGAGAGAGAGTATTTGACTATTATATTTCTATAGGTCACATCCTAGTAAGGGTCATCCACTGGAGAGGATTGACCAGAGAGAGAGAGGTCTTTACCCGTGGCATGTTATTGACACCCTTTTATCTTGGGTTATAGTTTGAACCCCACCTTTGGTAGGTTGGGTCATGTCGACTAAGTAACTACTTCCCACAGTTTCAATTTCAGTTTTAGTTTTAGTTTTAGATTTAGTCTAAGTCTCAGTATCAATCTTAAAAAATCACGACTGTTAGATACAATCATCTATCTCGATGAGGAACTTAGATAGTTCCATTTTTTCATGGACTATCCATCAGATAGGCTTGGTCTCATATACATTTATTTGATAGCATATTCAGAGATATGCCGCCAGACAGGCTTGATCATAGTCTCAGATTCAATTGAGTATTCTTGTTGTCAGATTTAGATATGATTATTTCATTACCATTGATAATAGCTTTCTTGATCATCCATTAGAGAGGTTGATCTTTAATTTTTTCAGTCGAGATAAGTAAGCCCAGAATTCAATCATCGATGTAAATACATCTAGTTTCACAGTCATCAGTATAAGATGAGTCAGTGTCTCAGTATCTTAGTATCAGTAGTGAGTACAGTCTGTAGTAAGGTAATATCCGAGTTTCAGTCTCTAGAGTTGTGATGATTGTGACAATGGTGTATGTATTCATGTATGTCTATACTTTCTCGTGCGGCATTTTCATGATTATTCAGTTTAGATATTCTGCATGCATGAGCCTTTTCATTTAGCCTTATCCCATCTACATACTCAGTACATCCCTGTAATGACGTATTTGCTCTATGGTGTTTTATTTAACACCATAGGTTCAGAGGCACAGGATCTAGAGTTTCCTCAGCAATTCAGTCCCAGCAAGCAGCAGTAGCCATAGCTATGAGTCCTCTTATTTTGAGGAAGAATCTCAGTTTACTATTATTGCATTAAATTTTGTTTACTTTCAGTTGACGGAGTTAGTTAGGGACATGTCCCATTAACTGAACAGTTCAGATAGTTTAGAGGCTTTTCAGATAGATTTTTTTGTATTTAGTTTTTAGTTTTGTGTATTCATAGATGTGTTGAACCTTATGGCTAGTTTCTATATTTATTTCAGATATTGTACAGTGCACAGGTACAAATATCAGTAAAAGGGTTAGCTTGTGTTCCTTCGGGTCATAAGCATCGTGTGACATCTCGGGAAGGGATCTCGGGGCGTTATACCTACTAACAAACTGAATAGACACTAAACTGATTTCCTAGCTCATAATATGCTTGACTAAGCTGTCGCTGATTGTGTTACTGACTAAACTAGACTAACTTCACTAAGTTTCATTGACTGATGAAATACTACTGAGATCTGATAACTAACTGAGATACTGTGTATAGTGAAGGATTGGACTAATACTTAGTTTACTGAGTTTTCCTGAGTCATGTGACTGACTAAATTCTATGGATCATGGCTTGAATGAGAGTATATTGAAAAATGATGTTGGCGCTAGGCACACAGCTAAATTTTCTAGTACAAGTACCCCCATAACTCGATAGCATGAAACCAACAAGACATGACACTTCTTTGAATACATAAGCATAGGCCACAATTCATTAAACAATCATTGGGGGATTTCATGAAGTACTTGATACTCATAATCTTGTACATGGATAAGAATGCATTCAAACATAACATAATTTCATAATTCTAGTCTCATGAGCATTCCATCAAACAACTCTAAGACATAGATTTAGAATAAGAGTCATTTTAAACATCTAGTTGTAGCCTAAGTTCATCATTTAGATCAACAAAGGGTAATAAAACATAATTCTACTCACTTAGGCATTTTATCAAACACATGGGATGCACATACATAGGCTTGGGCATGAACAGTAAGCAATTACATCTTGGCTACTTTAATCAACTCAAGTTCATGAAATTCAACCCGCATGCTAACATAATAAGAAGGGATACATAAAGATTCCATTATGGAAACCATACAAATCAACAACATGGGTACAAGTTCAATCCACACATGAAGATCATTATTTAATCTTAAAAAAAATAGTTTCTTGATCTCCAAGGATGGAAGGGATCCTTGTATGAACACTTTACATACCTAGGTGGATGATTTATTGAAGATTGATAGAGGAAAAATTGAATCCTTGGCTTGAAATTAATCACCTAAGGTTTATTGTTCTTGAGAAATTGTGGAATCAGTAATGTATTCAGCCAAAATAGGGAAAAATTTTGTGTTTATGTGGGCTGAAGGTCGAGGAAAATGACTAAAACTGGGCACCGATGCGTTGAGCGACGTAGAGCATCAATGTCACTAACATGATACTCGATGCATCGTGCCATGATCATACCAAGACTTAGTACTTTTGGCTCTGGCAACTTGTAACAATGTTAACCAACACAATAGGAGACGCGACGCGCTAAGCTCATTTTGGTTCACTTTTTTGGGAAACCAAACGTGGTCTAAACAAGGTCCAAAAAATCCAAAACTTATCTGAGAACACCAATTGACCTCTTGATCATGAATTAGAAAAAATACCGACCATTAAAGAACATTAAAGTCTCGAAATGAGATTTCCAACTTTCGAAAGCCAAAAATAAACTTAGTTTGGAAACTTAGCTAAAATTTTCAAAGTCTGGGAACCTCCTTGACAAGACTAAAGGACTGAATTAAGCTTAGGAATTTTATGGCGTCTTACAATATCTCCCCCTTAGGAATATTCGTCCTCGAATGGGACTGATCGAGATGGAGAAATGATAAGCAAAAGTACATACTGAACATGAACAACTGAAACATTAGTACATAAATGACATGCCTAATAAGCTAAATGTATTATACTGAACATGCATATCTGATGCATGAATAGCTGACTTAATGAAGCATGAGTCATGAGCTACATGACCTAAACCTGGATTTTCTGTGTTTATGGGATATGATTTGTCTGGGTGAACTGAAACTCGTTGTACTAGGAACTTGAAACACATACTATTCTATGAAAAGCTTGTGGATATAAGTTGTATTCAAGGGACTGAAAAATAAAGCATGCGTAAGTATCATGATAGTTTATATTAATCTATAAGGAATGAAGCTAATCTACTAAAATTCGTATATATTTGCATAAGAATCAAGCCCATAATGCGCTACTTGAATACTCAAATGATGATGACTAATGTCTGCGATCTCTACTAACCAAATAACTAGTCTAAATAAACTTCAAAATCAATAATCATGAATCTCAATCATAATCTCTTGAAATTGAATGATCCATTCCAGAATGCCTGACCGGTTATGGGTAACTCCATGCTACCGCCAACTTAAGCACAATTTTTTATGTTGAGAAATTCAAAATTCTTAAAAACATTAATAAATCAAGGACAAAATCAGCAGAAATTATTACCGTGAACCAATAGATGATGCCTTCACCATTTATCTAGAATAACCTACTTAAACTAAAGAAAAATGATATGGTAGGTAATGAGTAGTATTAGTTAGCCTATAAATGATTGCTCAACTGAAACAAATCTAAAAATGAGGCTCTAATCAAATACTGCAGTCCATAGTTAAAGTCTCAAAATTAAAGTTAAACTAGTAGATCTCAACTATCAAAACCAATCATGTTGTCGAATTAGCATCTATACTCCAAAATATATCATAATATTCAAGTTGTTATTCAAAAGAGTTAAATATCACAACTGGGGTCAACAAGTCTTTACTGATGTCTATTACCCAAATCGATCTCCTTACTACAAATCAAGCACATATACCACGGTTCTTGCATTACCTAAAATTGAAATATTATCGAAGAACATAGACATAACTAAGGAAAAAACACAAGATAAATATAGGAACTATTAAATCCACATCCAGTTAAGGCATAACATAACAATGCATAACCAAGAACTCCCAAAAGCTGCAAAGAGTACTAATGGTAGCAAAAATTTGAGCAACAAAAAAAATATAACCTTAGCTTGAATCTAGTAAAACCAATACTCCATTTATGACAACAAATGATAACTCCTAAAGACACCCACATTGGTTCCACAAAGTCACATTAGGCCGATAAATTATAAAAAAGAGAAAAAATTGAATCTACCCATGTAAACCAACCTTAACCAAATTGAACCATGAATCATATTGTAGAAGAAAAGAATACCAATCTCAATATCAACCCCAAGGTTAAGACTATTACCTATAAAGAAACCAAGTAAAAGATATCAAATCCTCAATTCGACAACTAAAGAAGCGGCTATAGAAAAGGATCACCCAAGATAGAATCACAAAAAAACCATGGAATGACAAACTTATTTTATAATGATCTTACCTCATTTATATAAAGGAAAACCAACCAACTAAGGTAGTTGTCTAAGACAAATAGATAAAATACACAAGAAAGAAAACACTAACTAGATAGAGCTAATCTAGTGTTTTATCAAGTATGACACATCAATAGCCAAAATAATAACTGAAGCAATAGTAAAACTAGTATAAAGTGTGGTGGAAACAAAAAAAAAATTCAACAACCAGTACAACTTTGAATTTATAACAAGGCTAAAATGCCAAAGGAAAGGCACTTTAACCCAAATGGTACACCATAAACAAAATACAACACCAATCCACTTAATTAACTACTAAAACAAATCATCTACATGTGTTTTCACATATGTATAAATTTTACACAAAGGAATACAACAATCAACATTATGATATCACCGAATGTAATCACCAATGGGTATGAAAACACCAAATAATTACAATACAAGCTAAGAGAAAAAAATCAAAATTGCGCCAATACAATGAAATCATAAGTCATTTCCCCTAAAATTCCCAAAGAAGTAAGATTCTGAATGCATTCAAGCCCAAAATATGCATCAAAATGAATAATAGAACTACTAAGAGAACTTTTAGACTAATCTAGCTATACTAACCTCTCAATAATCCCTCACTAGGACATTCTCCAAACCAATAACTGATCTCTTTGTAGTCATAGAAACCCCCTAAATATGTAACCTAGCGAGAACCATGAGCTATTTCTAATCGGATGGCCAACTTACGCCTGGACAATCTCTAATAAAATGATCATCATCCCATCAATAATAGCATACCTTAGGAGCTCTAAGCTGGTGAGGAACATGTGTTAACCCTATCTGAACAACTAACTCACATATGTGGCATTCCTTAGACTAGTGAACAACCTCTTCATAGTCAAAACATGCCCCTAGGATACTCTAATGTTTGTACCTACTAACTTAGAATGGCTACCATAGCTTGAAGACCTAAATTGAATAATCCATATAGCTTGACTAAACTCTATCCTCTGAAACCACTTGACAGCTACCCATAGGTTGAGATTCTACCAATACAGATCTAATAAGTGCCAAAAGATGTTGATCCTTGCTGGAAGGACCCCCCCCTAAGAAGAAATGCCAATGATACTATACTAATGATATGGAACTTTATCACTACCTCTATACATCTCAATACATGATCTTTGTGGTCCACGTATCATTCACAACTTGAGTAAATGAATATTCAGCTTCTACTAAACTCTCTGATGCCAAGCAGAGTGGAAAAACTAACTCTCTAAGAAATCTATACACTAAATCATGCTATTAAGGATATAGCATTGGAGTATGTCGATCCCAATTGAGAAACCTAATCTCATACTCTTAAACTGATAACGAACCATACTGAATACCAATAAGCCCAACTTTGGCCCGAAAACCACTCGATATGTTATGAACTAACACTGACATATTAAAAAATAGATATGGAACCCCCAATGTTGAATCCTAAAAATCTAAGGTGGTCACTAACTCTATTGGGACCCGAACTAGCACTAAAACCTCTAGTTGATGCTAAAGATCTTTGATATCTACCTCTAAATCCCTAGTATTACTCTAACCAAAATTTCTATCGATAACCTCGTGTTATTCATTTGAGAATAACGGGTGTAAAGAAAGTACCAAAGGTTCATAAAAGTGAAAACAAATGGGAAGGAATAAAGAATATAATTTTCTAAGAATACGCTATAGCCTCCAAAAGATAGGATACATATGCCTCTATACAAATCTGCAAGACTCTACTAGGCACTTAGGTTTTGCACCAACACACAGGTAAAACCTAAGCACCAATACTAATTTGTCATGAACCAATTTCTTAAGTCATGATGTTACTTACTATAACCCACCAAAGGGTAACCCAACTCATAGTTTGGAATAACTAGTAATATGCTATTAAGAGAATGGAAAATATAATAGAAATAAAGGTAAATAAAAGTATAGTATAGAATTTAACCCCAAGACCTGGTGAAATTAGTAGAAGAAAATCTAATGCAATTATAGTACAAAGCGAAATATAGAATAAATGTACATGCACAAACTATCTTTGAAATACAAAATAGAGATATGTCTAATCAATTCGAGAGAGAGAAGAAATATTTCAAATGTTAGGAGCTCACCATAAATCTTTGGACCCTATATTCTCTGCACAATACACATGTTAATGGTGAAAACTCATAATATGATCTATAGGCCGCAGAAGTATAGTATGAGTGTCAAACTCGTGGAACTTAGTAAGCATCAATCGAATGAGATCCAAAGATATTAAAAGTATAAATAATAGGTAAAGTTTGAATACAAACTATAGAAAACTATCCAAGAAATAAGCACTATAATAATGCTAATTGAATAATAGGGATAAACCATTCTATCCTAATAGTGTTCAGGGACTAAAGTCCAATACCTTGTATCACCGACCTATATAAAAATAAAGAGAGATAAAAAGATATATACTAGTATTACAAGATCAATGAATACATATACAATGTGGATACATAAAGAAAAAGAGGGATAAATGATAGTACCATATATATATACTCAAAGGTAATAACTTTCCAGAGCCAATATAACATCTCAAAGATCATAGCAAAATAAGGGAGATAATAGTACCATAATCAAAGTCTCTAACCATAAAGTAATCTACTGTTAGCATAACTTACAAAAATAGAGAGTATGAATAAAAAATATAATGGTAATCTAGGGTACCAGGCCACAACAATCCTACCATTAACTAAATATAATAACCAATAATAAAGTAAATGGCTAGTCCAGACAAATAATAACCTAACCGATCCTCCATAAGCCTAAAAGGTTCAAGCATGCACTTAGCAAACAACAAACATAACCTAAACATATAAATACTCCCGAAAGGACAGCAAATATATATACCAAATAATTATACTAGTGATAGTCAATGAATCAGAATGAATGCAATACCATGTCAAAATTTGAGTGCCATAATATATCAAGTTTATACACCTTCTCCAGCTTAGTAGCTTGCAAAGGTAGACCTATAATGACTATTCTTTTTCTAAAAGTATGGCTCATGGACAGAAAGGCTCATATGGGACTCTAAAAATTTATATACACTGCCTAGTCCCAAACTAGGACTTCCAATAACTATCATAATCAATCTACTATGTCTAGTACTGAAGAGATATAAATACAATATAATCCTAAACTCAAACCATGACTAAAATAATGTAAATATATAAATCCAATACCTTAGATCATGTTTGGGAAGAAATTAATATAATAGTGTAGAAAGGGTCAAAATCATTTTCAACTAAAGCAAATAGTAGTGGTAAAAGAATGCATTAATAATAGATTGGAGTCAACCTTGGTATAATTTTCAAAATAGTATATTTGGTTTAAGAAATGCAGAATTGAATAAATCAGGTGGTATGATTCCCATTATAAGCAAAGTCATTTGAAAAGTTAAAAGTGAAATAATTCTATTTTTAAAATCAATGGTAAAAATTAAGGTTTAATTGGAACCATACCACTAAGTAAGCATAAATGTTGAAAGTATGAATTACATCACCAGTGTCCAAACACTACTGGAAATTACTTCTATGGCAACTAAATTTTTGGCAACGGTTGTCAAAGAACTATAGAATGTGTATCTCAATGATTGAAACCTTCGCAAAAAGTAATTGTTCTAATATCTACAATGAAGCTTTATAACCATTACTATTAAAGACTAACTATTGCAATCGGTAGTACTATAGAAATGGTTATGATAATCGTTGCCATATTTATTTATGGCAACATTTGATGTATAAAAATGTACCTATTGGATCGGATCTTATAGTTTTCTCCAAAAATAATTCATAAGTACCCCAAATTGAAACCCTTTTCTTCTGATATTTGTTTGCTCAACTTGTCGCAAGCCCATAAGCTACAACTTTTTTGTTCACTTCTTTTTTTGTAAATAACTCTCTGATATTATTGTTGTTAATGATGGACAGGGGGCCAGTGCTCATTAGAGTGGTACTCTTCATACTGCTAATCCCAAGCTTCTATTTCAGATAGTGGGTAATAACCGTACTCTAGAATTTAGGAGCATGAAGACTAATGGAATGGCTATTTCTTTTATTAGCCTTATTTTATTTACTTTTTATGTCGTTCTCATTCTCATTGTCCATGTTAACATCTATACTGACTGATCTTCTCCAAATCCTCCTTTTTTTCTAGCTACTACTCTTTATACTAATGTAAGTTGTAATCTCTTTTGGTTTTCTTACTCAAGTTAAGATCTATTTCTTTCTAAATTTTGTTTTCAAGAGGAAGTATTATCAATAAAGATTCAATCTTTGAAATGGAATTGCTAGCTTTATTTTTGTGTCTTATTTAATTTAATCTGCTTGTTGTTTGTCTTGGTTGCCTAAATGCTTGTCAAAATTAATTTTTTCTTTTTTTTTGCATCTTAATTGGGATCTATTTTAACTATTGTGGCTCTCAAAATTTAATGAAAATAAGTAAGGTGTGATTGAGATAGTAAGATGCAGTAGAGTTGAAGTATAATTGATTCTGTAATTTTTTATTTGTATATAATTTATTTGATTATTAGTTTTATTAGTATGTAGTTAACAACTAGATTAATCCAATTGGCAAAATAAATATGATCTTGAATTTAATTGAGAAGTGAGGCTTGATCGAGTGGTTTAGCACCTTTACCATCAACCTCTAGGTGTTGAGGGTTCAAGTCATGCTCAAGGGTAATAAAGAATGCTATTGATACTCCTATGATGGGGTGGGAAAAAGTCTTTATACACTGCTTCAATGTAATTTCATTAGCTACCTCTGTCCTTACAAGCTTTAGTTTCCATAAAATATTTTAGGGAAAAGAATTTTACATCGATTGACAAGAAAATAAGAAAAGGATGGAAAGTTACTATTTAAGTAGATTAACCTGTTCTGTTATAGAACTTAGATGGATTCTAAAGTAGCATCAAGATCATATTGCAATATGCAAGACTCACTTTTTGTGCAAAGTTTCTTGGACCATAGATATATACCCATAAGGATGATGGACCAGGGACTATTTCTGTATTTGTTTTAAGTTACATTTTACTCCTTATTTTATTTTTAATTTCCCAGTGCATAGTTTGGTGCATAAATTTTAATCTTTGAGATCTGCAACCCATTGCTTTCCCCTTGAGAACAGACCGATTCTGCCTTTTCTTCCATTTACCATAATCTTATGGAAAATGCTACCAAAATTTATCAATTTGTTTGTTATCTAAATTTGTAATTTGAAACCCTAGGAGCTCTCTTCTTCTTTTGTTAGAACCCAAAAAATTATGATTTGAATTCTAGTCGTTTGCAGCTATATGTGATTTGAAACTGTGGCAGCTCGATAGTTGTCGGAATAGTATTGGTCAGCCACTGTGGTCTTCTCGGCAACTCCAATTTCATCCTTTTTTGCGAGAATAGGGGTTTTACAAAGAGGTGTGAGCTAGTATATTAAAGAAACTATAATTCCTAAAACTAGTGATGATTTGCAATAGGAAAAAAAAACCACAAGTTCTTGCAATTTACCTTGAATTGTGTAGAATATGTTCCACTAGAAACAAGCATAGATTAATTTTATGTTAATGTTCTTAACTTTGTACTAATTATAGTTGTTTTTGAGTTTTTAAGGGGTGTTTGGTGTGGCAGAAGATGTTTTCCTTCATTATGGTGTACATTTTTGTTTATTTTAAATTACGGAGAATATGTTTCCTCCAAAATTATGGAGAATTGTCATTAAGATCTCATGTTCGCTAAGCTTAGTAATACTACTAAAGAATATGATGGTGGCGGTGGAGACTAATAATAGTATGGTGGTGGCGATGATGGTGAGGGGGTTGGAGATTTATAATAGCATGGCCTGTGAAACCTCGTATCAGTGGAAAATTACATGATCTAGCCCCTCAATGTGGCTAGTTAGAGAAAGATGAAAGGAGATAACTTTTAGTTTTTTTAAGTTAAGAAGTGATGTTTTTTGGGGATTAATTTCTATATATTTATAGTAACGCACCTTGAGAAGCTGTTGTTAGTAAACAATTGTCTAAAGGATCAATTCAATTGCTCTGATTCATAATCTAAGTGTAGAAAAGAATATTAAAGCTTTTAAAAGGGATAGGTTTCATCTGCTATGCTGAACATCCTCATATGTTTATATTAAACTACCTTGCACCTTTAGAAGCACCTGCAGAATTAAGACAAGAATCTTGGAATCTTGTAAATTATAAGGGAGTATTATTTAGGTGTTGTTATGCTTATATGAATATGTTTCTTATGTTGGTGTTGAAAATAGAAAGTATTTCTTGAATTTCTACAAGTTATAATATTACCTTCTTTCCTTCATGTATACTGTAGATATTTAATGCTCTGTAATTTATAATTGATTGAGCTATATTTGTGTTTTGACCATTTTTTCCTGAATTATATTTTTTTGTCATCATGAAACACTTAAATATTGTACCACCTTTTATTTTTGGAAGCCTAAACTCTGATCTTAGCTTGAAAGTTGTTAATACTTTTAGTTCATACCTTAGGTGTGGCCTGGTCAATGTCTAATAGTTTTTATGATCAAATTTATTCCTTAAAAATGAAATAGTCATATAACTGATGTAGAAGAAACAGGTTCAACCATCTCAATGTTCCTATTTTAGACCATTTCATATAGCTGACATTTTTTAGTACCTTGGTTTATTCTCTCCGTATCATGGTGGTGCTTCATTGAGACACTGTCTTTAATGATCTAATTGGCTTCCAACTCTCGAAACTACTCTTTCCCTAGATCAGAAGTCTAATTGAAGGGTCGGGGATCATACTATAGAAGGTCCAGTTATTTTTTAACAACTGTGGCTAATCTAAAATTTAATGAGGGATCTATTGCTAGGAGTACGTTCTAAGTGTCTTAACTGAACAGGTAACAAATACCATGTTTTCCTCTATTTACTGATTGACCCTTGATTTTCCATCTCTTAGGTGATCTATGTGCACAACTATGT
Organism: Capsicum chinense; assembly: GCA_026120095.1. Classification (NCBI taxonomy): domain Eukaryota; kingdom Viridiplantae; phylum Streptophyta; class Magnoliopsida; order Solanales; family Solanaceae; genus Capsicum; species Capsicum chinense. Next base: position 156,840,284 of record JAPEIP010000006.1, on the reverse strand, counting down.
CCTTGTGCATACATAGCTGAGGTTTGAAAATTTGCATATCAGCAAAGTGGATAAACATATTAAAGTTAGTCTCATGCATATTTCCTATTCAAGTAGAGATTGGATGGTATTAGTACATTAAGGACAAAGTACAACAGCTAAGCTAGGATGCTTTTACATAAGACCTTATACTGTAGACGAAAATTTTCAATTGTAATGTGAATGGATAAATGTAATGAAAATGGAAAGTATTTACTCCCTGGTGGTTCCAAGTTCTCTGGTGGATAAGAGAAGTTTTATTCAATGAAAAATAAAGATATGAACCATGACTAATTATTACTAAATTATAGAATACATATATTTGATAATACTTTGGCATACTTGATCAATACCTTCTAAGGTAGGCAAAGTTAAGTTCATCCAGATGCCAAGTTTTGGGGTACTACAAGAATGCTTTCTTAGATCAGGGTAGTAAGCATTTTCCAAAATGTTAGATTTTGTTTTTTATTTTTTTATGGCTGTGTTTATGGTTTTCATACTTGTTGGTAATATGGTTCAATTTGGAACACTGTGCTATACTTAAAAACTTAAACTAAAATATACATTTTTGTAGTATTAAGATTTCAACTTTTCCAATATGGGAAGTAGAATTTTATTTCAAATTGTCTAAAGTTTTACAACTGGTCACTTCTTAACAGATAGGTATATTAGGAAATGTTGCTGACTCTAATAAGGTTGATCATATGGATAACACATCATATGACAATATGGATAGGAAATAATGATTGCATTTGATTGAGGTATGACATGCATGTTTTTTTCGATGAAGTGAGCTATGACATGTATGCTTTTCCTAGGTGAATTGAGCTATGACATGATATTTATGTTTCTTATTTAGCATGAATCAACTTATCCATGAGTTTATTTTAGTTTGTGCCTGTTGAAAAGATGTGTTGGATTCATTATAGTGAAAATAGTTTTGAGGGAACTAATAAACCCAATAAGCTTTCAGGTTGTTTAAAGATTTTTTATTACTAGGAGTTATGGCTACTATTGTGACCTTGTCAATTACAAATCATCTGTCTGTGTGAGGCTTGATTGTCTGTTTCCTAGATTTTCTACCAACTGGTTAGGGCTTGATATTTGTAGCTGCAGTATATGTTCTTTCTATTTTGCTATATTTACCTTCTCCTCACCCTAATTTTTGTCTCATTTTTTAATATGTTCTTATTGTATAAATAGTTGTTTTCTTTAGGTTGGGGAAGTAATTAGACCTAAGATTGAAAGTACTAGATTGTGGCACTTAACTTGGGTGTTTGCTCTATCTTATGACCATAGAATGGGTGTTGGTTCTTTTCGGTCCTCTAGTTTCATTGGCTTGGCTTCCAATAATGGTTTATCAAAGAATGCCATGTAAATTCTTGACATCTCCTATTGTTGGTTGTTTTTTTTACTTTTTTGAATTAAACCATTTATTTAGCTAGTATGGCTCCGTGATTCAGCAAAAAGGGGAATCATAAACTGAGCATACTATATATTGTTGAAAAAATGAGTTAATACTATTTGTTGATAATATGTTTTTTGTAAACCTCATTTATTTAATGATTAATATAGTTATCTAAATTCCCAAACCTAGTTTTGTCCAAAGTAAAGTAGGAAACAGTGTACATTGATGGTTGTTATCTAAAATTATAGTACTCAACCTATTTTGTATTTTATTTTCTGAACTTACAAATCTGACTTGAACATGAATGAAGAAGGGTGTTCAATAAATTAATTAATACAATAGCTGATTAAAATAGTTACAATAGATAACAAACAAATATTGCAAAACACTTGAAAACTTTTGCAATTGATGTCAAAAAGAGTTGTAATAGGTAGTTAAAAATTATTGCGAAAGACTAATAAGTATCATAGTAGATATCTTAAAATTATTGTAATAGGGTTATTGCAATTCTTTCTCATCATTCCAATATAGGCTATTGTAATAGTTCTTAATCATTCCTTTAGACAATATGAAGTGTCTCAATAGGTGGTGAAAAAAATCATTGCAATATGTATATCTATTGCATCGGTTGATGTAATAGTCAAAATAACCGTTGCTATAGGCCTATCGCAATGCTCATATATGCAACACATGCCTAACCATCGCGGTACATCTATGTCAATGGTTTTTTTCAATCTATCTTAATGGTTTTTGAATCATTTCCAAAGGGGTAATTTCTAGTAGTGTTAGGAATAGTATAGCTAATCCTTAACACTTCTTTAGCCTTATTATGTTAGTTTCTTGGATATGAGTAAGATAGTTTACCCTTATTATCTCACAAGCTATATTATGTGGTTACTGGATATTTGGGTTTAGACTCTATTTCTGTTTATATGTTCTATATATCTGAATTATCTTTGGATCTTAGTTGACAGTTGCATACTGAGTACCACGTGTTTGGTGCTCATGCTACACTTTTACAGCTTGCAGATTATGGCACAGGTTATTATCGGTGTTGTGTGTGTCGTGCAGCCATGGTTCGGATACATTGAGTGAGCTCCCAATATTTAGAGTATTACTTTTCCTCTTATGTACTAGACTAGTCTCTATGTTATATTCGAAGATGAGTTGTATCAATGTAATTTCCTTGGTACTTTATTTTGTATTCTTATTATAATAGAAGATCTTAAACCTGTTTCACCAGGTTTAGGGAATATCTTATGTATGTTAGTTTCTCTTGGTAGTCCATTACTAGTAGTTTTGAACTATGGGGTTTGCTTTTCTATTGGTAGGTTATAGTAAGCGCCATCATCACCTGAGAAATTGAGTCGTGATAGTCCTGCATGGCTAGTGAGTTCCATATCTGTTAAAGTCTAAAGGCTTGAGACCCCACACCTTTGACTGGGCCTCTAAAAGAAGAGATCACTATACCTATATAGTGACTTACCCCTTTTGTGATATTTTTTATATCATAATTTTTTGGACTTGAAGACTCAGTTTTTGGAGATTCCAAAGGATATTTTTAAGATTTATTTATTGGGTACTTCTCTAAATCAATATTTTAACATTCTCAAATTATTTCACGATTTCATATTCAACACCATTTTTGAGGAATTTTTTAATTTGAACTCCAGTTATAGGTAGACTATTTTTCCAATAAAACTAAGTTTTGTTGTTATGGGCTTATGGATAACTTTTAGGTTGACATTTCTAACCTAAAATAGGTGTCTCTGATTTTATATTCTTATATAGAATATTTGACTAGACTGGTCTCATTAATTAAAAAGAGACAAACTTCGATTTGACTTTGTAGGTCTTCTCTTCAAGTAAATTTAGATGTCAACTGACTCAATTTTGAAGTGCTTATATGTTTGTTACTTATATGAGAAGTAATCGGAATTGGGCCTCTCATAGAGATGAGATGACAATCCTGAATACAACTATTGATGTATTAAAGGGATAAAAATAGAATTAATAACTTACTTTAGATATTCCTACCTTCTTAATCAATGTGTAATGCCATGTGAAAAGTGACTTAGTAATTTTTTTAAACTTCATAGATATTGATATTGATAGTATCCCCGCTTAATGAGACAAATTTTAATCCTTTGAGCTAGATCGATGAATTTTTTATGTATAGTCAGTGTTGTTGAGTTGAGCATCGCCCTGTGAGTCTGGATTGATGATAATTGTGTTGGTCCTTATTATTATGTTCATGCATACTTACTCATACCCATATCATGGTACTGTAAAAATGATATTTTGTGAAAGATTGTTTCAAAATGATTTGCATACCTATTTGCATAGTTTTGAAGGTGGTGTTCTACTATTTTTTACTTGCATGTGTGATGGAAAATTATTTTTGGTGGTCCAATGGGAAATAGTTTGTAGCAGATTCATCATTGGCATACATGATGAGACAATATTTTGGATGGGTAAATGGACCTCCTTAGTCCCTTAAGGGTCCCAATAATATATATAGGGAAGCGAGTCTGCACTGTAAAATACATTGCACCATATTACATTTATCTCATTATTTCCCTTGGTTTGGATTTGTTATTGTTTTATCTTGTGATTTGGCAAGTTGTTTCTACACTTATAGAATTAGAAATTATGGACTTAGATATTGTTACTTGCAGGTATTTTGGGGATTATAGTCGTAGTAATTGTTTATATGGTTCTTTCTATCACTTTGAATTAGGGTCAGTGGGTAATGTTGCTAAGTATATGTGGTTGGTACTCATGCTTATTAATTTTCTATACCTATGCATAGGTACTGAGTTAGTGCTCCCTGAACATTGATTCATCATTATCCGGTGATGGTTTTTCAAAGATTCCCAAGGTATCATTTGTTTGTCCTAGAGGCTTCTGGATCTCCTCTATTCAAGTATTTATCCTTTTTGTTGCATTTTTAGATATTATTGGTCTATGTATGGTATTTTTATTTGTCTTAGAGGCTTGGGCTTGTGACTACCAGAACATAGGCTGTCGTAGATATTTGTATTCTACTTTATCTATTGTTTTTCCAATATATTATAGGTTTTTATATTATTTTTATTTCCTTTTGTATTATGTTTTTCAATTTTTCATATATATGTGTTATTTGGCTTACCTATCATAGTTGGTGTGATAGGTGCCATTGCAATCAATTTTTGGGTTATGATAAGTTGGTAGTAGAACCACAAGTTGATTAGTATCATTAGTTTAAGTCAACTTTAATAAAGTGTTGTGGATAAATGTGGAGACAATTAAAAGACTACATGACCTTTCAAAAATATAATGACACATATTTATAGCAATGATTGGGGTATAAGTGCCCTGCTTAAATTTTCTGTAAGATGACTTTTTAAAATCTCAAGCTAAGATAGTTTTTGACAAAAGATTGGGTATTTATGGTTTAGAGATTATTGGTATATCACGGTATAATTTTTATGGTTTTATGGTTATGACATGATAGATAGGATATATAGAGATACAAATAAATTTTGAATTTAAAAAATGGGTTTGTAGAACTCCAGTTATGGTATTTGCCACAATAGGATAATTATGTTTATCTAATAACCAAGTGAGTGTTGTGAAAGGGGAAACTACTAGGAAGTCCACTGAGATAATGTATAAGGAAAATCATAGTGGTCCACTTACTACAGTCTATAGATCACCATAGAGGTTACTAATTTAAGTGATGAACCACTATAGCAGGTATCTGGATGCTATAATAGGACTACCATAATGGGCAGGGTGCTGTTACAATGGTCATCAGTCAGTGTTTAATGCATGTATTCCTATTTTTGACATTATTTTCTACCAAACATCAAAATTTTTTAACTACGGCTTGAGAGAGATGATTTACTCCATACTTGGGCGGTCCTTAATGTTCAGGTAAGTTTAGTTTGCTCTTCTAACATAGAACTAATCAGTTTAATTTGTAGTATCATTTTAAGGAGAGTTTTAATGGATTCATTGGTTTAATCCCTAAATCAATGAACTAGAATTTTCTATAGGTAGTACTAAATTCACTTGATAATTTTTCTAGGTTGTTGGATTGTACTTCCTAGCATAGAAGTATTTTCGGTTAATATGAATTATGGGGATATGGGATAACTTTATAGGTGAAATACCCTAAAATGATTATTTAGGATATGGACTATGATAAAAAATCAGTGTATTTTATATCCCTAAGGACTAGAATTTAATATAAAATCTTTGAATACTCTTTGTTTGTTGTTTGTTAGACAAAGAATGATATGAAGTTTCAAGGAAATGTATGGTTCTTATGGATTCATGCACTTGGGAATGAATTTGAGGTAGTTTATTGTTCTATTATAGTTGTACGCTTGATATAGATTCCCTGCCTATTCGTAAGTTTATTTAATAGCCTTCAGGTATACTTGAGACGTGATATTATTTTATTCCTTAAATAAGAAAATGATATTAAGGAAGTCTTAATAATGATAACTTGTGTACTTGATCTACTAGTGCACTATCAGACATCCTGAGTGATATTGATGGTATTTCATGATATTATAATACTTGTAGAGTCAGGTACCACATTTGTACAAATTACTTGCTTATTGATGTTTCAATGAGTCAGGTACTATGCTGGTATAGTACATGGACGAAGATAGACCCCTGCAGGTCATGACTATTGAGCAAGCATAACATCTCCTTAGTATGTATGTACAAATTTGATTTGGTAATTTATATGCATTTTTACATATATTATACTATTTACTTATTCATACAACATGCTTAATATGTGGTATTGGTCAAAGTAGCATTGGACTATTACTGTGAGATGGATAAATATAGTGATAATTACTTGTTGATTAAATACTTATGCATTTAAAAGGATATAGGTTCCTTTTAAATGAACATTATACCTTAGATTGAGATATAATGGACAGGATGAGGATTATGTTCTAGTTGAGGACTTTTTTGGTCTTATGTGCTCTAGTTTTAGAGGTTGTTGGCTGAGTTAAGTGTGTTCTCATTTCTAATTTATTTAAATTTAAATTATCCATTTGTGTGGATCGGAGTTAAGTCGACTGATGAAACCTACTAGTATATAGTATTTATACTGATACTATTTGCTTCTCTTATAAGGGTAGGTTGTGTTCTGAATACTATTATATAACCTCACCTCTAACATTGGACCTGTGATTTTTGATCTAAGTATAAGGAATCATATTTAGGCTACTGCAGATTATCTCATTTATTCATTTCATTTTGTTCGAAAAATGATACTCTTTTATTTTTATTAGGCTTTGGATATTATTCCTAGAAATTATTTTTGGATAGATGTTCTTGTAAGATGAAGTTTAAGTCTTAGAGATTATAATAGATACTCATTGATTTTTTGATCTTCTTAAATGATTAGTTCAGAATTTATTAGCATTAAGGATGGTTTTATGATATTCTGTCTTAAAATAGATAAGTATTTGTGATATAGTTTAGGGTAGATAGTTTTCTCACCAGAGGGTTAGTATGTGTACTACTCACCCTATTAAGGTCATGATAATGATTGCATCAGAGCCGTAGGTTCATCGATCTCATTGTACAAGAACATGTCTAGTAGAGTCTTATGGAACTGTACGAAGATGTTTGTACTTTTCATTGAGAGACTATTGGACACTAGGAAGCTTGAATTCCTAATTTCTTTCATATTATTACTTGACTCAATTAAGTATGCGGTGATCCAAATTGGCATCTCAATTCTTTTGAGATGGTGAGAATATAAGTTAATAGAGTGAGAGAATACAAGCTCAGACTAGTCATTGTGTCTTTGTTTTATGGAAAAGGACATGTGAGGGGAGCTTAGGAAAAATAATGAATAGTAACGCCCCTGCCAAGGTAGATCTTAGGTAGCTATTATAATAGTTAGAGAAAGATTAGTCGAATTTCCCACTTTGGGAGATTCTTAAGATTGCAGAGGATAGTGTGTCACTGGTTGAGGATGAGGAAGCACCAAGTTAAGTAGGTGCAACTTTGATGCATGCCTTTTGACATGATACAATAGGTTTTTAGATTTTTGAATGGGTTGGATCACACTAGGGATACACTGAAAGTTCCTTTTTATAAGCATACAAGAGTGAAACAAGCTTCTACTATGGATTCAAAAATTATAAGAAAAGTAATGGGTCTGGTGATGACCATAGATAAACATGATTTATGTTGCAAGTTTATCAAGATAAAGACTTTTATTTTCATGGAACCGAGTCTATTGATGCCTATGAGTTAATAATTAATTACCATGAGTGACTTAACAAGATAGGATAGTGGAGGGGTATGGGTTTGAGTTTGTGATTTTCCAGTTCGATGAAATGCTAAGATGTAGTGAATGGCATATGTAGAGTGTAGGGATGAAGGTTTTCCTCCAATAATAAAGACTAATTTTTATTCTATTTTTTAGAGTAAAATGTACCTCATACCTTGAGAGACAGAAAAAAGAACGAGTTCAACAATCTTGAGCAGGGGCGAATATGTGTTAAAGCCTATGAGGCCAAATTTCATTTCTTAACTTAATATTTTTCATAGTTACTGAATAAAGAGAAGAAGCAAATTCACTTCTCTATGAGAAGGTTGTTGAATACTATCTTTAGAATTTTTTACTTTTAATAATATCTTCTAGTAAGACCTTCAAAGAGATTGTTGATTTTTTTAATAGTAGAGGGTGTGAGGTGGTATAATTAAGCTATGTTTTTAGTGAAGAAAGGCTATAATATAGGTAAATTTAATGTTTTATATTCTCAGAGTTAGGGTTCATATGATATCCTACTCATGATATTTTGCCTGCGATATAGGTGTCTATTGGGCTTCATCAAGGTTCAATCAATCATCTTCAGATGTTGGTGGTTACATCAATTTATATTCATCAGCTCTTTCACCTATCCTTGTCTATACACATTACAAGTGTAGTGGGGTTGGTGATATTCAGATATTTTGTCCTAATTTGAGAAATTATCATTTGTTGGACTAACAATAGGCTTCTTAAGCCTTAGTTCTAATAAGCACTGAAAGTGGAGGTAATTTTAGAGGTAATCCATGGGGTAGCTGTAGTTTTTATCAGGCGAGCAGGAATTTAAACCAAGCCAAATAAAGTGATAATCTTGCAAATTTAGGTGGTCATCAACTCGATAGGGGAAAAGCACAAATGGGTAACAAAGCCCAATCTTATGTTTTCAAAGCATACTTATTGCATAGTCATATGATGTAGTGATCACAAGTATTCTTTTCTATTATTGGATGCTAATTGTTTTATTTTATCTTAGTTCTATATTCTAAAATATATCTTTTAAATTTTCTATGGGGTTGGACATAACTTGTGATATAGTTGATACTTCGGTGCATATGTCCACTCCAGTTGGTGATTCATTTATTGTTGACCAAGTTTAACATTATAGTTCAATACTTTTCATTGGGTACTAGAATTGCATGAATTTAGTGATTTTAGACATTATGGGTTTTTACATCATTATTAGGATAAACTAGTTATCTCCATACATTACAATTCTTGACTGTCATACCAAGACTGTAAAGTAGTTATCTAATGATAGATAGGCTAGGGCGGAAGTGTGACTATAGTCCTGCTCCTATAAGACTTATTTCTTTTATTTATTCCAAGAGACTGATTGGGAAAGTCTTTCATGCTTTATTACCCTATCCTTGAGACACTAGTCTAGAGCCCTTCCTATTGAGACAGTTTTTGTGGAGCATGAATTTATAGAGTTTTTCTATTAATAATTAGTTAGGTATGCCACCAAATTATGGCATTGATTTCTATATAGATTTAGGGTTAGACACTCATCCCATCTCTATTCCCTTTATAGGATGGCACTAATTATACTATAATAGTTTAAGGACTAGATGTAGGAATTGATAGGTAAAAGGTTCATCCAACCTTGTGCTTTTCTATTGGGTTCACCATTATTCTTTGTTAAGAAAAAGGATGGCAGTCTACTTTTGTGCATAGACTACCGATAATTCGAATAAGTTATGATTTATTTCAAGTACCCATTTCCCTATATAAATAATTTATTTGATAAGTTTAAGGGTGCTTCAGTATTTTCCAATATTCACTTGGTATATGGTTAACAAAAATTAAATATCTTGGTAAATACAACCTCAAGACTATTTTTTAGACCGGTTATCATCAGCATTAGGAGTTTATGGTAATGGATTTTGGGTTGACCGATGATCTTTCTGCTTTTATGTTCTTGATAAATAAGGTATTTAATTCATACTTGGATTCCGTTATAATTGATATCATTGATTATATTCTTATGTATCCTATGATTAGAGAGGAACAAGAGGATCACTTGAGTATTGCATTCGGTTTGCTGAAAGACAAATAGTTGTATGCCTAAATATGTCTTTTGTGTCCTTTTTTGGGACATATACTATCTAAAGAAGGGTTATTGTAGACCCTCAAAAGGTTGAAATAGATAAGAATTGCCTTTATGATCAAGGTTCATTGCTTTGTGGGTTGGCCAACTATCACCATAAGTTTGTGAAGGGGTTGGCTTCTATTTCCTTGGCTAAGAAAGAGAAACCTTTTATTTGGTTAAATAAATATGAAGAGAAATTTCAAAAGAACAATACCTTTTTGACCACCGCTTCTATTCTTGACATGCCGAAGGATGGTAGGTACTTCATTGTATATTTTGTGCCTTATGTTGTGTTTATGTGTTGTTTTGATGTATGAACATAATATGAGCTGTTGAGTTTAAATTTTTGCCACTCATTTGTATATCTTTTCTTCTAATTTGTGTTACTAATCTCTAATATGGGCTAATTATCCTTTGAGTTGTGTTTAAATAAGATATTTTTGTTTTACAAGGAGTTTTGATGGAAAGAATTAGAAATGAGACAAAACAAAGCTAAAAGAAAAAAAAGAGCTGAAACAAAAAAGTCAAAAGAATATCTAAGAACATGCCCTACCGTATTGCTAAAGTGGACTGAGGTGCGCTTTAGCAACAAATCAACATCTCAATGAGGGGAGCTTTAGCACTAATTTAACAACTTTAGTAGTTAGTCAAACTTGGTCAACAAGAGATTTAGCGCTATTATGACCACTTTAGCAATATTCTCAGTCAAAGGAAGGGTCGCTTTAGAGGACAATTAGTCTGATTTAGAGATCATTAGGAAGATTTAAGGTGTATATATAAAATTTCATTCTTTTGGATCCTAATTCATCAAATACTCGATCCCTAGCCATTCCAAGACATCTTTGCCTTACTTTTAAGCTACTAGAGGCTACGGATCTTGGCCTAACACCCTTGGAATCGATGATTGAAAGCTTTTTAATGTTAACTCTCGAACCTTTCTTCTTTTTCTTATTTTTTAATACTTTGGGTGTAGTTGAATTTGATACTTTAATATTTCTAGTTTGAGATAATGCAATGCTTATCTATTGAATTTGGGTTTTGAATGTATCTTATGCTTTTGTATTTATTGATTACTCTTGATTTTGAAATGGGTTTTGGTTATTTAAATTAATCTCACGTTCTACAATTTCAACTCTAGTTGAGATCAAAAGAGGAGATTGGAGTGGGTATTTTCCATCTACCTCAATTATTGCTTGAAAGAGCTAATAGATGTTTGGAAAGATTAGTTTAGTGCGATTTTTGATATATGACCTATCTTATGGAATTTGTTGCTAGACATAATCAAACCCTAGCATAGACAAAAGTTTGTTTTGGGATTTATTATTTTTATCTTGGATTGAAATACAAGCGCGGACTAAGTCATTAGTGGTCAAGATATGTTAGAGGGTGATTTCAAATCTAAGGCTAATTTGGAAAACCTGTGGTTAAATTTTGAGTATTAACAAAATACGATGGATCTTTAATAGAATTGATTTTGCGTGTAGTGTTCTTTGTTTTATATCATTGTGAAAGTCATTGGTCACTTGTTTATATTTTAAATTGATTTTATTATTGTGTTAATATATAAAAAATCTCCAAAACACTTGTATCTGTGTTTGGATTTTATTGCATCACTTTTATTTCTTACTTTCTCAATTGCTAGTCACATTAGTCCTCATGGAGTTAACCCTCAATATTGTTAGGTAAAAATGCATTGACAAGAATCACTTATACTTTTGTAGCATAATTTGATCTCTATCAATTTCTTATATATATCTCTTGAAATGATTTCATGAGTCATCTGTAATTACCCTTTTGGTCATTCCCTTAATTTATGTGGATTTCTGATATTTTGAGCCCCCCATAGTGGCTATAAGTCATTTAGGACTAGCCAAAATTGTTAGTGTAGTTATCTGATAGCTTCTTTGGGTTTTAGACTTATTTCCCAATTTTGGATCTTTCATTGTTACGGAATTACTGTCGAACCTAAACTCCTAGTAGATGACCTCAGATGAGAATTTTCGTAGTACTACCAGCTCTAGAATGTTGATTTTAGGTAAGGGGGATCTTTGCCTCAGGTCTTGAGGCATCAAAGTAATTTTAGGCTATTATGTGGATTATATGTCAAATAGAACTATAGTTGTGGTCCTCTTATTTAGTCAAAACGATCTCAGATAAAAGTTTGATTGTTTCAGTGAATCTGGAATGTCGAATTTTGTATGGTGGCGTTGTTCATTTGTGTACCCAGGGTTCTTGACTAATCCTGAGCACCTCGTCGAAGTCTATTTTCGACTTAGAAAAATTTGGTGCCTGATATCTGGTTTGGCCCCTTCAAAGTTAAAGGAGTTGCATTAATGGATTTGGCCACTAGGATGGGGTCCACTTTAGCAGTCAAGGATCTCTTAAGTGGACATTGATTTAACAGTCAATCGACCACTTTAGTGATGCCCGCGTCCCTGGTGCATGACCTCTTTAGCAAACTTTTGCTTCTTAAGCGAACACGTATCATCTTTAGCAGACTTATGCTGCTTAAGTTGTAGCCGCTTAAACAAATAAGTATACGCATTAATAAAACTTGAGGGATGTTAAATCCCCTCTTTACCAAAATTTTCATCATTTTCTCCAACATTTTTACACCATTTTGAGAGATTGAAGAGACGAAAAGTAGGGAAATATCCTTTGAAGCTATGGAATGCTAGCCTAACACTATTTTTTTTTTGTTATTATTATTCCATCAATTTCCATCCTATTTTATTTGGAATTCTTAGAAATTGGATTTTAAAACCCTTAGACCTTAGTTCTGATTTAGGCCCCGATTTTTGCACTAATTGTGCACAAATTTTGAGAACACATTTCTTACCCTTCGAGGAAACTCGTGATGGATTCAATTTTGGATTCCGTTTGCTGGCCCCACAATCTCATTCTTGACCCTAATTCCAACCCGACCTTTTATATAGAAATATGGGGCTTATTTTACCCCTGATAATTTGTAGATTACATATTTTGATAGCATGGAGTTATTTTGGGATCAATCGGATATGGGTGATTTAAGTACTTGAGGTTCGTTATTGAGGTAGTCTTCGATCTGCTATTCTTTATGAGATAGTATATGATATATACTGCATGTTAGGTAAGGATGCTAAGACATGATTATGGGTAGAATACTACAACTTAGACTAATTTAGGAGTTTGGGTATAGAATGATGAATTAACCCTTAAACTGAAATACTTGCTACTCCAAAAAGATCCTATTGCCTTTGGTTACTATCATGTTGCCCTAGGTTACTATCATGTTCAACATAGTGAGGCTTTGGCCCCTTTGGTATAAGGTTTACTACTTAACTCGGTGGATTATCATGTTTTCTCAAATTATGGTATTTTTTTTATGCCAGTTGTATATTATTGGGTCCAAGGCCATGATTACGATATTAGTTGGACTCCGAGTAAGTGGTCTATCCTTGAAAATGATGAGGTTTAGTCTATGGATTCTTATGATTGTATTGTTTGGATACTGGTAATGTCATCCATAGAGTTCGATATATTTATGCTTACTTAGTGGTACTATTCAAACTAAAAACATAGTTTTACTACTATTTCCTACAAATGGATTTATTCTTCCTTTTTAGTTTTAAAACATACTCTTTCATAATGGGAGTGATGTCACCTTAATGGATGATTTAGTAAATTTTAGACCTAAAAGTAATATTTTAGAAATCTGATCAAGATAGATTTTGGTTTATAGTTTTACCACTACTATTTACTTCAGTCGGAAGAGATTCCATCCTTTTCTACAATTTTATGATGATTTAGTTTCAAAGTTAACCCTGTTAATTGATTTATAGACTTTCACTATTTGATCCATGATTTATACTTGTGCATTTATTATATATATACATCTCTCCGATACTAGATAGAGTAGATTAATGATGATTGCTAATCTTAGATTGGGAATAGGTCAGTGTAAATGGGTACTCCCAAACCTCTTATGGGATCCTTCGTATTTGAGCCCTCGAGCTGGAGGAGGTGTGTACACTAGGTATGTTATGGTACTTGGATCAGTTTTGGTATTAAGAATTTACATGCATGTGTATTGCCTATCACTAGTATGTTGTTTTGTCCCTATATCTATCAGCCTTATGGGGTTCTACATAGGTGTAGGTTATGAGTATTTCTTGTTTTGTCTTGTGTACTGATTTAATCTTTCTGTTTATGGGGCTCAGTTAAGGTATTATTTGTTTGACTAACTACTTACTATATTTATATTATTTTGGTAAGATACTGATAGGCTAATTATGGAATAATACTGAGGTTGAATTATTATTTTTATTTCCCTCTCTTTTTATGGTTATTATATTATGGAAAATTATCACATGGTTAGACATTGTGACTATATGATCCGACCATGCTAGCACTAACTTTCCTACTTGGTTAGGCATTCTGTGAAGGGTTTAGGTTTGCTATCTTAGGTTGTTACCTTTGAGTTAGTCTAATATACCTGTACATATATATATATAT
>JAPEIP010000006.1:156797743-156825841 GCA_026120095.1 Capsicum chinense | reverse complement strand
ACATATATATATATATATATATATATATATATATAGCTATAGTATTGCGGTATATTCCCCTCTTACTTCATTTATTCATGTTGTATGCCTATTCCTTGGACATGTATACTACTAAATATCCTTCTTCTACCCTTTATTAGTATATTGACTAGTGTTATATGGTTTAGGACTTTAGCACTAGAGTACGGCTATAATAAGATAGATCATTCTTTTTGATTCCCTAGTTTTGTTAGGTTAACTTTCTGAATATTTGGTTGTAGTTGGCATTCCTATTTGTATTTTATTTATATTTTCATTATGTTTTGACCATAGTTGGCAATTTGTTACACAATACCACATGTTTATTACTCATAATACACTTTTATAGCTTGTAGATCATAGTACGAGTTCTCATTGCTGTTGTAAGCATTATGTGGAGTAACTATGGATCAGAGATTTAGGGTGATCTCTTGACATTGAAAGTATTATTATTCCCCCTCATATGGATAGACTGATATCTATATTATATTCCTAGATAGGTTTTCCCTATGAATTTATTTTGTATTCTTATTATATTTGAAGCTCTTATATTGATCCCATCAATTTTTATGACTGTCTTATATGTATTAGTGTTTTATCATATTTATTCTGCTATTTCAATTCATTTCTCTTTAAAGTATGTTACTGGCAATTCTAGACTACAGGTTGGCTTACCTACTAGCGGTTTATAATTAGTGCCACCATGACTTTAGAATTTAGGTTGTGACAAATTAGTATTGGAGCCTAGGTTATCAGTGTGTTTGTACAAGAGCTAAGTGTCAAGTATTGTCCTATAAATTGGTTCGTAAATATATGTATCCTATCTTAGGGAGGCTACAAGGCATTCCTAGGAAATTCTGTTTTTGACTACTTATCTTATTTTTGTGTTTCTATGAGCCTTAAGTATATTCTTTGACTTTTTTATTTCCCAAATAGATGATATAAGGTTATCGATAATTTTGACATGTGTTTCCAGAGCTTTAGAACATCGTTGGACTAGGGAGTCAAAGATTTACATCGAAGACCTTCAACATGAGCCATTAGATTTAGAGCCATCCCAGTATCTGGTAAAGTTTGTGATTACGTCAGCCTTTAAAGATCATCATTAGGGATTTCAACCTTTTTTATGAATACCTCATACCAGAGATGACATTCGATTCGTCAAGTAGTTCTTAGGCTAGAGTTGTGTTTGTTTTTGTTTAACAAGATTCCTTGTCAATTTTAAAAGTATGAGACTGGATTCTTAAGTGGGCCAAACAAATTAATATGCTATATTCTTTAGAGCATGATATAGTACAGGGATTTATTAGAGGTTATGTTTGTCATTTCATTTGGCATCAGAGCATTTGATAGAAGTTTAGGTCTTTTTCCCCTTACGTTATTGATCATGCAAGGGCTATAGAGAGCTAATGTATTGAGACTTATAGAGGTTTAAATAGTAGGCCATGTCCTTTGTACGGTGCTATTGGTAATTCATTCAGGAGTAAAGATCCTTCCAGTGGAGGTCAACTTCACTTGGAGCCTGACCATTCCACGTAGGTGGTGTCCCAGATTATTGGAGGCACTGTGATTAGTAGTGGTAATCAAAGCAAGAATATTTCTCATTGGACCTTGTGGAGGACTCAACATAGATATTTAGGTCATGGTGGTTATTATAGATCAGCAAGTGCATCACCTTAAATTATTCCAGGAGATTGTCCTGGATATTACTAGATTTGTGATTTGTGTAGAGAGTCTCCAAACATTAGTTGGTTGTTCAGACAGAGTTAACATATGTTTTTAACAATTAAAGTGTTCCTATGGTATACTATGATTGCAGGGAGGATGGTTATTCTAGTAGGGAGTTCCCCCGACTTAGTTGGCTAGATAATTACGGTCAGCTAATGTTTCTCTCAAGGTTAAGGCATCAGGGTTTTTTATAACTATAGAGAGACCACTCACTAGTTTAGAGAGCCTTCTTCGTGAGAGATTATTTTTTATTCCACTTGTCCATATCAGTGTCATGTGTAGAGTCACCTTCATTAAAGGCAATCTAGTTAGTATGTCGATCAGTGATTCAGACGCCTAATTCGAGTTCAGACCCATTTAGATTCGTAATCCATCAAGAACATTAGGCATGTTATTTCATATTCAACCATGATAGATGTGCCTTTTTCTTCCTGCCTTGACCTTTTCATTTGATTGTGTTGGGGATTTCATACCTATTTATGATTATGTGCCTTGGTAGGCTTATTTTAATTATTTTGTGTCTTGGTGTATAGTTTATAACTATATAACTATCCCCATAGGTGATTTCCTTTAGTAGTGAAAAGAGTGGCTCAGTGTTGATATTTCCCTAGGGGTGTAGCATTTGGGTTTGAGTCCCATTTACTTTAGAATATTATTCTTTTTATTGCTGTATAGTGGTACTTTAAATTGATTTTAATTTTTTTTACCACCTATTCTTTATATTGGTGTTTCAACTATTGTTGTTATTATTGCCATAATTTAATGTTGATTGATCCTTTCTTGACTGGTGGCTAGAATAGTATTATCTAGTTATAATTTTCTTTCTCACAATTCTTATTAATTAACATAGGCAGTGTAATGACCCTCTAGGTCATTTTGTGGATTTGCATGCATTTCTACTATTTTGAGCTTTATCATAGCGTCTATAGATCATTATGACTTGTCAGAATTGTCGGTTCAATGATCGAACAACTCAGTTGGTTTTAGCCTCATTTCATTATTTTGGAGCTTTTGGTGTTTAGGATTTGGTATCAGATCAAAACTCCATGTTGATAGATTTGGATGAGAATATTGATAACGCTATCAGCTTTGAGATGTCAATTTTAGGCTAGGTGGACCCTTGGTTTGAGTCCCAAGGAACCTAGGATCATTTTGATCTATTGGTCAGAAAATTAAGAAATTGAAAATTGGTATGGGGCCTATATTTTATAGAAATGACCTTGGATGGAAATTATAACTGTGGCATTGAGTTTGTGACATCAAATTTTGTATGGTGACAAAGTTCATTAGCATATATGGGATTTTGAATGAATCTTGAGGGGTTGGTGGAGACTCGTAAAATTCAAAGTCGTAGTTGTGATTTGGTGCACTGCGGTCACGAGCCACTCCGATCCGGCAGCACCAGTAAGTGTTGTTATCGTGACATTTTAGGTCGCTATTATTGCCAGTTCGCCAAAATAACGATCGTAAAGGTAAATGCAAGATCATGACTTTTGATTTTGAGGCCCTGTATCGCGATAGCGACACGCGAGCACCTGATATGGGTGTAAATACCTTTTTTCAGCCTATGTTTTCTATTTTGTCATCTATTTCCATGTGAACTAAACCCTATTTGTTGAGAGCACTTGGGATTGAAGCTTGTAAACGATTTGGGGATCTTTGATATTGATTATTCCACTAATTCCATTCTAATTCATGATAAGATTTCTTCAATTTCTTGATAAATTCTTAGAAATCAAGGCTTTGATTACTTATACTTTAAGGCTTGATTTGAGAGCCCACTTGTCATCTATTTGTAATCAACTTTTGAGCACAACATCTTTATTCTTCAAGAGACCTCATGATGGGTACAAGTTTGGATTCTGTTTGCAAGGCTCGCGGGTCCATTCTTGACCAAAAATTTGACCTGACCTATTATATGGCAATATGGGTCTCAATTGACTCCCGATGATGTGCAGATTTCAATTTTGATAACGTAGTGACATTTTTGGATCGTGGAGTAAAGAAAAATATCTGGTGAATGATACAAGAATTTATAGTTTAGCATCAAGGTAGGCTTCTATCTCCTCTTCTTCACAAGATGACGTTTTTTATATATTGCATGTGAATGTTAATGTTAAGATTTTTTAAGGGCAAAACACCATGACTTAGTCTTGATTATTGGAGTT
Source organism: Capsicum chinense (assembly GCA_026120095.1). Taxonomy (NCBI): domain Eukaryota; kingdom Viridiplantae; phylum Streptophyta; class Magnoliopsida; order Solanales; family Solanaceae; genus Capsicum; species Capsicum chinense. Next base: position 156,821,927 of record JAPEIP010000006.1, on the reverse strand, counting down.
TTGGGATTAGATAGATGAATTGACCCGCAAGATGTAACACTTACTATACTCCTATGAACCTATTACCTTCTTCCTTGTTAGATATGGTATCCATAGTATTGTTATGGTATTTTGCTAGATATGGGATGTAGCTTAAGTGTTGGAAGCATGATTAGGAGAAAAATCCACATTCGACTATTTAACGACCTTGAAATAATAATTTGGGTAAAATTGACTTATTTGTTCATGTTCTTGGTTGAATTCCTATCTTAGGGATTATTAATGCCTATGTACAATCTAGAAGTTAGTATAGACACCTTAGCCAAGCTCGGGGTAGAAATTACGTAAATATAAAATTCGAGGATTAGAAGTGAGTTCCTCTAGACCACCTTTGGCCAAGACTATTGTTAGCCCTTCTGGACATATTTATGCATGTTAGACATAATTGAGACTCTTAAACCTTTAATAAAAGTTTACTTTGCGATGTAGGGAATGATGATGGTTCTCCCCAATTATGATTAATGGCTTGTAGCTATGGTATGGCTTCCAGATTGGATTTATGATTTGGACTATCAACATGCTTAATAATATAAACATAGATGTAGTTAAATATATGGCCTATAGATATGTGGTTCCTTATAGATATGATATGTTTTATAATTATGATATAAGACCCATAGATATGAGATGATTTATAGATATGATATGACTTATAGATATTATGTGGCCCATAGATGTAATATGCCTAATAAAGGTAATGTTTCTTATAGATGTGATATGCCTTAAAGATATAATGTGACCGATAGACGTGACATACCTTATAGATATGATTTATAGCCTACAAAAATACTATTCCTTCTAGATATCCTATGGCTTATAGATATGACATGGATTACATATGTGATTATTGATATGAATTCTGGATATGTATATGGGCCTAAGGCCGTGGTTATAATATTGTAGTTATTTTGAACACATTAATTGGCCCAATATCGTGTTATGATATTGGTTGGATGCCTGGGAAGTGTCTAACCATGTAAAGGATGTGGTTGTAGTTAATAGATATGTTGATGGTTATGGTTCCATTACTTAAATACTGGTGATAACCTGAATAGATTCTGCACATTCATGATCATTAAATTGGTAAATGATACGATTACAACTAACATATGATTTTATAACTAATTTCTTAACTAAGGGTTAAAGCTCACTTTTTACCTTATAAATAGATTTGTTTATAACAATAATTGCATCGTCTTAATGAATATCTATGTGTAAAGATATTGGAAATGATGTTTTAAAGATTCGATCGAGGAAACTTCTGGTCTATGATTCTAATACTACTATTTACTCTGGTCATGAGAGATTCCAACTTTTATAATGATTTAGTCCAAAAATTTACCCTGGATAATGGATTTACTGATTTACACACTTTAGCGACAACAAAATTCCGTGCACCTATTATAATCTATATACACATCTTTCCAGAATAGGACAGATAAAGATGATGGTATTGATGATACGTATTCTGGAAAAAACTCAATGATAGATTATAATGATATTCTCATATACCCGATAAGGTCACCAAATGATTATGATGATATTCTTTTATACCTGGCAAGGTCAGAGGATGATTACGATGATATGCTTATATACCCAATAAGGCGAATGGATGATTATAATAATAATGGTTATGACTGTGATGTTTATGATGATGATGATGATTATAATATTGATTGTACTTACTAGTTTGAGTCCAGATATATATTTTGATACTCTAATTGGTTATGGTAGTGTGGATTCTATTGCATTCAACTTTTCATGTACAATTCCTATCACTAATATACGCCTATATCTACTAGCTTTATAATAGGTTGCATAAGTATAGGTGATGAGTATTGCTTGTGGTTTGTTGTATATTGATTGAACCTTCTAAGTCTTACGCGGTGGTGTTTTGTGAAAGGCTCAATTAGGTATCATTCTTCCAGACTAGCCGGTTACTTGCGTTGTCATTGTTATTGTTATTATTATTGTTATAAATATTATTATGGTCAGTTTGTGGTAGCTTGTTAACGACCAGGAATTGAGATTTGAGGTATGATTCAGACTTTTATTATTTGATTATATAATTATTCATGATTAACTCATGATTAGCCATATGGAGTAGAAATCCGGAGTATACTAGCACTATTCTTGCTATGATTATGAGGTCTTAAGATGCGAGTCTTATAAAATACCTTGTATTGACCTTGGTCATACAAATATTTATATTTATTTATATGTAGCTATGGTAATACCATATATCCCTCCCTTCCTTAATTTATTCAGATTGTATATTTCATCCTTGGCCTTTCATACTATTATATATTCTTCTTTCTCCCTTTATTCATATGTTGGATGGCGATATATGGTAGAGTGTTGAGATTCTTGAGTATGGATGGAATACAATAGTTCATCCTTAATACTTTCTTAGACTTATTATGTTATGTTTTTTAAGATATGAGTAGGATAGTTTACCCTTACTATGTCACTACTTTTGATATATCATTGTTGGATATTTGGGTTTAGACTTTATTTTTGTTTATATGTCCTATATATCTAGATTATCTTTAGAGCTTAGTTGGTAGTTTCCTACTGAGTACCACATGTTTGGTACTCGTACTACACTTCTGTTCCCTACAGATCATAGTACAGGTTATTGCCAGTGTTGCATGTGTCGTGCTGAGCATCCATAGTTTAAAGACTTAGAGTGAGCTCCTGATGTATGGAGTATTACTTTTCTCCCTCTTATGTACCAGACTGGTGTCTATATTGTATTCAGATATAGTTGTATCTATATATTCATTTAGTACCTTATTTATATCCTTTTTATGTTAGAAGATCATGTACTGATTTAATTAGGTGTTGGGATTATCTTATGTTTGTTTGTATTTTATTACATTTTTTCCACATTTCTCTCTTCTTTCTTTTTGTTGTCTATTCCTAGTTGTTCCGCACTATGGGATTGGCTTGTCTACTAGTGGGTTACAGTAGGCGCCATAATGATCTGAGAAATTAGGTCATGAAAAATTAGTATCAAAGCTTAGGTTCACCGGTGAATTAGTACAAGAATTGCGTGTTTAGTAGAGTCCTATGGATCAGTACAGAGACGTCCTTAACCTATTTTCAGTAGGCTATAGGAAATTATTAGAAAATTTATTTATTAACTCCGTGTCATGTGCCCGTATTAATATGATTCTCAAGTACATTCTTTTACTCTATTTTGTCCCAAATGGATGATGCGAGATTGTTAATATATGCACACAAGACTTTAACATGTGTTTGTAGAGCTTCGACATAGCATTAGAATAGAGAATCTCAGATGGATATTGAAGATCTACACTGTTAGCTAAAAGAGTTAGGGCCAGCAAGCTCCTTTAGTGCTAGTGACTACTTCAGTCCTTTGATGCTCAACATTGGGGATCCCAGCTCAAATTGTAGATACCTCACCCCAAGGGATATCATTTTATTCATTGAGCACTTCATAGGCCAGAGTTGGGCCTGTTAGTGTACATCAGGGTTCTTTACCAGTTTCAGAGTACGAGATGGGTTTCTTGAGTTGACTAGACATATTTCTATGCTATATCTTTCTAAGTCGGACATGGGTCATGCATTTATTAGAGGATTAGCATTGCTATTTTTTTTGGCATTAGAGCATATGGCAGCAACTAGATTTGTATTCTCTCAAGTTATTGATGATTTGAGGGACATAGAGAGAGCATCCTTTGAGATTTATAAAGGTGGCAGTAAGAGACTATGCCATTAGTATAGTGCTTTTGGTATTTTATCCGATAGTGAGGATTCTTTCAGTGGAGGTCAGCTTTATTTATAGCTTATTAGTTCTACGCAGGTAGTGTTTTAGAATATGGTTGGCTCCCAGGTTAGTCATGATGATCACAATGGGCAGTGATCCCATTAGACCTAACAGAGTTTTCAGTATTGGTCTTTGGGTCATGGTTGCCTTTTTAGATTAGTAGGGTTGATATCTTAGAGTATTCTAGGAACTTGTTGTGGTTGTGAAAATATAGGACATTGGTTCTGAGAGTGTCCTAGATATGAGAAAGTTGATCAAACAGAGTTAAAATGTATTCCCCGCCATCCTCGACTTCTTGACGTAGGTTATGATTGTGAGAAAGATGATCATAGTAGTAGAGACTGCTCTCAGTGTCCGTTGGCCATCCATTTAGGCTCAGTTCATGTCTCTCACCAGGTTAGGGCTTTAGGAGTTTGTTACGACTTTAGCAAGATTGGTCACTTGATTAGAGAGTGTCCCCACCGTTGGATTGCTAGTCATTCAACTCATTTAGATTAACCTCGTGATGTTATGGAACCTTCAGTTAGAGATATACGCTTGACGCCTCAAATGATAATTTAGTCAGTCAATCCAAATTTTGACCTATTAAGATTTATTCTCCCATAGACTTGTCAGGCATGTGATTGAAGATTTCACAATAGGACGTGTTCTTTTATTTCTTATATTTAAATTTTTATTTTAGAGTATTGGGGTTTTCATACCCATTGATGATTATATGCCTTGATAATTTCATATTGTTATTGTGTGCCTTATTATTGATTTCATGACAATATGACTACCCCTGTGGTTTATTTATTTTCATAGTGGATGGAGTAGATCTGCATTTATATTTTCTCTTCTGTATTTATATTTTCTCCTGAAGGATGCTGTATTTGGGTTCAAGTCCCATTTACCTTGCCATATTGGCCTTATTTTGTCCCTTCAATGGTACTTTCTATTAATGTTTATTTTTGGTATTGCCTATTCATTATATTGATTTTTATATTATTTTTGTTATTACTGTCATTGCTTGATGTTATTGATCCTTGTTGGGTAGTTGTTAAGACTAGAGTTATCTAGTTAGAATTCCATTCCTTGAGGTTCTTATTCATTATGCCATACAGCTATAGCTTGATTTGATGATTTCTTATCTATAGCAAGGCGAGGCTGGTTACTTTTCTCTTTTGTTGGCTATGCAAGATTGATTGTGGAGTGGACTATGGTATTGAAGGTAAGTTGACGTTCTTTGTCTTTGTTATGATTGAAGAGTTGACAAATTAATTATGTTGCCCATTCTTGAGTTTGGGATTCTTAGAATTGCCTCCTGGATTGTGAAAGCTTTAATTTTGGCTCTCTTTCTCTATGTAGCCTATTTTAGCTATTGACCAATTTAGAGACCATATTTTTCATATGGCTATTTCATCTCCCGATAATTTTTTTATATGATATTGAGATGTCCTAGATTCATCTTCTAGATTTGTTGGATTTGTCTTCTTGTGATGTTTGTTCTTTATGCTAATGTAGAGATTGGACAGTCTTTTGTTACTGTGATGTGGTTCTTGTCTAAAGTGGAGTTAGAGAGAGTTAGAGGCAGGTGGTCTTTCTTGTAATTGCTTCGTGCGTTGGGAAATTGGAAATTATTCATCTTGAGTTATTGGTTCATTTTTTGGAAGTGGTCATGACCTTGACATAGTTATCAGACTTAGTACTTTTTTCCTCGATGAGGTGAATCATGGTTTGTCTGAGTTATTACTGTCCTACATGGGTGGATGAAGGAAATCCCCGTTTTAGAGTTTGTTTATCCTAATGAGATTTGGTAGAGTGCTTCTCCTTGATTATATTTTCCTATCAGTATTCTTTGCCAAGATAGAGTATCAGACTGGTCATTTCTTGAAAAAGTTGCATTTTTTTAAGTTGTAAAAGTTTTTTGTATTACTAGTATGAGTTGTAGCCTGTGGGAGTTCTTGAGTTTGCTTTGACAGTTCATGCCCTCCTGCCTGTATGAAGTTGATTACTTGTGTCGTTAGCTGGTTATTTATCCTCTTTTATGATTTTGTTCTTCAGCAATGTGTCAATTTTAGCTTGGGATTATTTAGCTTAGATATGTCAAATTTGGATAATAAGGTCAATTTGAGTAGTTGACATTAGCTGTAATGCCCTGAGAGCACACCCTGGGCGTCACACAGTGCCTATAGTCTCGAGGGACCACAAGCTAACCCATGAACTGGTACCTGCTGTGAGCACTAGATAACATAATCACAAATGCCAAAGATTACTGACTTACCATAAGATTTTAATAATTAAATTCAAAACTGAACTATAAGTTTCTAGAAATAATTGACTGAATCTGATAAGATACTGATAAACTAGATTACTAACAGTAATGTCTGAACACTGAATAACAGACTCTAATGTCTGATAAGCCTCTAAAACTAAATGACTGGGACTTAATGGGACATGCCCCAATTAACTCTAATTAACTACTTAACTGAGACATGAAATAAAGTAAGCCTGTGGTCAAAGTATGAGGATTTATAACTACTACTTTTGAGAATTTGATATTATTCGCGAGATGGGAACTGAGAATTAGAACTTATGATATAATACATCATTGCCAAAAATAAAAAGTATGCGATTAGTACTTTGAATGTACTGGTATGTTAAATGAGATAGGTTGATAAGCACAGTTTCATGAACAGAACTAATAATTAACTGAATATGCATGTAAAGCATGGAGTGCTGAACTTAGAGCATGAAATCTGTACATACTGGGAATATATTGATATTTGTAAATAGTGAGTATGGATGAAAATCTGTAAATACTGAAGATATGTGAAAATGTATAGATACTGAGAATGCATGACCAAGCGTATAACATGAACTGAGTAAAATATGTAAAGTGAAATACTGAAATAACTAAAATATGTATGCTTTGATCAAACAACTCTAAGACTAAATAACTAAACTGGAATTGTAACTAAGACTGTATCTGAGATAGTGGGAGGTATCATCTAATCGATATTCCCCAATTTGAGCTAATCATGGTCCAACCTGTAACCCCAGTTAGAAGGGTGTTAATACTGTGCGACGGGTACTAACACTGGTTGTGTGGATCTACTAAACTGATTTAATGTCCAAAGTACTAAGGGTGTCAAGCTTTAACTAATGGGTTACCCCTACGAGATATTCAAGCCTAATCTGATGTAACACTTCGAATCTGATACCCAGAATGCTACACGGTGCTAGCAATCCAAAAGGACCACAAGCTTACCCACTACTGATATCTGTAACCGAGCACTATATAATGTACAATATAAATGCAAAATAAAAGGGCTGAATGGAAATAATGTTCAAATATCTGATAAAACATAACATCTGGAAATATGGTATATCAATACCAAAACTGAAATAAACTAGCTGAACAAGCTAGTCTGAAAGCCTCTAAACTGTCTAAAAACTGTGTAGTTGATGGGGAATGTCCCCAACTAACTCCATCTAATGAAAATGAAATAACGAAGTAATGAAATAATCATGCTATCCTCAAATGATGAATACTCACTACAAATCTATTGCTACTGGCTGAATCTGAAGCAAAGTACGATCGGGAACTTAAGCGTCTTAATCAATGGTATAAAACACCATTTTATAGATGCAAAGTATGCGTTGGGACATCTGAATGTACTGGTATACAAAGTGAGGTAGGTTGAATGCATGGGTTTCATATGCATGAACAATACTAAATGACTGAATAACAAGAATGTGAGAATAGATGCATGAATACGTAACTATAAATGAGATCATGATAATACTGACTACTGAGTCAGAATAATAATAACATGAGTTTCGTATAACTGATACACTGTTAACTGAGTGACTATGTCTGATAGTCCTGATACTGATGGAACTAGCTGAGTTTCATACTGAACTGAGTTACTGTATCTGACAGTCCTGAATCTTAATAACTATCTGAGATTTTTTAATGAGACTAAGACTGAGATTATGAGAAGTAATCATTTAACCAACATGCCCCAAATCTGAAATGGTGGGGGTCCAATATGTAACCCCAATTGGAAAGGTGTCAGTACTGTGCGATGGGTAAAGACAAGCTGTAAGTTAACACTTTCGGGCAGGGAGCTCTTCCGTCAGCCCACCCTAGTAGTAAAACTCAAATGAGATGTATAATCCCTAGACTAGTAGGGGTACTTCTCAACATACACTGGCTACGTAGTTCTGGAATGCAAGGATTGCTTCTAAGGATCACACCCTCTACTGGCTGTTAGATGAGCCCTCATCCCTAGATTATCTCAGTGCTGAATTCTACTATAATACCCCGCAAAGTCCTCTTCCAGTCTAAGCCTTAGAGCGTATTCAGTAAAGTGGAAATCTGAGTCTTAAAGTTTCAAAAATATCTCCCTAAGTATGAAATACTTTGAATCGTGTGGAATTTTCCTAATTTTTGCGTTTTACCATGTAGAGCATTGAATAAGCTTTCCATTGATACAAAATTCTCCCAAATAGGACACTTAGGTGAAGAGTTAGAGCTGTTTTCGTGAGATAGTGTGCCACTTGGCACTTTAGCGCATCGCGGAGCCAGCCAAAATTGTAATCGTAAAAAACCAGTGAGCCTTCGCGATTATGGCGAATCACACAAAGGCTTAATTTTAGAATTTGTCAAAATTCCAGTGAAACTCTGCGATTCTACCGCATCGCGGTATAGTTCCAGTTCGCAATCAAGATGGCAACTTAATTTCCATTGTGTCGCGCCATCGTACAGTTTCCCAATTGTCTATATTCCAGTGAGCTGATGCAATTAGGGCGCATCGTGCCAGTATATAAAATTGGGATTTTTCAGCTTAATTCTAAGGCCTTTTTGATCTTTTTCCCCTTTTCCCTAGCCTTTATAAATACTCGGTTAAGGGATCTCAGCCTCATTTCTCACCTTCCACCCAAAAACTAGGTTTTCCTAAATCAAATCCTCTCTTCTCCTTCAATCAAAAATCGAGAAGAGTCAAGAGAGAACCAAAAAGGATCAAGAAATCTTTCTAAGAACCTTCAAGAAAAGAGTTTCCCTAGGTATGTAGATGTTGATTCTTGGGTCCCTTTGATCCAAGAAACTCAAGTACCCTTTTCTAAAACTCAAAGATTTTATGTTTAGGAGTTGTTAATGATTCATGTGAGTTGAAATTGATGTTACATGTGTTGTTGAGTTTTGATTTATGTTTATTTACAAGAATCATGAGCTTTGACCCTAGTATGTGGAATCCTTGTGATGTTTGTGATAAACCCTCTTGAAGTTGTTTTCTATGTTATGTGTTCATGTCCTTTGGGTGTAGAAATGGTTGAATAAGTGAAGCATATCCCCCATAAGTTTGATAAAGAGTTTAGGTGAGGCACAAGTTCCATTATAGTATCTTTAACAGGAAACCTCCAAATTGGGAGCTAGTCCACGCATGCCTAGTATTTGATAAAATGCCTTAGTGAGTGAAATGTACCATGATAGTATGAAATCCCCAAGTAGGTGTAAACCAATACTTTCTTAGTGTTGTTGAAATTCCTTAACTAACAAGTTGATATATGATGGTTGTAAATCCCCCAATTATGTGCTACTTGATATATGTTAAGCTTTTAATTTATGCCAAGTGGTTAGCAAGTAAGTTATGACACGATAGTGTAAAGTTTTCCCCAAATCATGTGATGTCCAAATACATGTCAAGACTAATTTAGGTGTGATGTACTTGAGGTAAGACTTCATTGAAGAAAGTATAATCTAGTAGCTTGTTTCCTTACACTAGTATATGTTGATGTTTCCTAAATGCTTGACACGATGCCTTAATGATTGTAAAGGTGAAGGTATGTTATATTTTGTAAATACTTGAAGAGATGCTTTAATGATAATAATAATGATGAATGAATGACTGTGATGATGAATGAACGATTGTGATGATAACGATGAATGAATGGTTGTGATGATGGAGGAATGATTATGCTTTATTTTATGTTATCGAGTCCAGGGGGTATTTATACCCGACAATTTAGCTGCTTTCCAGAGCCTGTGTTAGGTTTACTATAATTCCAGTTAAGCCATGACTCTCAGAACTCAGTGAATTATAGAATGCTGTATCCTTAGATAGTTACAGAACATAAGAAAGTTCAGTGATCTCAGTTATCTCTATAATCTCCATATCGCTAGTGATCTAGCCTCAGAAATGTAATCAGCTCAGATCTAATAGTATTCAAGTGTGCAATTCTAATCTCAGAAGTGATTGAAGTAATCTATTCAAGGTCTATATCATCAGTCAAATATCGTGATTCAATACTATTTTCGTCAGATACGAAACTAAAAGATCTCAATATAGCTCAGTCAGATCTTTTTATAAACATTATCAGTATCCGATTTAGTTTAGTTGTGTTTAGTTAAGAATTCTGTCAGAGTCTTTCAGTTGGGAGTAGAAACTAGCACAAAGCAAGGGAAGGGATGGCAGCTCCTCCCATCAGTGAGAGAGAGGGCAGAGTCGTTAATAGCAATCTTTGACGTCCAGAACTACATAGCCAGTGCAGGAAACAGGAGTCACCATAAGGAAAAGGCTATCACCTCCAGAGAGAGAGTATTTGACTATTATATTTCCATAGGTCGCTTCATGGTAACGTTCATCCGCTAGAAATGATTGACCAGAGAGAGGTCTTTACCCGTGGCATGGTATTGACACCCTTTAAGCTGGGGTTAAATGTTGGACCCAACCTGTGGTAGGTTGGGACATGTCGGCTAAGTAACTACTTCCCACAGTTTTAGTTTCAGTTTCAGATTTAGTCTCAGTCTCAGTATCAATCTCCAGAAATCAAGACTGGTAGATACAGTCATCTATCTCTTTAAGGAACTCAGATAGTTCCATTGATTCATAGACCATCCATCAGATAGGCTTGGTCTCATATGCAGTTATTTGATATCATATTCAGAGATATGCCTCCAGACAGGCTTGATCACAGTCTCAGATTCTATTGAGTATTCTTGTTGTCAGATTCATATATGATCATTTCCTTACCATTGATAATAGCTTTCTTAATCATCCGTTAGAAAGGTTGATCTTTAATCTTGTAAGTGGAGAGTAGTAAGCTCAGAATTCAATCATCAATGTAAGTACATCCAATTTCTCAGTCATCAATATCAGATGAGTTGTTATCTCGATTTATCAGTGTCAGTAATGAGTTTAGTCTGTAGTAAGGCAGTATCTGAGTTTCAGTGTCTAGAGTTGTGATGATTGTGACTATGGTCTATGTATTTATGTATGTGTATGTATTCTCATGCGGCATTTTCTTGATTATTCAGCTTAGATATTATGCATGCATGAGACCTTGCATTTAGCGTTACCCCATCTATATACTCAGTACATCCTTGTACTGACATATTTGCGTTATGGTGTTTTATTTGACACCATAGGTTCAGAGACACAGGATCTAGAGTTTTCTTAGCAGTTCAGTCCCAAACAGCAGTAGCATCCATAGCTGTGAGTCCTTTTCTTTCAAGGACTAATCTTATTTTACTATTATTACATCAAATTTTGTTTACTTTCAGTTGATGGAGTTAGTTGGGGACTTGTCCCATCAACTCCACAGTTCAGATAGTTTAGAGGCTTTTTAGATAGATGTTTTAGTATTTAGTTTTCATTTTTGTTTATTAATAGATGTGCTAAACCTTATGGCTAGTTTCCACATTTATTTCAGATATTATATAGTGCACTGGTACAAATATCAGTTAAAGGGTTAGGTTGAGGTCTTTCAGGTCATAAGCACCGTGTGACGTCTCGAGATGGGATCTTAGGGCATTACACCTACTCCCAAATAAATAGGCACTAAACAAATTTCCTAGTTCATAATATGCTTGACTAAGTTATCGCTGATTGTGTTACTGACTGAACTAGACTAATTTCACTAAGTTTCATTGACTGACGGAATACTACTAAGATCTGATAACGAATTGAGATACTGTGTACATTGAAGGGCTAGACTAAACTAAATTTACTGAGTTTTCCTGAGTCATGTGACTAACTTAACTCTAAGGATCATGGCTTGACTGAGAGTATATTAAAAACCGATGTTTACTCTAGGGACACAGCTAAATAGTCGGGTACAAGTACCCCCAGAACTCGATAGCATGAAACTAACAAGACATGACACTTCTTTGAATACATAACCATAGGCCACAATTCATTATACAATCATTGGGTTATTTCATGAAGTGCTTGATATTCATAAACTTGTACCTGGATAGGAATGCATTCAAACATAACATAATTTCACAATTCTAGACTCGCGAGCATTCCATGTAACAACTATAAGACATAGATTTAGCATAACAGTCATTTTTAACATCTAGTTGTAGCCCAAGTTCAGCATTTCGATCAACAAAGGGTCATAAAATATAATTCTACTCACTTAGGCATTTTATCAAACACATGGGATGCATATACTTAGGCTTGGGCATGAACACTAAACAATTACATCTTGGCTACTTTAATCAACTCAATTTTATGAAATTCAACCCACATACTAACATAATATCAAGGGATACATAAAGATTCCATCATGAAAACTATACAAATCAACAATATGGATACAATTTCAATCTACAACATGAAGATCATTATTTAATCTTAAAAAAAGTGGTTTCTTGATCTCCAAGGATGAAAGGGATCCTTTGATCAACACTTTACATACCTAGGTGGATGATTTTTTGAAGATTGATAGAGAAAACATTGAATCCTTACCTTGAATTTGATTACCAAGGGTTTCTTGTTCCTCACAAATTGTGGAATAAGGAATGTATTTAGAAAAAAGAGGGGTAAATTTTGTGTTTATGAGGGCTGAAGGTCGAGGAAAATGACCTAATTACCCTTAAGGACGCGGTCACTTAATGACTAAAACTGGGCACCAACGAGTTAAGCGATGCGGAATATCAATGGCGTTGACGTGATACTCAATACGTCGCGCCATGATCATGCCAAGACTCAGTACTTTTGGCTCTGGAAACTTGTAAACATGTTAACCAACACGATAGGCGATGTGGCGCGCCAAGATCATTTTGTTCAACTTTTTCGAGACACCAAATGTGGTCTAAAAGAGGTCCAAAAAATCAAAAACTTATCTAAGAACACCTATTGACCTCCTACTTATGAATTAGCAAAAATACCGACCATTAAAGAACATTAAAGTCATGAAATGAAAATTTTAAATTTCGAAGGCCAAAACGAAACTATGTTTGGAAACTTAGTTAAACTTTTCAAAGTCTAGGACCCCCTTGACAAGCCTAAAGGACTGAATTAATCTTAGGAATTTTTTGGGGTCTTACAATATCTCGCTCCTAGGAATATTCGTCCTCGAATGGGACCGACTGAGATGGGAGAAATGATAAGCTGAAGTACATACTGAATATGTACAACTAAAACATTAGTACATAAATGACATGACTAATAAGATGAATGTATTATACTGAACATGCATATCTGATGCATGAATAGATGACTTAATGAATGAATGACTGGGATTATTGGTAAGCTGAATTTATCAAGATGAGCATGCATATCTGATGTGTGAATACATGACTAAAATGACATATAAATATATGATTGAATATACAATGGTAATTGATACCAAGTTTATAATGAGAATCTGAGTATGAAATTGAATACCCAGTTTGTAATGGAATCTGAACATGGAACTGAGTGAAATCATAAATACTGTTACCTTAAATTGAAAATACTAATGAACCCGAGATCACTTACTGGGAACGAGTGAATGGAACATGGGAACAAATCTAAGCCTTAAACATGGTCTATAAATTAAATAAAATGATCTGAATTGAGCACCTTGAAAACGTGGCTTGCAGCTGAGGTCGGAGTTTGAGGGTCAACTTATGAGTACCCTTTACTCCTAATTATATTCATTATAAGGAGAGAGAGTGGAAAGTTTATGTTAAGAAATTTCGGGGGATTATAGTGTATCTCCTCCTTGGGACATATGTCCCTCAAAGAATACTGATTTTGCTGAGATACTGAGGAAAACTAGGGTGATGCACAAGATACCTATGAACAGAATTGTGACTAAATATTTGGGATATGAAACTAAGACGTGATACATGAACTAAGCTTAGAATGGAACTACCTAGTTTGTCCGTCTTAGAATGATCACATTTATAGGACTCTGGATAATGAAACTAGATGGAACGAAGGGAAACCACGCCATCTGAACTTGTTCGCCTGATTGCTAAATTGAATTACTGGCTGCTTAAACTAACTCATACTAAAAACTTAAACTTATCTGAAGTACTTATCCGACACTCTTTCAACTATACTCTCAACCTTAGTACAACACATCACTCGACACTACTAAAAATATTCACATGGATATTTAGCACGACTACCTAAATATACTGCTCAACTGATTAACTGAAAGACTGATAACTAAATACTAGGTCTACAAGACTTAATTAAACTTAGTCTGAAAATAAGATTGAAAATGTAGAGTATAATGCATAGAAGGTAATGACTGACTGGGTAACATGATGTAACTGAGCATGAGTAAGTAAAAATTGTATTACCTTATGAATGAAAGATTAGGCGTCTAACATATTTTAGAAATATATTGTAAACTAGGGTACTGAAATACTAATAACTAAGTGAATGATGGCAATATACTATGGTCGGGAAATCCCAAAACTAAACTAAGTTATTGAACTAATTACTGGGGTAAGATTGGGATTGAGATTATAGCTAAGATGGTAATTGAGATAAGACTTTAACCATAACTAAGAATGTAACTGAAATTAAATGATAGTTTCTAATAACCAATGTTTTGACTGCTACGGAAGTACTAAATTTTTATGGCTAAGTAAATGATAACTGAAAGCCATGGTCTTGTAGGACTATCTGAGTCCTTTATTGAGTAATGATTACTGAACCTACGCTGTAACTGAGGCTTGAGGGATAGAGCATCAACACAACGGATTCACTGAGGGATGTAAACTTGGAGTATACATGACATAATCTAAGTTTGGCTGATCTGTAGGAGTGGAGCATGAGTCATGAGTTGCATAACCTGAGCCTGGAATTTCTGTGTTCATGGGACATAATTTGTAAAACTGGGTGAACTGGAACTCGTTATACTAGGAACTTGAAACACATATTATTCTATGAAAAACATGTGGATATAAGTTGTATTAATGGGACTGAAAAATAAAGCATGCGTAAGTATTGTGATGGTTGAAGTACAAAATATTGCACTATGGTAGGAATGGGTTGGAAATCATCTTATCTTATAGATTTCATACACATACTGGTATAACTACTAGAACCTGAAGGTTTCTTTCCTGTTAATATTTGGTTTGACCTTAAAGTTGATGGCTATGTCTAGAGTTATAAAAGAAAAAAAGCTCCTCAATCTGAAGAAACGTGAACATATAAATGAGTGTTTAGTAACATACCAGTGGCTGCATCAGAAGTATTTTCTTGATTCTGCTGGGACTGAAGAGCATAGAGTTTTTTCGAGCGTTGCCCACTGATAGAGCTTGGATTTACACCCTGCTAATTCAGGAGACCGGACTAGGTTGAAATAAGATCGTGCTGACATTGAGGGTAAATTTTAGGACAACATTTCACCTTGTTACCTTACTCCCCACATCCAAAACATACATCACTACCGGCTCTATACACCCCCTTATGATACTTACCACACTCTTCTCAAAGCGGATTAGTAAACTTCCGAATCTCACTACCCTAGGATTTAGAGCACGTCGCCCCATCCCTATGGTTATTTTTGAACTTTAGTACTAGCACACTAGTTGAGGATAGAATTGGGACTAAAAGCTTCTGACTATGCTGAGAACGATTACCACCTTACAACCTTGGTTGAGAAAAATTAGAGCTACCTATTTTGGCTCTCTTATTCTCTCTCTCCTTCTTATTAAGCTTCTTCTCTGCAATTTGTTGAGCATGGACCTTAAGCCTAGATATGTACATCTCTTTAATCAACATCACAGTCCTGCACTTCTTAACTACTCTACTTGATACCCCAGACACAAGCTTGCTCATTCTAGATTTACTGTCTTCTACTATATGGGGAGCATACCTGGCTAACTAAGTAAACTTAAGGGAGTATTCTTTTACGCTAATGCTACCTTATCTGATATTAATGAACTTTAACACTTTTGATTCTTTATGCTTTAGGGGAAAGATTTGGTCTAGGAAGGTAGTAGCAAACTCTTTCTACTCTATTGGATCTCTATCTGTACCTCTGTCTACCTTCCACTGCTGAAACTACGTATGAGCTACATCTTGTAGTTGATAAGTCGCTAACTCAAAACTCTCACTGGAAGTCACTCCCATGATATCTGTGACGTTCTGAACTTGGTCGAGGAACTCTTGTGGATCCTCTTCGAATTTATAACTTGAGAAAAGGGGAGGATTTATTCGGGTGAATTCCTGAATCCTGGATGCGGCAGAATTGGCCAATGAGTTGGTTGGAATAGTAGGTAGCCATTTATTCTGAGTTATGATAGACTTGGATAGAGTAGTGAATGTAGTCTTGAATTCTGCATAGGAGACATACTCATCCAGGGGATCAGCCTGAACGGGTTGAGGGGCTAACTAATTTTTGTTTCTTCTTTTGGGAGGCATGTTCTATAAACGTAAAGGAAGAAATGGATTAGACTAAGATTTAAATTTGAGCTTATGATCATTGGCATGACATGAATACTGAAAGAAGGGAAACTGTTCCTAAAATATCTTATAGCCTCTTGTATGTAAATATGGCGTGCAACACACCCATGCATAAGACTCAACTAGATGCAGATTTTAAGATTTCCTAGGACTCTATTGAACCTTAGTATTTGATACCAAGTTTGTAACATAATGAATTTGATACCCGAAATACTACACAGAACTAGAAATCTTGAAGGATAACAAGCTAACCCATGACTGATATCTATAACTGAGCACTGCCTAATGTACTATATAAATACAGAATAAAATGGCTAAGAGGCCATAAGGTTCAAATATATGATAAAACATAACATCTAGAAATACGGTATATCAATACCAAAACTGAAATAAACTGTCTGAATATTCTAGTCTAAAAGCCTCTAAACTATTTGAAAACTATTGAGTTTATGGGACATGTCCCCAACTAACTCTGTCTACTAAAACTGAAATAATGAAGTAATGAAATAATCATACTATCCTCGAATGATGAGGACTCACTGCAAATCTACTGCTACTGGCTGAATCTGAAGGTAAGTGCGATCAGGAACTTAGCGTCCGAACCTATGGTATAAAACACCATAGCACAGATGCGAAGTATGCCTCAGTACATCTGAATGTACTAGCATGCAAAGTGAGATAAGTTGAATGCATAGGGTTCATATGCATAAACAATACTAACTGACTAATAAACATGAATGTGAGAATACATGCATGAATATATAACTGTAAATGTTCTTGGTGAAATTCCCATCTTAGGTATAATTATGGCCTATTTAACTTCTAGAAATCAATATATACACCTTAGCATAGTCTGAGGTAGAAATTCCCTGAATATGGAATTTGAGGATTAGAAGTAGGTTCTCCGGCACACTTTAGGCCAAGATTTATGATAGCCCTTATAGACATAGTTACGCATGATAAACATAGTTGATACTATTAATCCTATAGTATAAGGTTACTTAGCAATGTAGTGAATGCTGATGGTTCTCCTGGATGATGATTAATGTCTTATAGCTATGATGTGGATTTCAGATTGGATTTATGATATGTTCTATCGATATGCTTAGTAATAAAGGCATAGATGTAGTTATAATATATGGCCTATAGATATAAGATGCCTTATAGATATGATATTCCTCATAGTTATGATATATGGCCTATAGATATAACATGCCTTATAGATATGATATAGCTTATAGATATAATGTGTCCTATAAATGTAATATGCCTTATAGAGATAATGTGGCCTATAGATGTAATATGACTTATAGATATAATATGGCCTATATACGTGACATGCCATATAAATATGATTTATAGACTATAGATATAATATGCCTTATAGATATGCTATGTCTTATAGATATATGATGGATTATGCCTATGATTATTGATATGGATTTTGGATATGTATAGGGACTAAGGCTGTGATGATGATTCTATAGTTATTCTAGACACATTATTTTTCCCAAGGTTATGTTATGATATCGGTTGGGTATCTGAGAAGTGCTTACCTTTGTAATAGATATAGTCATAGTTTATAGATTTATTGATGCTTTTGGTTCCATTATTTGAATACTGGTGATAGCATGTATAGATTCGATACTTTCATGATCATTAAATTGGTAAATGATACAATTCCAATTAAAATATGATTTTATTACTATTTTTATTAAATAGGGGTTAAATCCCATTTTTCACCTTAAAAATAAATTTCTGCATAACAATAATTTCATCGTCTTAACACATAACCTATGTTTAAAGAAATTGGAAATGATGTTTTAAATATTTAACCAAGACAAATTTTTGTGTAGGATTCTAATACTACTATTTACTCTAGTCGTGAGACATTCCGACCCTTTCTACACTTTAATAATAATTTAGTCCTAAAGTTTACCCTGGGCATTAGATTTATGGATTTATACTTTTTTAGCCATGGCTTAAGTCCATGCACCTATTATATAACTATATACACATTACTCTGATATGGGAAAAACGAGGATGATGGTATTGCTGATATGCATTTTGGACAAAACCCGCTGATATGTTATAGTGTTGATGATATATATATGTGTATTGATGATATGGATATTAGGTCAAACCTGATGATTTATGATGATTATGATTATGATGATTACAATTATGATGATATGCTTATATGCTCGACAAGGCGGAGTATGATTATGATAATATGCTTATATAACCGTCAAGGCCATAGGATAATATGATTATATGTTTATATACATGATAAGGTCCCAGGATGATTATGGTGATGATTATAATATTGATAAAACTTATAAGTTTGAGTTCATATATACATTATGATACTTAAATTAGTTATGGTATTGTGGATTCTTTTGCATTCATCTTTGCATGCGTATTTCCTATCACCAGTATATGCCTATATTTAATGTATAAGTATGGGCGATGAGTATGTTTTGTGATGTGCTGGATATTGATTGAACCTTCTGAGTCTAAGGTGGTGGGGGTTCGTGTAAGGCTAGGTTACATATTATTTGTTCAGACTAGTTGGTTACTCACATTGTCATTGTTATTGTTATTATTGTAGATATGATCATTGTTATGGATAGTTTTTGGTATCTTGTTAATGATCCGGTATTGAGATTCGTTGTATGATTCTAACTCTTTCATTTTTCACTTATGTTTTTATGCATGGTTAACTCAAGATTAGTTGTATCGATTAACAACCCTGAGTATACTAGCATTAGTTCTTGCTATATTTATGAGGCCTAAAGATGCTAGTCTAATAACTTAAGTGTTGGTATCAATGTGGTATTAGGGTGTTCTAGTTTGGATTGCATGCTTCAGCCATACTCGATTTAGTTAGAGGCCACATGATTGTTGATATTGAGTTTTAGTCATTATGAAGGTGAAGAAAGGAGGTTGGTTAAAAAAAGGTTACCTGTGGCAAAATCCTTTTAAAGAATTGTTTCTTCTTAGAGATTACCTGGGAAATACTTCTTGGAGCATGTGAGCCCAGTACCTCATCCCTTTGAGCTTTAAAGATCTTTGTAGCCGTTAACGTTGCAGACCAAAGTCCTTTTAGTCATGGATATTGTAATGACCCTATTTGTCATACCATTATGTTGAGCCTCCCCACAATGGCTACAAGTTATTTATGTCTTGTCGAAACTATTAGTTTAGTTAACAAATAGTTCATTTTGATTTTAGGTACATATCCCTATTTTTAAGCTTTTGATGTTAAGGAATGAGACATCTCAGATCAAAACTCCTAGTAGATGACCTCGAATGAGAATTCTAATGATTCAATCAGATCCAGAACATTGATTTTAGACTAAGGAGACCCTTGGCTCAGGCCTTGAAGCATCTTGACTCATTATGGGCTATTAGGTGGATTATATGTTAAATGGAACAATTGGTGTGGACACCATATTTAGTCGAAAAGATCACCAATGAAAGTTTTGTCAGTTTCATTAAGTTTGGAATATTGAATTTGTTGTGGTAGCATAGTTCATTTGCGCAGGGGTTCCAGAAAAATCTCAAGCACCCAGTCAAAGTCCATTTTAGACTTAGTAAAATCTCGAGCCTAATATTTGGTTCGGATGCTTTAGTCGCCATGGAGCCACTTTAGAATCAATATTCTCTTTCGCCACCTTAGCCACTACGCTGACATCCCCTTTAGCAGTCAAGGACCGCTTAAGCAGACATTACCTTACCGAACAAGTGACCGCGTTAACGATGCCTGCATCCCAATTGGATAACCACTTTAGCAAACTTGTGCTACTTATGCAATATCTGCTAAATCAGACAAGTATCTGCATGACTGCTTTAGTAGACTTATTCTACTTATACGATATCTGCTAAAGCAAATAATTATCCACTTTAACAACACCTAACAGTTGTTAAATCCCATTCTTTAACCAATTTTCCATTCTTTTCTCCTCTATTTTACACCTTTCTAGAGCTTAAAAAGATGAAAAAATGGGAAATCATCCATTGAAGCTACGGTAAGCTAGCCTAACACTCCTTGGTTATTTTGCATTATTTTTTCCATTAATTTCTATCGTATTTCATTCCAAATTTGTACAAGTTAGTACTTGAAACCCTTAGACCTAAAGGGATAATTTAGGTCGTGATTTATGCACCAATTGTTCTCAGCTTTTGAGCACACATTCCTTGTCCTTCGAGGAACTTCATGATGAATTTAATTTTGTATTCTATTTAAGAGCTCAGAGAGCCATTTTTGACCTAAATTATGACCCAACCCTTTATATAGTACTATAGGTCTTATTTTATTCCCAACGACATATGGATTACTATTTTGATATTATGGTACCATTTTGGGATCGTGGAGCAAAGAAAGACAATTTATGGATGATTTAAGCGCTTGCGATTCAACATCGAGGTAGGCTTTAGTCGACTCTTTATCATGAGATAGTGTAAGATATATATTACATGATAAGTACAGATGTTAGGATATGATTATTGGTATAATGCATTGACTTTGCCCAAATTGAGAGTTTGTAATAGAAAGAGTAATCAACTCTTAAGATAAAATACTTGTTTTGCCTATATGACCCTATTGACCGAGTTTACTAGCATGTTAGAAAAAGTTTAGGCTAAGAAACATTTAGTATTAGGTTTACTACTTGACTTGGTGGATTATCATGGTTTCCTGGATTATGCTATTATTGTTATTCCATTTGTATTTTTTTGGGCTCGAGGCCATGATTACGATATTTGTTCGACTGTGAATGAGTGATCTATCCTTCTAAAGGACATGGTTTATTCTATGGATATTTAGATTCTTATGACATTATTGTTTGGATACTTTTAATGGAATACGTAGAGTTTGATACACTCATTGTTACCTAGTGGTATCATTCTAACTAAAAATATAGTTTAACTACTATTTCCCTAAAAAGGGATTTATTCTTATTTTCACTTTTAAAATAAGTTGTTTCATAAAATGAATTTTACCACCTTAATGGATGATTTATGATCTTTTGAAACTAAAAATGATATTTTAGAAATATGACCGACATACAATTTTGTCCATGGTTTTACCACTACTAGTTACTTCACTTGAGAAAGATTCCAACTCTTTCTACACTTTTATGATGATATGGTCCCAAAGTTGACCTTGGGCTAAAAATTTATAGACTTACACTATTTTAGCCATAGTTTGATTCTGTACAGTTATTATCTATACATCTCTCAAGTACTAGAAGGAAAAGATTAACGATGGTGATTATCATAGAAAATCATGGATAGGGTCCAGGTCAGTGTATACGAGTACTATCAATTCCTCTAGGGGCCACTTAGTCTATGAAACATCATGCCAAAAAAAATAGGTTGTCATGGGTCCTTGATATGTACTACGAAGGAATGAATTCGGGTCTTGTGTATATCCTCCATGGGATCAAGCTACACACTTTCAAAGAATTGGTGACACAAGCTCAGGACATAGAGTTAAGTATTGCATGCCACAGAAAGACATCACCTATTTTCAATTCGAGGGAGGAAGCTAAAAGAATTCAATGAACAATATAAATTCCAAACATTTGCGAGCCGCTGAGTTGGAGGAAGTGTATATAAGTCATACTATGGAACTTGGATTGGTGATGGTATTAGGGATTTACCTGAATTCATTCATGTATGTGAATTTCCTATCACTAGCATGTGTTTGATCCCTATATATATAAATCTTATAGGGATTTCATAGGTATAGGTTATGAGTAATTCTTCTGTGTGTTTTGTGCTTATTGAACTTTTCGATTTATGAGGCCCGGTTAAGGTATAGTTTGTCTGAACTAGCCGATTACTGTACTTTTGTTAGTATGGTTAGTTTATGGTTGGTTGATTATGGACCAATACTGAAGTTGGAGGTATGATTCTAATTCCTTTATCTTTTTTTTAGTTATTATTTTATGTATAATTATATCATGGTTAAACATTGTTACTATAGGTCCGTGCTATGCTAGTATTAGGATTCCTACTTTGATAGGATTCTGTGGTAGTGTTAGGTTGGCTATCTTATGTTGTTACCTTAGAGTTATTCCTGTATACCTATATATATATGTATATATATGTATTTGGCTATATTATTTCCATATATCCCTATCTTCCTTTGCTTATTAATATTCTATACCTATTCTTTGGCCTTGTATACTACAATATCTCCGATTTCTACTTTTTATTCGTGTATTGGCTAGCAGTACACAATCAAGTTCCTTAGTTCCTAAATACAACTAAAATAGGTTCGTTCATATTTTGTTGCAATTTAGATTCCCACTTGCATGTTATCTATATTTGTATAGTCATTGTAGAGAAGTCGGCCATTACCTACTGAATACCACATGTTTGGTACTCATACAACACTTCTGCAGCCTGTAGATCATAGTGCAGGTTCTCTACATTGTTATGCATATCGTGCTGAGCAACTATGGATAACAGATTTATAATGAGTTCCTGACGTTTAGAGCATTAATATTTTATCTTTAATGGATTCGGTTGATTTCTATGTTCTATTTAGAGATGAGTTACACCTTTATATTTAGTTAGTATTTCAGTTTGTATCCTTATTATATGAGAAGGACTTGTACTGATTCCACCAGATTTTTGGATTGTCTTATATGTATTAGTCTTTTATCATATTTATTCCACTATATTCATTCATTTCTCTTGGTAGTCCATTACTAGCAGTTCCAAACTATGGATTGACTTACCTACTGGTGGGTTATAGTAGGTGCCATCACGACTTGGGTTACTAGGTCATGACATCATGATGTCACCTACTTTATACCACCAGTAGGTATGCCAAATCATAGCTCATAATTACAAGTTATGGGCTAAGTGATGGGAAATAGAATAAATGTTGGACTTACAAAAGTAATTAAATTAAAAGCAGTACGATATGAAGATAAATTAGAAAAAGAGTAAAATATATACAAATGCCTCTACAAAAAGAATAAGAGTACTATTAGTGTCAAACTTACAATAGTCCTGAAACAGAAAGACCATCATAAACAAAAGCGGGAGAGAAAGTAAACTCCATCTCTAAAAACTCACCTATCTCCGAACAGCAAACGACACTAACATAACGTAAACTATGGCAGCTAGTACTTAACTCCGTACTAAAAAAGGTACAAAAGTGTAGTACGAGTACCAAAGAAATGGGTACTCAGTAGGCATTATCAACAACTTAGCTAAATCAAAATATAAATACAATAAGATGCGAGATAATAATCTAAGTCAGTGAAAAAGGGCAAACATAGAGTAAAACTCAAAATAATTAAAGTAATCAAATGAGTAAACAATATCAAGGGAATGTAAAAATCTACAACATAAACAGGCACCAATAATCCCAGGAGATGCTAATGAAAGTGAATAATCCAATGCAAGCCCCCATAAGATCGGTAGATATAATAAAGAAAATAACGACCGCACGCTCATAAAACTTCTAAACCTTAAAACTACAACTGTGGCTATTTCAATTCCGTAAATATGAGATATGAACTGGTTCCATAACAATCATAAGTAACCTTTTAATGCTACAAGTAAAACAAAAATAGTATCTCATATTCCAGACACAAAGCGGGAATAATATCGTGGATACCAGACTTGAACCAAAAGTAATATC
>JAPEIP010000006.1:156778312-156797643 GCA_026120095.1 Capsicum chinense | reverse complement strand
CTTTTAATGCTACAAGTAAAACAAAAATAGTATCTCATATTCCAGACACAAAGCGGGAATAATATCGTGGATACCAGACTTGAACCAAAAGTAATATCATCATAGATGCAGAACTTGAACTAGTCTTCATATCATAATTTACCAGAATTGAGCCGATCTTAACAACATAATTTACCAAAATTTAACTGGTCTTAATAACTCCCAAGTACAAGAATAGAATAACTCATAAAATGCCTAAATCCTCATCAAGCTGAAGAATATAAATATGATAACTTAAGAAGCCCTATTGATATTCCAAGGAGATAATTATCATCTCGATCTAAAGTGGGAAAGAGGGTCCAATATCTAACCCTGAAAGTCTGTTCTAAAGAAATTACTACTGAAAAATAGGATAAGGTCCCAAAATCCCACTACAAGGGCTAAATAATCCTCATTGCATCCAAAGATAGAAATTAAATCTAAGGAATGGGTGGTCAAGTCAAATATGCCTAATTACTGTTCACTAACTGTCTAAATAATCTTTATTTGCTAAATATACCACCAAGTAATAATTCCTAATCAAAAATTAGCATAACATCATACCGATACAATAATTAAGCCCAATATAAGAGAAAATTAATTCTAGCCTACCTGAATGCCAAAGAAAGCTCGATAAAGTTTGATATGTTGGAGATTTCCCTTTACTAGAAGACTCCGCACAATGCAACATTATCAAAACACTGATATACGCATTAGTATGAGAATAATTACACCCATATTGCATTTTTATGCTTAGGGTCAAAAATTGTGATGCCCAGAGAGTACACCCTGGACATCACACGGTGCTTACAGTTCCGAGGGACCACAAGCTAACTCATGAGCTGGTACCTACTATGAATACTGAATAATATAATGCGAATATGTAAGAACAACATTTATGCCATAAGGTTTTAAGTAATGAAATCTGATAAAATCTGTAAACGCCAAACTGATAAAATAATCTGACAATATCAACTGATGTCTGAATACTAAATAACTGACTATAGTGTCTGAAAACCTCTAAAATGACCGAATATGAGTTGATGGGACTTGACCCAACAGACTTCAACTATCTACTAAACTAAAAGCATGAAACAAAATAATTTGTCTGCAAAATATAAGGACTCGACACTGCTTTTGCTGAAAGGCTGAGAAGTCTAAGCGCGATTCAAGAAGTGGACGTCCAAACCTATGATTTGATACATCATAGCGCATGAAAAGGGTTTGCGATTAGTACTTTGAATGTATTGGTATGCTAAATAAGTTAGGGAGATATGAATAATTTTATGAACATGAACAAATGATTATCTAAATATATATATGAATAACATAAGGTACTAAATAGAGTGCATGAAGTCTATAGATACTGAGAATACAACAAATCTTTAAATACTGAGGATGCATGACCAAGAATATAACATGAAATGAATGTAGTCTTTTAATTAAAATAATGAAATTCTAATGAATGAATATTTAATATCTATATGCTATGTCCAAGCCACCTAAAACTAAGGTACAGAACTAATTTCTGAACTGAGACTGTAACTTGAGACTGTGGGAGGTATCATATAACCGACATGCCCCAATCTGAGCTAATTGGGGTTTAATCCCAGTTGGAAGAATGTTACTACCGTGCCATGGGTACTAATACTGGTTGTGTGGATCCACTATACTGATGTACTGTATTGTTTTGAAGAACTAAGGATGTCAAGCCTGAACTGACCGGTGACACCTGCGAGATAGTTAAGCCTAACCTGATGGGTGACTTCTCATATCCTACACTCGCTAAATAGTTCTGGAGCGTAGGGACTGCTACTAACGACTCTGCCTATCTAACTGCAAAACTATAATTCCTGCACTAGCTCGGTTCTAAATCCTTCTCCTAATTGAAGTACACTGAGTTACTAAACTATTTGGAGTTTAAATGACTGATTTAGTATTTCTTAGAATACATACTGAAGTCATTCTGAAGATACCTAGATGAGACTAATGTAAACAGCTATGATGTTTGGGTATTCAAAACCCCCAGGACTCAAAAGTAATAATAGAAAAATAATATCAAGTCTATAGGACATTACATGAGAGCTTTTATCAAGTACTCATTCTTATAGGCATTTTATCAAACACTTGTAATTAAAAGATTAGTCTAGTTATGGGAATGACATAGAACTTGAAGAAATAGCTTAAATTAAACATCTATGATGCCAAATCATGATTTAATTCAATGATAAGTAACACTAAAGCATGTGAAATTTGATAACAGTGTTAATTCCATTTACACATAGTGTAGAATACAATATCATGAAGTTTCATGGTTCCAAACATGATTTAAAAATCAACATAACATGAAAAGATCATAATTTTGTAAATAAATATGGAGACTTTGGCTCCATAGGTAAAAATAACTAACGGATGAACATTTAACATATTCAGGTGGATGAATTCATGAGGATTGAGGGTGAGTTTTTGAGATTTGGCATTGAATTTCGGTGGTTAGTATTTTTGTTCTTGAAGAGAATTGATTTAATTTGAGATAATAATGTAAAAATGAGCAAATAATGCTTTATTAGGGCCTAAATCCCGTGTCAAGATGCGGTGGAATTGCGTTGCCTCACTTGAAATTGATAATTGTAAAGTGGATCTATGGTGTGATGTGTAATTATCGCAGAGTAACACTGGAATTCGACAATTGCTATTTAGCTAGGTTCCGTGATGTGGTGAATTCCCAGTTGGCACACTGCTTTACAAAAATGGCTCTAACTCTTCACTCGAGTATTGGATTTGGGCAAATTTTATATCGTTGGAAAGCTAGCTGAATTTCCAATGCAATGGTAAGCTCTAACCTGAAAAATACTAATTATTTAGAAATATTTATATAGGGTAACTCTGTACTTAGAGCTAAATTAAGCTAGGGAAATATAGGGTATTAAAATATCTCTCCCTTGGGAACATTCATCCTCGAATAAACTGATTAAGCAGAGAAACACTAATAGATTGAGTTTACAATCTGAGCATGCACAACTGAAATATGATTGCATGAATGAAATCACTGATAGGCTGAGTTTTTCATTTGAACATATATATTTGATGCATGAGTACATGATTAAACTAATTCATGAATGCATGATCGAATATACTACGGTAATGGATACAAAGTTTGTAGTTGTTAGTTAACCCAGAACTGAGCAAGGCTAAGGAAGGCTGATACCTCAAGTTGAATCTGAGTTTGTAGAGAAGAGCTGAGGATACTTTCTCCGTATATCTGCTTCTGCTTCCAAAGTAGCTCCCTCAACGGATTGAATAACTTTGACTTGTAGAACTTCTTTGTTCCTTAGTCTACAAACTCGATGATCAAGAATTTTGATTGGAACTTCCTCATAAGAAAGACTGTTCTAAATATCTACACTTTCTATGGGAACAACTAAGGAGGGTCACCAATACATTTTTTCAACAATGAGACATGGAACAGAGAGTGTAGTAAAGCTAGATCTAAAGGCAACTCAAGCTCATTAGCTACCTTTCTGAAATTACTGAGTATTCTATAAGGACCAACATATCGGGGACTGTGATTCCCTTTCTTGACGAACCTCTTTACTCCATTCATGGGAGAGTTTTTCAAGTACACAAAGTTACCGACCTCAAACTCGATATCTTTTCTCCTCACATCTGTATATGATTTTTGTCATCTTTGGACTGCCCTAAGCCTCTCTCTAGTCAACTAGTCTTTCTCTAATGCTTCAAACACCAAGTTAAGCCCTACTACTACAGCCTTACCCAATTCAAACCAAATAATCAGAGACCTACATCTCCTACCATAAATAGCCTCAAACAGAGCCATCTAGATACTGGAATGATAGCTTTTATTGTACGTCAATTTAATTAAAGAAAAGTGGTCATCCCATATATCTGTAAATAAACAGTGTAGACTCTTAACATAAACCCTAGAGTTTGAATGGACCTTTTTTCTTGACCATCTGTCTGAGGTTGGAAGGTTGTACTTAGGTGAACTTGGGTACTGAGACCCTTTTGGAATTCCTTCCAAAAGTGAGAGGTAAACTAATTACCTCTATTTGAGATAATGGATAAGGGCACACCATGCAAACTAACCAACTTTCTGATATAGAATTTTTCATAGTCGATCGAATAAGTGGAATGAACTGCCATGAAATGAGCTGATTTAGTCATCCTGTGAATGATAACCCAAATCAAATCATGCTGATGATTTGTATAAGGCACACCAGTCACAAAGTCTATGTTCATTTCTTCCTATTTCCATGTTTGAATACTGAACTCCTGCATAGACCTACTAGGCTTCTGGTGCTCTCAATCTTAACCTAGTGACATATCGAGCACTTATCTAAAAACTCTGCAATATCCCTTATCATCCTATTCCACCAATATGTCTCCCTCAAATATAAGTACATCTTAGTGGTCCCTTGATGAATAGTGTAGCGTGCACCATGTGCTTCTGCAAGAATTTGTGGCCTCAAGTCATCTATACCTTGCACACATAGCCAGCCCTGACAACACATCAAACCATCTCCCTCTTGGGAGAAAACTTCTACCTTCTGATCACTGACTGAATCTTTCAGCTTCACTAGATTGGGATCTCTATCCTACTTTTCCTTTATCTTAGAAACTAGAGATGAATCTAAACTACTCTGTACCCATATACTACCCTCTGCTAAACAGAATAAGCGGATGCTTAGTCGGGAAAGATGATGAACCTCTTGAACTAACTTCTTTTTACCATTTTCAACATGAACAACACTAACTATACATAGTCTAATGAGAGTATCTGCCACTACATTGGCCTTGCTCGGATGATATAGAACATTTATATCATAATCTTTCAGCAATTCCAACCACCTTCTCTAATGCAAATTCAAATCTTTCAGAGAAATGACATACTATAAGCTTTTATGGTCTGTGAGCACATCAACATGCATCCCATACAAATAGTGCCTCCAAATCTTTAAGGAAAAACACTACAGCTGCCAATTCAGGATCATGGGTAGGGTAATGTTTTTCATAGGGCTTAAGTTATCTAGACTCATAGGCTATGACCTTACCCCTTTGCATGAAAACACAACCCAACCCAACTCTAGAAGCATCACAGTACACAACAAACCCATCTTAACCATCTGACAAAGTCAAAACTGGGCTACAGTAAGTCAAGTCTTCAACTCCTGAAAACTCTTCTCACAGGAATCAAACCATTGAAACTTGAAATTTTTCTAAGTAAATCTATACATGGGGTTGGGGGCACAATAGATGAAACCCCTATAACAATACGATAATATTAGCCAGCTAAAGCCGAGAAACTCCTAATGTCTGATGGAAAGATAGGTCTGGGCCAGCTTCTCACCACCTCGATCTTTTAAGGATCAACTCTAATGCCATCATCGAAAATAATATGGCCAAGGAATGCTACTATCCTTAGGCAAAATTCATACTTACTAAATTTGGCGAACAACTGATGAGTTTTAAGAGTCTGAAGTAAGATTGTGAGGTAATCTATGTGATCATTCTCGCTACATGAATAGTTAAGAATGTCATCAATCAAGACTATAATGAACATGACCAATTACTTGTTGAACACATTCACAAAAGTTTTTAGGGAATTAGTAAGAATAAAGGCCATGACTAGAAATTCAAAGTGACCATACTGGGTTTGAAGCTTTTTTGGGGATGCCACATTCTCTGACTCTAGGCTAATGATAGTTGGATATGAGGTCTATCTTAGAAAAGTAACTGGCACCTTGAAGTTGGTAAGAAAAGTAATCGATTCTAAAAAGTGGATATTTATTCTTGATTGTGAATTTGTTCAACTAATGATAATCAATACAAAATTTGAGAGAACCGCCTATCTTATGCATAAATAGAATTGGTGCACCCCACGGGGAGATGCTGGGTCTGATGAATCCTATATCTACGAGATTCTTTTACTGTTCTTTTAATTCTTTAAGTTTGTTTGGAGCCATTCTGTATTGTGGAATAGAGATAGGTTAAGTTTTTGGAATAAAGTCTATTCCAAAGTCGATTTCCCTTCGAGAGGAACTCCGGGAAGATCTTCAGGGAACACATCTGGAAATTCTTTGACTACTAAAATTGACTCAAGGGTTGGAGTCTCTGAATTAGAGTCCTTGACTTGAACAAGACGGTAAATAAACCCTATGGATATCATTTTTCTCTCTTTAAGGTATGAAACAAGCTGACTCTTAAGCGCTGTAGTACTACCCTCCATTCTAAGACTGGTTCATTAGGGAACTAGAAATGAACTATTCTATTTCTAAAATCAACTGAAACATAGCATGAGTGGAGCCAATCCATGCTGACAATGACGTCAAAATCTATCATTTCTAATTATAATAGATCAACTAAAGTAAATTTCTAAGATATTATAATTAGGCAGTTCCTGTATATCTGCCTGGCTACAATAAAAACACCTACTAGGTAGGTACCGAAATGGTCTCTACTAAGATTTCAGGGCTGATTTCGAAGTTGATGGATATATAAGGGGTTACAAAAGAAAGAGAAGCTCCAAGGTCTAATAAAGCATAAACATGTAAATGAAAGACCTGCAGCATACAAGTAACTATGTCAGGAGAATTTTCCTAATCTTTTTGGGACTGAAGAGCATACAATCTGTTTGGACGCTGACCACTAGTAGCACTGGAAGTGGCGCCATGCTGAGTTGAGCGATCGGCTAAAACTGATGACTGATGGGACTATCCGTATTAGTGCAACTCCCTACCTTTCTGAGAAACTATCATCTCTACACTCACCCTGATAGTTCCTATTATATTCTGACATACAGGATTTGCACAAGAACAGTTCACACTGCCTTAGGACTTAGAGCCTAGTGCCCTATCTCGGTTATCATTTTTGAATTCGAGCACTAGGGAACTAGCTGGAGAGGGTAATAGGGAAAAATATCTCTGACAAAACTGAGGGCAGTTACCACCTTCTAACCTTGGTTGACTAAAATTAAATATACACGTTCTAGCCTTCTTTTTCTCCCACTCTCTCTATTTTATCTTCTACTCCTCAATCTATTGAGCATGGACCATCAACCAAGATAAGTCCATCTCCCTAATCAGCATTGTGGTCCTACACTCCTTGACTACATTATCATATACACCAGACACAAACTTGGTCATCTTAGATCTACTATCAGCTACAACATAAGAAGTATATCGGGCTAACTGAGTAAACTTAAGGGAATACTACTTCACGCTCATGCTACCCTAAGTAAAGTAAACAAATTCTAACACCTTGGCCTCCCTTGACTCCAATAAGAATAATTTTTCTAAGAAGGTTGTAGCAAACTCTTGCCATTCTACAGGCCATGTATGTGTACCCCTATATACCTTCATTGCTTAAATCATGTAAGGGCTATATCCTGCAACTGATATGCAGCCAACGCAACACTCTAACTAGATTTCACCCCCATAATATATTTTACCTTGTGAACCATATCTAAGAATTCCTGAGGATTCTCTTCAGACATGGATCTCGTGTTGGAAGGAAGGTTCATCTGGGTAAAGTTCTGAATCCTTGTTGTAGCAGTATTGGCCATAGGGTTAGCCTGAACAGTGGTTGTCTGTTTATTTTGTGCTGCTATAGAATTAGCTAGAGTTCTCTGAATTCTATATGGGAAACATGCTCATCCAGAGGATATGCCTGAACGGGTGGAGATGCTGGATGGTTTCTTATTTCTTCTATTGTTCTTTTTGGGAGGCATGTTCTATAAACGGAATGAAGAAATAAGTTAGAAAGAGATTTAAATTAAGCATCATGCTCAGTCACACGACATGAATACTTGAAGAAGGAAATTTTTTTTTAAATGACTCATACCCTCTTGTCCATAAGTATAGTGTGCTACACACCCATGCACAAGACTCTATTTGACGTAGCTTTCAAACTTCCTAGGATACTTTAAAACCTTATGTTTGATACCAAGTTTGTGACACCCCAAGAGTACACTCTGGGCATCATACGATGCTTACAGTCCCGAGAGACCAGAAGCTAACCCAAGAGCTGGTACCTGCTGTCAGTACTGAATATTATAATGATAATATGGAAGAACAACTATTATGCCATAAGGTTTTAAGTAATGAAAACTGATAAAATCTTTAAATGCAAAACTTATAAAATAATCTGACAATATCAATTGAAGTCTTAATACTAAATAACTGACTATAGCATCTAATAGCCTCTAAACTAACTGAATATAAGTTGATGGGATAGTCCCTAACTGACTCCAACTGACTACTAAACTAAAAAAATGAAATAAAATAATCTGTTGTCAAAATATGAGGATTCAACACTGCTATAGCTAAAAGCCTGAGAAGCCTAAGCGCAATCCAAGAACTTGACGTTCGAACTTATGATATGAAACATCATAGCACAACAAAAGGGTATTCGATCAGTATTTTGAATATACTGGTGTGCTAAATGAGGTAGGCAGATATGCATGGTTTCATGAACATTAACAAATAATCATCTAAATTTATATATACGAATAACAAAAGGTACTAAATAGAGTGCATAAACTCTATAGATATTGAGAATACAAAAAATCTGTAAATATTGAGGATGCATTACCAAGCATTAAACATGAACTTAATTTTGTTAATAAACTAAAATACTAAAATTCTGATGACTAAATGTTTGATATTTGTATGCTATGGTCAAGCTACATAAAACTGCATTACTGAACTGATTTCTGAACTAAGATTATAACTTGAGACTGAGAGAGGTATCATCTAATAGACATGCCACAATCTGAGCTAATTAGAATTTAACCTATAAGCCCAGTTGGAAAACTATTAGTATCGTCCCACGAGTATTAAAGTTGGCTATGTGGATCCACTATACTGATGTATTGTATTGTAATGAAGGACTAAGGGTGTCAAGCCTGAACTGACGGGTGACCTATGTGAGATAGTCAAGACTAAATTGATGGGTGACTTTTCAAATCCTATGTTTGCTACATAGTTTTGGATAACAAGAACTTCTACAAATGACTCTGCCTATCTGGCGGGGAAGTCGTCATCCCTGCACTTGCTCGGTACTAATTCCTACTCCTAACTGAAGTACACTGAGTTACTAAATTGTTTGGAGTTTAAATGGCTGATTTAATAATGCTTATAATACATTCTGAAGATACTGAGAGGAGACTTTTGTAAATAGCTATGATATTCGGGTATTCAAAATCCCATGACTCAAAATCAATAATAGAAAAATAATATCAAGTCTTGAGGACATAACATGAGAACTTTTATTAAGTACTCATTCTTTAGGCATTTTATCAAACACTTGTAATTCAAAGTTTAGTCTAGTCAAGGGAATGACATGTAACTTGAAGTAATAGCATGAATTCAACATCTATAACGCCAAATCATGATTTAATTTAATGGATAATAACATTAAAGAATATGTTTGTAACAACAACAATTCCATTTAAACATAGTGTAAAATCTAAGTTCGTGGATGTTCATGGTTGCAAAAATGATTTAAAAATCAAAATAGCTTGAAAAGATCATAATTTTGTAAATAAATATGGATACTTGGACTCCTTGGGTGAAAGGAACCAATAGATGAACATTTAACATACCTAGGTGGACGAATTCGTGAGGATTGAGGATGAGTTTTTGAGATTTGGCCTTGAATTTTGAAGGTTAGGGTTTTTGTCCTTGAAGAGAATTGATTTAATTTGAGAGAATAATGTAAAATGCAAAAATAATGTTTTATTAGTGCTTAAATCCTGTGTTAGGATGGATTAGGAACTTTGGGAAGCGACAAAACGGCCCTTGGAATTTCAAATCACGAACTGGTAATCTTTATTTTTAGCCTTTGCGCAATACAGTGCAATCGCGTAGTGCCATTGGAAAATCACAATTGGGACCTGGAATCTTAGCGTGATGGGGGGACATTATCCTAATTAGTGAAATACTTTGTGCTATAGGTATGACTGACTCATGATAGGGATACTCTCTAGAAAATGACCAAAATCCCCACACTCATAACACACCCTTAGAACAATACTATATCTAGAAGACTCAACTTGTCCAAAATAGCCATCGTAGCTAGAAAATCTAGAATATCAATCCTACAATGTCTGACCATTACCTTGGAAATGATGATCACTATAACTGCACTAACCCCCATTAGCTAAAGTGCAACATGAACGGGCCTACTTGACTCACCTTGATTCTGATAAGACTAGCACAGAGGGTACTTATACTGAGACTATCTAAATCTGAATTGTGAGCCACTTTGATTCCTACTGAAATAACCATGATAACTTAGCCTTTTATCATTGCACCTGTAGGTATTAGAATGTATCTCCTCTATGGTTTCAGTATATTTAGAGAGCTTAATTAATGATCTTCCAATGACAACAAAACTTAGTGTAATTAATCCAAGAGAAAGTCTCAACCCCCAAGCAAAACACCAAATTTGCTCATACTCAATTGCAAGATAGATGTAAAATGCCTATCCAAATCATAAAACTAAGACTCATACTTTAACATAGTCATAGAACCTTAGTAAAATCTTAAGAACTAATGTCTCAGATGCTCTCTAATGTTATGAGGTATATACTTATCGAAGAAAATTATGAAGAGCTAAGACCAAGTTGAATGGAGAGGTCTAACTAGCCTAGAAAATAGATAACCTTTCCACAAATAGAGAGTTATAGATCAAACTCCAATGTACAGAAGCCAACCCCATAAGTATCCACTAGCCCCAAATTATAGACCTTATCCCCATAGGTAGTCAAGAACTCAAACACATCCTCTATTGGTGCCCTGAAAACTGGCTGGAGTCAATATCAAGAATTTTACCAATATCTTTGCTCCTAAACAGACATATAAAGTTGGGGGACTACCGGTTGAGTAACTACATATATTAAACGTATCTCAACTCGAGGGGTTGTAACTACAGGTAGTGCCCTTACCTCAGTACCACTCCAATCTGCATATGAGCACCATAAAATAGTGAATCACAAAAAAACACAATGGCTAAATATAAGAATATATGAGCAACGATAAAGAAATAAACCCTAGTAGAGCATAGACTTTTGTTGTCCCAACACTAGTTGGATGGAGGAATATTTGGTGCAAAAGTAGGAATAAGGCTTAGTGAAGGCTTCCTATCCTTACCCCTATTTAGGGATATAACTCTAACCTATCCCCAATATCAAGGTCAGCCACGACCTCTAAAATAATCCCTCATCACAAAATTAGAGTCCTCTTCTAAAGTAAAAGTATCACACCTCCTAGCCATCTATGAAAGAGTGAATCAAAATGTATCTTAAAAACCAACAATGACACTTAGCACAAAAAGAGTGAAGGAAATAAAGATCTCCTAAGAATGTCCTATAGCTTCCCGAAGATAAGAAACTAACATCATTGTTTAGATCCATAAGACTCTACTAGACACTTACTTTTATACATACAATACCACAGAACTTGACTCTAATACTAACTTGTCATGACTAAATTTTTACAAGTCAATATGGAACCTACTTTATCCCACTAGTAGGTAAGCCAAACTATAGACTAAAATTACAAGTAATGGTCTAATTAGTGGAAAATAGTAGGTAATTCGAACTATAGTCAAGAACTAAAAGTAATGGTCTAATTAGTGTAAACTAGGATAATGGTCGGAAATATGAAATTACTTAGACTATAATCCATAGAATATTAAATAAAATCATAACTAATTTTTTGATAAATCTCACCCTTTACCTTTTGAGTCTTAGGACATCTCTTCTATCCCTTGTCTTTGACCCTACTACAACTATCACTTTTTCGGTCTCAAGTTGATTAGACAAGGGTTAATATCCTCGAATTTCTATTGTAATCCTATTTTCCCAATCTCAAATACCTGTGTGAGCATGATCTCGAATAGAGGTAATTCCTAAGACTTTATTGAAGCTTAGGAGATAATTAATATAAAGAAGATTACAATACAAACAATCATAACAATCACGATGAATCTCCCATTTCTCCTACATTTGTAATCATCTAGGGTTCCAACAACCCTCATTAAGGAATTTATCCACTCATGGTTATGATATAATTCATGAAAATAACTAAAGAAGACATAAAATTAATTGCATAAGAATTAAAAGAATTAAATTCAACTTCTTCAATACATTACGAAACCAAAAACCCAAGAATAGAATTATAAAGTAGAAAGTAGTCAATGTATGTGAAAAAATTCAAAAGTGTGTAATCTGATAAAACAATAACCCAAGGGTGTTTATAGTATCCTAAAATAATAAATGAAACCTAATTAAAACAAAATAGGAAAAAATAGTTTGGCATTGGTCATGCCTCTGGCAATGAGTCGTTGTAACTTGTCATGACTCATTGCCTACCATTGTAGATATTTTCTATCTTCAGGTTTCATGACTCGTTATGTGTCCTTGCAAGTCATATGCTGCTATTAATGGTCACGGTAGTGAGATTCCTCTTTATGGGCTATTAAATCTGATATTAGTATGGCTCCTCCCTAAGAGTCGTAGTCTGACCTTACGACTCGTAGTATTCCCTCGTTACTATGGGAGCATTATTTGTCAATCCTCAGGACTTTCATTCACTGTTCTCAATACAACTTCATTTCATGACTCGTATTCACTCTTTATGAGTCAAGGCATGTCTTTACATAGCTTTTTCACGAAGCTTTTGCCACTGTTAACCTCACGAGTCTGACTATGAGTCGTAGGGTGACTTAACAACTCGTAGCCTAACCAATACTTTAATGTTCAGAGATTTTTTACTATTTTTCATTCCATACCACTTCCAAGCTAATTTGCCTAAAATACATATAGAACACATATTATATTCGATGAAATAACCTAAGTCAATTCATAATTTCACCCTTTTAAGCATCAAATGTACCATGCAACCATGGCACATCACAACCCTCAGCTTAGAACATTTGCATTTCCTCAGGCATAAACACAAAATGAAAAAAAAGATGCTGCTTAACTAAAAAGATCCTAAGATACCATTGACAGTCGACTTTTCAATCATTACGCAAAATTTGTTGCCCCTCCTATTTTTAAAATTTTCAAACTTAACCATGTATTGATTAGTAACAACAATGTGACACATAGGAATGATGTGATGGCATTTCATTAGAAATGAACTTCTAGGCATATGACAAGTAAACTACTCAGACAGATAAACAATCTAACAATGCAACCCATGTACCCTTATAGTCAAAGAAGTCCCAATCACCTAATTAGGTCAACATATTCATACATGGGTAGTCAAGAGATGCTCACACTCTCAAAGAAGTTCAAATTAGTGTATACATAATGCCATAGGCTTTCCCAAATGCTCTTTACATTAGTTTTGGTAAAATCGGTTACGATGACTGTAGGACTTTTTTAGGCTTCTAATGTAAGGCTTGACACTGGTATGGTATAGTTGAGGATTCTTATTTACTTAGCCTCCTTGGTACTATGATTTTTATTGGGGTCTACTATTTTACCAATTTTTCTTTTAATATGCCTTTATTTCTCTTTTTTATTTTATTTCTTGATTATTTAGACTGGGTGTATTTTTTCACCCCCAACCTTACTCACTTTCTTCTATCTATACCCTTTATTCATACTCGCTTCACACTATACACCCTTGTATTATAGCCACCCTCAACTTAGGAGATATAACTAAATTTGAGGTGCATAATGTCCAAGGAGTACCAGGCCCAAAACAAGTTCACTGTAGGTTAAGAGAGGACGGTAATTGGTGTAGAACAAAAAATCTTAGTTTATTTAGCTCAAAATTAGGATCAAGGGATTGATATTTCATTTGGCTGGTAAATTTAGGCTAAAGTGGAATAATTACAAAAATGGCCTATAATCATTTCCTTACTGACTACCCAACAATCTAGGCATGATCAATTAGGAAAGTTTTATTTTCCATTCACACATGGAACTAGGTAATGCCTCACACACTTGTATAGGGTCATATTGTTAATCACTTTGTACCTAGTTCATGCAATGGTGTACCATACTTATTATGTCCCTAATTCTAATTCCATTACCATATTCCTATAAGTCATATGCATACATAAATCAAACAGTTGTCAAAATTTTAGGAGGTTTTAGAAGGGGTATAAATTTATTTAACATCATTTTAGCATGAGTAAACATCACACAAAACATCACAAAAAAAATTTAGACTAGAAATAATGTTCTGCATTCAAACTAAAATCGACGGGAAAATAAACACAGTAAAAACAACCCATGGTGCCTATGTGGTACACCTCCA
This sequence comes from Capsicum chinense, assembly GCA_026120095.1. Classification (NCBI taxonomy): domain Eukaryota; kingdom Viridiplantae; phylum Streptophyta; class Magnoliopsida; order Solanales; family Solanaceae; genus Capsicum; species Capsicum chinense. Next base: position 156,783,328 of record JAPEIP010000006.1, on the reverse strand, counting down.
CCCTAATTGAAAGCATAGGCACTACACCCAGTGCATGAAAATATGTAAAAACTAGGGACAAAGACATACCTGGGTACATTAGGCACTGACTCATGCAGTGTCAGCACAGAAGGCCTTAAGATGCGTCCCACTCTTATCATTACTAGACCCAGTGGGGGCTACGATGCTCGTATCAATAGTAGAACTAGTTGTGGCTGGTGCACTCAATAGTAGCTTTGGCAGCAAAGCTGCACTGTTGCTCAAATTAGCAACATTAGTAGGTTGAGAAATATAAGCTCTCCCCACCACCAAATGGATCCTCCATTGTCTGTTGTTTTCACAATGAATACTGGCTACTTTTACAGCCTTAAAATTCTCTTTCTCTGTAGTTCTCTTTGTCTTTTTCTTCTTTCATCCATTCTCACCATTATCTGCACCAGCTGCGGGGGTTGAATCTTTAATACCCCAAATATCTTGGACTTCCTCTTCCTTATGGAACTCCTCAATAATAGGCATAGAGAGGACCAATCTAGTATGTAACTCCTTAACTGCCTTTCATAGCTCGGTAAACTCAGCCTGTACACCTACTATGTTTGGGAACATGATACTCTCAAGCTTCCAACTAATATCTTTCTCAAACCTATCAACTCGGGTTTGAATCACTCTCCGTTTATCCTTAATCTTCTTATCTACCTATGGATTCACTCTATTTTCAATCAATCTCACTTTTGCCTCTACCGTACCTAGCCCCTTTTGTACATACTATAACAATAACTATGGCATGAAAACATAACCAGATAGCACTGATCTATAAGTAAATGGTCTGGGTAATGTAGTAGAAGTTGGAAACTGGGTTTGGGAGATGCCGGATGCATCAACGAAGATCTGCGGCTTGGACTGGAAACTCTCCATAAGGGTTTCACCCATGTTGGTGAACCCTACAGTATCTACTCCGTCCCCTATGACCTTATATACCTGTTGAATCAAAATAGCTCCCAATTTATCCATCTTGTCTATTACATTAGCAATATCAATGATTAGGACTAAATATGTAGTACTCTTCTACCTCTAGAATAGATTAACTCCTTAGATTTCTGGCACTCTCACATCTATACAAATCTATATCATTAAATTCGGTAATGCCAGAACCATAATGGTGTGCACTTTATAATCACGTATCTCTCTTATAATAAACTGATCTTTGTCAATCTCTTACCCTACCATAATACGTACTACCAGTGGTGTGCGATCTGGACTGAGTATATTTTCCCCATATATGGGTTAAATCTATGACACACTAATGTCTACCATGTTTTAGTCTAAAAGTTAAAGCTACCATTTGTAATCTATTATGAACTAGTGCCTACTCGACCAGCTACCCACATCACTTTCTCTCACTCGATGAAAAACAAACTGGCCATCAAAAAAAATGGAATAGCTTGATATCAGTACTGATCTACGTTTTATTGATCTTCTGCATCTCAGCTATCAAAAATTCAATATCTAAAGAATTTTTTGATGGAAGAAATTCTCGACCATGCAATACTATAGAAGGAATACTGGTAGATATGTTCACAAAAACCCATTCGATGATCACATTAGTCACTGGTTCTCAACCATCCCACAACCGACCCTGTGGATACATCTTTTTCAACTCTATCTTTTTGGTAGCATAGAACTCATAGGCTAGTGCCTGACTGTATTAGACTAAATCTCTATTTATTAGTTCAAAGTAATACTACCTAAATTTTTTTCCAAACACAAGCATCTCAGCTATGCTAGTAGTTGTCAAAATTGGCTCCATATATATACCCTACTTTGGGTTTTTGGTGAAGGGTTTGAAGGTTATATCTTAACCATATAATTCTTGCATTTTAGAATACCTCTACAATTCAACAATGGGCATCAGAGAAATCTTTTTGGACAGTAGAGTAGGAGGTTCTTATGGTGATGGAATCTTAATTGTTATATTGCTCTCCTTGCTCTCACTCTTATTTCTACATTTAGACCCATTATTATCATCAAACCCCTTTTCATTATTCTCTTCATAAAAGATGGATCCCCCCTTAGCTACATCCTCACCATTATTTTTTCATTACAATCACTATCTTTCTTAGATTGGGATAATGAATGGGGTGGTGGGATTCTAGGTTTCTTCATTCTCAGTGTAGTCTTGGGTGGTGTGACCTCCTATAAGGTTGATTTTGCAACATGAGGCTGCATTTCCCTTGGCTCCACTTATCCATCCATTGGATATTCCTCTATTAAGCCACTTCATGACTCAGTGTCCTTATTTATAAGCTTATAATTGGCTTTTGGGGTAGGATTTTTCAGGGGTTGCTTCTTTAATGATTATTTCTTTGTCGAATCATCATATGGAACCATAGGTACCTATTGAAACAAACCCATTAGGTATTCCTAAGTAAGGGAAATAGAAACAAAAGATTTGGTGTCAATGTGGCATGAACTGGACACCCTATGACTCTAGGGTACGAGTCATACACACTAGTCATGAGTCATTATGAGACACGTGATTTGGATGAATGTTTAATAAGTATTCATTGGTAAAGAAATGAGTCCTCCTTAGAAGTTGTAATGTTAGATTACGACTCGTTTCCAACAATTATTATTTGACCAAAAATACTTTGTTGATGCAATACCATTCTAGTTATTAAGATTTCATAAGATGAGTCGTAGAGTGTGACTAGGACTCATGATATGAATCATGATATTACAAGAAGCCCAAATCCCTTTGGTATCCATGCTCCTAGTGGTTATGAGTAAAGTAACAACTCATTAGGTGACCCTACGAGGCGTTATGAGAAATATGACCACTAGAATGTGGGTGATCAAGGGGTTGGGTTCCTTGAACATACCCCCAACACGATATCACACATGTTAATGATCCTTAACAATTCATACTTTATCCCTAATAAAAAATTTATAGCACAAAGTCCATGTTTACTCTGATTATTACCTTACGTTCCAAATTTCTCATGGGTAGGGCTTGGCTATTTTTACGCACACATTTTTCAATCAATAAACCCAAGCAACTCTTACACATTGAAGCACCAACATAGTATATAGAAATTTAAGCACAAAATACTTAATTGTTTACTTGACTTGGATTTCTTAAGAACTTAGCTTAAATAATTTTGTTCCCTAACTATTGAGATTTTCAACTTTAGGAGATGATGACTATTTAATTTTTATTTGAAGGGATGAAGTTGGAGTTTTATTATGGTATGTTGGTTTATTAGGTGAATGGAGGGATCCATAGATTCAAATAATAGGAATAATAATCATTTGGTATTTTTTCTTAATATATACCATGTGAATAAGATTGGGTCGACCCGTTAGGCCTGCAATACCGGGCCTGGTCACAAGTCAATTTAATTTTTTTACCCTATGACTATGGGTTGTAGGTTCCCCCCATGAGGATTATAACCTTACGTGGGTCTACATTCATTATGACTTAAGGTAACTAGTCGTAGTCATTAACTATGACTCATTTTGAAAGTTGTGATAACGGTAAAGAATAAATACCTAAGGGTGGCCTGAGTTTTAGCACCCTACAATTCTAGTGACACATTGTGAAATACTAGCATGATTCATGAAATGGGTCATAGGTCCTACCACCAAAAAATATCCTGGCCTTTTCCTGAAATCTCTTGTCTTGCACACTGAACACATAAGTTACCCTATAATTAAATAAGTACAGAAAATGGGTCGCCTCCTACACAACGGTTGATTTAATGTTGCTGCATGACATGGCTAGGTTGGATACTAAAATTTCTCCAACCAGCCTTATGGGTTGCCTCACATATAGCTACTGATTTATTATTGTGGCACGACACAATTGCCTTGGTTACTCTGACTTCAACATGTCTCAAATCATCAATCACTTTCACCTCACCAGTGTTTCCTATGTAGTGCTTCACCTTTTTCCCATTCACCTTGAATGAGGCTTCACCATCATGCTTCATCTCTATAGCACCATATGGGAACACCCTCACCATTGTGAACGGTCCATACCACCTAAACTTTAACTTTCCAAGAAACATGAAAAGTCTTGAATTATGCAACAAAACTAGATCACCACGGTCAAACACTCTTTTCTCAATTTTTCTGTCATGATACAACTTTATGTTCTCTTTGTATAGAGCATAAATTTCATAATCCAAGAGTCACAATTCATCAAACTCATTCAATTTGATCATCCTCAACTTTGTTGCATCATGCCTCTAAAAAATTATCTTTTTTCATGCCCATTATGCCTTGTGCTCAAGTTTATAAGGCAAGTGACATGCCTTGCCATACCCAAGAAGATATGGAGAAGCATCAATAAATGTCTTTTAGGATGTCCGATAGGCCTATAATGCATCATTACCTTACTTAACCAATCAGCCCTGTTGGCATTCATAGTCTTCACCAATATGGACTTTATATCTCTATTGGATACCTTAACCTATCCTCTCATCTAAGGATGGTAAGGTGTTGTCACCTTATGCTTCACATCATATTTTTCAAGTAGACTCTTCAACAAGAATTTATAAAAATGTGGCCCATCATCACTAATTATTACACGTGGAGTGCCAAATCAAGAGAAGATGTGTTTTTTAGATAGTCAATGACACTTTTGCCTTAATTATTGGGGAGCACAGCTGCTTCCATAAATTTTTATACATAGTCCACCGCCACAAAAATATATTTCATACCATATGATCTCATGAAAGGACCCATGAAGTCAATCCCCAATACATCAAATAGCTCAAATATCAAAATTGGAGTGAAGGGGAATTCATGGCACCCTAAAATATTACCTTAACATTGACATTGGTCACAGGTGAGTTTCAAAGTCGTGATCATCCTTGTAGATTGTAGGATAATAATACCCATACTGAAAGATTCTGTGGGCTATGCAATTTCCTCCATGGTAACCCCTAAAAGGTAAAGTATGACAAGCCTCAAGAATACTCATAATCTCTACCCCCATGATGTAACTACAAATCACACCATCTGCATAAATCCTAAATA
>JAPEIP010000006.1:156758779-156770369 GCA_026120095.1 Capsicum chinense | reverse complement strand
AAATATGTAATCTAAATAGTAAAATAGTAATAACTGAATAACTTATAAGTTTATGATATGGTCAAGAAAATATGAAACTGAATTACTGAGTTGATTACGGGACTAAGAATGTGGGTGCTATCATTTAACCGACATGCCCCAATATGAGCAAATTGGGGTCCAACCTGTGACCCTAGTTGGAAGGGTGTCAATACCATGCCATGGGTACTATAACTGGCAGTGTGGAGCCACTGATGCACTATCTCCAAGGACTAAGGATGTCAAGCCTAAATTGATGGATGACCCCTGGGAGGTAGACAAGCCCGAACTGACACGTGACTCTAGTTCTAGAATATAGAGGCTGCTACTAACAAATATTCCTAACTGACGGGGAACCCTCAATCCTTGCACTCACTCGGTGCTATATCCTACTCCCAACTGAATAGTATATCGTACTATTCTATGTTTTACATATTATGACAATTGACTCAACTGATAACGCTCATAACATATCTAAAAAATATTCTAAAGATACTGAGACCAAGTAAAAAACTATGTTTTAGGGTATTCATAAACCCCAATAATTGATAACAATAATAGCAAATAGTACTAAAACATAGGTTCATAATGTGGCAACATTTGTCTAAAATTCATTCTTGTAGCCATTTCTTCAAACACTTGATATTCATAGTTTAAGCTAGGCATACGAATAGTTTAAAACTTGTAGTAATAGTAAGATTTCAATAGAAACATAACTAATTATGATTTAAATTAGCAAATAACATTATTGATACATGGGAGTTCAATAACAATAAAAATTTCTTGGAAACATGATATAAACTTGAGATTCATGGAAATTTATGGACAACTTAAAGAAAACAAGTAAAACTCATGACTTTAAACTTAACGTTAGGAGCTTAGACTCCATGGTTGAAAAGGGCCTATGCATGAACACTGAACATACCTTAATTGATGAATTCTCGAAAGTTATGGAGAGATTTATTGTAATTTGAACTTGAATGTTAAAGGGTCTAGGGTTTGTTCTTCAAAGGAGAATGCTTTTGATTATGAGAGAATTATGATAGATGAGGCAATAATGTTTTTTTGGGACCAAAATCCTATCTTAAAGTGAGGAAAAAAGACTAAAATATCCCCTAGACTAGGGATTAAATAAGTTAAAAAATCCCAAATAAAGCGATAGACGTGTGATTCATCAATGGAGACGATGCGATTATTGATGCGTTGCATCATTGATGATGACGTGATATCCAATATGACGCATCCTGATCGTGTTGGGTTGCTTTTTTTGTTATCCAAACGCGAATCAAATGATGTCCAAAAATTCCTAACCTCACTCGAGATGACCGATTGGTAACCCTAATCATAAATAAGTTTAAAAATTAACAATATAAGGATGGGAAGATAAAATATAAAACCATTTAAATATCAAGGACAGTAATAATATTAATTGTCAGCACTTATTGAAATTTTCTAAGTCTGGGACATCTTTTGGCATGCTATATGGGGTCGAATGGTGCTAGGACTTTATGGGGTCTTATATCTTTATGGTATTGAAATGAACTTTAGGGAATCCTAGGAAGTAAATTAAAGTATATCACCATGATTAGGGAATTCCAAGGACCTTAGGCACCATGATATGGGCGTGGCATGCACCTATGTCAAATCGACAACTTATGTCCTCCTATAAATAAGACTCTTAAACATTATGTTTGACACCTTGGAAAACCATGGGACTTTGAGGGAGGATGGAAAACACTTAAAATAGGTTTTAATTCCATTAAGTTTGTTATGTTATGGATTTTAAAATGTATTCAATCATTTCAATTACAATTATGCTCATGAGCGGCTAAACAACCTTTTTTGGGGTTAAGGTCAAGAACATAAGTATTATTGTTATGAATTGATTTGGTTATTGGTTTTTTATTTATCCTTATTTTTACTATTTTTAGGATTCACTACCCTTAGCATATATGCATCATCTTCTTGTTAGCCCGAAAGGAAGAACAAGTGGATAGAAAATGGGACAAAGAGAATAAAATTGTAATCTTCTAATTGAATGAAGATATAATTTTCGTATAAGATAGCAATATACCTAAGTGACCTATTCGGTTAACTTACAGGATTATTTATAAATGCATTTAACTTAGTTCTCGTATCCCTGCTCAATAATGTAGTTATAAGGGTAAGTTAGATTGGTGATTAGAGGCTCAAAGACCCTGATCATAAAATCAACCTCGTCAATCAACAACCAAGATAATTGACCTAACTAATAAAATTAAATAGAGTAGTATTATTGTTTATAGTGCCTTAACCCTTAGCTTTATCCCATTTATTGTTCAACCCTTCAATTTACCGCATTGTTAAGTTTACTTTAGTTTTAACTTCCAACTCTTTTGATTAACTTTGCACCAATTTAGTATTCATAGTTGAACTTGAATTATATAGTTGTTAACATAATTCCTTGTGGGATCAATATTTGGGTTTTATAAGGCCACTATATTACTTTGTGAGATCACATACACTTGCGTGTGTGCTTGGGCGCCACATAAAGTCCGTGAAAAGTTGAAGGAACTAATAGTGCATTTAATAGTGAATGCTTTTGGGTCCTCCTTATTATCTACTAACGATATGAAGTCCACAACACTACCATGGTGTACATTGTTAGCAGGCTTGAAACACACCATCTGCTTCTTAGTAACAAAGTATTTCATGAACTTCACATAGCAAGGAATTTTCTTTAATGCCTTAACAATAGGAATATTGACAAATAGTTCCTTCAAAATTGAGAGGAATTTCTAATTTTTACCTTTTTCTTGTTTCTTTTTCAGCCTTTGAGGAAAAGGTGGGTGAGGTCTTTGAATAGTGCTCAATATTGGCTCATCAGACTTTCCTTTCCCCTTCTTTTTATCACCAATATGTGAAACACTTATCAATTATTCAAATTCTACAATAATTTTATCATCAACATCTATCTCATCAACATTATTCATTGTTTTTTTAGCAGAAATAGGGGATCCATGGTGGGTTTACCACTACAAATAGTAATAGAATGAAAATGACTATTATCTTTTAGATTTTTTACTGTATTACTGGGAAGAGTGCTAGACTGCCTCTAATGTAATATGTATGATATTTGGTCAAACTGGTGCTCTAGTTGTTTTATCATAGTATAATGCGACTCAACTCTCTGGTTCAATCTTGATATGTCTACTTTAATCTCCTTAAGGTATCACTCCTAACTCTTTTGGCATTTCAATAGCTTGGAAAATATTTCTTCCATTCTCAACTCGGTGTCATGACTGGCTAATGGAGCATATTTGTCACTCTTCTCTTTATAGTCCTTTTTACGCCTTCAATCACCATTTCGCTCCCTATTTCTATCTTAATATCTATTACCATAATAGTTCCAACCTTAATTCCCTTGATCTTTGACTAGGAAACCCTACACTTCTCGATCCATATACTTAGCTTTCTCATCCATATTAGATTAATAAGATTTAGAAGCAGACCTCTATGTCCCTACCGCATTCACTTTTTTAGAATTCATCATTCCAAATTATTTTGTAAGTAACCCAATCTGTATTTTAAGCTATGTAACTTCTTGTTCTACAAACTCATGACCAAACCTGTAGTCACTAGCAGCTCCAATAGCATTTTTATAAGCTCCCTGATCAACCTTCAGAGTATGCCATCTATGTTTAGTAATAGAAATCTCATCTAACATTTCCCATGACATCTCCAAGTGCAGACGCATAAATGTGCCTCTATATTTTGTGTACGCAATATCCCTAGAAATTATAGTCTGGGATCTATTTAATATCTCAAGAAAATTAGATGATAGAATCCGGTGATTAGGCACCATGGTTAACTTGTTTTCTAATCAAAACATGCCTCAAACATGGACTCCATGGGCAACTACTTGAAGTTGTAAATATCATCTTCTAGCTATAGCATCCTGGCAGGGGAAAAATGGTTCAAACACTATTTATGAAACTTGTTCCAAGGTGTAATTGAGCATTTAAGAAGTTCCCCCAACCACAATGATACTTTACTGATAATTGTAAATGGGAACAACCTCAATCTCAGAGTTTACTGATCCACCCCCAGAATAGTATACGAAGTACAGATCCCAGTAAAATTTGCTAGATGCATATTCGCATCAACTATTGACAAACCTTAAAATACACCCTTTAAATTCAGCAGTTAGATGATTGCACTGGTAATGTCAAACTTCACATTTTAAGGTAATGTAGGAGGAATAATGGCTCATTTCTCAGCAGACTTAACATATCCCATATCCTTATTTTCAACATATGGCGGTAGATACTGATAAGTTGGGATCACTCGAGCTCTGCCAACTTGTACTCTATCTCGATCACCATCGAGTGCTACTCGATGAACAACTATTAGTCTTAGCCATGCCAACTTAGCCTGTTGAGCCAACCAAGCTTCCTCAGCCTGCCATCTCTTGTTAGCAGCTTATTATAACATCAACTCTATCTATCTATCTGAAATATTCTATGTATAACTAAGAGCAAGATGAGGTACAATATAGGGGTCATCTTCAAGACCTTCTAAATTGCCTACCCATATTAGTTTGCTTATTGTACGATTAGGCTATAATAGTATTTTTGGTTCAAGATTCAATGGTAGTAAAGGATTAACTTTACTCCTAGTGTTAGGCATACACCAACATATCCCCAACTAATAATAGAAAATAGAAACCCAAAACATCAGTAAATTCAATTAACAACTAAATACCGTATTCCTCGGCAATGACACCATAATTTGATGTCTCCCAAAACTACACTCCAAAGAAGTATGCAATGTTTGATGTCAACTATAGTAACAAAAACTAGACTGGGTTCGAACACACAGGGAATGCATGGAATTATTTCTCGAACTAGAAAAAATTATGGGCAGTACGAAAACATAAATTGGGGGATTTCCAAATCATAGTAACACGTCACCAAATCTAAGTACTTGAGGTTATAAATAATAGAAGATGAGCACTAGGAAAATGTTCCCCTAGCTTCTAACTATGTAAGGTTCTCATGTTCAATTCACTTATCCCACTACACTATATGCAAAGTCTTACAAGCTTAGTATTATCAACCATCTTGTAAACACGTTGATAAATCTCAACCTTTACCTTTTGAGTCATAGGCCATTGCCGTACTATCCCTTTTCTTTGATCCCAGAACAACTATCACCCTTTTTGTATCAAGTTGATTAGATGAGGTTGATAGCCTGGAATCACTATCATAATACTCCTTTCCTAATATTGAACTCCCTCATGAAGATGGTTTCGAACATAGGCAATTCTTAAGATTCTGTAGTAGCTTAGGAAATAATTAATATGATGAAGATTATAATACACACAACAAAAACAATCTAGATAAATCTCCCACTTCTCCTTTATTTTTAATCAACTAGGATTCCTACAATCCTAGTTAAGGAATTTAGCCGCTCATGGTTATACAAAAATTCATGGCAATCGCTGAAGAAAACATGGAACTAATTACACAAGAATGACAAGAATAAAATACAAATTCTTTAATTGATTATAAATTGAAAACCCAAGAATAAAAGTATCGAATAACATAGAGTTAATGTACGTGAAAAAATATCAAAAGTGCGCAACCTAATAAAAGAATAACCCAAGGGTATTTACAATATCCCAAAATAATAAAAGATACCTCATTAAAAAAATAGGAAAACTATGTCGGCAGTGGTCACTCTTCTGGCAATGAGTCATTAGAACTGGTCTCCATTCATTGCCTGTAGTCGTAGCTCTTTTCTATCTTCATTTATCATGCCTCATCTCGTATCATTATGAGTCATATGCTGCTAGTCTTAGTCATTCTAGTGAATATACTCTTTCAAGGTTGTTGAGTTGTTATAAATATGAATCTTTCCTATGATTTGTAGCCTGAACTTATGATTCATGGTCTGCACTCGTTACCACTGGAGCATTATTTTTCAATACTTAGGACTTTCATCCACTGTTCCCAGTACAACTTCACACCACGACTTGTAGTCACTCTTTATGAGTTGCAGTCTATCTTTACTTAACTTTTTTCTTAGATTTTTCCATGGTAAACCTCACAAGCCTGACTACGAGTTGTAAGGTGACTTAACGACTTGTAGCCTAACTAGCCCTCAATTTATCAAAGATTTTTCTTTAATTTTTCATTCTAGTCTACTTCAAATTTAATTTGCCTAACATACCTACAAAAAACACATCATATTTAATGAAATAACCAAATTCAAGCATAATTTCACCATTTTAAGCATCAAATTTCCAAGCTACCATGGCACATCATAAAACATTAGCTCTAGAAGCTCACCCTATCTACATACTCCAATCGATAGTAACATAAAGGGCAATGACAGTAGCTAGTACAAAGATCTACAATTTAAATGGTACAATAGTGTAGTATGAGTACTTAAGTTGTTAATACTTAGTAGGAATCATGGTTTGACTAAGCTAAATTATAATATAAATACAATAAGATGCGAGATAATAAGATAAGGCGGGGAAAAGGCAAACCTGGAGGTAATAATACAAATACTGAAAGTAAAAATATGAGTAAACAATATCAAGAGAACGTAATTATCTATAGCATAACTAGTCCCTCAGAAACACAAGGGATGTAAGCAACAACAAATAATCCATAACCATCATAAATGATATCTCAATGCTGCCTCAAATTGGTAATAGTATCTTACAGGCTAGATATAAAGTGGGAGTAATATCATGGATACTGTACTTGAACCAAAAGTAATATCATCATAGATACAAGACTTGAACTGGCCTTAAAATCATAATTTATAGGACCTGAGCCAAAATTTAATAATTTATTTGATTAGATCCATTCTTAACATGTCCCAAGTTCAAGCCTAGAATAAGTCATGATACGTATAAATCCTCTTCGAGCTCAAATATATAAATATGGTAACTTAATAAGGCCTATTGAGTCTAAGATAAGCTAATTATTATCTTGACCTAAAGTGGGCTAAGGGGGCCCACCTCTAGCCTAAAGAGTATGTTCTAAAGAAATTACTACAATAGTAGGATAAGGTCCCAAAATCCCTATACGAGGGTAAAATAATACTAATTATGACCTAAGATACTAATTCAACCTAAAGAATGACTTTTTAAGTCAAATATGCCTAACTATGGTTCACTAACTGGCTAAATAATCTATAATTGCTAAATATTTCGTCGTCATAAATCCTATCCAAAAACTACCATAATATCATACCAATACTATAATTAATCTCAGTAAATAGAATATTAAGCCTATCCTACTTGGGTGCAAAATAAATGCTAATAAAGTCTGCTATGTTAGAGATTTCCCCTCGTGAAAAACTTCTACATGATTCTTGTAATACCCCATACTTTTTCCTGGATAATTTCATCTCAAGATTGTATAGTATTAGCGTCTAAAGTGAAGGATAATTATTCCATGAGGATTTTTCAAGATTTTTACTTTTTGTCAGATGAAAAATTCAATAAGCTTTCTATCGATATAAGATTTGCCCAAATCTGATAACTACGTTAGAAGTTACGACTATTTCAAGTTCCCATCAGAAAAAAATGCCATATTAGTCAGTGGCGCATTGCTCCACAAGAGGAAATGGCATTTGGAAAATTTTAGTATGTGTCTGCAATTATAGTGCATCGAGCCAAGGCCCAAATTCAGAATTGTCCTTTTTCCAGTGTCTTAACGTGATTTCCTCTACGTCGCACCAAAGTTCCAGGTCACAAAATCTGGGAAAATACGATGGCTCCACATTGCACCATCCCTAAATTTCCCACTTGTCTACTTCCAGTGACACGACATGATAACGCCGCATCGCGCCAGTGGCCCATTTTAGGAAATTTTTACTAAAATTAAATGATACGTCCAGGGTTAAAACGATAAATTTCCTACCACTATTTAAACCAAATAATACATGATTTATTGGTTCTTCACCTAAAATATACTATTTTCTCTCAACTATCTCTCAAGAACAAGCTAGGGTTTCTACTGGGGATTCAAATTCAAGAAGATTTCACCATCAATCCTCATGAAATCATGAATCAAGGTATGCATAGTTTTCATTCATGGACTCTTTTCGTCCATGAATTCCAAGAATCTCTTTTCTAAGTTTAAGTTTACAGATTTCTTTATGAATTTCATATTGGGTTTGTTTTGTTTATGTTGAGAATGATCAGTTGAATTCAAATCAATGTTGGGTGATCAGTTTTATTTTGAATTGATTTCTATAGACATATATTCATGTGAACCTATGAATAAACCCTAGATGATGAAATTAAAGATAAATCATAATGATTAATTATTGTATAATGTTGTCTACATGTGTTATGCCTATCATGTGTTCGATTAAATGCCTAGATGAAGAAAGAATTCCCAACTAGTATTATATCATGAAATCCCCATGTATGTACAAGTTATGCCTATCACATGTTTTGATGGAATGCTTCTATAAATGTATTACAGATTATGATGTTAGTTATATGTTCAAGTAAGTTATCCTTGGTCAGTTTCCTTCAATCGAGTCCTGGGGGTACTTGTACCCTAAACATTAGTTGTGTACCTAGAGTCATGTAATGTTTTCAAGATACTCTTAGTCAAGCTATGAATCCTTAGACTTCAGATAGTCTTATGACTCAGGAAAAATCTCCATGATCTTATGACTTATTCAGTTGTCAGATATTTGTAGTATTCCGTCAGTCAACGAAACTTAGTAACTCAGTCCATGTTTAGTTTAGTAAATTATGATCAGCGTCTATTCAAATGGAAGTTGAAATTAGCACGAACCTAAGGATAGGAACTCACGTATTATGTGTGGGTGTGATTCTTAGAAGCAATCCTTGCATTCCAGAACAATGTATCCAACATAGGTTGAGACATCATAGCCTGTTATATGAGGGTAGATGAGGTGGATAATCCTGCTATATGAGGGTTCCCACCATTCTCACTAGAGTTACCTGTTATATTAGAGTCACTCAGATGTTGTCCAAACCAGTGGAATGGTATTGACATCCTTCCAATCAAGGCATAGATTGGACCCCAATTCAGCTATAATACATTATTTGGGGCATGTTGGTTAGATGACTACCTATCATAGTCTTTGTATCAATCTAAGTAAAAGATCTTAGATAGTTCTTTAGAATTAAGGGCAGTCAGATATAGTCAACTCAGACATAGTACGGAACTCAGATAGTTCCATTAGATTGAGGACTGTTAGATATAATCGTTCATGTTATTAGTTATATTCACATTTAATAATCATGTTATCACAGTATTAGAGTCAGTTGTTATGTCCTATGCATATATTCTCACACTCATGATAGTTAGTTAGTTATTATTATTGTTCATGCATATGAACCCAATTCATTCAGCCTACCTCACATGTATACCGGTATATTCAAAGTATTGATGTATTTGTGCTATTGTGTCTTATACCATAGGTTCATAGACATGAGCTCCAGATTAGCAGTAGATTCTAGTTTCAGTAGTTAGAGTTAGAAGTGAGTCCTCATCATTCGAGGACCTAATTATTCCCTATTATCTCATTAACGAGTTTATTAGTTGAAGTTAGTTAGGGAAATGTCCCATAAACTTCTTACTTTGAGTGTTCAGTTAGTTAGAGGCTTTCTAGGCTAACATATTTCAGACTTCAGTATTTTCAGTTTCATTTTTTTTGGTAATTCATAACCTAGTTAGATGTTATGTTTTACTCCTATTATGTGAACCTTATGTCCGTTCAGTTTATGTTTCCACATTATTCAATATTTTATTCAGTACACAAGTACAAATATCAATCATGGGTTAGCTTGTGGTCCTTTGGGTCATGAGCACCATGTAGCATTTTGGCTCAGCAAATTGGGGTGTTAGAAACTTTGTATCAGAGCCTAAGGTTCAATAGAGTCTTAGGAAGTCTAAAAGCCACATCTAGTAGAGTCTTGTGCATGGGTGTGTTGTGCACTACATTTATGTGTAAGAGGCTATGAGATATTTTGTAATAATTTCCCTTCTTTCAGTATTCATATCATGCCAGTGAGCATAATCACAAGTCAAGCTCTCACTCTAATCCGCTTCTTCTATTTATTTTAGAATATGCCTCCTAAGAGAAGAAATCAGTTAGCCCCTCAGTCCGTAAAACCTTTGGGCGATCATGTTTCTCATGCAGAGTTCAGGACCACATTTACCACTCTTGCTCAGTCAATAGCTACACATAATAAGCAAGTAACTATTATTTCAGCCAACGCAGTGGCCAATTAAGCTGCAGCCAAGATTCAAGATTTCACTTAAATGAATCCTTCATTCTTTCTCGGGTCTAAGAAAGAGGAGGACCCTTAGAAATTCCTTGATCAAGTGCAAAAGGTGACTTATATCATAGGGGTGACTACTGTTGAGAGTGATGACATAGCTGCATATCAGTTTTAGGATGTTCCACACAGTTAGTTCAAGTAGTGGAAGGTAGAGAGGGAAGATGGTATAGGGCCAGTTGAGTGGGAGGAGTTTGCGTCTGCTTTCCTCGATAGATTCTTTCCCGTAGAACTTAGGCAAGCTAAGGTGTTAGAATTCATCAACCTTAGGAAGGGAAATATGATAGTGAAAGAGTATTCTCTTAAGTTTACTCAATTAGCCAGATATGCCCCTTATGTTGTTGCAGATAGCAGGCAAGGATGAGTAAGTTCATTTCAGGGGTGAAAGCACGGTTAATGAGTGCAGATCTTCCATGATGAATAGTGACATGACTTTAGCCAGGCTTATCACTCATGCTCAGCTGATTGAGGATCAAAAGATTAGGATGAAGGAAAAGCAAAATAAGAAAGCTAGGATAGTTAGCTCAAGTTTTAGCCAGCCTAAATCAGAAGAATAAATCCATTCTCAGTTTCATCCTAAATCATTAGTTCTAGCTCCTTCTTTAGCCAGTGCTCTAATTCTTAAATTCAGAGAAGGTAACAAAGATAGAGCGCCAGGCTCTAAGACTCGGGACAGTGTTAGCAGTGCCCACACTCATTCTTTTTTCCAAACTTATGTCAAGCACTATCAGGGTATTTGCAGAGCTGGTAGTGGTATTTGTTTTGGGTATGGCTAGCCAGGCCACAGAGCCAGAGACTGTCCTCAGCTAGTTCCTCAGGGTCAAAAGAATCACTCCTCAGTTAAGTCTGATCACCCAAATCAGCAGGGTGCCACCTTCAGTGCTACTAGTGGGAAATACCCAAATTATCTCTATGCTCTTAAGTCTCAACAAGAACAGGAAAATTCTCCTAATATAGTTAGTGGTACGTTACAAATCTTTCATGTTCCTGTTTATGCTTTGCTAGATCCAGGAGATTTTTTGTTTTTTGTTACTCCCTATATAGCTATTGATTTAGAAATCAGTCCTAAAATTCTACCAGAGCCCTTCTTAGTCTCTACCCTGGTGGGAAAAACCATCATAGGCCGGCAGGTATACAGGAACTACCCGGTTATGATATTTTAGAAAGTCACCTCAACAGACTTAGTTAAATTATAGATGATTGATTTTGATGTCATTCTTGTCATGGATTGGATTCATTCCTGCT
>JAPEIP010000006.1:156731616-156758679 GCA_026120095.1 Capsicum chinense | reverse complement strand
CCTCAGCTAGTTCCTCAGGGTCAAAAGAATCACTCCTCAGTTAAGTCTGATCACCCAAATCAGCAGGGTGCCACCTTCAGTGCTACTAGTGGGAAATACCCAAATTATCTCTATGCTCTTAAGTCTCAACAAGAACAGGAAAATTCTCCTAATATAGTTAGTGGTACGTTACAAATCTTTCATGTTCCTGTTTATGCTTTGCTAGATCCAGGAGATTTTTTGTTTTTTGTTACTCCCTATATAGCTATTGATTTAGAAATCAGTCCTAAAATTCTACCAGAGCCCTTCTTAGTCTCTACCCTGGTGGGAAAAACCATCATAGGCCGGCAGGTATACAGGAACTACCCGGTTATGATATTTTAGAAAGTCACCTCAACAGACTTAGTTAAATTATAGATGATTGATTTTGATGTCATTCTTGTCATGGATTGGATTCATTCCTGCTATACCATAGTTTAATGCAGAAATAGAATAGTTTAGTTTCAATTCCCAAATGAACCCGTCCTTTTGTGGAAAGGCATTGTATCCACTTTGAGGGGTTAGTTTTTTCCTACCTTCGAGCAAGGAAAATAATATCTAAAAGATGTGTCTATCATCTCGTTCAAGTTAAGGACACTAATTTCAAAACTCCTAACCTTGAATCAGTCCCAGTAGTGAATGAATATTCAGATTTCTTTCCCAAAGATCTTCCAGGAATTCCTCCTGAAAGGGAAATAGACTTTGGCATTGATCTTCTTCTAAATACTCAGCCTATCTCTATTCCGCCATATAGAATAGCACCAGTAGAACTCAGAGAACTAAAAAAACAATTGAAGTATCTCTTAGAGAAGGGATTCATCAGGCCTAACATTTCCTCATGGGGCGCTCAAGTATTATTAGTGCGCAAGAAAGATGTCTCTCTTAGAATATGTATAGACAACCGTCAACTGAATAAGGTCATGGTAAAGCACAAGTATCCTATTCCCAGAATCGATGACTTATTTGACCAACTTTAGGGTGTAAGTGATTTCTTTAAGATAGATCTCAGATCTGGATATCATCATCTCAAAGTTAGGGAATGTGACATTCCAAAAATAGCTTCTAAAATTCACTATGGTCACTTTAAATTTCTAGTCATATCATATGGTCTTACCAATGCCGCAGTAGCTTTCATGGACTTGATGACCCGTGTGTTCAAGAAGTACTTGTACATATTCATCATAGTCTTCATAGATGATATTTTGGTTTATTCCCACAGTGAGCGTGATTATGCAGACCATCTCAGGATTGTACTTTAGGCTCTCAGAGATCATCATCTATTTTCCAAATTTAGTAAGTGTAAATTTTGGCTTAGGTCAGTATCATTCCTTGGTCACATTGTTTCCGGTGATGGCACTAGAGTTGATCCTCAAAAGACCAAAGAAGTAAGAAACTGGCCAAGACCTGTCTCTCCATCAGATATCAAGAGCTTCTTGGGTTTGGCTAGCTATTACAGATGGTTGGTTAAAGGATTTTCATCTCTTGAATCCCCTATGTCCAGATTACCTCAAATGAAATTCAAGTTTCAGTGGTCAGACCCTTGCGAGAAGAATTTTCAAGAGTTGAAGACTCGACTTGCCTCAGCCCCAGTCTTAGCTCTTTCAGATGGTTCAGATGGGTTCATGTTGTATTGTGATGCATCCAGAGTAGGTTTGGGTTGTGTCTTCATGAAACATGGTTAGATCATATCCTACGCCTCCAAACAACTTAAAGCCATGATAGGAAATATCCTACTCATATTCTTGAGTTAGCATCCGTAGTCTTTTCCTTGATGATTTGGAGGCATTATCTCAACAGAGTTCATGTAGATATCTTCACAGATCATAAGAGTATTCAATGTGTATTTTCTCAAAAAGATCTCAATCTTCGTCATAAAAGACGATTAGAGCTCTTAAAAGTTTATGATGTGAGTTTACTCTATCATCTAGGCAACGCCAACATAGTTACCGACGCTCTCAGTAGACTATCCATGGGTAGTGTTTCTCATGTTGAGGATAGTAAGAAGAAGTTAGCTCAGGAAGTCTATTAGCTTTCCAGACTGGGTATTCGCTTAGTCGATATAGATCATGGTGATATATGGGTTCAGAGTAATTTAGAATCAGCTTTAGTTTCTGAGGTGAATGAAAAGCAAGATAGATATTCCATCCTTGTCAAGTTGAAAGATTCAGTTCAGGATCAAAAAGTAGAGGTTCTCTCCCAAGGGGCAAATGTTGTCCTTCATTGCCAGGGGCATCTCTGTGTTCCTGGAGTAGATGACTTAAGGCAATAAATTCTTGCAGTATCATATGGTGCACATTACACTATTCATCAAGGGACCACAAAGATGTACCGCGACTTGTGGGAGATCTATTGGTGGAGTAGGATGAAGAGAGATGTTGTAGGGTTTGTTGCTAAGTGCTCTACATGATGCAAGTTAAGATAGAGAATCAGAAGCCTAGTGGGTCCATGTAGGAGTTCACTATTCCTACTTGGAAGTGAGAAGTTGTGAACATGGACTTCATGATAGGTTTGCCTCGAAATCATCATCAGTACAATTTAGTTTTGGTCATTGTAGATAGAATGACCAAATCAGCTTATTTCCTTTTAGTTCAAACCTCTTATTCATCCAAGGATTATGCCAAGATCTACATCAAGGAGCTTGTCAGATTACACAGTATTTTGTTGTCTATTATGTCAAACAGAGGTACCCAGTTCACCTCTCACTTACGGAAAGCATTCCCAAAAAGTCTTAGTCCCCAAACTCATCTTAGTACAACCTTTTATCCTCAGACAGATATTCATGCAGAAAGGACAATTTATACCTTCAAAGATATGCTAAGAGCATGTGCAATTGATTTCAAGGGAAGTTGGGATGATCACTTTCTTTTGATTTAATTTGCATACAATAACAGCTATTATTCCAGTATTTGGATGGCTCTATTCGAAGCTCTATATGGTAGGAGATGTAGATATCTAATTGGTTGGTTCAAAGTTAGTGAGGCCTCAATAATAGGGCCTAACTTAGTATTTGATGCCTTAGAAAAAGTCCAATTGATTAGAGAAAGACTACGAGCTGGTCAGAGCCAACAGAAGTCTGATGTAGATGTTCGTAGAAAAATCTCTATTTTGAGATTAGTTACTATGTCTATCTAATGATCTCTCCCATAAAGGGAGTGAAGCGGTTCGGCAAGAAAGGGAAACTTAGTCCCCAATACGTCGGTCCCTTCACAATTCTAAGTCATTTTGGCAAGGTTGCTCATGAACTCAAATTTCCTTCAAATTTAGCCTCAGTTCATCCAGTCTTTCATGTATCTTAGCTCAAGAAGTGCATAGGTGACCCATCAATTGTAGTCCCTATGCAGAGCATTGAGGGTCAGAACAGTCTCTCTTATGAAAAGATTTCGGTCAAAAATTTAGACTATCAAACTTGTAGATTGAGGAACAAAGAAGTCCCTCTAGTTAAAGTTCTTTGGTGAAATCAGTTCGTCGAGGTAGCTACATGGGAAGAAAAAGCAGACATGCTACCAAGTATCCTCTCCTCTTCTCCGCCAACTAAGATCAAGCTCAAGGTAATAGTTCTTATTAAGATTACTAAATTTCATGATCAGTGTTCATTATGAACTTGGTATTCAGTTATTATGTTCAAGTTCCCAATATAATATTTGCATCAAGTACCACTGTATATTTAGTCATACATTCATGTATTAGCTCAGTTATATAATTATGCATCAGAAATGCGTTCTTATTGTGAGAAACTCAGTTGCTCGGAGCATTCATTCAAGCATTAATGAATCAGTTACACATGCATCAGATATGCATGTTCAGTACTATATGTTAGGTTCTCAGTCTTGTCAGTCATGAGATCATGTTCCAGATATTCATGTTCAGTATGTTCGTCAATTATCTTTTCTTCCCTCTCAGTCAGTCTCATTCAAGGACGAATGTTCTCAAGAGCGAGATATTATAATACTCCATACTTTTTCCTACCTAATTTCATATCAATAATGTCTCATATTTGCTTTTAACGTGAAATATAATTATTCCATGAGGAATTTTCATGATTTTCACTTTTTGTCATGTGGAAAATTCAATAAGTTTTCCATTGATATAAGATTTGCCATAATTCGATAACCGAGTTAGAAGTTATGACTATTTTAAGGTCCCATCATAAAACAGTGCCATATTAGTCAGTGGCGCACCGCGCCACAATAGGAAATGTAATTTTTCAAATTCCAGTATGGGTCCGCAATTATGGTATGTCGCGCCAGGGCCTAAATTCAGAATTGTCCTTTTCCAGTTTCTTAGTGCAATTTCATCTATGTCGCACCAAAGTTCTTGTTCATAAAAGAAGGGGAACACGATGGGTCCGAATCGTGCCATCCTTCAATTTCCCAATTTTCAATTCCCAATGACACGATGAGATAATGCCGTGTCGTGCCATGGGCCTAGTTCAGGAAAATTTTAATCATTATGTGACGCGTCCACGGTTAAAAGAGTCAATTTACTACCCCTATTTAAACCCAATAACACGTGATTGAGTCATTCTTTACCAAAAATATTCTATTTTCTCTCAAGTTTCTCACAAGAACAAGATAGGATCTCTATTGGGGATTCAAATTCAAGAAGGTTTCACCGTCAATCTTCATGAAATCATGAACCAAGGTATGCGTAGTGTTCATTCATAGACTCCTTTTATCCATGAAGCCCCAGAATCTCTTTTCTAATTTTAAGTTTATAGATTTCTTTATGAATTTCATAATGGTTTTGTTTTGTTTATGTTGAGAATGATCAGTTGAATTCAAATCAATATTGGGTGATCAATTTTCTGTGGAATTAATTTGTATAGATGTATATTCATATGAACGTATGAATAATCCCTAGATGATGAAATTAGGGATGAATCATCATGATTAATTGTTTTATAATGTTTTCTACATGTGTTTGATTAAATACCTAGATGATGGAACAATGCCCAACTAGTATGATATCATGAAATCCCCATGTGTGTACAAGTTATGCCTATCACATGTTTTGATGGAATGCTTTTATAAATGTATTACGGATTATAATGTTAGCTATATGTACAATTAAGTTATACTTGGTTAGTTTTCTTCTATCTAGTCTTGGAGGCACTTGAACACGAAACATTAGCTGTTTACCTAGAACCATGTTATGTTTTCATGATACTCTCAGTCAAGCTATGAATCCTTAGACTTCAGATAGTATTATGACTCATGAAAAATCTCCATGATGTCATGACTCAGTAAGTTGTCAGATATCAGTCATATTTAGTCAATCAACGGAACTTAGTAACTCAGTCCATGTTTGGTTTAGTAAATTATGATCAGTGTCCATTCTGATGGGAGTAGAAATTAGTACCGAGTGAACCCAAGGATGGGAAGTCACCTATTATATGAGGGTGTGATTCTAAGAAGCAATCCTTGCATTCCAAAACAATGTAGCCAACATAGGTTAACACATTATATCTTGATATATGAGGGTAGATGAGGTGGCTTAGATTACTATATGAGGGTTCCTACCATTCTCACTAGAGTTACGTATTATATTAGGGTCACTCATATGTTGTCCTTACCAGTGGCGTGGTATTGACACCCTTCTAATAAGGGCATAGATCGGACCCCAATTCAGCTATAATGTATCATTTGGGGTATGTCGGTTAGATGACTACCTCCCACAGTCTTAGTATCAGTCTCAATAAGAGAACTCAGATAGTTCTTAAGAATTCAGGGCAGTCGAATATAGTTATCTCAGACACAGTACGAAACTCAGATAGTTCCATCAGATTAAGGTTTTCAGATATAGTCACTCATGTTATCAGTTATATTCACATTTAGTAATCATGTTATCACCGTATTAGTGTCAGTTTTTATGTCTTATTTATGTATTCTCAGGCTCATGATAGTTAGTTAGTTATTATTATTGTTCATTCATATGAACCCTATGCATTCAACCTACCTCACATTCATACTAGTATATTCAAAGTACTGATGCATTTGGGCTATGATGTCTTATACCATTGCTTTAGAGACACGAACTCTACATCTGCAGTATATTCCAGTTTCAGAAGTCAGAGTTATAAGTGATTCCTCATTATTTGAGGACCTAATTATTCCCTATTATCTCATTAACTATTTTAATAGTTGGAGTTAGTTGGGGACATATTCCATCAACTCCTTACTCAGACAATTCTGTTAGTTAGAGGCTTTCTAGACTAATATGTTTCAGACTTCAGTATTTTTAGTTTTATTTTTTTTGTATTTCATACCCTATTTAGATGTTATGTTTTACTTTAGTTATGTGAACCTTATGGCCTTTTAGTTCATGTTTCTGCATTATTCAGTATTTTTTGCACTATATAGGTACAAATATCATTATGGGTTAGCTTGTGGTCCTTTGGGGTCATGAGCATCGTGTAGCATTTTAGTTTAGCGAATTGGGGTATTACAATTCTATACGATCAAAATAATAATCTATGCATTAGTAGATAATAATGATACCCACATTGCATTTTTCTGCTTTGGGTTATAAATTGAGTCAAAATTCGATGTGGGGCCTTCTTACGAAATCACACTTTCAAAATTGTAGACATGTCCCTTTATGATGAAGGATCATTTACCCTCAATAATTACTAAAGTTTGATAACAAATGATACATAATTCAAATCATCAAAGAACTAGGAATTTTTGGCTAAATCGAAGAATTTAACAAATAGTTGGGTGGAGCATTTCTCGAGCTTAGTATTACGCCACGATTACCCAATGTTAAATCAGCCAATTCCCTAAAATCTGTAAGGCTTTGATGTTCTTTCGACTTAGACAAAATGGGACAAAAATTTGTGAAGGGATGAAATAAATTCCCTTCCATGTGCTGCTTAAGTGGTCCTTTACCACTTAAGCAGTCCTGCTAAAGCAACATAAGACTAGTAAAGTGATCCCTAGCATGGGACAACCTCTGCACTACTTTATTAGTTAATCCCCTTCTAAAGATACCTAGTAAGGACTATCCATAGGTGTTAAAGTGATAAATTTTCTTCAAAACTAACCACCACTTAACATACCAAAGGTTTACTTAAGAAGTTGCATCAGCTCAATCCATAAACTAGTTGAACTTCGATTTTCCAGAGTTTTCACCAACCCCTTGAGATTTATTTTAAATCTTGTGAATGAAAGAGAACTATTATTGTAACTCCTCACGTTTTTGGTACTTGAAAATATTTGAAATTTTATCCTCACTGCCCTGACTACGACTTATCCTACTAATTGTAGGGAGTCTTGATGAGTTGTTGGTCCCAATAATAACCTAAACAATGTGTGTGTAAATAATTTCTACTCTGAGTACGAGTGGATCACTAAAAAGCATAAACACTAATTATGAGTAGTAAGGAGCAATTCATAAAATGTCTAGTGTATACCCTAAGTAGGTTTAGTGTTGGCTGCAATTGGACCCTATTAGTCATATTAGTTGAGTCATAAGGTCAATAGAATCTGAGTACCCTAGAGACTGTCTTGGCTATGACTCATAGTAACGAGTCATAAGAAGTCCCTACAAGTAGTAAAATGGCATGTATTCACTGACGACTATATTTCAACTTTTAATTTGAGGAAACTTTGGAAAAATTCTTTTCTTTCCCAACTAAAACTCAACGTTCATAAAGAACTCAAAGGGGTTATCCATACTTCACAACATAATCAAACACTTTTAGAACTCTCTCAAGAGTATCAAGCAAGATATAGAGTTTCAAAGAAGTAGGTCATCCAAAGGCTCAAGGGTAAAAAATTTTCTATTAAAGTTGCTATTTCAGGCATGTTACTCATCCCTAATTTCTAATTTATTAAAAGCATATGTTTTAAAGTTTTGTTCAAAAGGTATTGATGTTTGTTTTGAAACATTGGTTGAGGTTGTTGTTAAATAATGTTTCCCATGGTTTACACATCTCTGTTCATGCTTTTATTTTGGTTTTGAACTTATTGAGTGCAGCAACACAGCGAATGAACTAGGGTATTGTGGTTTCCCCCAACTTGTTACTTTTAAAGTAGTTATGACCTCAACCCTATATTGTGAAATTGGTTTTGAATATGAAAAATATGCATATTGAATTACTCTTGAATCACTACATGATGTGAAAGGTTAATGAAGAATAATGATTTTGGATTGAACCTTATGGTTTATATAATTACCCAAGCTAATTTATAATTTAACCAGGGGGGATATGAATTCCCCAAATAATGATATTATTTCTTCATGTGGATGTTACGTTGCAAGTGTAGTTTGTATGATGATACAAACAATGTATGCCTAAATGTCTATCTTAGTTCATTAAATAGGAAGGTATGTTAATAGTTTTAATTGGTATTTAATGAGGGTTGTGTAGATGAGTCATGAAGTAGAGGTCTCAAGGGACAAACACTAGTAACTATGGTTGCCAACATGAGGGTCTAAATGATCAGTGGTTTGAGTCCCCTTTATTATTATCATATGATTAGGAGGTTCGAGTCTCCCACATTACATTACATGATTTTTTGCTTGTGTCACCTTGATATGTCAGAAGGTTTGAGTCCGCCATAGTTCATATGAATACCCTCTTGTTCATGCGGCTATAAATAATGGGGCCGTACCATTGGTGGAAATATAGGCCCATATAGACCATGTGTTCCTTCTTATGTTATGATGGTTGAGCTATACAATCCAGGCTAAGTTTTAATGTACATTCTAAACTATGTTCCCCATCCCGGCATATTACTTATATATATATTATGATGTGATTCATATGGTATTGAAATGATTTGACTTGAGATTATTTTATCCCTTATCCATAAAATACATACTAGTTTTCATCCCACTAACCATCTCTGGATGCTATATCCCTATGCGATACAGGCACCGGTGATACTTCTATTTTTTCTTCACAGAGTTAGGTGGATCAACTAGGTTTGTTTGTTCTCTAAGATGAAGTGGTGATCTTTGATTCTCTGGAAGGTTTAGCATTTAATATATTTCCATTCTTAGATTTGAGTTGATAGTTTTAATTATCATTAACATTATCATTGTCATTGTTATACTCTGGGACATGTCCCAACTAAGATAGATTTTTGGTTCTTTTATCAGAAGGCTTTGTTGGACTATATAGACTTAGGTGATGTTGGTAGATTGTTTAGCAAGTTACCAATTATTTGTTATAGATGTAATTTAAATATCATGAGGAATATTCTTATGTTATCTTGTTATATGCTTGGAATTCATCCGACGTTGGGGATGTTATATTTATTTTTTTAGGTACAGAGGGTGGTCTCCATCCTTGTTTGAGTTGAGATTCCCATCATAGCCATGCCTTTGTTAAGGTCGTGACAAAGTTTGCATCAAACCCTAGGTTTAGTGTCATTGGGTATCCAAAAAGTAATATCAAGTAGAGTCTTTTTATGAGTGTGTCCACACTGATAAGGTTATGAGGCATTTAGGAATATTTTTCTTTCTTGATGTTCTATTTTGAGATGTAGAATCTAAGGTCTTTAATCTCCTCTAATTCGCGTATGTTTTCTTTTCAGATCATGCCTCCTAGAAGATCTAATGCTCGAGGAAAATCTTGTATCCCTTTTTAGGAATATGGATGGGGCAAATTGTACTCAAAGACTTCAAACTCGATCTAGGGTTGCTGCTTTTGAATTCCATAATGGAGCTCCATTGGTACCCCCATCCCTCCTCGAGCACCTAAATATGATTAGTCTAGTGTTGAGTTTTGTCAGTCGATTCATTTACTTACATAGTTATTGGCCTCACAAACTTAGCATGTTGCTTTTGTCACACCATCCTCAGAGGTCACTGCATTTGGCCAACTTATGAGGCTGAGCCTTTGAACTTTCATTATTTCAAAGGTTGAAGAAGATCCTTAAAATTTCATTAATGGAATGGAAAAGATATGTCATATGATGCATCCTACCAATTTGGAAGGTGTAGAGTTCTCTGCTTATCAGTAGAAGGATCTAGAATACTAATGGTATAAAGAGTGAGAGCAGCTTAGGCAATGATGTTGAGTCTACTTTGTGTGATGACTTCTCTATTGCTTTTCTTGATTGCTTCTTTTATCAGGAGTTGAGAGAGGTGAAGGCTGAGGATTTCATAAATTTAAATTAAGACAGGATGATAATAAAGGAGTATACCTTGAAGGTTTATCAACTATTGTGTTATGTTCCAGAATAAGTGTCTGGCATGAGGTCTAGAATAAGGAAGCTTGCCTCTAATTTTTCTTGTAATTTGATCTTAGAGAGAAAGTTTGCCTTATTGAACAATCATATAGACATCTCTATACTTGTAGTGTATATGAAAGAAGTGAAAGAGGAAAATAAAAAGCTATCAGAGGTGAGTCAAAGCCAGAATAAGAAGTTTTCATATTAAGAGTAGAGTGAAGGTTAGTAGCAGGGTGGTAGAGATAGTGGAGAGTGGTCTAAGAATAAGTGGGAAATTATAGTTCCTACTCTAAAGCTAGTGTTCCTTTTCTAAAGACTTTAAGTGATTGCCAGTTTCCGAATAGTGTTGGTTCTAGGGCAAAAAGTGCCCAACCTCAGGCTAGTGGAGCTTAGTCATCTCTATCATATCCCTTGTGTAGATTTGTTGGTGAGGTGCATCATGGTGTTTGTTCAGAATGGAGGAACATGTTCTTTAAATATTGTTAAATTTTCCATATATAGAGGTATTGGCCTTCTAGGATTGCTTCAGGAGAAAATAAAATTCCTACTGCGACTTAATCATCTCCTTCACCAAAGGTTGCTACTTCTACATTTGGCTCTGGCATTTTACATAATTATTTGCGCTCTCTTACCACCCACAATTATTCTATTACGTCCCCTAATGTTATTACTAGTATGCTCAACTTTTTCTTTTATGATATATTATCTACTTGATCTTAGGTCTACTCTATCTTATGTTCCACCTTATGTGGCTATCTATTTTGGTTTTGATCCAGAGTATATTGTTAGACTATGGTAAGGAGACCTTAGTAGATCTGATAAAATTGGGCATGTTAGACTGTGATGTGACTTTGGGGATGGATTGGTTGCATTCATTCTATGCATCTCTTGATTTTCAGACGTAATGGGTTAATTTTCACTTCCCAATAAGTCACAGATTGAGTGGGAAGTTAGTTCCCTAATTCCTAAGGGAAGGTTCATTTTGTACCTTGGAGCCCAAAAATTAGTTTCTAAGGGGTTCCTCTATCACTTAAAGTATGTTAGTGATTCTAGATTCAAAGGTCCTTCTTGGCTGTCTATCCCTGTGCTTTGTGAATTTTTAGAGGTTTTTCGTGACGATCTTCTTGGAATTCCTCCTCATAGGAAAGTAATTTTGGTATTTATCTTCTTCTATACACTCGTCCTATTTCTATCCTTCCTTATAAGATTGATCCAAATGAGTTGAAAGATATCAAGGAAAAGTTGAATGATCTTTTAGATAAGGGTTTATCCGCCCTATTGTGTCTCCGTGGGGTGCTCCGGTTCTATTTGTACGTAATAAGGATGGTTCCATTCAAATGTATATTGATTATCACCAACTGAATAAGAGGTATGTGAAGAATAAGTATTTGTTTTCAAGTATTAATGACTGCTTTAATTAGCTTCAGGGTGCTAAGTACTTTTTAAAAATTGATCTTTGGTCTGGGTACCATCAGTTGAAGATTATGGAGACAGATATCCGTAAGAATGCTTTATGAAGCCGTTATGGTCACTTGAATATTTGGTTTGAATAATGCCCCAACAACATTTATTGATCTCATGAATCAGGTATTTTGTTAGTTTTTGGATTTATTCGTGGTTGTGTTTATCTAAGATGATGTTGAGAAAAAAGATGATAATACGTATATCTTACATACATACATTCATTATATCCATTTGAATGTACATTTATATATTTGTATCTAATGTGATGAATCTTGTTGAAAAATTTGCCAAAATATTCCAAAGTGTAATTGAGTATTCATATTTTTACTGACGTGAAGTGTTACATCTTTACTTGGGTGTTATTAATTGTAAGTTCTAGTATTGTGACTTCGAGTCTTGGGGTTGTGAAAAATAGATAATTTTACACTCTATTTCTTTGGTGATGATTTTTTGATTAAGCTTTGGATTTTATTCAATAAATTTGTATTTGTGCTTCTTGACTTAAAAATATGAAATTGATGAAAGAAACTTGTGAAGGGTCTGATTTAGATGGTCCTTCCACTATAGTAATAGGTTAGGTTTTAATCATGGCAACTTGGATCATGAAGAAGATGGTATCTGAGGGCTGGTTTCAAAGATCTCATCATACAAGAATAGGTCTAGTAGAGTCATACAAAATGGTATGGAAACATTCATACTTTTCTTTGAGAGGCTATACGGCTTTTCGAAATAAAATTTCCTTCTTTCTTTTGTTCCTACTATTTAGTTATCCCAATTGATGTATGGTTTTGCAATATCATATATAGTTTTCTTCAGTCTCATTTCACAAATGATGAATAATCATTCCACAAGAGTTGTAGTCACACCTAAAGCAACACTTGCACTGGTCGCTCGGGCTATAGTTTGGTTCAGGCCTTTAGTTAGGGGTAGGTCCAAGAGAGGAGAAAGAAGGGAAACACCTGTAAGGAAAGAAGACCAATAATTAGAAGGATCGACTATAGTGTTAACACCATCCCCATCTCCACAGTAGGATGTTTCAGGATTAGCTTAGAATGAAGAGGTAATAATTGACGAAGAAGTAGTGGTGGTCCCTAAGAAGGGGGTGACTATGCAAAATAGTGTAGTTTTAATGTCTATGTTTGTGGATGTGATTCAACATGTGTTAGGATTTTTTGACTTTGGCAGTCATTGGTATCACCATAGTTATTCCTATAGTCCCCACAGCCTTGCAACATTCAGTTGTTGTAATGCATTGGATGTATGATATGAGGCTAAAAAGCACCTTATTTTACCTTTTTTCACCTCACATTATTTCTATTTTTGTGTTGTCTTGATATTAAATGATGTGATTTATGCTTTTGTTTCATGATTTTCAGATATAAGAGTGTATTGAAGTGTTTGGAGATTAATAAGAATAAAAAGAAAATCAAAGAACCAAAAGAAACAATGGAAGAAACTATAGCGTAATGAATGGCCAAATGACTATGGTAGGGAAGAAATTGTTACTCCTTGCACAACTAACACAAAGCAGTGGAACGGATTTGTGCTATTGACAGGAAAGGCTTATGCCATGTTAACATAGTAAGGAGTGGCACAAGTTCAGCCAATAGCCTAAATTTTAGCTTGTTCCTTGCGCCAAAACATAGCTTTTGGGTTGTGAAGAAAACAAAAACTTATCCTAACCCAATTAGAATTGGTTTTTGACATTCTTAGGGTTTCTAAAGTGTATATAAACCCCCTCCACATGTTTCTTATGAGAACAACTAATTTGGGGAAGGCAAAGGCTAGGGCAAAGGTCTAGAATAAGGTTTAATTTATTCTTTTATTTATTTTTTTTCCTTGAAAATTCATGAGATTCATGAGCAACTAAACATCTTAATTTTTAGTTTTATGGTTAAAAATGAAAGTTGTGGCTTGAAAATCATATTATCTGTTTGTTTTCCATCTATTGTGTTATTTAATTCATGTTGATTTAAGTTATTCATTCGATTGATGACCTTCCAAATATTGTTTAGGGATTGTTTAATAGACATGAAAAGGTAATGGAAAGTGCAAAAAGTGGAAATAGGTCTAGTTTGTCAACCTTATAGAGAAACGGAATCGATTCGTTACTGAGGATAGAAATATACCAAGTGACTTAGCTTGTTGATACAAACGATATCTTTATGCACTTTACTATTAAACAACAATCATAGAAATATAAAAGTTAGGGGTAGTCTACTATTCTTAAAGTTGTTGGAAAGGTGCTTAATGACACGATCCAAACTAGGGCCTTATCATAATGGGCATCCAATGTCAAACCAGGACTGAAGACCACCCCCATTACCCAATCCAACAACAAATGCATATCCTAAGTCGAATTAATTTCAAACATATAACAAGATAGAATCATTGCATAATCCAAGACTCTAGGATAGGCCCATATCCGTGACCACCCAAACGAGTCCAACCGTCCGATACCAACCAATAAACAATGCCAAACTATAATAAAAAGCCATAACCTTATGAGTTCTATAATAATTATTTAATCCCAAAATAAAAGAGATGATATTAGACCCAATACAAATGCCCATACCAAGGTTGACACCAATTCTAATCCCGTCTATACCAACCCATTGTAGTTCCACAAAAGCCTCTAACCAAAAAAAAATTGATATCCAATTGGGATATGCCCCCAAGTATATCCAAAACCAATATCTATAAAACAACCCAAGTATATGAAAATGTCCATAGCATGAAATGGAGATTTTCAAAAGGTGGTAGATCACCACTTCAATGCAAAAGTTGATGGCGAAATCCGAACACTATGCAAGAGGAGTAGAATGGTCGATTCCAGCATCGTGTAGGGATACAACCACCCAAAGATGCGTTAGAGGATGAACACTAGCATATTAGGATAAGGATAAAATAATGCTATCTAGTAAAACTAAGTAAACCAACCATTTGCATACAAACCATACATATATATATATAACCATGCTGGGTAAGGGAACCAGGTTTAGCATATTTGAAACCATTAACCTGGGTATATGTAGCTTAAGCGTCCTTAACCACCTGTGGACTATATAGGTCTAGTGTAAACCCTTGAATGGGCCCCGATGCATGTATTAGCATAAATCGGAGATACCATAAGAGTTGGAGATTCCCGAGTACCCTTCGCTGTCCATGATAAATATGTACAGTGTACTTAGATATTTCACATGTACTTCCTAGTAGCATATATGGTCTCCATGACCAAACCCTTATGTCGGCAAGCATAGGCGTCCAGTGTTCATTCTTTGAATGACCACAATCTTGGTTAGCTTTCATACACCGCCAATATTTCCAAATTAAAACCATTTCCATACAACCAATCCATTATTCCATTTATTACTAAGCAAGGCTATTAATAGTGGTATCGTCATGCTGACTATAACACTGAAATATTGTCCTTATCCAAACCTTTTAGGGTAAAGGTATTTGCTTGTACCAATTTACCGTGTCCAATTGGACGAGTCCCATGTACCCTACAAGTATTCCATTAGTATGTTTGCTCGAGCGATTCCATTGTACCCCACAAGGATGTTTAATAACATGTTTACTTGGGGGATTCTATTGTACCACACAAGGATGTTCAATTTACCATAACAACAACCACCAAACCTTTCAAACCATTTAAACCATTAAGAATTACATTACCAAACTATCTCATGCAATAGTTCCATTAAAAATCTTATAGTATAGTAAAAACATTATCATAGACATTTTATCAAACATGTGGGGGGCATAGTATTTCCAAAACAAATTGCCGTATGAACATTCCTATGAAATAAATTATCTAGAACCACCATTGAAGCATATAAAACCATAATTAAAACATGGGAACACCATAACAAAGCATTTATAACTAAAACACCATCACATATTTGAAAACCCCACAACCATGCAATAAATTATTCCTTGAAAACATTAAATAAAACCCTATATTTAGTTGGAACTAAGATTGAGGGAAGAGTACATGCGTTAATCGAGAAAATAATGCAGACAAATCACCAACACTAGACCCAAATTAATCCTTAATAAGAAACCCTAACTTCCTTTAACAAAGAAATTTAGAGAGGATTAGAGAGTGTTTTCAAAGTAATGAATAGAATAGTAGGGCAAATAACTTCCCAAGTGAGTTAAAATTCATGGGGCCTTATTAGGTTAAGTGGAGAAATATCCATATTACCCCCACTTAAACAACACCAAAATCCCAACAAAGGGTACGACTAACCATAGCAATCATACACTTTGATATTAGTGGTACCCACCACTCGTACCCTCGGCCTACCCCTTGGACCCAAATATGTCCAAGGTATGATTTACTCAAACCAAGTCATACCCAAAGCATATGACTAGTACCCTTGACCCGTACCCCTATCAGAATAGAATCACTAGAGGTTTGAACACTGTCCACCATATGAGTCCACGGTACAACTCATACCCTAGCTTACGGCTCATGGTGAGCCACTCGTGCGCATATCCAACTTAAGTTTCCAGGCCTTAGATTAAGTGAAGGAAATAACTAAACCCAATAACACATAACAACCCATATGACTCATACCACTCAAGTCGTATCCATTCTAGGAACCAAATTCAACCTAACATCCATGACTAGTCAGCGTACGACCAACCCATAACACTCATACCCCTATGTAAGACTCGTTCCTCTTAGTCGTATCTTGTCCCAAAACCAGAAATCTAGGAAATTTTCTATGGGTAAAAAATCTAGGGTGTTATAGCCCGCCCCCCACTAGGAACATTCATCCCTGAATGAAAGACAATGTAGTAAACTACACTCCTAGTTCATTTGCATTATAAAATATCAATCCAACCTTTCATTAAGATAGAAACTAAAGATACAAGGATATCAATCTTTCCCTTAAAAAAGTTTGAAAACAAAATTATGTTAAAGAACATATTCCTTCTGCACGAACTGTAGGAATAGAAAATAGATGCGGATACTTAAATTTCATGTCCTCTTCTGATTCCCATATAGCCTCTTTCACCTTGTGGTTCCGCTATATAACCTAAACCAAGGCCAAATACTTGGTAAATTACTGACGAACCAACCAATCTAATAACTTAACTAGGACTTCTTCAGAAGGTTAAAATTCTCAAATACCTAATCCTTCCTTGGGAACAATCGAAGAAGGATCACCAATGCACTTCCTCAAAATGGAAAAATGAAATATCGGATAAACAGAGCTCAAAATAGAAGGTAGTACAAATTCATAAGTACATTATTCCTCTTTTTACCATACTGCATTATTCCCTTCATGGGAGATACCTAGGAACACCTGATCCCCAAACTCAAAATCTAAGTCTCTACGCATTAGATCTGCATAGGACTTTTGGTAACTTTGTGCATCCTTAAGTCTATCCTGAATAACCTTAACTTTTTCCATAACCTGATAAACCAAATCTAGATACTTAGACTTCATGTCCTCTTCTGCTTCCCATGTAGCCTCTTCCACCTTGTCGTACAGCCATAGAACGTTAACCGAGGCCAAATCTTTGGTACATAACCTACGAACCTGCCGATCTAATATCTCAATCATGACTCTTCAAAAGAAATAGATTTGGTGATACCCAATCCTTTTTTTGGAACAATCGAAGAAGGATCACTAATGCTCTTTCTAAACATGGAAACATAAACTATCGAATGAATGGAGCTCAAACTAGAAGGCAGCACAAATTCATATGTCACATTATTCCCCTTTTTGCAAAATTAGATTATTCCCATCATAGAAGATACCTTTATGAACACCTAATTACTAAGCTCAAACTCCAAGTCTCTACGCCTTAGATCTGCATAGGACTTTTGGTGACTTTATGCAACATTAGGTCTATCTTGAATAATCTTAAATTTTTCCATAGCTGATAAACAAAATCTGAATCGAACATAACCACCTCAGGAAACTTAAACCATCCAATAGGAGATCTATATCTCATACTGTACAATGCCTCAAAAGGGTCCATTCTAATACTAGAATGGTAACTATTGTACTAAGCAAACTCTACAAAAGATAGATGCTTAACCAAATTGCCACCATCTTTAACCACGTATGCCCAAACTATATCCTCCAATTTATGAACAGTCCTCTCTTCTTGTCTCTCCGTTTGAGGATCAAAAGTAGAACTCAGACTAACCTTAGTCCCCAATACTTTCTGGAAAGACTACCAAAAATAAGATGAAAACATCATACTATAATGAGACATAATAAAAATAGGTGCCCCAACCAACTTCACAATCTCTAGAAGATACAATTTCGCATAATCTTCCCCCAAAAAATTAGTCCTCTCTGGGAAGAAGTGAACACACTTCATTATCCTATTCACAATGACCCAAATTGAATCAAATTAGTTTTGAGAATGAGGAAGACTGGAACAAAATCCTCATTAATTACCTCCAATTTCCTTTCAAGAAAATCACTTTCTTGATACAAACCACCAGGCCTCATGTGCTCAACTATGATTTGTTGGTACACCATGCACTTGGTTACCAAATCAGCCAGATCCCTTTTCATACCATTCCACCAATATATCTCCTTGGGATCATGATATATTTTTGTTTAACTTAGATAAAAAAACATAGCGTGATTCATGTACGTTAGCCAAAACCCATTATCGAAAACCGTCAACATCAGGAACATGCAACCTCTCTTTGTACTGTAAAGTACCATCGCCACTGATCTCAAATACCATCACCTTTTGCGTACCAACATCTCTCTTGATTTTATCAAGATAGTATCTAGAACTTGTTTCTCCTTAATCTCTGCACCAAGAAATGACCGAACTGCTTTTTGTAACATTACCCTACCATCCGTGGAATCGATGAGAAAAACTCAAAGATTGGCCAAGTAGTGAATATCCTTCCCCAATTCTGGCTTTCCTTTTTCTACACGAGCCAAACTCCCCATGGATGACCTGCTAAGAGCATCAGCAACCATGTTAGCTTTACCTAGGTGGTAGTAAAGACTCATATCATAGTCTTTAAGAAGCTCCAATAATCTTCTTTGCCTGAGATTTAGTTCCTTTTGAGTGAACACATACTGTAGACTCTTATAATAAAAAAAGATGTCCACGTGCACCCCAAACAAGTAATGCCACTAGATTTATTAAAGCAAAAACCACTGCTAAAAGCTCAAAATCATTAGTAGGATAATTCCTCACATGCACTTTTAACTTTCTGGAAGGATCGGCAATCACCTTTCCTTGCTGCATTAAAACAAAACTAAGTCCCACCCGAGATGCATCATAATAAATTGAAAACCCCTCATATCCTTCAGGTAATGTAAAAACAAGAGATGAAGTTAGCTTATCCTTAAGCTTCTCAAAACTCCCTTCACACATATCCAACTAAGAAAACTTTATCTTTTTTTAGACAACTTAGTCAATAGGGCAGCTATTGTCGAGAAACTTTCCACAAACCGCCTATAATCCCTAGCCAAAGCCAAGAAGCATTGAATATTGGTTAATAACGTGGGTCTAGGCTCCATATTAACCACAACCATCTTTTGTGGATCTACTATGATACTCTCCCTATAAATAATAAGACCAAAAAAAGTTACAATATTCAACCAAAACTCACACTTTGAGAATTTGGCATATAACTTCTACTCATTCAAGGGCTTCAACAACACATAGAGGTGATTGGCATGATCCATCTCACTTTTATAATACACCAAGATGTCATCAATAAACATAAAGACAAAAAGATCTAAGAATTGTCTGAAAACCCTATTCATCGAATCCATAAACACCATTGGGGTATTAGTCAAGCCAAATGACATCACCAAGAATTTAAAGTACCCTTATCAAGTATGAAAAACTTCTTAGGGATATCCAACTGCTTAATCTTAAGCAGATGAGACCTAGACAAAAGATCTATCTTAGAAAAGAACTTGGTACCTTGCAACAGATCTATCAAGTCATCTATCTTTCGAAGAGTATATTTGTTCTTTATCGTTACCTTATTCAACTATCGATAGTCAAAGCACATCTGAAGTAAAAAAACTTTTTTGCTATGGAAAAACATTGGTGTACCCCTCGGTGATTCACTACGATGAATAAACCCTTATCTAAAAGATCTTTAAGCTACTCCTTGAGTTCTCTCGACTCATCTGGACCATTCTATAAGGAGGAATAGATATTAGACTAGTTTCCAAAACCAAATCAATACTAAATACAATCACCCTATCCAGAAGAACACAAGGAATATCATCAAGAAAGACCTCAGGAAACTCACTTACCACTAGAACCAAATGAAAAGAATGATCTTCCGAGTTAGAATCTTAAACCCAGACCAAGTGATAAGCACACCCTTTGGATCTTAATCTCTAAGTTCTAAGATAAGAAATAAACCATTCCCTAGGAGCAAGAGAACCACCCTCCCACTCTAAAACCAATTAACAAGGAACCTAAAGACAACCTTATAGGTCCAAAAATCTAAGGATGCATAACAAGAGTGTAAAAAATCCATAACCAAAATAACATCAAAATCCACCATATCAAGTTCAAATAAATCTACCAAAGTTTGCCTTGTACCAATAGATACCACACACCCACTATAGACTCTTTAAGCAATAAATGAGTCACCTATCGGGGTAGAAATATTAAATGGATCAAACACAAAATATACACCTACAAATAGGTTTACACAAGAAATAATAGACCCCGGATCTAGCTGATAATACATATCATGAGAAAAGAGTTGCAATATCCCAGTAACGACATCAGGTGATACCTTAGATTACTATTGAGAGGTAAGAGCATATAACGTATTCTGACCTATGCTGATACCAGAAATAATTGTATATACAAAAGAAGTATCAGTAGGTGCTGGAGCAGAAAGTGAAGCAATCGGAGCTTTGATCGCTCCTGAAGCACCTTTACCAATTTGATAATTCCTGAGCATATGGCTAGACTGGAAATATTTAAAACACATGTCCCTCCCTTCAACGTAAAAACCTCGATGAAGACAACCACATAACCATTAAGAAGGGCATGAAAAAGCCTACTGAGCACCACTCACTTGAGAATGGGTACCCTCTGCATGAAAATTATTGCCACCCTATTGATGCCTATCACCCGACTACTTCGAGTAAGGAGCACTAGTAGAAGAGAAGGATCCAAGACTCCCTCATTTCTTCTTTGTCCACTTACCACCATCCCAACTACCTTGTTCAAGCGACCTAAACTTCTTACCCTGCCTTTCCCCATTCTCCGTCTATTTTCTTTTTAAATCCTCCACCCATTACAGATGAACCACCAACCTCAAAATATCTATATCCTTAATTAGCAACGTAATTTTGCTTTCAAGGATAAAATCTTGAGACAACCTGAAAGTGAACTTTCTCATCCTTACCCTCATATCTAAACCAAGTCTGGAGCATACCTTGACTACTGATGAAACTTCAAGGCATATCCATTGACAATAATCTTTCCCTGCTTAAGATTCAGAAACTCCTCCAACTTCGCTTCTCTCAGCTCCTGAGAAAAGAAGAAATCTAGAAATAAATTTAAGAAAGTCTCCCATAAAGACAACTCCTCAAAATCACCTCTATCCTATCCCACTCCTCATACCACTAGTACATAACATCCTTAAGCTAATAAGATGCAAAATTCACCCTTTCTATATTCGTGGCCTAGATCACCATGAAGATTTTCTCTATTTCATCAAAGAAACTCTGAGGATCCTCTACCACTATTATTCTAGTAAAAGTAGGAGGATTCATCTTCATAAACCATCCAACCCTTGTTGCCTTAATAGATAAAAACACTATATGTATCCTATTCTGTATAAGCAACAACCAACTGAGTTATAACATGAATTGATTGGCAAAATTTTTCATTATTCAGCTCACCTTGAAGAGGACTAGTAGCAATTTGTAGAACTCTAGAAGTATCAGGGACTGGACCCCTAGAACGAGTATGGATCCCCTGTGTCCCTACCACATTGTCCTCGAATGGGGCAAAAGAGTTTTCAATGTGATTCCAGATAATCGAGGCATTATCCAAAAAATTAAAAAACAAGGATTAGAGAAGATTTTAGGACTTAGACTCCAAGCCTTAAAATAGAATACCCAGAAAGTAAAATATTCCTAAATTCTTTGTAGCCTTTCCCTTATGAGTATGAAGCACTACACATCCTTTAAAGAGACTGTATTAGACGCAGTTTTGTCAAAACCCTAACAATGAACCAAAAGTTCTGATACCAACTTGACACGGCCCAAACTAGGGCTTTGTCATAATAGGCATCCCAAGTCCAACCAGGATTGGAGACAACCCATGTTACCTAACCCAACCGACCACTGCATATCCTGAGTTGGATGAATTTTAAACATATAACAAGATAACATCATGTCATAATCCAAAACTATAGGATAGGTCAATATCTGTGACCACCCAAATAAGTCCAACCATCCAATATCATTGAATAACCTATACCAAATAAAACCATAATTCAATACCATCATTATATGAGCTTTATAATAAATATATTATCCCAAAATAAAAGGGGATTGAAAAGTGAGAAATTTATTCCAATTATATCAATCCCAATATCAATGCCAATACCAAGGGTGATACCTGTAATGCCCCAAATCTAGTACTCAAATTGCTACACGGTGCTCATGACCCCAAAGGACCACAAGCCAACCCATGAATGTTTGTAACTGAGCACTACATAATATACTGAACAAATATAGAAAATGCTGAAAGGACATAGGGTTCAAATATCTAATAAAACATAACATCTGGAAATATGGCATATCAATACCAAATAAAACTAAAATAACAGTCTGAACATGCTATAATCTAAAAGCCTCTAAACTGTCTGAATGAGGAATTGATGGGACATGTCCCCAACTAACTCCAACTATTGAAATAAATTACGTATTGAAAGAAAGAAATAATAAAACAATAACATCCTTGGGTAATTAGGACTCACTGCCAGTCTATCTATTGAACATTTGATCTAATAAGGGTGCTTTAGATATCTTGCTTTTGAACCTATGGTATAAAAACAACATAGCACAAATGTGTCAGTATGATTGAATGTACTAGTATGCAAGTGAGGTAGGCTAAATCCAACCCACATACTAGTATAATTTCATGAAAAGTACATAAAGACTCTAACGTGGGATTCATAAAACCACATCAAGATAGTAAAAATCAACCCACCACATAGAAATCACAATTCATGAGTTTAAAATCTGATTCTTAAGCTTCATGGGTGAAAGAAACCTAATAATCAACACTTTACATACCTGGGTGGATGGTTTCTTGAAGATTGGTGGAGGAAAGCTTGAATTCTTTACATGGGATTAAACACTTATGGTTTCTTGTTCTTGGGAATTAATCTTTGAGAGAAACCCTAATTTGGTATTGTGGATGAATAATAAAGTTATGATCTCTATTTTGGTATAATTAGGGGTTAAAATAGGTGGAAAAGACCAAAATACCCTTTTAAACATGGCTTAAAATCACTTATCAGAAGTGGTGATGGTTTGTGTAATGGTCCATCAGTGGCTCGATGGTCCATCAATCTATCCCGTCATACTTGGCAAGAATATGGGTTCACTACCTTAGACGCGATGACTTAGGAGACGTTCCTAACTTGAACTCCTAACTCATCTGCGATGGTTTTCGCAATGGTCCATCGCTAGCTCAATAGTCTATTAGTCCTGACCGTCGCACTTGGCAAGAATATGGGTTCACTACCTTAGACGCGATGACTTAGGAGACGTTCCATCTCTATCTCAATGGTCCGTAGGACTGACCATCGCTTTTAGGAGGTTCTAATAGTTCTCTGTAAAACGTCCATACCTTTTTACTCTGATACCGGATTTGGACGAAATTGGTATTGTTTGAAAGCTAATTCAATTTCATATCTGGGAAATTCTATCAGAAATTAAATATTAATAATTTAGGAAGTTATCACTAACTCTTCTAGAGGCTATATTTGACTTAAAGAAAGCTTGGGGTATTACAATACCAATACCAATCCTACCCATACCAACCTATAGTAGTCCTATAAAATCCTGTAACCAAAAGAAAATCGATATCCAGTTGGGATATGCTCCCAACCATAGCTAAAATTGAGCATTCTAGAATGATGGAAGTCCACCACTTCAACCTAAAAACTAATCCCAAAATTCAATCATTATGCAGAAGGAGTAAAATGGTTGGTTCCTGCATCGCGTGGGGATACAGTCGCCCAAAGATGGGTTAGAGGGTGAATTCTACCATGTACTTAAGATATGGATCAAATAATGTTATCCAGTAAAACCAAGTAAATGAAACATATGCATAAAAACCATACATATATATATAACCATGCCTAGTAAGGGAATCGAGTTTACAATGCATTTCAAACCATTAACCTGGGTATACATAGATTAACCATCCTTGCCACCTATGGGCTATATGTGTCTTATGTAACCTCTAAATGGGCCTTGATGTAAGTAGATGCATGAACCGGAGATACCATAAGAGTAGCAGATTCTCGAGTACCTTTCGCTCTCTGAGATACATATGTACAGTGTACTTAGAGGATTTACCTGTACCTTCTAGTGTCATATATGGTTGCCATGATCCTCCCCTCATGTCGATAGACATGATTTTCTAGTGTTTGTTAATTTAACTCCCACCTTTACAATTACCTATCACACTGTAATACCCCATATTTTTTCCTAGCTAATTTCATCTTAAGAATGTCTAGTATTCTCTTCTAAATTTAATGATGGTTATTCTATGAATAATTTTCTAGATTTTCACTTTTTGTTATGTGGAAAATTCAATAAGCTTTCCATCAATATACGATTCTCCCAAATTCATCAACTGGGTCAGAAGTTATGATTATTTGAAGTTCCTATTATAAAATAGTGCCATATTAGTCAGTGGAACCACAAGAGGAAATGACATTTGGCAAATTCCAGTAGGGGACCGCAATTAAGGTGCGTTATGCCAGGGCCCAAATTCATAATTGTCCATTTTCCAGTGTCTCAGCGCGATTTCTCCCACGTCGCTTGAAAGTTCCAGGTCACAAAGGAAGTAGCAATACGATGGCCCCGTGTCACGCCATCCCTCAATTTCCTAATTGTTAAAATCTAGTGAAACATCACGATAGCGCTGCGTTGCAACGAGGGTCCAATTTGGAAAATTTTCACTGAAATTAAATGATGCATCTAGGGTTAAAAGGGTCAAATTCCCACCCCTATTTAAGCCCTTTAACACATGATTCAGCCATTTTTTACCCACTTTTTAATATGTCAAAAAAGTTTCACCATGAATCTTTACGAAATCATAATCTAAGGTATGCAAATTGTACATTCATGGATTCCATTCATCCATGAAGCCCAAGAATCCCTTTTCTAAATTCTATTTTATGGATTTTCTTATGAATTTCATGATTGGGCTGATCTTGTTCATGTGGATTATTAGAAATTTAATTCTACTCCATGTAGGGTGATAAATCCTATGTGGGTTAAATTATTATAGATATACATTCAAACAAACTTATGACTAAACCCTTGAATGATGAAATTAGAATTGAACCATGATGTTTTATTGTTGTAGAATGATGTTTACATATTCCATGCCTACAATTTGTTTGATTAAATACCTAGATGAAGGAAAAGTGCCTAACAAGCATAACACCATGAAATCCCCATGTATGTACAAGTGATGCCTATCACATGTTTTGATGAAATACTTCTATAAATGTATTTGGACTATGATGTTAGTTATATGTTCACGTAAGTTATGTTTCTCAGTTTTCTTCCATCGAGTCCTGGGGGTACTCGTACCCAAAACATTAGTTGTGTGACTAGAGACATGTCATGTTTTCACGATACTCTCAATCAACCTATGATCCTTATACTTCAGACAGTCTTATGGCTCAGTAAATATCCATGATCTCATGAACTTAGTCAGTTGTCAGATATCAGTAGTATTCCGCCAATTAATGAAATTTCATAACACAGCCCATGCTCAGTTCACTAAATCATGTTCAGAGTCTGTTCAGATAGGAGTAGGACTTAGCACCAAGTAAACCCAAGGAAGGGAACACACACTAAAAGATGAGGGTGTGCTTCTTATAAGTAATCCATGCATTCCAGAACTATGTAGCCAGTATATATTAAGACATCAACTCTATCCGATGAGGGTTCATGAGGTGGATAAGCACTTTCATATAAGGGCTCCACCAGTCTCGTATAGGGGACCTTATCAGATGAGGGTCGCCCACAGCCTTTCCCCACCGATGGTGCAGTATTGACACTTTTCCCATTGTGGTTACAGATTGGACCCCAACTTAGCCATAATGGCATATTAGGGGCATGTCGGTTGGATAACTACTTTCCATAGTTTCATGTTATAGAATCAGGACAGTCTGATATAGTCAATCAGTCTCAATAATAGAACTCAAATAGTTCTTCACATTTCAGGACTGTCAGGTATAGTCAACTCAGATACACTACATAACTCAGATAGTTCCATTAGACTCAGGACTGTCAGATAAAGTCACTCACGTTATCAGTTATATTCAAATTCAGTAATCATGTTATCATAGTAATAGTGTCAGTTGTTATGTCTCATGCATGTATTCTCACGCTCATGATAATTAGTCAGTTATTATTAGTGTTCATGTATATGAACCCCATGCATTCAGCCTACGTCATATGCATACCCGTACATTTAAAGTACTGACGTATTTGCACTATGGTGTCTTATACATTAGGTTCAGAGACACGAGCTCTAGAGCAATAGCAGATTCCAGATATCTGCAGACAGAGTTAGAAGTACGTCCTCATCATTCGAGGACATAATTATTTTCCCTATTATCTCATTAATCAGTTTATTAGTTAGAGTTAGTTGGGGATATGTCCCATCAACTCCTTACTTAGAGAGTTCATTCAGTTAGAGGCTTTCTAAACTATTATGTTTCAGACTTCAGTATGTTCAGATTTGTTTTGGGTATTCTATTATCCTACTCAAATATTATATCATTCAGATCATGTTAAGTATTGAACCTTATGGCCTTTTAGTTTATGTTTCCACATTATAAAGTATTTTATGCAGTATATAGGTACAAATATTAGTCATGGGTTAGCTTGTGGTCCTTCGAGGTCATGAGCATCATGTTGCATTCCAGGTACTAGATTTGGGGCATTACACACACCCCGCCATTATTCACAAATTAAAATCATTTACAATTAAACATTCTATTATTCCATTTATTATTAACCAAGGGTATTAATAGTGGTATCGTCATACTAAATATAACTTGCAAATATTGTCCTTAACCGAACCTTTTAAGGTAAAGGGAGTCCTGTGTAACCATTTACCAATTAACTTGGGGGAGTCCTATGTA
>JAPEIP010000006.1:156709872-156727644 GCA_026120095.1 Capsicum chinense | reverse complement strand
TCAAAGTATGTTGAAGAACATGTACCTTTCTCACGAACCCCAGGAGCAAAAAATAGATGTAGATACTTGGACTTTACGTCCTCCTTCATATCCTATGTAGCCTTTTCCACCTTGTCGTTACATAATAGAACCTTAATCAAGGCTATATCCCTTGTCCATAACCAATGAACCTATTAATCAAATATCTCAACCGGGACCACTTCATAAGACAGAGATTTCGAGATGCCCAATCCTTCAAAGGGAATAACCAAAGAAGGATCACCAATGCACTTCCTCAACTTGGAACCATGAAATACAGGATGAATGAAGCTCAAACTAGAAGGCAACTCAAATTCATAATCCACATTACTCAAAAAATTGTATAAGGACCAAAAAATCGGGTACTAAGCTTCCCTTTGTTACAAAACTACGTTACTCCCTTCATGGGAGATACCTTTAGGAACACCTGAGCCCCAATGTCAAACTCCAAGTATCTACGCCTTACATCTGTATAGGACATGTGGCAACTTTGGACAACCTTAAGTCTATCCTGAATCACCTTTATTTTTTCCATAGCCTGATAAACGAAATCTAGACCGAACATCCATCTCACCAAGATTAAACCATCCAATAGGAGAACAACTCCTCCTACCATATAATGCCTTAAATGGGGTGATTCCTATACTAGAATGGTAAGTATTTTTTCAGCAAACTCTAGCATAGGTAGATGCTCAAAAAAATTTCCAACATAATCAACCACGCACGTCTGAAGCATATCCTCTAATATATGAATAGTCCTATTAACTTGCCTATTTGTTTGAGTATGAAAAGCAGTACTCAGACTAACCTTAGTCCCCAATTCTTTCTGGAAATATATCCAAAAATGAGATGAAAACTGCATACCACGATCAGAGATAATCTAAACACGTATCCCATAGAACTTTACAAT
The DNA here is from genome assembly GCA_026120095.1 of Capsicum chinense. Classification (NCBI taxonomy): domain Eukaryota; kingdom Viridiplantae; phylum Streptophyta; class Magnoliopsida; order Solanales; family Solanaceae; genus Capsicum; species Capsicum chinense. The sequence continues at coordinate 156,726,716 of JAPEIP010000006.1, read as the reverse complement.
CTCCTAAAGATATAACTTCACATAATTCTCTGCCGAAAAGGTAGTTCTCACTAGCGAAAAGTGAGCAGACTTTGTCATCCTATCTATGATGACCCAAATTGAGTAAAATTGGTTTTGAGATCGAGGAATATCAGTAAGGAAATCCATATTGATTACCTCCTTTTTTTATTCGGGCAAATTAATTTTTTGATATAACCCATCGGGCCTCATGTACTCAACTTCAACTTATTGGCCCACCATATAATTGGTTATAAAATCCGCCATATCTTTTTCGTACCATTCTCCCAATACATCTACTTGAGATCATCAAAGATTTTTGTCAAACAGGGGTGAACAATATAGTGTGATTCATGCATCTCAGTCAAAACCATTTGTCACAAACCATCGACAGTAGGAATACACAACCGCTCTTGGTACCATAAAATACCATCACCGGTGATCTTAAATATCATTACCTTTTGCAAACCAATATCACACTTGATTTTTTCCCAGATAAACTCTAGCCCTTGCTTCTCATTAATCTCTGCACCAAGAGATGACCGAACCACTTCTTATATTATTACCCTACCATCCTTTGATTCTAAGAGACGAACTCGAACATTGGCAAAGTGGTGAATATCCTTCACCAGTTCCTGCTTTCATTTTTCTACTTGAGCCAAACTCCCCATGGATAACATGCTAAGAGCATCAACAACTATGTTTGCTTTACGTGGGTGGTAGTGAAGACTCACAGCATAGTCCTTGAGATGCTCTAACTATCTCCTTTGCTTGAGATTTAACTCCTTTTGAGTGAAATAGATTCTTGTGATTAGAAAAGATGTCCATGTGCACTCCATGTAAATAATGCCGCCGAATTTTCAAAGCAAAAACCACCGCTAAAAGATGGTAATCATGAGTAGGATAATTCATCTCATGCACCTTTAACTACCTAGAAGCATAGGAAATCAACTTACCATGTTACAATAAAACATAACCCAGGCCCACCTAAGATGCAACCCAACAAACCACAACCCCTCATTGCCTTCAAGCAATATCAAAACTGGAGCTGAATTTATCTTATGGTTAAGAATCTAGAAACTCCTTCCACACGCATCCAACAAATAATACTTTACCTTTTTATAAGTCAACTTAGTCAATGGGGCAGCTGTTGTTGAGAAACTATCCACAAACCACCTATAATACCTAGCCAAACCTAAGAAGCTCCGAATGTCAATTGGAGTCGTGGATCTAGGCCACTTCATAACCACAACAACCTTTTTCAGATCCACCATAATCCCCTCACTAGATATAATATGACCCAAGAAAGTCACAATGTTCAACCAAAACTCACATTTGTTGAACTTGGCCTACAACTACAATTTTTTGAAGGTTTGAAACACCATACGGAGGTGATTGACGTGATCCACCCCAGTTTTATAATACAAAAAGATGTCATCAATAAACACAATGACAAAACGATCTAAGAATAGCCTGAAAAACCTATTCATCAAATTCACCAATGCCACTGGGGCATTAATCAAGACAAATAATATCACGAAGAATTCAAAGTACCCATACCAAATACAAAAATAATATCCCTAATCTTAACCTAATGATACCCGTACTAAAGATCTATCTTAGAAAAGAACTTGGCACCTTATATCTGATCAAACAAGTCTTCTATACTTGGAAAAAGATACTTGTTCTTGATCGTTACCTTATTTAACTACTGATATTCAATGAACATCTGAAAGAAACCATCCTTCTTGTGCACAAACAACACCAGTGCACCCCACGAGGATAGACTAGGTCAAATAAACCCCTTATCCAAAAGATCCTTAAGCTGCTCCTCGAATACCCCAACTCAGCTAGAGCCATTCTATAAGAAGGAATAGATATTAAATGAGTGTCCTAAACCAAATTAATACAAAACTCAATATCCCTATCCAAAGGAACACCTGCAAGATCATTTGGAAAGACCTTAGGAAACTCACTTACCACCAGAACTAAATTAAAAAAAGGACTTTTTGAGTTACAATCTTTAACCCTTACCAAGTGATAATGATACTACTTGGAGATTATTCTTCGAGCTTTAAGATATGAAATAAACCTTCCCCAAAGATCTAGAGAACCACCCTCCCATTCTATAACCGGTTCACTAGGGAATCTAAAGACAACCTTACAGGTCCAAAAATCTAAGGATACATAATAAGAGTTTAAATAATCCATACCAAAAATAACATCAAAATCCACCATATGAAGTTTAAATAAATCCACCAAAGTCTGGCTACTACCAACAGATACCACAAACCCCATATAGACATTTTTAGTAATAACTAAGTCACCTACCAGAGTAAAAGAAAAAAATAAATCCAAAATAATCTTATGATCAAAACAAAAAATACAATCGCAAATGGGGTCATATAAGAAACAGTAGACCCCTTATCAATTAGAAAATACACATTCCAAGAAAAGAGTTGTAATGTACCAGGAACGGGAACAAGTGATGCCTCAAATTCCTGTCGAGATGCAAGAGCATATAACCTATTCAAACCTGTGCTGGTACCAGAAACAAGATCAAACATAGAAATAGCACCACTAGATGCAGGAGCAAAAGATGAAGCAACTGGATCTTTGACCACTCCCGAAGCATCCTTACCAACAGGACAATTCCTTAGCATATGGCCTGGCTGATCGTATTTAAAAAACTTGACCCTTCCGTGAAAAATAAACCCAATTAAAGCAAGTACATAATAGGAAAGAAGGATATGAAGTAGGCGATTAAGACCCACTCATACAAGATTAGGCATTCTGTGATCGTAAATTATCACAACCCTATTAATAACTATCGCCTAACTTCTTTAAGTAAGGAGCAATAGCAGAAAAGAAGAATTTGAGATAGCCTCCCATAAGGACAACTCCTTAACATCACATTTATCCCTATCACACTACTTATGCCACTGGTATACAACATCTTTAAGCTGTTCCACATAAATGGCCTTCATCATTATGAATATTTTCTCCATTTTATCTAAAAAACCCTGAGGATCCTCCTCCACCATTATTCTAGTAAAAGTAGAAGGATTCAGCTTCAAAAATTAGCCAACCCTTGTAGAATAAGTAGATAAAATACTAGTTGCATCCCGTTTAGCGTGAGAAGTAACTAAATAAGTAATAACATGAATTTATTTGCAAAATTTTGCATTAGTCACCTCACCTTAAAGAGGACTAGTAGCAATCTTTAGAACTCCAAAAATATCAGGGACTGGACCCCTAGACCGAGTTTGGATCCCCTATATCCCTTGCATATTGTCCCCAGATGGAATATAAGAGTTTTTTTGTGTTCTATATTGTAAAGGCATGATCTAAAAAGAAAACATAAAAGGATTAGAAAAGATTTTGGGACTTAGACTCCAAGCTTGAAAATAGAATACCAACAAGTAAAATATTCCTAAATATCTTATAGCCTCTCCCTTATTAAAAGAAACTCTCTAGACACGGATTTATGGACTCCCAGTTGACCATGATCCTAAAGCTTTGATACCAGCTAGACACAACCCAAATGTGGGCTTTGTCGTAATGGGCATCATAAGTCAAACCAGGATTAGAGACCACCCCTATTACCCAACCTAACTGAACTATGCATATCTTGAGTTAAATGAATTTCTAACATATACCAAGATAGAGTGATTGCATAATCCTAGACTCTAGGATAGGTGTATACCTATGACCACCCAAATGAGTCCAACCATTTGATGCCAACAAATAATGGATACAAAACTAAACCATAATCGAAAATCATTACTATACGAGTTTTATAATAATTATATAATCCCAAAATAAAAGAGGATGGAAAAATGAGAAATTTAGTCCAAATATATTAACCCCAATACCAATGCCAATACCAAGGCTGACACAAATACCAATCCTACCGATATAGTAGTTACATAAAACCCTTTAACCAGAAGAAAATTGATATCCGATTGGGACATGCCCCCAGCATAGCAAAAAGTAATATCTATAAAATAACCAAAGTATATGAAAATGTACATAACACAAAATGGAGCCTTCAAAAAAGATGGAAGCTTACCACTGATATGACTGATAACATGAAGGACTATAAATGAATAATACTGATATCATGGGTGACTTTATCAAAGTATAACTAATAACATAAGTGATTATAGCTAACATTCATAAATCTGTTTGAACTATCTGAGTTGTGTACTATATCTGAGTTGAGTGTATCTGATAGCCCTAAAATCTGAAGAACTGTCTGAGTTCTATTACTGAGCTTGATTAATTGTATTTGATATTCCTAATTCTAGAACAAGAAACTATAGGAAGTAGTACCTAACTGACATGCCCCAAAGGTGCTATGATAGCTGAGCTGGGGTCCAATCTATGCCCTAATTGGAAGGGTATCAATACCGTGCCACTAGTAAGGAAAACATATAAGTAACCCTCATATAACAGGTAACTCTAGCAAGTATGGTGGGAACCCTTGCATAATAGGTTAAGCTACCTTATCTAACTTCATATAGCAGGCTACAATGTCTTAACCTATGCTGGCTACATAGTTCTAGAATGCAAGGTTTGCTTCTAGGAATCATACCTTCGTATAACAGGGAAGTCCCCATCCTTGGATTCACTCAGTGCTAATTCCTACTCCTATCTTAATAGACACTGAACATGATTTATTGAACTTAACTGAGTATAGACTGAGTAACTAAATTTTCATGGCTGACAGATTACTACTGATATCTAACAGCTGACTGAGTCATGAGATCATGAAGATTTTTCTTGAGTCATAAGACTATCTGAAGTCTAAGAGTTCATAGCTTTACTGAGAGTATTTTGAAAATCATGACATGGCTCTAGACACACAGCTAATATTTCAGGTACAAGTACCCCCAGGACTCGATAGAAGGAAGCTGACCTAGTATGGTTTACTTGAAGACTTGACTAACATCATAATACATACTACATTCATTGGAGCCTTTTATCAAATATGTAAAAGGCACAAACTTGTACATACATGGGGATTTCATGATATCATGCTAGTTAGACAATTTTCCATCATCTAGGCATTTAATCAAACATATTGTAGGCGTAGTACATGTAAAGGACATTATACAACAATTAAACTTAATGCTTCAATTCCAATTCCATCATACAAGATTTTAGTCATGAGATTTCTTAAATCTTTACCGATATTAGTCAACTCACATGGAATTTATCATCAATTCATGGAATAGACATCAATTCCTCCTTTATCAACATATAAGAGAACATACAAAGTATGAAAACATAAAGAAAATCCATAACTTATAGTTAAAAAGGTTTCTTGGACTTCATGGACGGAAGGAGTCCATGAATGAACACTATGCATAATTTAGTTTATGATTTCGTGAATATTAATGGTGAAACCTTCTTGAAACTAGACCTTCTATGAAAATCCTAGATTGAGTTCATGAGAGTATTTGAGAAAAACATCAATATTTTTGATGAATAAGGGCTAAATCACATGTTTGGAAGCTTATATATGGTGGGAAATTGACCCTTTTAATCCTAGACACGTAATTTAATTTTTAGTAAAATTTCCCGAATTGGACCCTTGGCGCGATGCGGCATTATCACGTCTTGTCACTAGAAATTAAAAAATAGGAAACTACACGGTGACACGACGTGGATCTATTGCGTTGCCATCTTGTCGAACTGGGAATTTGGCGCGACGTGTCGGTATCAAGGAGCAACACTTGAATTTGAAAATTGCCATTTGTGCTATCTCCGCGATGTGCTGAAGGCTCACGTGAAATACTGTCACACAAAAAGGCTCTAACTCTTCCCCTAGGTGTCGGATTTGGGCGAATTATATATCGATGGAAAGTTTATTAAATTTCCCATATGTATAAGAATGAATTCTTAATTCAAAGAAAGTTCTAACATCCTTGAGATGATTTTTAAGATAAAAAAAAAGTGTAGGTATTACAATATCTCCCCATTCAAAACAGTCATCCTCAAATGAGACTGACAGAAAGAGGAAACAATGAGCTAATCATAAATAAATAGAACATGATCTCATGACAAGCGTGAATGAAAAGATGAATATAACATACTGAACATACATATATGATACATGCATAACTGGTTCATAAATGCCTAACTAAAAGTTCTGGAGAACTAAGTTTTCTCACAATAAGAATGCATGCTGATACATAACTATGTAACTGATCTGATACATAAATGTATGATTGAATATACGGTGGTACTTGATACCAATATTATCATGGGAACATAAGCATGAGACTAAATACTAAGTTAGTGATGCACACTAATCATGAAATTATGTAAGCTTAAGGTGAACTATTTCCTTGAGCTTTATCTGCGTTGGAGAAGAAGAGGTGAGGGTACTTGGTATGCATTTCTGCTTATGCTTCCCAAGTAGCTCCCTGGATAGACTGATTTCACCAAAGAACTTTAACTACAAGGACTACTTTGTTACTCAATCTACAAGTCTGATAGTCTAAGATTTTGACTGGAATCTCTTCATTAGAGAGGTTGTTCTGAACATCGATGCTCTGAATGGGGACTACGACTGATAGGTCACCTATGCACTTCTTGATCAAAGAGACAAGAAAGACTGGATGAACTAAGGCTAGATCCGAATGCAATTCAAGCTCATAAGTTACTTTGTTTAATTGACTGAGAATCTTGAAGGGACCGACATATTGGGGACTAAGCTTTCCCTTCTTCCTGAATCTCTTCACTCTCTTCATAGGAGAGATCTTGAGGTAGACGTAGTCACCAATCTCAAACTCGAGATCCTTTCTATGAACATATACATAAGACTTATGTTGGCTCAGAGCAGCCTAGTGTTTTTCTCTAATTAACTAAACTTTCTCTAAGGTGTCGAATACTAAGTCAGCACCTATGGCTGAGGCCTCACTAACTTCAAACCAACTGATTAGAGATCTATATCTCCTATCATAAAGAGCTTTAAATAGATCCATATGAATACTAGAATGATAGCTATTTTTGTATGCAAATTCAATCAAAGGAAAGTGGTCATCCTAAATACCTTTGAATTAATTACACACGCCCTTAGTATATCTTCCAAAGTCTGAATGGTCCTTTCTTCTTAACCATCTGCCTGAGGATGAAAGGTTGTATTGAGATAAATTTGGGTAATGCCTTCCAAAAATGAGAGGTGAACTGAGTACCTCTGTCTGAGATAATTGATAACGGAACACCGTGCAATTTGACCAACTCCTTGATGTAGAGTTTGGCATAATCCTCAGCTAAATAAAAGGTATGAACCAGAAGAAAATGAGCTAATTTGGTCATCCTATCTATAATGACACAAACTGAATCATGCTGATGACGAGTTCAAGGGAAATCTATCACAAAGTCCATGTTCACAACCTCTAACTTCTAGGTAGGAATACTGAACTCTTGCATAGGACCACTAGGCTTCTGATGCTCTATCTTAATTTGCTTACATGTAGAGCACTTAGCCATAAATTTTGCAATATATCTTTTCATCCCGCTCCACCAATAAATCTCCCGCAAGTTATGGTACATCTTAGTGGCCCCTGGATAAATAGAGTAATGCACACCATCTGCTTTTACAAAAATTTACTTCCTTATGCAATCTACACCTGGAACACATAGAAAACCCTAGCAACAAAGGACGCCATCTCCCTCTTGGGAGAAAACCTCTATTTTCTAATTCTGAAATGACTCTTTTAGCTTGAAAAGGCTGGGACCCCTATCTTGATTTTCTTTCACCTCAAAAACTAGATATTATTCTAAACTACTCTAATCACATACACCACCCTCTAAAGAATCGACTAAGCAAACACCTAGTCGAGTAAGTTGTTGTACTTCTTGAGCTAAATTCTTTTTGCTATCCTCAACATAAGAAACACTACCCATAGAGAGTCTACTGAGAGCATCGGCCACTATATTGGTCTTGCTTGGATGATAGAGAACACTTATGTCATAATATTTCAAGAGCTCTAACCACCTTTTCTGACGAAAATTGTGATTTTTTTAGAAAAGACATACTAAAGGCTCTTATAATTTGTGAATACATCTACATGAACACCGTATAAATAATGCCTCCAAATCTTCAACTCAACTACTATAGCTGCTAATTCAAGATCATAAGTAGGATAATTCTTCTCATGGGGTTTAAGATGTCTAGAGGTGTATGCTATGAACTTACCATGTTGTATGAGGACATAACCTAAAACCACTCTTGATGCATCACAATAAACTAAAAAACTATTTGAACCATCTGGAAGAGCTAGAACTAGAGCTGAGGTGAGTTAAGTCTTCAATTCCTAAAACTCTTCTCGCATGAATCTGACCACTAAAACTTTACCTTCTTCTGAGTCAATCTGGAGATAGGAGATGTAATATAAAAAATCCCTTAGCAAACCATCTATAAAAGTCATCCAAACCCAAGAAACTCTTGATATATGATGGAGAAATAGGGCAAGGCTAGTTCCTTACCTCTTCAATTTTTTAAGGATGTACTCTACTCCCATCACCGAAAATAATATGGCCAAGGAATGCTACTAATCTTAGCCAAAATTCACACTTACTAAATTTGGTGAATAACTGATGATTTTTTAAAGTCTGGAGTACTATTCAAAGATGGTCTGAATGATCGTGCTCAGTACGGGAATAGACCAGAATATCAACTATGAATACTATGATAAACATGTCAAATTACTTCTTGAACACAGTTTATCAAGTCCATGAAAGTGGTTGGGGCATTGGTAAGACCAAATGACATGACTAGAAATTTAAAGTGACCATACCATGTATGGAAAGCTATTTTAGGTATGTCACATTCTCTAAATCTGAGCCGATGATAGCCAGATCTGAGGTCTATCTTAGAGAAATAACTAGCACTTTGAAGTTTGTCAAACAAGTAATCGATTCTGGGAAGAGGATACTTGTTCGTTACCACAACCTTAATGAGTATACGGTAATCTACACACATTCTGAGTGGAACATCTTTCTTGTGCATGAATAAGACTTGTGCGCCCCACAAGAAAGATCTTTGGGAAAGACATCTGAATATTCATTCACTACTAGGGCTAATTCGAGATTGTGAGCCTTGGAACTAGAATCTCTAGCATGAACTAGATGATAAACACATCCCTTAGATATCATTTTCCTTGACCAAAGGTAGGAAACAATTTGACCCCTGAAAGCGGATATAATACCCTTCCACTTTAGGACGTGTTTATTTGGGAAATGTAACTGAACTATTCTATTTCTACAATCCACTATGGCATAGTAGGAATAAAGCTAATCCACGCCAAGAATGTTATCAAAATCAATCATCTTTAACTCGACTAAATCTATTGATGTGACTTTATGAAATATCAAAATTGGGAAGTTCATGTATACCCACCGAGCTGTGATGGTTTTACTTACTGGGGTAGACACTGAAAAGGGTTATGCTACAATTTCTAGATTGATTTTGAAATCCACTACTATATAAGGAGTAACGAAAGACAAGGAAGCTCCCGGATCTAGCGAAGAATAAATATGCAAATGAAAGATCTATAATGTACCAGTAAATACATCAGGAGAATTTTCCTGATTTTGTTGAGTCTAAAGAGCATAGATATAATTTGGGTGTTGACCACTAGTAGCACTGCAAGTGGAACCCTGCTGATTTGGGAGATCAGACGGAGCTGAAGAGAAATTCTATGGACCCTGAGGACGTGACTGCAAACCGTCTCTAACTCTATGGTCTGGCTTGCCACAATAGAAATAAATGCCATTTCCTACTCTACACATACCCTGATGGTGCTCTTCATAAGTCTAGCAAAGAGGATAGGAGCGTCACTACTAACACTGCCCTGGGTTTTAGAGCCTGGCACTCTATCTTTGTTACACTCTCTGAACTTAGCAACTGGAGAACTAGCTGTAGAGGGAGTTGGAACTGATGACTTAGGATAAAACTAAGAATGGTTTCCTCTTTTTAATTTATGCTGACTAAAATTTAAGCTACTTATCCTAGCTTTCTTATTCTATTTCTCCCTCTGCTTAATCTTCTACTCTTTAATCTACTGAGCATAGTTCATAAGTCTAGCTAAGGTCATGTCACTATTTAGCATGGTGAATCTGCACTCATTAACCATGCTATCGTTCACCCCTGAAGAGAACTTACTCATATTAGATCTTCTGTCTGCAACTACATGAAGGGCATACCTGGCTAATTGAGTAGACTTAAAAGAATACTCTTTCACTGTCATATTACCCTGCCTGAGGTTGATGAACTCTAGCACCTTAGCTTCTCTAAGATCTTGGGTAAAGAATCTGTCTAAGAAAGCAGTGATAAACTCCTCCCATTCTATAGGACCTGCATCATCTAATCTTTCGAACTTTCACTATTTGAACCAAGCATGATCCACATCTTGCAACTAGTATGCAGCTAGCTCAGCACTCTCAATAGTAGTCACTTCCATGGCATCTATCACTTTCTGAACTTGATTTAAGAATTCCTGAGGGTCTTCATCTACCTTAGACCCGAGGAAGGTTGGAGGATTCATTAGAGTGAAGTCCCAAATCCTTGTTGTAGCTGAGTTGGCCACTGGGTTGGCTGAAACAACTCTTGGCCATTTATTATGAGCAGTGACTGATTAAGGAAGAGTTGTAAATGCGGTCTTAAACTCCATATGAGAAACATGATTGCCCAAAGGTTCTTTGAGATAAGGGGATGACTGATTTCTTCTCTTAGGAGGCATGTTCTGAAATAAAGAGAAGAAGCCAATTAGACTGAGAGAATAACTTATGATTATGCTCATAGGCACAACATGAATACTGAAAGAAGGGAAACTGTTCTTAAACATCGCATAGACTCTTGCACATAAATATGGCACCCAAAACATCAATGTACAAGACTCTACTAGATGCGTCTTTCAGACTTCCTAGGACTCTATTAAACCTGGCTTTGATACAAAGTTTTTGATGAACCAATTTTCTAAAATGGAATGCTACACGATGCTTATGACCCTGAAAGACCACAAGCTAACCCATGACTGATATTTGTACCTGTATAATTCATAAGATAACATAATAAAGTAGAAGCATGCATTGAAAGGCCATACAGTTCTATCATGAACATAATGGAATAATGTAACATCTGTGTGGGGTAATAGAATTCCCAAAACAAAACTAAAAATACTAAAGTGTGAACATGATAGTCTATATCTAGTCTGCATCTACTCTGCATCTAGTATGAAAGCCTCTACTATCTAAAGAATTTGAATAAGGAGTTGATGGGACCTATACCCAACTAACTCCAACTAATAAGCTAATCAATGAGATACTAAGTATTATTATGTCCTCAAAGGATGAAGACTCACTTCTACTCTGACTGTACAATCTAGAATCAACTGCTGATCTTGAACTCATGTCTCTGAACCTATGGTGTAACATAAAAAGAAAGTACCATAGCGCAAATGCGTCAGTACATATGTACCAAGTATACATGTGATGTAGGCTATATGCAATGGTTCACATGCATGAATAATTCTAACTTTCTATCTAATATGAACATGAGAATACATGCATAAATACGTAACTATAACTGACAATATGATTTTATGAGTTCTGAGTCTCTATATTGATAATTCGACAGGCTATTAACTTATATGATAGATAATATAATGGGCTATATCTGGATAATACTGATAACATAGGTGACTGTATATGAGTATAATTGATAATGTGGGTGACTATAGCTGATAGTCCTGAATCTGATGGAACTATCTGAGTTTTATACTATGTCTGAGTGGACAGTATCTAGCAGTCCTAAAATCTAAAGAACTATCTGACTTCTATTACTGAGACTAATTGGTTATATCTGACAGTCCTAAGCTATATAGCTGAGCTAGGGTCCAATTTACGCCCAGATAGGAAGGGTTTCAGTACCACACCACTGGTAAGGACAATATGTGAGTAACCCTCATATAACAGGTAACTTTTGAGAGAATGGTGGGAACCCTCACATAACAGGTTAAGTGACCTTATCTACCCTCATATAACAAGCTACGATGTGTCAACCAATGCTGGCTATATAGTTCTTGTATGTAAGGATTATTTCTAGCAACCACACCCTAATATAAAAGGTAAGTCCCCATCCTTGGATTCACTCGGTGCTAATTCCTACTCCCATCTAAATAGACACTGAACATGATTTACTGAACTAAACAGAGCATGGAATTAGTTACTAAATTTCCATGGCTAACGAAATACTACTGATATCTAACAACTAATTGAGTCATGAGATCATGGAGATTTTTCCTGTGTCATAAGACTATCTGAATTCTAAGATGTCATAGCTTAACTGAGAGTATCCTAAAAAATACGACATGGCTCTAGGCACACAGCTAATATTTTAGGCATAAGTAACCCCAGGATTTGATAAAAGGAAACTTAAATAGCATGATTTACTTGAAGACTTGACTAACATCATATTACATACTACATTCATTGGATCCTTTCATCAAACATGTAATAGGCATAAACTTGTACATACATAAGGATTTCGTGATATCATGCTAGTTAGATAATTTTCCTTCATTTAGGCTTTTAATAAAACATATTGTAGGCATAGAACATGTAAATCACATTATACAAAAATTAAATATCATGCTTCAATTCCAATTCCATAATACAAGGTTTTAGTCATGAGATTTCGTAAATCTTTACCTACACTAATCAACCCCCATGGAATTTATCATCAATTCATGGAATAGAAATCAATTCCTCATTTATCAATATGAAAGAGAACATACAAAGTATGAAAACATGAAGAAATTCCGTAACTTGTAGTTACAAAGGATTCTTGGACTTCATGGACGAAAGAAGTCCTTGAATAAACACTATGCATACCTTAGTTCATGATTTTGTGAAGATTGATGGTGAAACTTTCTTGAAATTGGACCTTCTATGAAAGCCCTAGCTTGAGTTCTTGAGGGTATTTGAGGAATAACATCAATAGTTTTTATGAATAAGGGATAAATCCCGTGTTTGGAAGCTTATTTAGGGGGAATTTACCCTTTTAACCCTAGACACATAATTTAATTTTCAATAAAACTTCCCAAATTGGGCCCTTGGTGTGATGTGGCATTATCACGTCGTGTCATAGGAAATTGACAAATTACAAACTGCACGGTGGCGCGACACGAAGATATCATGTTTCCACCTTGTCTATGCCCTGAAAGTTTGGTCCGATGCGCCAGTATTGCGGAGCACTACTGGAATTTGTCAATTGCCATTAGAGCTATCTCTGCGATGTGCTGAAGGCTCAAGTCAAATACTGTCTCACTAAAAAGGCTCTAACTCTTTGCTCGGGCGACAGATTTGGGCGAATTATATATCGATGAAACACTTATTCAATTTTCCACATGATAGGAAGTGAAAATTATGGAAATACCATATGTATAAGAATAAATTCTTATTTAAAAGTAATTTCTAATATCCTTAAGATAATTTTCAAGCTAAGAAAAAGCACCTGTATTACACCTATAAAGATTTAAGAAAAGAAAGGAGGATGAAAATTTAAGATGTTCCAAGATAGTTTCTAGCAACTTCACATTAATATACACTTAGTTGATGTTTTGAGGCATATTCCCAAATATGCTAAATACTTGAGAGAGGTGGTGGTTTGAAAAATAAGACATACAGAGTTTAAGACAGTTGCACTCACTAAAAAGTTTAGTTTGAGAGTAATGAATAAGCTTCCCCAAAATCTGAAGGATCCTAGGAGTTTTACCCTCCCCATATAAATTAGTAAAGATAGGGCTGGAGATGTATTATGTGATCTTAGGGAAAATATAAACTTAATGCCATTATCTATTTTTGGGATACTATGTTTGGGAGAGACAACCAAATACTATCATGCAATTATTGGCAGATCGCTCTCGTATGCAGTAGGAAGGAGTAATTGATGATGTCAACATCAAGGTTGGTAAGTTGGTGATTCCTATAGATTTTATTATTTTAGATATTGAAGTTGATAAGTAAGTACTATTTATTTTAGACTTTAATTATTAGGCCCTGGTAGAGCCTTAATTATAGTGCAAAAATGGGAGCTTAAGATGAGGATCCATGATGAGGTGTTTATATTTAAACTATATAAGTCACTCTTTACTCCTTACCACTATAATGAATCATGTATGTTCATAGAGATGTTTAATGATAAATGTGGGATAGAAAAGTATAGGTCTAAAATATAAAAGATTTTAAGGAAAAGAATTTGAATGATAACTGTGATCATCCAAGACTGAAGAAGAGGCCAACGTTGCATCATATATGGTGGAAAAGATTGAGAAAATTTTGTTGATCTATGACTAGTGTGGTTCTGTGAAATTAAATCTGGTGTTGCTTAGGAGGCAACACAAACTGTAATAGTGTAGATTTATATTTATAGTGCCACATTTGATTTTTGTTGTTCTTTTTGGTATGTGTAGATTTGGGAAAGTCTTAGTACACAAATTTAGAATCTAAGAGGTATGGATGAATCATATGTGTGGGGTCATTCACCCCTTTGATGCAAAGGTTAAGGAAAGATGTTTCCAGCTAGGCCCTAGAGGGTTTCAAGAAATATTACTAACAAGTATTTTATTTTTAATAATGCTTTTCTTATTACTTTTAAAGTGGTTTTTCCTTTATTAGTAAGTATAATGACTTTTTCTAATGATGAATGGTTGACGACCATATTGATGGAAAACCTATTCCTTAGGAGTTAGATAGTCTTTATGACCAATTAAATATAAGATATTGCACATGACTAAATGATGCAAATTGGTTTTGAACTTCAAATCATGTTTTAAAAATGAATATTTGAATGACTTATCTTGAGACACCTAGTCTCTTTTACTTGACTTGTACATGATTTTTATCTTAAATTTGAACTCTTATTATTTTTCTGATTTAGATTCTATAGGAATCCTTCTTTAGTTTAACATGTGTCATGTGTGTGAGGTGTTAGTTTATATTTCATGCATTTATATTGATGCCTATAACTTGACTAGTGTGTTTGTAGAGTAAAATTAGAAGTGTTTAGTCTTGGAGATGATCTAAGTGTCTCTTTGATTAACCTATTTTTATCCTTTTCTTTATTGACCCATAATGTATGAATCCAGTTATCCCTTTGAGCCTTTAGCCTATTCTTTGGGAATCACATATGAAGATTAATCCTTTTTTTTAATAAACTTATATTTGATCCAAAACTCCTAAGCACTCTAATGAAACAAATAATATTTAGGAATGTGTATTGAGAAAAGGGAGAAAGCTGAGGTTGGAAGCCTATAGAAAATTTTAATGGCGCAAGTCAAAAAAAATTCATATGCTCTTTATAGAGAGTATAAAAAGAACAAAAGATTGACAAAAGTGGTTTCATAATTGTTTACTCCTTACTAGTGGTATGTGTATTTGCTTAAAGAGATGGAAGAAAACTAAACTATGGGTTAAAAGAGTAGAATAAAGTGTTGGTTGATTGAAGAGTGAGCAAACGATAAAACATTTGTGATGTATTAAATTTCTTAGGGAAAATAGTAACTATTTTACAAAAAATAATTCCTACCAGTCCATTAGCCCACACTACAACAAAAAAAGTCCTACATAATCTTAGATTTTGTATTTCTATATTACCAGAGTAGTACACTATGGGAAAGCTTATGGTTCATCATATATTGTTTGTGAAATTTCTTTTGAGAGTAAGTGAAAACTTATTTCAATACCCATTCAATCTTTAATTTGTATACTTGTAAGTGAATATGGGTAACTCTTTTGGTTTAAGGGAACATTGTTGATAGAAGAAAGGTGAAGTATTTGATCTCTTAATTGGCTGGATTGTATGAGTTTGTTAATATCATAGACTTGGTTCTTAAGGTTAAGAGTTCTTGGAATAGTAGTTTAAATATATGGTGTGAATGAAATATGTTAAATAAGATCTTTGCATCTAATGTAGTTGTTCTAATCTTAGCTTGAGTAATCTTGATTCAATGGGTGTTGTTGTAGTAGTGTTTATTTCACTAGTGCATAGCTTACTTGAGGAAGGGCAAGGGTTTAAGTGTGGGATGTTGATGCAAATCTAAAGACCACATTATTTTAAGTGTGGGATGTTGATGTTTATTCTATTTTTTGTGTTGTCTTGTGATTAAATGATGTGATTTATGCTTGTGTTTCATGATTCTCATAAATAGGAGTATATCAAAGTGTTTGGTGCTTAAATAACAAGAAAAAGAGCATCCAAGGAAAAAATCCAAGGGAGAATCTATGTCATAATGCATGGCAAAACAAGTGAAAAGGGGAATAAATTATTGTCCATTGTTCCATTGCTACAAAACAAGTAGTGGCTTGTATTTATGCTATTTTATGGAAAGACATGAGCTTGTAATGACTTATTTTTTATGAATTGTGTATTTTTACAAGGTTAGACCATTTCCCTCCTCTCATGATTGATATTTGATATTTTTGTGGTGTGGGGATGATTAACACAATTTGCAATGTATTTTAGTGTGATTAATGTGAGATTGTAGTTTTTGAAGTTACAGAGGATTTATAGTTGACTTTGATCAACATCTTTTGTTTTGTGCAACAAATAGAAAAATAAAATACACCAGCAGATATGAAACATTGATTTCTGATTGGTACCATGGTTAGTATGATATTATGACCTTTATATCTCATTTTCATCATTGGTTTGGAAAAATTGTAAAATTGGGTCTTGAGGTAAATTTTGTGAAAAAACCTCTTTTTGAAAATCTGATATCATTATCAAGTCTAGAGCATCAAAATTGATAGGGTAGCAGAGTTTGTTTTCA
>JAPEIP010000006.1:156668534-156696593 GCA_026120095.1 Capsicum chinense | reverse complement strand
AACTTTCATCCATGAAACAAGATCCATCTTGAAGTTATGGGTACTCATAAGTAAACTCTCACATTTCTATCTCAGCGTTATAACTACTCTTATGTCATTGCATGCATCTCACGAAAGCAGTTTAGTTTATGTAGCATGTTTTAGACTCAGTCATTTAATCATATTTTTAGTTTGCATTATATTCAGCATGTAATATCAGTACCTCAAAATTTCTCAGTTTAATTAGTCTCATTTGAGGACAAATATTAACAAGGGGAGATATTGAAATACCTCATATTAGCTTTAGCTCAGGTCATCCCATAGTGCATGTACAAGAGGTTTCGAACCTGAAGATTTATCTAAGGATTGGAGACTTAGCCTTATTTTTGGTCTCTTAACTTTGATTATTTTTAAAGCAATCTTCCCGACCCCAAGACCTAAGTTTTTGAGTTAATTCATGTTCAGGGGTGTAAGAAGCATGTCTCGGGTAAGTTTAGAATTTTCAGACGAGGTTTGGACCACGTTTGGATTCCAAAAAATAGTAAGTCCCTGCGATTGTGGCGCATCATGGTGAAACAGTGGTGGGAGCCTTGGTGCATCGTAGTGAGTGCCCAATCAACGTTCCAGTTATGAAGTTTAATTTTAAAGGGGTAGTCTTGTCTTTTTCCATCACCCTAATCTGTAAAAACACGGGATTTGAAGCCCCAAAAGCATATTTTGTCATCTTTTACACAAAATCCCTCAAAAGAAAACCTCCCTCTCTCAAGAACAAACCCTAGCCTCTTCAAGATTCCAGCTCAAACTTCAAGCTATCACCAAGAACTTTCACAAAATCTTCAATTAAGGTATGTTAGATGTTTATCCATGGCCCCTTTTCACCCATGGAGTCCAAGAACCCATTTTCAAGTTCAAAGTTATGATATTTACGTGTTAATATGAATTACATCCATGAAATTTCATGAATTTTGATTATGTATCATGTTTACAAATTATTTTGGATGAAATTGCCCTTGATATGTTTGAATGGTAATATTCACATGTTAAATCCTTAACCCATGTTTTTAATATCAAAATTATGTGGTTATTACATGATTTAACTATTCCCATACTTAAGTCCATCAATTTATTGCCATTTAAATTTTAAATTAAGATCATAATTGGTGTCAAGTGGAATGCATTATAGTACTTTTAAATATTGTGGTTTTCATATCGTGTTTATGAGAATTTAGAATAAATCCACATTTAATGATTTTTTCATGTGATTGTGCTATATCATCATGTTTAAAAGTATCCCCATGTTAAAGTCTTGATCCAATTTAGATGTAATGATAATATCTTTGTCAATATCCTCATCTTCTCCGACCTCCACAACTTCAACACATGGTTCCTCGGCTGTGACAACTTAATTGAGTCTTCTTTTATTGGTAGTAGAAGACTTACTATCCTTCATGTCATCTGCTAGTAGTTTTTGTTTAGATTACCTAGTGGAATACGATCTAGTACCTTGTACACCAGTGTCTATCACTTTTTCTTGTGCATCTAATGGCACAGTACGACTCTTCATATTTGAACCATATTAAGAATTATTGTTCTGATGAGATAGGACATGTGGCCTTTTTAATTAGAAATTTTATAAAAGCAATTTAAGGCACATTATTTTGTTACTTACCTAGGAGATAGGATCAGGTTCTTTTCTTCTTGAGTGAATTTTTAACTTGTGGTTTCTTTAACCGTTTTCCTCCAAAGTTTTTTCCATGTGGGTATACTCACAAAGGTATGATACTGAGTTAGATTAGTATTCAGCCACACTATCATGGATATTTTTCACCTTGACAAAGCCAAATTTGAGGAGTGACATTGACCTAGAAATTAGGTCAGGGTGTTTTGATCAATCTTAGTCTCAATTTTCTCATTTAACATAGGTCTAACAAATAGTTCCTAAAATTTACTTCACTCATACAACATTAATTTTCTTCCTCTAGGATGAATTCATTTGGGACCAAGTCCTTTGAAATCATCTCTTTCACGAGAAGATACATTTACTTTGAAGTGTCTAGAAGGAGAATCCAGTCAGGTTTTCCAATGTTAAGCTTAGAGCACATATTATTAACTCACCATTTCTTACATGAATCCTCTTTCTCATGTATGGAATCATTATCATGAGTTAGGCTTGGGAACCCACTTGATTTAGAGTTCCCAGTAGGAGGATAATGCCGTGAAAAATTCCCTTTTAGCCTATCTTGGAAAGGATGAATTCCTTTTTACCTATTTTTGATACTTAAAGCCCTTTAAATATACAGTCTCCTACTGAATGTATTCAATATTTTTCAATTTTGCCTTAATCCAGTACTGACATCATTCTTTCAAATGTCCATTTCTTCCACTTTGAGTGCACAAAAGTTTGCTTGCTACGCTTCTAGCATCATTGATTGTCTTTTTTCAAGACACATTAGGTTGGAATTCTTCTTGATACCCTAAGCCTCTACCATAATTTATACCTTGACTAGTCAAATTAGAAAGAATCAGAGAGGAAGTAGTCTATTTAAGATAATTGGTCAATTCTTCTTTCAAGAAGACCAGCTCTGTTCCTAACTTTTCATTTCCTTGAAAAGTAAACATAAGGTGTATTTAAGAATCCCTCTGTATTTCTTCAAGAATAGTTAAAATCAATAAAGAATCTTTCTTCCCTTTTATCTCTTTCATTTACTTTATTCAGATTACTCATTGCACTCTAATTTTCAGATTTTATCTTTATGAACAACTCTTCAGTTTAAGAGATTTGGAGAGTGAAAGTAATCAATACCTATTCTTGATTCTCTACTTTCTCCTCTAGTACATTCTTCTTATAAATTAGTTTACATACGGAGTCTATCAACACACTAGAAAGTCTTTTTATCTTTTTATCAAAGTAGTTATCTAGGTCATTCTTTAAGTTTAGAAGGGTTACCTCCTTTTATTCTTCATCTTCTGAGTTTGCCATGAATGCACACAATGGATCATAGATACCTAGACTGTCTTCCACTTCTAACCTAGATACATTTGCAATTTTCCTATCTTTTCAACTTCACTGGTAGAATCTCCCTATGTTGTTAGGGCTTGCTTTACTGCATACTCCGTTGCAGTTTTCCTTTTTACCTTTTTGGAGACCTAAACATTCTTTTGTGTTTGGTAGTTTCTTACGAATGCTTTAGATCTACCATTTTTGTGATAGTTTTCAATCTTACCATTTTCTTTGCTAAGCTAACCACCCCTTTTTAATAGCTCTAATAATTTTTTGTCGCTAAAAGTTCAACATCAAACACTTCTCTTGGGTCAAACTCTGAAGCCTACAAGGTCAGTAATCTCACCCTTCTTGCTTCTTTTCTATCTACCATTAGTTTTTTATAGCAGCCATGATGACCAGAGCACTATTGGTATAAACCTTATAGACTTACCCTAGCTTTGATACCAATTGTTGAACACTTGGTGGTTGCATCATATGAGGTGCTAAAAATAATAGCAGTGCAAGAAAGGGAAAAACCAAGGCTTGCCCTCAAAAGTACCAAGTAAATCCACTATAATCGACCTTCTAATTAAAATGTAGATTTTATCCTACCTCTAGCCTCTTTTCGCTTGTAGCAACTTTACTACAAGCTTTTCTTGGTAAATCTACCAGGGACTCTCTATTGATTACCTATAATCAGAAACTAACTTAGGTAACTCTACCTAAGAAATCACAGAAGAAACACTAATCTTATAGTATTTGTAGTTCAATTACAAATTATCACTTACTCAAAAACAATTTGAATTTAAGCTTACATAGATATCTAAGAACTTGAATGGTGATGAAATGCAGTTTTGATGCCTCTCTTTTCACTCTTTAGAATTTGCAAAAATAATTTAATGAAGAGGCTTCTCTTTCCTTTTATAATTGATTGATGATTAGGGATGAAGTACCTTTGGACTATTTGTCCAAGTTTATAACAAATAGCACATGCAAGTTTGTAACACAAGAGGACAAAACTATGCAGACACTATGTTCTAGTTGTACTCTAGGTTGCACAACTAGGGACCTGGTGCCTTGCAGTTTAGCTGCTCATAATTAAAACTACATATAGCAGATATCTTATTGGTTGGTTTGATTTATTTAAGAAGAGATCTTGGGGTATGGATATTTTGAAGGATTCAATGCAGAATGTGAGATTTATTTAAGAGAAGATTGTGGTAGCTCAAAGTAAAAAAAAAGAATATGAAGATCAAGGTACGAGAAATATATTTTGTGAAAGGTGAGCTAGTGTTGCTCATGTTTTCACCCATGAAGGGTTTAATGTCATATGGGATGAACGGTAAACTTAGTTTCAGATAAATTGGAACATTTAAGAGTTTAAGAGGTATAGGACCAATATATTATAGGTTGGCTTTTACCTCCATGTTTGTCTGCAGTTCATTCTATTTTTTTATGTTTTGATGCTCAAAAAGTATCATGGGGATGGTGACTATATCAGCCACTACGATTCTATTTTACTAGATGAAAACCTACCTCATGAATTAAAACTAATTGCTATTTATGATACATATGTTTGAAAAATAAGGACTAAGGAGATTACAACTATTAAGGTCCAGTGAAAGAAATGCCCTATTAAGGAGGCCACCTGTTAGATTGAAACTTACATGCATAGCCAATATCTGCAGTTGTTTACTAAATCATGTAAGTTCTTGCTTTTTTCCACTTTCTTCTAGTTGTCATTCGAGGAAGAATGATTAATTAATTTATTAATGAATTTTTATATGACTAACTATCAGGTTTGAGCAATGCAAAATAGGTAGATAATGTAATGACCCATCCTATAGTTATTGTAGTGTTTAGTATAGAAGTGCTTCGGTAAAGCTTTTCTGAGTATGAGAGTTGTTAAAATCTAAGGCGAGGATAGTTTCTAAAGAAATTGGTGTGTTATGTGGTGTAGAAATTGATTGTACCTTAGGGTGTAATTTTTTATCGTATTGTTGTTATGATATGGTAGAACTCCAATAATGACATTTTCCACAATAGGATAAATCTTTATTATTGAATAATCAAATGTGTTCTAAAAGGGGGAAATTTTGGGAAGTCCCCTGAGTTACTATTCAATATAGGTTGATTTAATTGTGCAAAGTTTTTGTACTATTCTAGAAAATGTCCGAGGAGTGAGTTTGTCAGAAAGCCAAGGTCAGTACATGTTCCTCGCTAGCGTGGTGCTTTTGGGGTTAGGCATGATTATAACGAGATTTGGTATTTTTATAGAGAGTCTGCCCAACATGAGATTATTGTCTTGTCAACTCAATCACACCAGCCACTTAGAATTGTAATTCATTTGGTGAAAGGTAGTGCCCATGGTATTGGGGATAATCCCCACAGTTTTAGATATGATTCCGAAATAGGTGGTTTTGGTTGTTTTGTTGATGCTTAGTATGGATGATAGTAGCTATGTAAATTTTCATGTAGGGAAGAGGTTATGGCGTTAGATGCATCTATTGATGAGCCGATAATTTATGCTTTATTTCACCTAAATATAGTGAAAAAGCAACATGCTCAATGTTATTTTGAGTTAATTTAGTTATTTCGATTCATTATGTTGAAGCCAAAAGATTACCGAAGGATCAAAATAAGGACAAATGAAGTCAAGAAGGTGAAAAAAAGGGCAATACCTCTCATCACTAGGGAAGTTTGATGTACCTCCAAACCTAACAACATTTTGCCAAAATTGCCAATACATCTCTAGAGAGAATACTTCCAAAGGGCTTAGAGTTATTATGTTTAAAGAAGAAATGATAAAGTGTGGCTCACTGCTACTTATTTTTTCAAAATCATGAAGATATCACCGTAGGACCTCACAGGAAAGGGTAATAAATATGACAAAAGGTTGGTACATTATTAATTAGTTTGATGATATCATTAATCTTGCCAAAGATGCACAATTGCAATTTCGTAATTGTTTTGGTCAAATTCTCCAGGTAGTATAAATAGGATTTTATTATTTCAAGCCCTATTGATCATGATATCCCATTTTAAAAAGCTTTTATTTAGCAGTACCAAATGCTAGTTACCATACGGTGTAATGCCCCAAAATCTCATCCTCAGATGTTACACGGTGCTTAAGGCAACAAGTAGCCCTGAACTAACCC
The DNA here is from genome assembly GCA_026120095.1 of Capsicum chinense. NCBI lineage: Eukaryota > Viridiplantae > Streptophyta > Magnoliopsida > Solanales > Solanaceae > Capsicum > Capsicum chinense. Next base: position 156,690,473 of record JAPEIP010000006.1, on the reverse strand, counting down.
TTTGAGACTGTTATTACTTCTAACACTTGCTTAAAAATAAATAAGCTAAACAATGTTACTTTGTTGTGTCAACTATAAACCGAGATAACTGGATACAATGTCTGAATAGCAAAATACTAATAATCTAAAACACAACTTCAACTGATAGTCTTGTCTGACAAAGCCTCTACTACTCAAACTGGAGATCCATTGGGACAAACCCCCAACTGACTCACTATGACCTAAAAGTAAAACTCAAAAACACTATGAAAATGGGAAAACTTCAAATATAGGTCCTCGAACTATGAGGACTCACCAACTGTGGAATGTAGAAAAAGGTACTCGAGTATCACGGTCACTACTGAAGCTAAGAACCTGAACCTACATTGTGAGACAATGTAGCACACAGACGTATTTGTGGATATACACTTTGGGAATGTACTGAGTATATAGGGGTGTATGCATTTACATAAAACAATATCAATACTTTTTAATAAAATCATACATGCAAATAGGAATGACCCACATGGCTCGAATAAGTCTAGAATATAAAACTCTTAAATCATGAAAAGTGAAAGATATAACACAAAACTCGTGGGTCATTATGCTTAACTTTAAAAATCTGTACTCTCCTCTTATTCTCAGTACTTAAAGACAACGGGAAGGTGTAAATAATACTTTCAAACTTGTGCTTTTATCTTGTGCACAGTAAAACTACTTTAAAACTTAAGGACTTAGAAATTTTATGCACTTTTAGCACTTGAGAACTCTGGAACTCTTTTAGACTCAGAACACTTGGAACTCGGGGGTTTCTTGTAACCGACATAAACCATGTGAGCTAAATCGAGTCCAACATATTTCCCATGTTGGGGAGAGTTGTTCTATCCTTGCTATCGAAGTAGAACCTTAACTTTTAGTGGTTACTATCTCGGCCTCAGGCCCATAAATCCTAATCCTATAGTGGCACGTAGTTCTGGGGCATGAAGCCTTTGAATCATATCCAACTCAGAGCTAAATACTACTCCCATACTCAGCTCAGAACTTTTATGAAATCCACCTCAAAATAACTCAAGGATCTATAGTGAAGACCAAAACATATTTCTCTTTAAATCATAAGTAGTTTGGATTCCTATCTTAACTTTTAAAAGTACTTATCAAAACTTGTCAACAAGACTTTGAGATCATAATCTACTTATAAACTCATCATTTGTACTTAGGACTTAAAATATAAAGCTTTAATGCATCAAAATCATATTTATACTTCATGCTCAACCATCATCTTAAAAAGCTTACAATCATCTCAATCAAGATATTGGAAAAATAACTCATAATATGTATCTTATGATTTCAAAATCTCAAAATTCATGCTTGATAACAAAACATTCATAATAATCTGAAAATCTGGAAAATTCAGAAAAAGGTATGGAAATATAAACAAAATAATGTAATTCAACCTTTAATCCATGGGAAATCTCAAGATTTGTCAAACAATAATAATGGGTGTAAACCCTAACTTCAATTTCATGGAAAATCTCAAAATTTGTAGAAATATGTATTTAAAATACGCCTTTGGTCACAAGGGTGAAAGAGTTACCCTTTTTCAAACCCCACATATTTTAGATTGTGACATGTAGGTGAAGAACTTTCTTGAGACTCTATTTGGAAATCCTGAGTGAGGGATCTTAAAGCCTTTGACTTGGGAACCTTGATTCTTAACTCAATTCATAGAAAATATGGTTGAATCTTAAGATTCTTGGAGAAAGATTTGGATTTGCTCTTGAGAGTTAATCTTGAGAGAAGACCCTAATTTTTGGATGTTATGGAAGAATATAATATTTATGCCATGAATCTGATATATTTAGATATGGAAAGAGTTGAAAAATACTAAAATACCCTTTTAAAAATGACTTAGAATTACTGAACATGATCTGTGATGGTTGGTGCGAAAATCCATCGAGGGCTCAACTGTCCGTCGGTCCTGACCATTGCACCTGGGCTAGAACTCGGTTCATTGTGTCGTCCACCACGATGGGTGCAATTGTCCATCGTGGCCTCGAAGGTTCATCGATTTTATTGTCATCCTTAACAAAAATGGGGTTTCCCTACCTCCTCTGCAATGGTTTGGGCGACAATCCGTTGCAAGCTCGACGGTCTGTCGGCCCTCACCATCGAACCTGGGTGATTTAATGCTTTCTGTAAATGGCCATATCTTTCTCTTCTGATGTTGGATTTCAACGAAATGGGTATCATTGGAAAGATAATTTAATTTCCCACACGATCAAAAGTCATTTTTTAAAAAAATTTAGAAATGTTTACAAAATAATCACTTTAGAAGTCACTCCTTAATATTTTAGGGCCAGAATTACATTTCACTTGACAAGCTCTAAAGCCTCAAACTATGAGGGAACTTTGCAGGGTTTTACAATTTCTCCCCCTTGGAAAATTCATCCACGAATGTCACTAGTCAGACTAAGAACACAAAGAAAACTGAGTACACATAGCTGAAGCAATTTGCTAAGAGGGTTCCATATCTTTCTAAACTCTTGAATACTTCGAAAACTCTAAGAACTCGTGTAAGAATAGATATGTAGCTGAACTTTAGATTAGAAGGGCTGAATTAAGGAAGAATAATACCTTCATCTTGACCTGAACTCATAGAGAAGAGGTGTGGGTACTTGACTCGCATGTCTGCTTCTGCCTCCCAAGTAGCACCCTCAACTTGCTGGTTCTGCCACAAAACTTTGACCAAGGGAACCTCTTTGTTCCTCAGTGTACGAATATGGAAATCTAGGATCTCAACGGGAATCTCATCAAATAAAAGGCTGTTCTGAATATCAATACTCTCTGAAGGATCCACTACAACGGAATCACCAATATGTTTCTTAAGCATAGAGACATGAAAAACAAAATGAATACCTAACAATTTTGCGGGCAACTCAACTTCATAGGATACTTTCCCAATACGGTTCAAACCTCTACAAGGGCTAACATAATGGGGACTAAGCTTTCCTTTTCTGCCATACCTCTTCACCCTTTTCATGGATGAAATCTTCAAGTACACCAAATCACCCACCTCAAACTCAAGATCCCTTCTCCTCACATCGGCATATGACTTTTGATGACTCTGAGCTCTTTTGGACCTTTCTCTAATCAACTTCCCCTTCTCCATAGCCTCAAATACTGTATCAGGCCCAACCAAAGTAGCTTCACCCAATTCAAACCAACCTATGGGTTATCTGTATCTTTTTCATACAAGGCCTCTAATGGTTCCATCTTTATGCTAGCATGATAACTGTTGTTATAGACAAACTCAATTAATGGAAAATGTTCATCCCAACTACCTTTGAAGTGAAGAGCACATGCTCTAAGCATATCCTCCAAAGTCTGGATGGTCCTCTCTGGTTGACCATTTGTCTGCGGATAAAAAGTAGAACTCACGTGAACTTGGGTACCAATACCCTTCTGAAAAGCTCTCCAAAACTATGAATTGAACTGAGTACCCCTATCAGAAATGATAGACAAGGGGACTCCATGCAACCTAACTAACTACCGGATATACCATCTAGTATACTCCTTAACTATATATGATTTATGCACTAGCAACAAATGTGTGGACTTAGTCAACCTGTCCACAACCACCCAAATAGAATCATGAGGATGATGCGAAAGAGGTAAACCAATCAGAAAATCTATATTCACCTTTTCCCACTTCTTAGTGGGTATACCAAACTCTTGTATCACACTACCAGGTCTTTGGTGCTCTACCTTAACCTATTCACACATTGCATACTTTACTACAAACTTAGCTATATCCTTCTTCATACCACTCCACTAATAGATTTTCCGCAATTCACGATATATCTTGGTAGCGCTTGGATGAATAGAATACCACATGCCATGTGATTCATCCATAATCCTCTACCTCAGATCATCAACACATGGAACACACAATCTACCCTGCAATATCAACACTCCATCTCCCCCTTGGGAGAAAACCTGTACCTTTTGGTCCTTAACTAACTCCTTCAATTTGACCAAACTAGAATCTCTGTCTTGTTTCTCTTCACTTTTGAAACCAAAGAGGATTCAGAACTACTCTGCACCAAGATACTCTCCTCAGCTGAAATAAGAAACCTAACACCCAGTCTAGAAAAATGATTCACATCACGAGCTAACTCTTTCTTACCTTCTTCTACATTAGTTACACTACCCATAAACAATATGTAAGGGCATCTGCTATAATATTAGCCTTGCCTGGGTCATATAGCACACCCATATCATAATCCCTTTGCAATTCTAACCACCTCATCTGTCTAAGACTCAACTCCTTCTCAGTAAACACATACTACAGGCTCTTATGATCAGTAAACACATCAACATAAACACTATAAAGGTAGTGTCTCTATATGTTCAAAGAAAAAACCATATTAGCTAACTCAATATCATGGGTTAGGTAATTCTTTTCATGCGGCTTCATGTATCTAGAGGCATAGGCAATAACCTTACCTCTTTGTATCAACCCAAAATCCAAACCAACTCTAGAGGTATCACAATATACCATAAAACCATCCGTACCATCAGGCAAAGTCAACAATGGGGATGAGGTGAGTCGAGTCTTCAACTCTAGAAAACTCTTCTCACAGGAATCTGACCAAAGGAACTTAACTTTATTTTGGGTCAACCGGGTCATGGGAGACGCAATAGAAAAGAAACCTTTAATAGAACGGTAGTAGTAGCTAGCTAGAGCCAAGAAACTCCTAATGTCAGATGAAGAGATAGGTTTAAGCTAATTTCTTACAGCTTCTATCTTCTGGGGATCAACTCTAATGCCTTCGACATAAATAATATGACCAAGAAAGGCTACTCATCTTAGCCAAAATTCATATAGGCTAAATTTGGCAAACAACTGATGATCTCTAAGAGTTTGTAGGACGATTCTAAGATGATTTGCATAGTCATTCTTAGTACGGGAGTACCCAGGGATATCATATATGAAGAAAATGATAAACATATCAAGATACTATCTTAACACTCGATTCATTAGGTCTATGAATGATGTTGGAGCATTTGTTAGCTTAAAAGGCATGACTAGAAACTTAAAGTTACATAACGGGTTTGGAAAGTTGTCTTTGGGATATCACACTCCCTTATTTTAATTTGATGATAACCAGATCTAAGGTCCATCTTGGAGAAATAACTTGCACCTTGCAACTGATAAAACAGGTCATCAATTCTTGGAAGAGGGTACTTATTCTTAACTGTGACCTTGTTAAGATGATAATAGTCAATGCACATACATAAAGAACCATATTTCTTTCAAACAAACAGGACGGGTGTGCCTCAAGGAGTGACAGTGGGCCTTATAAAATATTTATCTAAAAGATCTTTAAGTTTCTTTTTCAGCTCCTTAAGCTCTGCAAGTTCTATATGGTAGGAATAAAAATAGGTTGAGTGTTGCGAAAAAGGTCAATCCAAAATTCTATCTCTCTATCAATAGGTACCCCTAGGAGATCTTCTGGAAAAACATCAGGAAACTCATTAATAATATTGACTTACTGAATAGTTAGAGCCTCAGACTTAGTGTCTTTAAATCTAACGAGGTGATAGATGAACCTTTGGATATTAGCATTCTGGATTTGAGATAGGAGATAAAATGACTCTTGGGAGATACTGTACTTCTGGACTACTCAAAAATTGGTTCATCAGGAAACTAAAACTTAACCACATAGGTACGACAGTCTATAGATGCATAACAAGAATGAAGCTAATCCATACCCATAATAAGGTCAAAATCCATTATGTCCAATTTTATTAAATCAGCAAGCATGGCTCTATGAAGAAGCATAACAGAACAATTTCTATACACTTTCTTAGCAACAACTAACTCCGCTACTGGAGTAGAAACTAGGAAAGGCTCAGGAATCTTTTTATGACTCATTTCAAAATTCATAGCTACAAATGGGGTCACATAAGAAAAACTTAACCCGGGGTCCAAAAACATATAAACATTAAAGTGGAATACAAGGAGCATACTAGTGATAACATCAACAAATTCCTCCTGCTCTTGATGGGATGGTAGAGCATAAGATTTTTTCTAGTGCTAACCACCAGTAGTGCTAAATAAAGCGCCCTATGCATGGGCAGGATGGGCTAAAGAAGCTGGTGCACTAGTAGTCTATATCTGAGGTCAGGCGTCTCTGTTCCCCTGCCTAGCATACAGAAACTTTCTAAGTCTGTGGCCCAGCTTTCCATAACCTAAGCAACCCATCTGGTCATCTAATCACTCACCGGGATAGTCCCTACCAAACTTGGTACATAGACGATATCAAAGTCTGTTACTCTATTTTAGGATGGGACAAAGAAGACCTGTTCCCTCACTCCTGCTTGCCTCAAGGCATAGAAGCACTAGCTAATGAAGGTACTGGCATAGACGAATGGCTTTGTAACTATATCCAGTTCCCTCTATAGGACCAATCCTAACTATACTCATGTTGCTCAGATCTAGCCCTCTTGTTACCCCTCACTCTATCTCTGTCTCTTATCTTGTCTGCCTCTATTTGGTATGCATGTATCATTAATATAGACATGTCCATATCTCTATTTTGCATCGCAGTCTTGCATTCTTTCAACACCAATATAGACACCCCAGTCACAAGCTTACTCATAATAGTTTAGGTGTCAGCAATCATATCAAGAGCAAACATGGCCAACTGATTAAACTTAAGGTAGTATTCCTTAACAGTCATAGAACCCTATCTCAAGTTCATAAAATCCTCAATCTTTGCTTCCCTTATCTCAAGATGGAAGAACTTGTCCAAGAATACACCTTGGAACACCTTCTAAGTAATAGGGAAAACATCCTTACCTCTACCCTTCATCCATGCTACAAACTAGTCATAAGAAATGTCTTTGAACCTGTAAGACACCAGCTCAACACTTTTTTCCTCAAAAACATGCATCACCTGTTTGATTTTTCTCACCTTTTAAAGGTATAACTGTGGGTCCTCATCTTCCTTAGACCTATAGAACTTTGGCGGATTCATCCCTAAGAAATCACAGATCCTAGCAGTAGTTAAGCCACCTCCCTGGTGACGCAAAACTGTAGGCTTGTTATTAGCCTGAAGATTGGCAGTGACTACTTGGGCTAATGCTTGAAAGGCCGCCTGAAACTCAACATGAGACATAGTCTCATTCAAGGGATCAATAAGTGAAGATTGCTCATTATTGTTTCTGCGGGCGTTTAATCTTTGAGGAGGCATATTCTGAAATAAAAGAGCAGGAATTACAAGATGAGAAAGACAACTGTAGGCACAATAGAATACGAAAGAAAGAACCAAATTTTTTCTAAAACATCTTGTAGCGTCTTTCTCATAGATGTGGTGCGCTATACACCGATGATCAAAGCTCTAGGTAATATGGCTTGTTAGACTCCATAGGACTCCTTAAACCTTAGGCTCTAATACCATGTTCGTAACTCACCAAAATATCATCTCAAGATATCACATGGTGCATAAGGCTATATGTAGCCCTAAGATAAACCTTTGAGCCTATTATTACTTCCAATACTTTATTTAAAATAAATAAACTGCACAGTGAAACTTTGTTGTGTCAAATATAAACTGAGATAACTGGATACAATATCGGAATAGGAAAATACTAATAATTTGGACCATAAATTTAATTGATAGTCTATTCTGACAAAGCCTTTACTACTCAAACTGGAAAGACATTGGGACAGATCCCTAACTGACTCACTATGACCTAAAAGTAAAACTCAAAACATTGTGAAAAAGGGAAAGCTGCAAATATAGGTCCTTGAACTTTGAGGACTCAACAACTGTGGAATATAGACAAAGGTACTCAAGAATCATGATCACTATTGAGGCTGAGCACCTGAACCTACATTATGAGACAATGTAGTAAACTGACATATATATGGATCAACACTATGGGAATGTACTGAGTAGATGGGAGTGTATACATTTACATAAAACAATATCAGTACTATTTAATAAAATCATGCATGCAAATAGGAATGACCCACATGGCTCGAATAAGTCTCGAATATAGAATCTTAAATCATGAATAGTGAAACGAGTTACACAAATCTTGTGGGACATTATACTTAACCTTAAGAATCTCTACTCACCTCTTATTTTAGTACTTGAAGGCTAAAGTAACATTTAAACAATACTTTCAAACTCATGCTTTTATCTTGTGGAGGGTAAAACTTGTTTAAAACTTATTAACTTAAAACTTTTACAAAATTTTAACACTTGAGAACTCTGGAACTTTTTAAGACTCGAGACACTTGGAACTCAAGAGTTTTTTCTAACCAACATAAACCATGAGAGATACATGGATTCAACATCAATCCCACATTGGGGAGAGCTGTTCTATAAATGCCATTGTTGTAGAACCTTAACTTTTAGTGATCTTTATCTAGCCTCAGGCGCATAGATCTCAATCCTATGGTGGCACATAGTTCAGGGGTATGAATTCATGGAATCATCCCTAACTCGGTGCTAAATACTACTCCCATATTCACTTCAGAACTTTTAGGAAATCCACCTCAAAATAACTCAAGGGTCTATAATGAAGAACAAAACATCTTTCTCTTACTTTAAATTATAAGTAGTGTAGATTCCTATCTTAGCTTTTGAAAGTACTTATCAAAACTTGTCAATAGGAATTTGAGATCATAATCTCCTTATCCACTCATCACTTGTACTGAGAACTCAAAATATAAAGCTTTAATGCATCAAAATCATATTTAAACTTCATGCTCAACCATCATCTTAAAAAGCGTACTATCATCTAAATCAAAATATTAGAAAAATAACTCATAATATGAATCTCATGATTTCAACATCTCAAAACTCATACTTGATAATTAAACATTCATAATAAACATAAAATCTGGAAGATTTAGAAATACGCATGAAAATATAAACAAAATCATGTAATTCAACCTTTAATCCATGGTAAATCTCAAAATCATGCAAACAATAATAATGGGTATAAATCCTAACTTTAATTTCATGGAAAATCTCATAATTTGTAGAAATTTGTATTAAAAATAAGCCTTTTGGCACAAGGGTGAAAGATTTAGCCTTGTTAAAATCCCACATACCTTAGATTATGACTTATAGGTGAGAACAACTTGCTTGAGACTCTTTTTGGAACTCTTGAGTGAGGGTTCTTGAAGACTTTAACTTGGAAACCTTAATTTTTAACTTAATTCATAGAAACTATGTTTGAATCTTAACGTTCTTCGAGAAAGATTTGGATTTGCTCTTCACGGTTAATCTTGAGAGAAGACCCTAATTTTTAGATTTTATGGAAGAATATAATGTTTATGCCTTGAATTTGATATATTTAGATGTGGAAAAAGTGCAAAAATACTGAAATATCCTTTTAAAAATGGCTTAGAATTATTGAACGGGATCTGTGATGGTCCCTTGGTCCTGATCGTTACACTTGGGCCAGAACTCGATTCACTGTGTCGTCCGTGATGATGGGTGAGATGGTCCATTAAGGTATTAAAGGTTTGTCAACCTTACCGCCGTGCTTAACCATAATGGGGTATGACAACCTCTATTGCAATTATTTGGGTGATGGTCCATCACAAGTTCGACGGTCCATCGGCCCTCTCCATTGCACCTATGCGATTTTACTACTTTCTTTAAAATGGCCATATCTTTCTCTTCCGATATAAGATTTTGACGAAATGGCTATCTTTGGAAATATAATTCATTTTTCCATATGATAAAAAGTCATTTTTAGGAAAATTCAGCATGGTTTAAACACTAATCACTTTGGAAGTCACTCCTTAATCTTTTAGGGCCTGAATTACACTTCACTTGACACGATTTAAAGGCTCAGACTATGAGAAAACTTTGTGGGGTCTTACATATGGGTTCTAATGAAACTAATTTAGTCCTATGAAGAAATTAAAACCACGAGCTAGAGGATGTAGTTTTCCAATAAAAAGATTGACCTTTCATATAACTATTGTAATGAAAGATATATGTTTTGATAATGAAAGATATGATGTATCATGATATGTTTAAAAGTGGGGGATCATGGGAAAAAATAAATCCACTTGGTTTTAGACTAGGTACAAGAAGATCAAAAAATAAGAGATTGTATATAGAATTATGTTCAAAAAATTTTGAGAACATACTCTGCCGTCGAAAGAATTGCACGTATAGAGATTCAAAAAAAATTCAATCTAATCTAGGTCATAATCTTTGTGGGGATTCCTAAAATTATTAATAGAAAGTCGACCATGAATTATCATGGAATTACAAATGACCTTACAAAAGGAATTTAATTCTGTAAAACCAAAATTTAAATATTATGGTGACAAGAATTGCAAAACATTACGGAAACCCTAATATTCTTACAGAATTTATTGTTGGACACCTAAATAATAAAGTTTTAGTTTTAAAAGAAATGAAGAAGGCTATGGAATTAACAGAACAAGAAAATACAAAGGGAATTCAAATAAAAATTATGGGGCGTATCGACGAAAAAAAATTGTACATGTCAAATAGATCAGATAAGGTAGTGTTCCTGTAAGACCCTGCAAAGTAATAGTATTTCATTCCTATATATCATACCAAAAGAGGTCCCAAACTTAAAAAATTTCAGCGAAGTGTTGAAATTTAGTCTTATTTTTTGGTCTTGATATTTCAATGGCATAATTTATGATCTTTCCGGCCTTAGATTGTCAGTTTTTAAATTGATTCATGATCAGAGATGTCAATATGTTATATTGGAGGAGTTTTAGAATTTTTGGTCATCGCTTGAGTTGTGTTTAGATGGCCAAAATAGCAAGGCAACGCGATCTGGACGAGTCGCGTTGGCTATCATGTCAACACTAAGATAGCATATATGTTGATTGATATAATTTAAATATTAAAACCTTTGAAATTGCAAGTTTAAGTTGTAGTCATGATGTTTATTCATTGTTCATTATCATGTGCATTAATCATGCTCCCCAAGTGTTTGATAAAATGTCTATATGTGTAAATTTTGCATGGTAACCTTTTGTTGTGTTGCTAAAGTTGTGATATGAGTTTATTATGATATCGAGTCTTAGGGGTATTTATTACCCAAAATAAAGTTGTTTACTTAGTTGTAGTAGTTACATAAAAGTGATAGTAATGGTAAGGAATAGTACTACTCAGTCAGTTAACAGGACTTAGTGAACTCTGTCAAATTTAGTTAGTCAACACGATCAATGTTAGTTCAGTCAAGCCTGGTACAGTATAATGATTAGTTTAGTGTCGATTTAGTTAGAAGTAGGATTCAACATTGAGAGAAACCAGGGATGGGGACATTCCTATAAGCAAAGGCTTTGACCCTTATCAGCACTCCCTGCATTACAAAACTAGATAGCTAGTATTGGGAAAGTCATCCTCCTACCAGACTAGGATTGACGCAATTATATATATATTACATGAGACTTTCTTCCAAATTAAGGTTGATCCAACATTGTTAGTATCCCATGAAAAGGTGTTAATACCCTTCCAACTGGGTTCACAGGTTGGACCCCAAATCAGTCTATACCAAGGTATGTCGGTTAGATGAATACTATCATTGTTACAGTTTAAGTCTTAATATTTAGTAAAGCACTCAGTCAATTCTGTAGAACCATGGCTATCAGCTATCAGTTACTTAACCCTCAAAATTCAGTACTCAGTTTTAGCATAATCTCAGATATATGATATAAACCTATATACGCAATATTTCATGTTTAATATGATCAATAGCTATAGTTTTCATGTACTCACATCAAGTTACGGCATGATGTTCATTTAGTCAGTTATTATCTCATGCATATGAAGCTATATATATTAGCCTTACCTTACTTAGAATACAAGTACATTGGATGTACTGATGCATACTCTCTTTTTTGCACTATGATATCTCCTATCATAGGTTTAGACGCTCAGGTTCTTGATCATACTTAGCAGCTCAAGCTATTAGCAACAAATATAGAGGTGAGTCCTTATATTTCAATGATAGAGTTTTTCTATTTTAGTATTTTAGTAGTTCAGTAGCTATTTCAGTTAGAGTTAGTTGGGTTTTTTCACATCATCTCCATATTCAGACAGTTAGAGGCTTTCAAACTAGTATAGCCAATTATTTAATTTTCAGATGTTATTATAAGTTATACTCAGTTATTATTTCAGTATTTTGAGAACCGTATAGCATTCTCAAATTTCTTCTGCATATATATTGTTGTATTATGTTCAGTGTTCACAGTAGTTACCGGTCATTGGTTAGATTATGGTCCTTAGGGATTGTAAGTACCATGTGACACCCAGGGTGTAGTCTCGGGGTATTATAAACTTGGTATTAGAGATTAAGTTTCTAAAGAGTCCTGGGGAGTTTGAAAGCCACATTTACTAGAGTTTTGTCCATAGGTGTGTAGCACGTCATTCTTATGGACAAGAGGCTATGAGGTGGTTTTAGGAAAAGTTCCATTCTTTTAGTGTTCATATCACGCAAGTGAGCATGTGCTCAAGCTAAAACTCTCTATCTAATTCAAATCTTTCTTTCAGTTATAAGATATTCCTCCTAGAAAAACTAACAAAAAAAGAAACATGAATCAACCCGCACCTCTACTAGTATAGAAAGATCATCTAAATGATCATGTATCTCAGACCGAATTTTGAACTGCTTTCACTACCTTATGTTATTCACTAGTTGCACAGACTAATCTATAGGTTGTTGTCCAATCTAGGCTTTTGATTCATGCTTACTCGAGTAAGAAAGAGGAGTATAGAAAGAAAGAAATAAAGAATAAGAGGCCAAAAACAAGTAGTTTTAAGCCTAGGTAAAGGGCAGAAAGTGCTCACAATTCTATTAGAAATTCTCAGCCCCAACTCCGCCTTCAGCCTATGCGCCAGTTCCTAAGTTTAAGAATGATAGTCAAGATAGAGCACCAGGCTCTAAATTAGAAAGTAGTAGCATTAGTAAAGTTGGGATAGAGTTATTTGAAGTTAAGCAGATTATATATTTCAAGGGACTAGCCATGTGAAAGGAGAATCTGTAGGCTTGTAGCAGTGTACACAAGAATTTAAGTTTGTTGAATCGAAACATATATTTTGGCTGTGATATTAGTAGGCTTTGATGAAAGTTGTATAGTTTATTAAAGAATTGGGGATAACCATGTTATGTGTTAGGACCTAAGTTTGAATCTTTCATTGTTGAGCTAACAGAAAGAGAAGATGAAAATTCTAAGTTACACAATTCTTAAGTTGTTACTTGATGTATTTGGGGCTATAGAAAGTTAAGAGTTCTATCTCAGAAGGAAGTATCAGCAGTAGGGTCTTAAACTTTTAGGTATAGTCTTTTACGGTGAGTTTAGTGTTTATGAGTATTGTTATATCTCAGACTCTGGAGTAAAGTAGTTTTACTACAGTCTAGATATGTTGATTAAGTGGTCTCTAGACTTAGAATGATATTTTTAATCTAAGGAGGAGATGGTAGAACTAGTGACCAAATCAGGCTCTCATATTCTAGTAGTGATGTTAGTGTTTTGTTGAAAAACACTAGGGAAGGGAATGCCTGACCCATGCTTATTTCAGTATTTGTTCTTCAGTTATTATGATTTCTTCTCATGCTTTACATATCAGCTCTATGCTCATAGCTCATATTTATGCACTTTCCATAGAATCATGTATGATTCTAGTCCCTCGTATGAGGATTTCCAGTTTGCTCAGCAATGCAAATCATGTTCCATGAATTCAAAAATTCCAAGACTCTGGTCATGAAGCACATGAATCATGTGCTCATGTTCTATAGTAAGTTTAGTTCCAGTATTCATGCAACACTCCTAATAATCAGTGAAATTCAGATTATGTCATGTATACCCTCAGTTTAGGTCTCTTGATAAACCCATGGTGTTGATATTCTATTCCTCAAGCTACTTTTAAGTGTCAAGTTCTTTATAGTGTTCATTCATACTTCAGGTTCTCATGCTTTATCCTTTCTGTGATACTTTCCTTATGAAATGATAGTAGTGATGAACAATTACTTAGATTGGATAGATTAAATGTTTCATGTTAAGGAAAGATTGTTTCATGCTTGTTTTACTCAACGTTGTAGTCATGAAGGAACGCTTGGATGTCATGTTGGTGTGTAAGTGGATAAATGCATTTCGCATTGGTGAATGACTAGTAAGAGGTTGTATTTAGTTGTTGAAGGGGAAATCAGAATTATTCATGAGATGCGAAGTTGTGAAAATGCAGGGTATGTGGAAATTCATAATTCAGACTAGTATTATTGTGTTATGTATGCATTTTGTAGATTCGAGTAGGCTTACACATAATGGGAGATTCAATCCTATTCAGACTTCAGTAAGTATAGTTAGCAGTGCCCATGTTAATATTTTAGTAGTCTCAAGTAATGTGTAGTATTAAGGTAAAAGGTATAGTTGAGAGAGTATTCGAGGAGTATATCTAAGCTTTAAAGATAGTAGTTGCAGTGCATAAGGCCTAGTAGCTCTATTCCAGCTGATGTTTTGTAGGCTTGTGTTTCATATTACCAAATTTTAGCTATTTTTTGATTTCTTATCCAGATGTCTTATTTAGACCATGCCCAAGATTCCTTACTCCCTAAAATTCATTACATTTTCTTAGAAAGAGTGTCGAAGAAATACCCTAGTTAGGTATAAGCTTTCAGTATGAGTTAGTATGTATTGCTAGTAATTTAGATTAGCAGGGAGACAGATAGGTTCTTATGGTGTTTTCTTCTTTTGATCTAATCTTACTATTTGAATTTTCATAAATATATCCCTTCCAATGAATAGTTTGTTTACATCAACGTAAATTATAAATGTAGTTCAGTTCATGCATTATATTTCAGATCTCAGATAGTCAGTCATTATTCAGCCTGTAAGCGTCTCGAGCATCATCTTGGTTTTCCTGGTATTTTAGTCAAGTCAGTATCATTCGGGAGATGAACTATCCTAAGGGGAAGATGTAATACCCCCATTCTTTTCATGTAATAAATCTCTAATTTTTTCATCACGAAATTAGATCCATCTTGAAGTAATAGTTACTCATAAGTTGACTCTCTTGTTTCTATCTCAGTAGTACAACCATTCTCATGTCATTGAATGTAGTCACTAAAAATGAATTCAGTTTCAGGTTTGCTTGACTATAGCATACAATTATTAGTTATTCAGTTATGAGTATTTCATTATATTAGATTATAGTTATTCAGTAATAGCATGTAGTCACAAAAAATGAAACATGTTATATGCTTAGTCTTGCATTCTCATATAGTATAGTTTCTATACACTCATGCTTAGTTATCTCACATTGTTTAGATAGTCCTCAACTTATATGCATAGTACTCTACAGTTTCAGTCCAGTTATTCAGACTAATTATAGTTTAGTCCCACGTGACCAGTATTCAGCTAGTAGTTATTTAGTTAATTAGATAAGTTTAGTATATACTATGTTTTGCTTTGTATGTTTATGCATTCATGCTTAGTATGATTGTACACTCAGATCCTCGAGTTATATCAATCTATATCACGTAGTTTCAAACTCAAGTATTCATACAGTAGCCATGTTTTACCATATCCCAAGTTGAGGTCTACTTATATCCTTAAAGTATTGTTTTACAAAAACTAAGTGTAGAGATTCACTATATTATCATAGTATGTTAGTCATTCATGATTTAGGGTTTTTCAGTTTTTAGTTTATTCTAGCCTATTGGTAAGTCTACTTACACTTAGCATTCATGTTTTAAGATTCTGTATGAAATCAGTTTTACTTATTGCATTCACCCATGCATTACTATATTACATGCTCAGTTATAGGTGTATAACATTCTATATCATTCAGGAATTCATGAAACAGTTCAGTCACGTGTCATGTCTCTAGAATTCAGTCATGCTTCAGTTAAGCATGTCAGTGTAAGTACAATTCCTTAGTTACTCTTAGTTTAGTCAATATCATTCGAGGATGAATGTTCCCAAAGAGGATATATTGCAATACCCCGCAGATTCCTAGTCATTCTAATCCTATATAGCATGCCGAAAGAGGTCCTAGAATTTCAAAATTTTAGCTAAGTATTTACACTTAGTCTCATTTTTGGCCTCAATATTTCAATGGCATAATTTACGACCTTTCAAACCATAGATTGTCGATTTTTATTTTGATTCATGATCAGGGATGACAATAGGTTATACTGGGTGAGTTTTAAAATTTTTAGACATCGTTTGATTTGTTTTTGGATGGACAAAATAGCAAACCAATGAGATCTTGACTTGTCACATTGGCTATCGCATCAACATTATCGATGCAACGCGTTGAGGATCTGTTGATACCATTGATTCTATGTATCACCAATCACATCACTATAAATAATTGGTGTGTTAAGTGACGGATTTGGGGGGCAAAGGAGTCATTTTCCACCCATCTTGACCCAGCTATATCACAAAATTAAGGATCTAAAAGGCAAACATACTCATCTTTTCACAAAATACTCTCAAGAACAAGTCCTAGCTTTGTTCAAATTAAAATTCAAGTTTCAAGAATTTACCAACAACTCCCACAAAACCAACAATCAAGGTATGATAGTTGTTCATCCTTGGGTCTTCTTCAACCCTTGGAGTTTAACAACCCTTTGTAAAACTGCAAATTTTTAGATTCATGATTTGGATGCGCAAATTGGATTTTATTCATGTTAATGTTGTTGTATAAGTTTCAATTCAAGATTTAATTGTAAGTTTCATGAATATAAGATAGCATGTATGATTATTGAAGAAATTCCCACGTTAAAACCTTTGAAATTGCAAGTTTAAGTTATAGTCAGGATTCTTATGCGTTGTTATTATCATGTGCATTATTCATGCTCCCCAAGTGTTTGATAAAATGTCCATATGAGTTAATTATGCATGGTAACCTATTGTTGTGTTGCTAAAATTGTGATATGAGTTTATCTATTATGCTATCGAGTCCTGGGGTATTTAGTTCCCGAAATCTATCTAATTACTTAGTTGCAGTAGTTACAAAATAGTACCAGTAAAGGTCAAGAATGGTAGTACTCAGTCAGTTAACAGAACTCAGTGAACTTAGTCCAATTCATTCAGGCAAAACGATCAATGTCAGTTCAGTCAAACATAGTACAGTCTAGTGATTAGTTCAGTGTCTATTTATTTGGGAGTAGGATTCAGCACCGAGTGAACCCCGAGATGTGGGAATTCCTGCAAGCAAAGGGTTTGACCCTTAGTAGCAGTCCCTGCATTACAGAACTACGTAGCCAGCGTATAGTAAGTCATCCCCCTACAAAACTAGGGTAGATACAATTATATAGATATATTTCATTTGTCTTCGTGCTAGATTAGGGTTTACCCCACATTATTAGTATCCAGTGGTATGGTACTAACATCCTTCCATCTGAGGTCACAGGTTGGACCCTAAATTAGTCTATACCAGGGTATGTTAATTTGATGAACACTCTGAGAGTTATAGTTTCAGTCTCAGTATTAAGTATAGAACTCAGTCAGTTCTATAGAACCATGGCTATTAATTATCAGTTACTCAACCATCAGAATTCAGTACTCAATTTTAGTATAATCTCAGATACATGATGTATACCTATATGCATAATATTTCTTGTTTAGTATGATCAGTAGTTACAGTTGTACATGTACTCACATCCAGTTACTTCGTGGTGTTCATTCAGTCAGTTATCATCTCATGCATATAAACCCATGTATATCAGCCTTACCTCACTTAGCGTACCAGTACATTCCACGTACTAACATATACTTTCTCTTTTGCGCTATGATATCTCATATCATAGGTTCAAGTGCTCAGGTTCCTGATAGTACTTAGTACCTCAAGCTATCAGCAGCAGATATAGTAGTGAGTCTTCATATTTCTAAGCCAGTGTTTATCTATTTCAGTATTTCAGCAGTTTAGTAGTTATTTTAGCTGGAGTTAGTTGGGGGTTTGTCCCATCAACTATATATCTAGACAGTTAAAGGCTTTCAGGCTAGTATAGCTAGTTATTCAGTTTTTAGATGTTATTATCAGTTATACACAATTATTATTTTAGTATTTTGAGAACCTTATAGCATTCTCAGATTTCTTCTGCATATATATTTTAGTTTTATGTTCAGTGCTCACAGCAGGTACCAGTCATGGGTTAACTTGTGATCCTATAGGATTGTAAGTACTGTGTGACTCCTAGGGTGTAGTCTCGGGGCGTTGCAGTTCCCCTACAAACAATTCAAGCTAAAAATTTTATTTCTCTTATACAGTTTGAACTATCTGTAGAGTATTAGGCATCAAAATCATGATATTTCTGGATGATGAATAATTTTACTACTTTTCTTTACTTTCTATTCAATGATTGGACAAAAAATACCAATTCATTCTTTTTCTAACCAATCAAGGGGGAAATTTCTAATTCATAATTATATAAGGATGAATAAAAATTCAATTGACCATTTGATATAATTGATATTCTTAGTCTATGACTCGATGGTTTTTAAGGGTTAGGATTAAAAAAACCAGGACACAGTATGAATCAAAAACTATAGAACTAATAACCAACCCAGCATTTCACATTATCTGGATCTAAAGAACTAGTCAAGATATGATATGTAGGTCATATCTTTGTAGAAACAGAAATCTTTTGCATAAACAAAAAAAAGAAATCTAATTCTATGTTGTACAACAAAATAGACAAAAAAAGATGAGGATAAATTGAAGGATGAGAGAAACAAAAAAAAAAGAACACCAATGATATAAAATTTCAATATGTAAGGTCTATGAGTAATCTCATGAAATTCAGTGTAATAAAGCATCAATATGCGTTCATACAATAATAAAAGAATCTTGATCATAGAAATATAGAAATAGAATAAAAAAATCAAGAGCTTTAAGTGAATAAAGACTGAGAAGATTGACTCAAGAACCAATTTCATTTTGAACTCCATTATAGAATTCAGACCTAACCATTAAGTCTAAATTGATGGGAACGGCGGAACTTGTGAATGGAAAAGATTCTATTGAAAAAGGAATCTTAATGATTCACTAGTCCGGATGGAGAAACAAACTACAAATTACTTCATGTATTCTGAGATATGAGAAATCATGAGTTAACCCTACAAATGATACAGGGATTGAAGGAGTAAATATTCACCCGCAAAATATATTTTCTTATTACAAAATTAAGGACGATAAAATAAACGAAAAATAAGGATTTTGTATAGTAAAATAATTTTTATATTTCTATTTAGAAAACAAAAAATTTTAGTTATCTACTCAAACAAGATATTAAAATTAATAATAGATTTAATGAAATCTCAAAGAAGTTTACACTCAATGTATTACTCAGTAAACACATATATATCTTAACTTAATATTGACTCTTCTAGCGTAATTAAAATTTAATTTTATGGAATCATTTAATTTACAAGGTGATAGATGAGAAGAAACTCTCACGTTCGGTTCTGCAGCAGAGATGAAATTCAGAAATAGCCATCAACTATAACCACAAAAGAACAAGAATTCATAAACAACATAGAGGAAGAATGAAGGGAATATCTTATCGAGATAATCATAATTCTTTTGGTAAATATGCTCTTCAGGATCTTGAACCTGCTTGGATTACCTATCGACTAATAGAAGCAGGCCGGTGAGCAATGAAACAAAATGCACGTCATTGTGGAAAAATATGGGTATGTATATTTCTAGACAAATTAGTAACACTAAGACCTCCTAAATCACGTATGCGTTCAGGAAAAGAATCCCCTGAATATTGGGTAGTTGTTATTAAACCAGGACAAATACTTAATGAAATAGGTGGAGTAACAGAAAAGATAGCCAAAAGGGCTACTTCACTAGCAGCATCAAAAATGCCTATACTAACTCAATTCATTATTTCATAATAGAAAAGATAAAAATGTAGAAAGGCCTCTTAGATATGAAACAAAACCACATGTTTCTTTTTTTTCCGACAAAAATCTTTCTTTTTTTCTCTTCGCACTTTGCATTGAAAGAACAAATTAATATATGATTCAACCTAAGACCGATTTAAATATAGCGGATAATAGCAGGGATTAAGAATTGATGTCTATTTGAATCATAGAAGCTAGCAATTATCGATATGCTAATATTGGTGATGTTATTGCTTTTGTTATCTAAGAAGCAGTACCAATTATGCCCCAAGAAAGATCAAAAGTAGTCTAAGTTGTAATTATGTATACCTATAAGGAACTCAAATGTGACAATGGGAAAATAATACAATTGATTACAATGCTGCAGTTTTTATTGATCAAAAAGGACACCCACAAGAAACTCAAATTTTTGGTGCAATCTCCCGAGTTTAAGAGAACTAAATTTTACTAAAATAGTTTTATTAACTTCTGAGGTATTATAAAATGATATTGTGATCTATTTCTAGAGGGGTATTTGAAAGAATTAGATTAATTTATAGATTGTGTCACACATATATCTTTAATAATTCATATCATATTCAAAAATAAATTAGTAAAAAATACATTGATTATATCAAATTTGGAGAACCCAATAATTTTAGTTCATTATGGGTGGGACACTATTGAAAAGACAATAACTTCTATATGAAATGTTGATATGGATGGAAAAAGGGTGGTACAGATAGCATCTACAAATACTACCAAGAATATCACTCAAATACTTTTATGAGAGGGTCTTATCAAAAATGTGAGAAATAGTGAGAAAACAACACATATTTTTTTGGTTTAACCCTGCGACATAATAGAAATAGGAGAAAACCCTGTAGAAATATTTTAAATTTAAAACAAATAAGTCGACCTGCTCTATTAATCTATTCTAATTATCAACAAATTATAAGAATTTTACGTGGGATGGGGATTGTAATTCTTTCTACTTCTCGAGTATAATAAGAGACCGAGAGGATCGACTAGAAGGAATAGCTGGAGAAATTTTTTGTTATATCTGGTAAACCTTTATAATATCTAAATTGGTTCAAAACTTCCTATTTATTATATGTGAAAAATAAAAAGGGGGGTCGTCTAATATATTTCTCATTAGTTTATACCACAAGGGAATATTAGAACCAAAATTAAGTCATAAAGCATTAATTAGTGAATTGCTTCACAATGAGCTATTCACAAGGAGTTTAGATTTGATTCTAAATTTTGTTTTAGAAAAGATTTGACATATTTTTATACAGTTAATAGAAGGAGATAGAGTAAAAATTGAAGTAAGCCTTATGATTCAACCAAAGGGCGTATAATTTATCAACTACACAATAATTATTTGAAGGATTAGGTTTTTAATTTCACCATTTATTTTGGGAGAATACTATTCGAGATGAAAAATTTGAAGAAACTTATTTTCTTGCAAGAAATAGATTAAGAATAAAGGTAAGGAAGAAATATATGTAAATAAGAGCTTCCATTTGTAATATTTATAAAATGTTTACTAATCTATAGGCGGTGATGAATTATAGCAGTTTGTTCCAACCCGAGACAGAACAAAGACAAGAATAATCAGACGTTCCAGAAGAACTTATGTACAAATAAAGAATTGGTTTTGACATAAAATGGATATATCCATAATCTCTAGCTCATATTTACAAGATGATAAAATATGGCAAAAGTTATACCTAAAATTAGTTCGCATAGAAATGGATGTATTGGTTCACGTAAGGATGCACGTAGAATACCAAAGGGAGAAAGTTTCAATATTACCATTATCTCTATTACAAATGTACAGGGTTGATTTGTTTCTTGGTCCTCTGCGAGTACTTCTGGATTCAAAGGTATGAAAATAGGAGCATCGTTTGTTGCTCAAACCATAGCAAGAAACACTATCTGTACCATAGTGGATATGCAAAGAGTAGAAGTCATGATAAAAGGTCCTGGTCTCAGAAGAGATATAGCATTATGAGCTATTTTTCGAAGTGGTA
>JAPEIP010000006.1:156628415-156668434 GCA_026120095.1 Capsicum chinense | reverse complement strand
ATCGCTTGAGTTGTGTTTAGATGGCCAAAATAGCAAGGCAACGCGATCTGGACGAGTCGCGTTGGCTATCATGTCAACACTAAGATAGCATATATGTTGATTGATATAATTTAAATATTAAAACCTTTGAAATTGCAAGTTTAAGTTGTAGTCATGATGTTTATTCATTGTTCATTATCATGTGCATTAATCATGCTCCCCAAGTGTTTGATAAAATGTCTATATGTGTAAATTTTGCATGGTAACCTTTTGTTGTGTTGCTAAAGTTGTGATATGAGTTTATTATGATATCGAGTCTTAGGGGTATTTATTACCCAAAATAAAGTTGTTTACTTAGTTGTAGTAGTTACATAAAAGTGATAGTAATGGTAAGGAATAGTACTACTCAGTCAGTTAACAGGACTTAGTGAACTCTGTCAAATTTAGTTAGTCAACACGATCAATGTTAGTTCAGTCAAGCCTGGTACAGTATAATGATTAGTTTAGTGTCGATTTAGTTAGAAGTAGGATTCAACATTGAGAGAAACCAGGGATGGGGACATTCCTATAAGCAAAGGCTTTGACCCTTATCAGCACTCCCTGCATTACAAAACTAGATAGCTAGTATTGGGAAAGTCATCCTCCTACCAGACTAGGATTGACGCAATTATATATATATTACATGAGACTTTCTTCCAAATTAAGGTTGATCCAACATTGTTAGTATCCCATGAAAAGGTGTTAATACCCTTCCAACTGGGTTCACAGGTTGGACCCCAAATCAGTCTATACCAAGGTATGTCGGTTAGATGAATACTATCATTGTTACAGTTTAAGTCTTAATATTTAGTAAAGCACTCAGTCAATTCTGTAGAACCATGGCTATCAGCTATCAGTTACTTAACCCTCAAAATTCAGTACTCAGTTTTAGCATAATCTCAGATATATGATATAAACCTATATACGCAATATTTCATGTTTAATATGATCAATAGCTATAGTTTTCATGTACTCACATCAAGTTACGGCATGATGTTCATTTAGTCAGTTATTATCTCATGCATATGAAGCTATATATATTAGCCTTACCTTACTTAGAATACAAGTACATTGGATGTACTGATGCATACTCTCTTTTTTGCACTATGATATCTCCTATCATAGGTTTAGACGCTCAGGTTCTTGATCATACTTAGCAGCTCAAGCTATTAGCAACAAATATAGAGGTGAGTCCTTATATTTCAATGATAGAGTTTTTCTATTTTAGTATTTTAGTAGTTCAGTAGCTATTTCAGTTAGAGTTAGTTGGGTTTTTTCACATCATCTCCATATTCAGACAGTTAGAGGCTTTCAAACTAGTATAGCCAATTATTTAATTTTCAGATGTTATTATAAGTTATACTCAGTTATTATTTCAGTATTTTGAGAACCGTATAGCATTCTCAAATTTCTTCTGCATATATATTGTTGTATTATGTTCAGTGTTCACAGTAGTTACCGGTCATTGGTTAGATTATGGTCCTTAGGGATTGTAAGTACCATGTGACACCCAGGGTGTAGTCTCGGGGTATTATAAACTTGGTATTAGAGATTAAGTTTCTAAAGAGTCCTGGGGAGTTTGAAAGCCACATTTACTAGAGTTTTGTCCATAGGTGTGTAGCACGTCATTCTTATGGACAAGAGGCTATGAGGTGGTTTTAGGAAAAGTTCCATTCTTTTAGTGTTCATATCACGCAAGTGAGCATGTGCTCAAGCTAAAACTCTCTATCTAATTCAAATCTTTCTTTCAGTTATAAGATATTCCTCCTAGAAAAACTAACAAAAAAAGAAACATGAATCAACCCGCACCTCTACTAGTATAGAAAGATCATCTAAATGATCATGTATCTCAGACCGAATTTTGAACTGCTTTCACTACCTTATGTTATTCACTAGTTGCACAGACTAATCTATAGGTTGTTGTCCAATCTAGGCTTTTGATTCATGCTTACTCGAGTAAGAAAGAGGAGTATAGAAAGAAAGAAATAAAGAATAAGAGGCCAAAAACAAGTAGTTTTAAGCCTAGGTAAAGGGCAGAAAGTGCTCACAATTCTATTAGAAATTCTCAGCCCCAACTCCGCCTTCAGCCTATGCGCCAGTTCCTAAGTTTAAGAATGATAGTCAAGATAGAGCACCAGGCTCTAAATTAGAAAGTAGTAGCATTAGTAAAGTTGGGATAGAGTTATTTGAAGTTAAGCAGATTATATATTTCAAGGGACTAGCCATGTGAAAGGAGAATCTGTAGGCTTGTAGCAGTGTACACAAGAATTTAAGTTTGTTGAATCGAAACATATATTTTGGCTGTGATATTAGTAGGCTTTGATGAAAGTTGTATAGTTTATTAAAGAATTGGGGATAACCATGTTATGTGTTAGGACCTAAGTTTGAATCTTTCATTGTTGAGCTAACAGAAAGAGAAGATGAAAATTCTAAGTTACACAATTCTTAAGTTGTTACTTGATGTATTTGGGGCTATAGAAAGTTAAGAGTTCTATCTCAGAAGGAAGTATCAGCAGTAGGGTCTTAAACTTTTAGGTATAGTCTTTTACGGTGAGTTTAGTGTTTATGAGTATTGTTATATCTCAGACTCTGGAGTAAAGTAGTTTTACTACAGTCTAGATATGTTGATTAAGTGGTCTCTAGACTTAGAATGATATTTTTAATCTAAGGAGGAGATGGTAGAACTAGTGACCAAATCAGGCTCTCATATTCTAGTAGTGATGTTAGTGTTTTGTTGAAAAACACTAGGGAAGGGAATGCCTGACCCATGCTTATTTCAGTATTTGTTCTTCAGTTATTATGATTTCTTCTCATGCTTTACATATCAGCTCTATGCTCATAGCTCATATTTATGCACTTTCCATAGAATCATGTATGATTCTAGTCCCTCGTATGAGGATTTCCAGTTTGCTCAGCAATGCAAATCATGTTCCATGAATTCAAAAATTCCAAGACTCTGGTCATGAAGCACATGAATCATGTGCTCATGTTCTATAGTAAGTTTAGTTCCAGTATTCATGCAACACTCCTAATAATCAGTGAAATTCAGATTATGTCATGTATACCCTCAGTTTAGGTCTCTTGATAAACCCATGGTGTTGATATTCTATTCCTCAAGCTACTTTTAAGTGTCAAGTTCTTTATAGTGTTCATTCATACTTCAGGTTCTCATGCTTTATCCTTTCTGTGATACTTTCCTTATGAAATGATAGTAGTGATGAACAATTACTTAGATTGGATAGATTAAATGTTTCATGTTAAGGAAAGATTGTTTCATGCTTGTTTTACTCAACGTTGTAGTCATGAAGGAACGCTTGGATGTCATGTTGGTGTGTAAGTGGATAAATGCATTTCGCATTGGTGAATGACTAGTAAGAGGTTGTATTTAGTTGTTGAAGGGGAAATCAGAATTATTCATGAGATGCGAAGTTGTGAAAATGCAGGGTATGTGGAAATTCATAATTCAGACTAGTATTATTGTGTTATGTATGCATTTTGTAGATTCGAGTAGGCTTACACATAATGGGAGATTCAATCCTATTCAGACTTCAGTAAGTATAGTTAGCAGTGCCCATGTTAATATTTTAGTAGTCTCAAGTAATGTGTAGTATTAAGGTAAAAGGTATAGTTGAGAGAGTATTCGAGGAGTATATCTAAGCTTTAAAGATAGTAGTTGCAGTGCATAAGGCCTAGTAGCTCTATTCCAGCTGATGTTTTGTAGGCTTGTGTTTCATATTACCAAATTTTAGCTATTTTTTGATTTCTTATCCAGATGTCTTATTTAGACCATGCCCAAGATTCCTTACTCCCTAAAATTCATTACATTTTCTTAGAAAGAGTGTCGAAGAAATACCCTAGTTAGGTATAAGCTTTCAGTATGAGTTAGTATGTATTGCTAGTAATTTAGATTAGCAGGGAGACAGATAGGTTCTTATGGTGTTTTCTTCTTTTGATCTAATCTTACTATTTGAATTTTCATAAATATATCCCTTCCAATGAATAGTTTGTTTACATCAACGTAAATTATAAATGTAGTTCAGTTCATGCATTATATTTCAGATCTCAGATAGTCAGTCATTATTCAGCCTGTAAGCGTCTCGAGCATCATCTTGGTTTTCCTGGTATTTTAGTCAAGTCAGTATCATTCGG
This sequence comes from Capsicum chinense, assembly GCA_026120095.1. Taxonomy (NCBI): domain Eukaryota; kingdom Viridiplantae; phylum Streptophyta; class Magnoliopsida; order Solanales; family Solanaceae; genus Capsicum; species Capsicum chinense. The sequence goes on along the minus strand of JAPEIP010000006.1, from coordinate 156,664,267 downwards.
GAGATGAACTATCCTAAGGGGAAGATGTAATACCCCCATTCTTTTCATGTAATAAATCTCTAATTTTTTCATCACGAAATTAGATCCATCTTGAAGTAATAGTTACTCATAAGTTGACTCTCTTGTTTCTATCTCAGTAGTACAACCATTCTCATGTCATTGAATGTAGTCACTAAAAATGAATTCAGTTTCAGGTTTGCTTGACTATAGCATACAATTATTAGTTATTCAGTTATGAGTATTTCATTATATTAGATTATAGTTATTCAGTAATAGCATGTAGTCACAAAAAATGAAACATGTTATATGCTTAGTCTTGCATTCTCATATAGTATAGTTTCTATACACTCATGCTTAGTTATCTCACATTGTTTAGATAGTCCTCAACTTATATGCATAGTACTCTACAGTTTCAGTCCAGTTATTCAGACTAATTATAGTTTAGTCCCACGTGACCAGTATTCAGCTAGTAGTTATTTAGTTAATTAGATAAGTTTAGTATATACTATGTTTTGCTTTGTATGTTTATGCATTCATGCTTAGTATGATTGTACACTCAGATCCTCGAGTTATATCAATCTATATCACGTAGTTTCAAACTCAAGTATTCATACAGTAGCCATGTTTTACCATATCCCAAGTTGAGGTCTACTTATATCCTTAAAGTATTGTTTTACAAAAACTAAGTGTAGAGATTCACTATATTATCATAGTATGTTAGTCATTCATGATTTAGGGTTTTTCAGTTTTTAGTTTATTCTAGCCTATTGGTAAGTCTACTTACACTTAGCATTCATGTTTTAAGATTCTGTATGAAATCAGTTTTACTTATTGCATTCACCCATGCATTACTATATTACATGCTCAGTTATAGGTGTATAACATTCTATATCATTCAGGAATTCATGAAACAGTTCAGTCACGTGTCATGTCTCTAGAATTCAGTCATGCTTCAGTTAAGCATGTCAGTGTAAGTACAATTCCTTAGTTACTCTTAGTTTAGTCAATATCATTCGAGGATGAATGTTCCCAAAGAGGATATATTGCAATACCCCGCAGATTCCTAGTCATTCTAATCCTATATAGCATGCCGAAAGAGGTCCTAGAATTTCAAAATTTTAGCTAAGTATTTACACTTAGTCTCATTTTTGGCCTCAATATTTCAATGGCATAATTTACGACCTTTCAAACCATAGATTGTCGATTTTTATTTTGATTCATGATCAGGGATGACAATAGGTTATACTGGGTGAGTTTTAAAATTTTTAGACATCGTTTGATTTGTTTTTGGATGGACAAAATAGCAAACCAATGAGATCTTGACTTGTCACATTGGCTATCGCATCAACATTATCGATGCAACGCGTTGAGGATCTGTTGATACCATTGATTCTATGTATCACCAATCACATCACTATAAATAATTGGTGTGTTAAGTGACGGATTTGGGGGGCAAAGGAGTCATTTTCCACCCATCTTGACCCAGCTATATCACAAAATTAAGGATCTAAAAGGCAAACATACTCATCTTTTCACAAAATACTCTCAAGAACAAGTCCTAGCTTTGTTCAAATTAAAATTCAAGTTTCAAGAATTTACCAACAACTCCCACAAAACCAACAATCAAGGTATGATAGTTGTTCATCCTTGGGTCTTCTTCAACCCTTGGAGTTTAACAACCCTTTGTAAAACTGCAAATTTTTAGATTCATGATTTGGATGCGCAAATTGGATTTTATTCATGTTAATGTTGTTGTATAAGTTTCAATTCAAGATTTAATTGTAAGTTTCATGAATATAAGATAGCATGTATGATTATTGAAGAAATTCCCACGTTAAAACCTTTGAAATTGCAAGTTTAAGTTATAGTCAGGATTCTTATGCGTTGTTATTATCATGTGCATTATTCATGCTCCCCAAGTGTTTGATAAAATGTCCATATGAGTTAATTATGCATGGTAACCTATTGTTGTGTTGCTAAAATTGTGATATGAGTTTATCTATTATGCTATCGAGTCCTGGGGTATTTAGTTCCCGAAATCTATCTAATTACTTAGTTGCAGTAGTTACAAAATAGTACCAGTAAAGGTCAAGAATGGTAGTACTCAGTCAGTTAACAGAACTCAGTGAACTTAGTCCAATTCATTCAGGCAAAACGATCAATGTCAGTTCAGTCAAACATAGTACAGTCTAGTGATTAGTTCAGTGTCTATTTATTTGGGAGTAGGATTCAGCACCGAGTGAACCCCGAGATGTGGGAATTCCTGCAAGCAAAGGGTTTGACCCTTAGTAGCAGTCCCTGCATTACAGAACTACGTAGCCAGCGTATAGTAAGTCATCCCCCTACAAAACTAGGGTAGATACAATTATATAGATATATTTCATTTGTCTTCGTGCTAGATTAGGGTTTACCCCACATTATTAGTATCCAGTGGTATGGTACTAACATCCTTCCATCTGAGGTCACAGGTTGGACCCTAAATTAGTCTATACCAGGGTATGTTAATTTGATGAACACTCTGAGAGTTATAGTTTCAGTCTCAGTATTAAGTATAGAACTCAGTCAGTTCTATAGAACCATGGCTATTAATTATCAGTTACTCAACCATCAGAATTCAGTACTCAATTTTAGTATAATCTCAGATACATGATGTATACCTATATGCATAATATTTCTTGTTTAGTATGATCAGTAGTTACAGTTGTACATGTACTCACATCCAGTTACTTCGTGGTGTTCATTCAGTCAGTTATCATCTCATGCATATAAACCCATGTATATCAGCCTTACCTCACTTAGCGTACCAGTACATTCCACGTACTAACATATACTTTCTCTTTTGCGCTATGATATCTCATATCATAGGTTCAAGTGCTCAGGTTCCTGATAGTACTTAGTACCTCAAGCTATCAGCAGCAGATATAGTAGTGAGTCTTCATATTTCTAAGCCAGTGTTTATCTATTTCAGTATTTCAGCAGTTTAGTAGTTATTTTAGCTGGAGTTAGTTGGGGGTTTGTCCCATCAACTATATATCTAGACAGTTAAAGGCTTTCAGGCTAGTATAGCTAGTTATTCAGTTTTTAGATGTTATTATCAGTTATACACAATTATTATTTTAGTATTTTGAGAACCTTATAGCATTCTCAGATTTCTTCTGCATATATATTTTAGTTTTATGTTCAGTGCTCACAGCAGGTACCAGTCATGGGTTAACTTGTGATCCTATAGGATTGTAAGTACTGTGTGACTCCTAGGGTGTAGTCTCGGGGCGTTGCAGTTCCCCTACAAACAATTCAAGCTAAAAATTTTATTTCTCTTATACAGTTTGAACTATCTGTAGAGTATTAGGCATCAAAATCATGATATTTCTGGATGATGAATAATTTTACTACTTTTCTTTACTTTCTATTCAATGATTGGACAAAAAATACCAATTCATTCTTTTTCTAACCAATCAAGGGGGAAATTTCTAATTCATAATTATATAAGGATGAATAAAAATTCAATTGACCATTTGATATAATTGATATTCTTAGTCTATGACTCGATGGTTTTTAAGGGTTAGGATTAAAAAAACCAGGACACAGTATGAATCAAAAACTATAGAACTAATAACCAACCCAGCATTTCACATTATCTGGATCTAAAGAACTAGTCAAGATATGATATGTAGGTCATATCTTTGTAGAAACAGAAATCTTTTGCATAAACAAAAAAAAGAAATCTAATTCTATGTTGTACAACAAAATAGACAAAAAAAGATGAGGATAAATTGAAGGATGAGAGAAACAAAAAAAAAAGAACACCAATGATATAAAATTTCAATATGTAAGGTCTATGAGTAATCTCATGAAATTCAGTGTAATAAAGCATCAATATGCGTTCATACAATAATAAAAGAATCTTGATCATAGAAATATAGAAATAGAATAAAAAAATCAAGAGCTTTAAGTGAATAAAGACTGAGAAGATTGACTCAAGAACCAATTTCATTTTGAACTCCATTATAGAATTCAGACCTAACCATTAAGTCTAAATTGATGGGAACGGCGGAACTTGTGAATGGAAAAGATTCTATTGAAAAAGGAATCTTAATGATTCACTAGTCCGGATGGAGAAACAAACTACAAATTACTTCATGTATTCTGAGATATGAGAAATCATGAGTTAACCCTACAAATGATACAGGGATTGAAGGAGTAAATATTCACCCGCAAAATATATTTTCTTATTACAAAATTAAGGACGATAAAATAAACGAAAAATAAGGATTTTGTATAGTAAAATAATTTTTATATTTCTATTTAGAAAACAAAAAATTTTAGTTATCTACTCAAACAAGATATTAAAATTAATAATAGATTTAATGAAATCTCAAAGAAGTTTACACTCAATGTATTACTCAGTAAACACATATATATCTTAACTTAATATTGACTCTTCTAGCGTAATTAAAATTTAATTTTATGGAATCATTTAATTTACAAGGTGATAGATGAGAAGAAACTCTCACGTTCGGTTCTGCAGCAGAGATGAAATTCAGAAATAGCCATCAACTATAACCACAAAAGAACAAGAATTCATAAACAACATAGAGGAAGAATGAAGGGAATATCTTATCGAGATAATCATAATTCTTTTGGTAAATATGCTCTTCAGGATCTTGAACCTGCTTGGATTACCTATCGACTAATAGAAGCAGGCCGGTGAGCAATGAAACAAAATGCACGTCATTGTGGAAAAATATGGGTATGTATATTTCTAGACAAATTAGTAACACTAAGACCTCCTAAATCACGTATGCGTTCAGGAAAAGAATCCCCTGAATATTGGGTAGTTGTTATTAAACCAGGACAAATACTTAATGAAATAGGTGGAGTAACAGAAAAGATAGCCAAAAGGGCTACTTCACTAGCAGCATCAAAAATGCCTATACTAACTCAATTCATTATTTCATAATAGAAAAGATAAAAATGTAGAAAGGCCTCTTAGATATGAAACAAAACCACATGTTTCTTTTTTTTCCGACAAAAATCTTTCTTTTTTTCTCTTCGCACTTTGCATTGAAAGAACAAATTAATATATGATTCAACCTAAGACCGATTTAAATATAGCGGATAATAGCAGGGATTAAGAATTGATGTCTATTTGAATCATAGAAGCTAGCAATTATCGATATGCTAATATTGGTGATGTTATTGCTTTTGTTATCTAAGAAGCAGTACCAATTATGCCCCAAGAAAGATCAAAAGTAGTCTAAGTTGTAATTATGTATACCTATAAGGAACTCAAATGTGACAATGGGAAAATAATACAATTGATTACAATGCTGCAGTTTTTATTGATCAAAAAGGACACCCACAAGAAACTCAAATTTTTGGTGCAATCTCCCGAGTTTAAGAGAACTAAATTTTACTAAAATAGTTTTATTAACTTCTGAGGTATTATAAAATGATATTGTGATCTATTTCTAGAGGGGTATTTGAAAGAATTAGATTAATTTATAGATTGTGTCACACATATATCTTTAATAATTCATATCATATTCAAAAATAAATTAGTAAAAAATACATTGATTATATCAAATTTGGAGAACCCAATAATTTTAGTTCATTATGGGTGGGACACTATTGAAAAGACAATAACTTCTATATGAAATGTTGATATGGATGGAAAAAGGGTGGTACAGATAGCATCTACAAATACTACCAAGAATATCACTCAAATACTTTTATGAGAGGGTCTTATCAAAAATGTGAGAAATAGTGAGAAAACAACACATATTTTTTTGGTTTAACCCTGCGACATAATAGAAATAGGAGAAAACCCTGTAGAAATATTTTAAATTTAAAACAAATAAGTCGACCTGCTCTATTAATCTATTCTAATTATCAACAAATTATAAGAATTTTACGTGGGATGGGGATTGTAATTCTTTCTACTTCTCGAGTATAATAAGAGACCGAGAGGATCGACTAGAAGGAATAGCTGGAGAAATTTTTTGTTATATCTGGTAAACCTTTATAATATCTAAATTGGTTCAAAACTTCCTATTTATTATATGTGAAAAATAAAAAGGGGGGTCGTCTAATATATTTCTCATTAGTTTATACCACAAGGGAATATTAGAACCAAAATTAAGTCATAAAGCATTAATTAGTGAATTGCTTCACAATGAGCTATTCACAAGGAGTTTAGATTTGATTCTAAATTTTGTTTTAGAAAAGATTTGACATATTTTTATACAGTTAATAGAAGGAGATAGAGTAAAAATTGAAGTAAGCCTTATGATTCAACCAAAGGGCGTATAATTTATCAACTACACAATAATTATTTGAAGGATTAGGTTTTTAATTTCACCATTTATTTTGGGAGAATACTATTCGAGATGAAAAATTTGAAGAAACTTATTTTCTTGCAAGAAATAGATTAAGAATAAAGGTAAGGAAGAAATATATGTAAATAAGAGCTTCCATTTGTAATATTTATAAAATGTTTACTAATCTATAGGCGGTGATGAATTATAGCAGTTTGTTCCAACCCGAGACAGAACAAAGACAAGAATAATCAGACGTTCCAGAAGAACTTATGTACAAATAAAGAATTGGTTTTGACATAAAATGGATATATCCATAATCTCTAGCTCATATTTACAAGATGATAAAATATGGCAAAAGTTATACCTAAAATTAGTTCGCATAGAAATGGATGTATTGGTTCACGTAAGGATGCACGTAGAATACCAAAGGGAGAAAGTTTCAATATTACCATTATCTCTATTACAAATGTACAGGGTTGATTTGTTTCTTGGTCCTCTGCGAGTACTTCTGGATTCAAAGGTATGAAAATAGGAGCATCGTTTGTTGCTCAAACCATAGCAAGAAACACTATCTGTACCATAGTGGATATGCAAAGAGTAGAAGTCATGATAAAAGGTCCTGGTCTCAGAAGAGATATAGCATTATGAGCTATTTTTCGAAGTGGTATACTATTATATTTCTTACGGGATATAATTCCTATGCCACATAATGGTTGTAGATCTCTAAGAAAAAGACGTGTGTAGAAATAAACATTGAAGAAATCACAAAGGAAATAAAAGATTAGATGATCTAATCAAATAATAGTACTATGGTTCAAGAAAAAGTAATAGTATCTACTCGGACACTACAGTAGAAGTGTGTTGAATCAAGAATAGACAGTAAATGCCTTTATTATGGATGCTTTATTCTATCTCAACTTATGAAAGGCCAAGCCGACACAATAGTAGTTGAGATGCGAAGATCTTTATTTGGAGAAATAGAAGGAACATGTATCAAAAATGTAAAATCTAAGAAAGTCCCACATAAATATGCTACCATAACGGGCTTTCAATAATCGGTACGTGAAATTTTAATGAATTTGAAAGAAATTGTGTTGAGAAGTAATCTATATGGAACTTTTTACGCGTCTATTTGTGTCAAGGGTCATGAATATGTAACTGCTCAAGATATCATCTTTCTAACTTATGTAGAAACCATTGATAATACACAACATATAGATAGTTTAACAAAACCAATTGATTTATGTATTGGATTACAAATAGATAAAAATTGTGGATAGCTTATAAAAACTCCACATAACTTTCAAGATAGAAGTTATCATATAGATGTTGTATTCATGAATGTTTGGAATGTGAATCATAGTATTCATTCCTGTGGGAATGAAAATGGAAATAGGAGATATTTTTTATCAAAATATGAACCAACGAAAGTTTAATTCCGAAAGAAGTAATTCATGAAGCATCCCAAAATTTAATTTATTTATTTATTCACTTTTTGCATATAGAGGAAGACAATTTATATCTACAAGACAATCAATACACTGTTCCTTTATCCCCTTTTAAATTTCATGATAAATAGGCTTAACTCATAAAAAATAAAAAATAGCATTGAATTGATTTTTATTGGCCAATCAAAATTACCTTCTAGAATCTATAATTGTCTCAAAATGTCCAATATATATACATAATTGGATATTTTGATTAACAACCAAGAAGATCTTATGAAAATTGAACATTTTCATACTAAAAATATAAAAAAAATATTGGGTACTTTAGAAAAATATTTCGTTATTGATTTAGCAAAAATATGTTTTAAATCTATTGGACTTATTTACTTAAAATAGATTGAAATCCTTTGCACAATTAATATATCATCTATCAGAACTAAATTCAGAATTAAATTTACTAGATGTATCTAGGGAGAATTCATTTTGAAGAAACTATTCCCTAGATACACATGTCATGTTATTTTACAATTGAATCAATTAAAAATAAAAAAAGAGACCTAAGTATTGGGATTTATAAATAGGTAATGTTGCACCAATGCTCAACCAAAGGGAGACTACGGTACCAATCAAAAAGACAGTCATCGCAACTGAACAGTAAAATGAATTTTTAAATTTATTAACATTTTCTAAAAAAGGTACTTTCAATAATCCCGCAGGTACTGAAACCAATAAAAGAACCCCAATAATTTATTTGCATTGTACTAAGTACTTGAAATACATAAAAGAAATATCATTCAAGTAAGTTTCCACGGGGTTTGTAAATGGATCTGCAAATTCACCAATCATTGATAGTTCTAAAATGGCTAAGCAAACACTATATGCAATAGTACCTAGAATTACTACTAGAAAAATATATAAAAGATCATTAGGCCTTGTGGGCTCTCCATAATAATTATGACCCATACCTTTAATGAATTTAGCTCTTCATACAAGATTATTAAAGTCTGGCTTTTTTGTTATTAGGATATGTGAATTCTTATTGATCCATCTACGAGCAAACTGGACATGATAACATTAAATCATCCAGCTCTAGCAATAATTAAAAGAACCAAATGAATCCATATATCCATGTAATATATATATATATATATATATATATGGTTCCTGTTTTTACACATACATATATATGATAGAGGAATGGTTTAATGTAAGAAAAATTTGATTGAATTCTTTTTTATGGAATTACAACTATTCATTACAAATCAAAGAATTATATTCTTACAAGTAAATACTCAAGACTCGAGTAGGCTTACAAATTAGATCATGATATGATCAAGTGCTTTCTAGATCATCTCAAACCTTCTAATTAGTATTTATCTAAAAAATGTTTGGAGGTATATTGTAATACCCCATATTTTTCTTAGATTAATTTAGCCCGTAGGGCATGTACAAGGTTCTTAGAACCTAAAAATGCTCAATTCAGCCCAGAGTGCATGCACAAGGGGCTTAAAACCTGAAAATTTAGCTAAGTGTTGCTGACATAGTTTTATTTTTGGTCTCTTATATTTGATGATTTTTAAAGTGACTTTCTCGACTCTAAGATATAAATTTTTAAGTTGATTCATGTTCAAGCGTGTAAGTAGCATGTCTCCGATGATTTTTAGAATTTTTAGATGAGGTTTGTACCATGTTTGGATTTCCAAAATGGCAAGTCACCACGATTGTGGTGTGTCGCGGTGGAATAGCAATAGACGCCTTTGTGAATCAAGTGAGGGATCAATCAATGTTCCAGTTACGAATTTAAATTTTCTAGGGGTAGTCAAGTCTTTTCCCATGGCCACAATCCGTAAAAACACGGGGTTTATCATCAGTTGTGGCATTATATGCCCTATTTACACAATTTCTCTTTAAAATAAACCCTAGACATCACCCAAATTCATCAAGTTCAGCCATTATTTCTTTAAGAAAACTCAATAATTACAGCTTAACAACCTAAGAATGATCAAGAATGTTAATTCTCTTTCAAGATTAAAGACTTAAGATATGTTAAACGTTCATCCGTGGGCCATTTTCACCAATGAAGTCCAAGTGCCTCCTTTTGTGTTCTAAATTATGAATTCACATGTTTAGAATGGTTCAATTTCATGAAGATTTGAGAATTTTGATTATGCATGATGTTTATAAGTGTTTTTTGTTTAAAAGTAGCCTTTACACATTTGAAACATGAAATTCCATTTTAAATCCCTCAATGTATGGTTTTAGTGTTATTATTATGCTATTCCCACATGTTTCAATCATTCCCATGCCTAAGTTCATGAATTTCAATTATTTAATGAAATGCCTAAGAGATGAATTTTAAGCAATGACTACTTATTATGCTTTTGAAGTACTATTAATGTTATCGAGTCCTGATGGTTATGAATACTCAAAATTTGGCTATTTACTTAGTCTTAGTACTTTTAGAATGATTTTCAGGGATATTTGAGTATTATCAGTTCAGTCAGTTATCCTATCAGTCAAGTTTAGATTAGTTTAGTATTTTGAGTTAGTTTTGTTGGGAGCAGGATTTAGCACTGATTGAACTCAGGGACAGGGGCTCACCTTCCAGTTGAGGGTGTGACCTTTAGTAGCAGTCCCTACATTCAAGAACTATGCAGCCAGCATAGGTTAGAGATATTAACGTGCCAGCTGAGGGTTGACATGTATATCACTAGAGCAACTGCCAGTAGAGGGTGACTCTTTAGTCTTTTGGAACTTTATTTCAGTAAATCCACACAGCCAGTATTAGTACCCGTGGAACAGTACTAACACCCTTCCAACTGGGGTCACAAGTTTGACCCCAATTAGCTTTTATTAAGCATATCGGTTAGATTATAGCTCCTATAGTCTTAGCCCAGTATTTAGTTTAGAGTTTAGATTCAGTCTTGCTTGACCATGGCATGCAGTTATTAGTTGTTCAGTATTAGTATTTTATTTTACTGACTATCCTATTATCATGTCATATTCTTGGTCATGCATTCTTAGATTTTACAGTTTTCTCGTATATTATACATCAGTTATCTCATGCTATTTATTCAATCAGTTATTATTCATGCATATGAGCCATGCATATTAGCCTAACCTTATTTAGCATAACAGTACATTTAAAGTACTAAAAGCATACTTGTTTCTTGCACAATGATGTCTCATATCATAGGTTCAGACGCTTAGGTTCTCGACTGCACCTAGATATCCAGCGCATCACCAATAGCAACAGTTGTGAGTCCTTATATTTTGAGGGCTGTTTATTTTTATTTAAGTGTTTTAGTTTAGTAGTTAGCTAGAGTTAGTTGGGAACTTGTCCTATCAACTCCATAGTCAGTTAGTTAGAGGCTTTTAGACAGTTAGTCAGTTATCAATTGTTATTAACAGTCTTTACAGTATTATTTTCAAACATTTTTCAAACTTATATGGTCTAGCCTCTCTTCTTCTGTAGATCCCTTCACTTGAATAGTAGTATTGATCTTATCAATGCAGAGGAAATAAATACATATACAAACTATTAAATCTTATACGTGAACTAGATAAAATGGAATCTTGATTCCATTTTATCTAGTTCATTTATACTGGACCTTACAGAGCCTATTCATGTAAAACATGATTCAGATTTGACCATAGAAAAGATTCCCTTTAAGAAAACTAGCCTATTCTTTATATAGGGCTTACACGGTGATTTGAACAAAGACACATTTAGTTGGTAATTCCTATGTGGAAGGCATATATCTACACAGACCAATAAATAATTCAAGTCACACACTCCCATAAACTATTTTCTCTTCACAAAATTCCCTTCAATTTCCTCGTTTAGTTGACATGAATAGTTAAAGGGAAATATCCAAATCCATATCTTATTATTTTTTATTATCCATACATTTATCAATAAAATACTATATATTCCTCCACGAAGTGATAAATGATTGATTACAAATATTAAGTATATATTTTTTTGCTCTATCTATAAAGTTCGAGAAATACCATGTTTATGTATCATTGGAAAGTGCATTAACATAAATATGGCAGTAAAAAGTGCAATACAAAAGTGTTTAGACTGTAAAAATGAGTCAAAGTAGATTGTTCCACACTAGGGCTTCTATATAATAATTTGACAAAATGTGATCCTATGCAGGAATAGCGTCAGGGACTCTTGTTACTATTCTTACTACCTAATAACCAATTTGGTCCTGAGGTATGAAATAACCAGTTACACCAAAAGATGCGATTAATATGGCTAGATCCACACCTATAACCTAAGTTAATTTGCAAGGTTTTTTAAATCCGTCACTGAGATACACATGAAATACATGTAGAATAATCATTAGGATCGTCATACTTTTTCACCATCGATGAACTGATCGGATTGACCAACCAATGTTGGCTTCAGTAGTTATGTATTGAATACTATCAAAAGCCTTAGTAATGGTTAGACTGTAATAAAAACTCATAGCAAACCTAGTAGCTACTTGTACTAAAAAACAAGTAAGCATAAGTCTCCCTAAACAATAAATATATTGACGTAGGGGGAAACGTATTTACTAGTTATATCATCTACAAGTACTTAAATCTCTAGACATTCTTTGAACCAATCATATACTTTATTGTAATAGGAAAAACTCCCCCTCCAAGAATCGTAAATGAGACTTTCATCTCATACAACTCAAGTAAAAACACCCAAATACTAGTTTTAATGGATGTGGGATAGAAAGTTTTAAGTTATTAAGTTTTGATCCCATTTTCTTAGAAAAATCTAAAAGATTTTCTATGTGGAAATAATACTAAAATATCAAGTTGGAGCAGTTTTCTTTATGTTTATTTTAATATGTATGTGTAACGCCCCGAGTCTGTGAGACGCTACACAGTGCTTACCACCTCAACAAACCACAAGCTAACCCATGAATGATACCTACTATGAGCACTGAATAATTATATAGTAATAATGCAAAAAATAGGCTGAAATGCCATAAGGTTCATAATCTGAATACTGATATAGAATAACATTTATAAAACAAATAATCAGTAAAACTAAATACTGTCTGAAAGTCTAGTCTAAAAAGCTTCTAACTGAATTATCTGAAAGAAGAGTCGATGGGACAAGCCCCCAACTAAGTCTAGCTACTAAAATACTAATAAACTGAAATATTGAAATAAAAGCATGCCCTCGATAGATAAGGACTCATTACTAAAACTGTGACTGATAACTGGATCTTTCTATGCGCGGTCAGGATCCTAAGTGTTCGATCCTATGATTAAGACATCATAATGCCAAATAAAGAGTATGCATCAGTATGCAGAATGTACTGATATGCTAGATGAGGTAACTTTGAATACAAGGTTCATATTCATGAACAATAATTAACCGAATAACATAGAGTAACTATATATAAGAATACATAAATAACTGAGCTACTATAAATAATGAGCATGCTATACAATTCATGTACATGTATATTATAGCAGAGCTTGTCTGAAGCTATGCACTTAGTTCTGATACTGAATAACTTATATCTAAAGTTACTAATACTAATTAATTGTATCAGACAATCCTAATTCTGTAGAACTGAACTGAGTTTTATTCTGAAGATAAACTAAAACTGTGGAAGGCAATCATCTAACCGATATGCCCCTTTTCTGAATAGATTTAGGGTCCAACCTATAACTCTAGTTAGAAGGGTGTTAGTATCATGCCATGGGTAAAGACACTGAAGAGTTACCCTTAACTTGCAGGTTAAAACACCTCATCAACCCTTAACTCACAGGTTTGAGGTCTAAACCTACACAGGCTACGTATTTCTAGAAAGCAAGGATTACTTATACGGATCACACCCTCTACTGGTAGGTGAATCCCCATCCCTGGGTTCACTCGGTGCTGAATCATAATCCTAACTGAAAGACACTAAACTGAGTATATTGAATTAGACTTGATGATACTGAGTTTACTGAGTTTTTCGGAGTTTTGTGACTGACTGAGTTCTACTGAGTTTTGTAGCTGATTGAATTCTATTGATCAAGATATGACTGATACTATTCTATAATTGACACTGGCACTAGGTAAACAAATAGATTGTCAGGTATTGAACACCCCCAAAAAAGCTCTTGTTAAAATAGAGAGTTGAGGCCTTCATTCAAATTTTCCAAGGCTAATTCTGCAAGAACCTTAATAGATATCAGATATTCAATAGAAATTTTTTAACTTAGGGTGTTGGGGATTCCAAGAGTATGACTTATGGGAAAAGTATTTTGTGAATATTGAGGATGATCAGTGGATGACTCTTTTATTAGTTTTGAAGTAGATGAGATTTTAGCTATTTTGAACATTAAAGAAAGGAAAGAAATGGAACTGTTCAATTCTTGAAAGAGAGTAATGTTTTGAGTTACTTGAGAAAAGAATAGGAGAATTTCAATTTATAATTGAAGAGAATACCGTTTGACATTTAATAGATACCTTTTTAAATAGGTGCATTTAATGACACTATATGACTCTTCATATTTGAACCATATTGATAATTTTTGTTCATATAAGATAGGACATGTGGCCTTTTTAAATAGAAATTTTATTAAAAAAATTTAAGGCATATTATTTTTGTATTTACCTAGGAGATAGGATCAGGTCCTTCTCTTACTTGAGTGAATTTTAAACTTGTGGTTGCTTTAACTGCTTTTCTCCAAAGTTTTCCCCATGAGGGTATACCTACGAATGTATGATATAAAGTTAGATTAGTATCACCCATACTATCATGGATATATGTCACCTTGACATAGCCAAATTTTACGAGTGACATTGACCCAGATGTTATGTCAGGGTGTTTTGATCAATCTTAGTCTCAATTTTCTCTTTTAAAATAGGTCCAAGGACGAGTTCCTAAACTTCACTCATACAACACAAGTTTCTTCACTTAGGATGAATTTATTTGGGACCAACTCCTTTCAAATCATCTCTTTCACAAGGCGATATGTTTACTTTAAAGTGTCCAGAGGGAGAATCCAGCTTGGTCTTCCAATGTTGAGCTTAGAGCACATATTATTAGCTCACCATTACTGACTCCAATCATCTTTCTAATTTCTTGAATCATTATCATGAGTTAGACTTGGGAACCCACTTGAATTAGAGTGTCTAGTAGGAAAATAATGCCGTCAAAAATTCCCTTATCGCCCATCTAGGAAATGATAAATTCCTTTTTACCCATTTCAGATACTTAACCCTTGAAATATGCATTCTCCTACTGAATGTATTCAATATTCTTCAATTTTTCCTTAATCTAGTACTGACATCTTTCTTTCAAATCCATTTCATCAACTTTGAGTGCAAAAGAATTTGCTTTTTATGCCTCCAATATCATTGACTGTCTTTCTTCAAGACACATTAGGCTGGAATTCTCCTAGATACCCTAAACCTCTAACATAATTTAAACCTTCACTAGTTAAGTTAGAAAGAATCAGAGAGGAAGTATTCCATTTAAGATAATTGCTCAATTCTTCTTTCAAGCAGACCAGGTCTATTTCTAACTTTTCATTTCTTTGAAGTGTAGACACAAGGTATTTTTGAGAAACCCTCTGATTTTCTTCATGATTAGTTTGAATGCATGAAGCATATTTCTTCCCTTTTCATCTCTTACATTTACTTTATTCAGATTACTTATTAAACTCTGATTTTTAGATTTTATCTTTATGAACAACACTTTAGTTTCAGATATTTGGAGAGTGAAAGTAATCAACACCTGTTCTTGATTCTCTACTTTATCCTCTAGTACATTATTCTTAGAAATTAGTTCACATACTGAGTCTATCAGTACACCAGAAAACCTTTTTATCATCTTAGCAGAGTAGTTATCTAGGTCATCCTTTTAAGTCTAGAAAGGTTGCCTCCTTTTCTTCTTCATCTTCTAAGTTTGCCATGAATGTACATAATGGATTATAGATACCTGGATTGTCTTCCACTGCTAACCTAGATACATTTGCAATCTTCCTATATTCATCAACTTTATTGGAAGAATCTCCCTATGTTTTTAGGGCTTTCTTTACTACATACTCAGATGCAGTTTTCCTTTTTCACATTTTAGAGACCTGATCATTCTTTTGTGTTTGGTAGTTCCTAACGAATGCTATAGATCTGCCATATTTTTGATAGTTTTCAATCTTACCATTTTGTTTGCTAAGCTGACCACCCCTATTTTATAGCTCTAACAATTTTTGTAGCTAAAAGTTCAACATAGAAGACCTCTTCACTTAGACCAAACTCTAAAGCCTTCAAGGTCAGGAATCTCAATCTTCTTGCTTCTTTTATTTCTACCCCTAATTTAGTTATAGCAACCCTGATGACCATGGAAGTCTAGGTATAAACCTTTTAGAGTAAACCTGGCTCTAATACCAATTGTTGAACACTTGGGGTTTGCATCACATAGTGAGGGAAAAGGTCCCTCAAAGAAAAAAACAAGCGATGAAATAATAAACTATTAGGTGCTAAAAAATAATAGTAGTGCAAGAAAGTAAGAACACAGGATTTTTATGTGTAAACCCACACAGGGAAAAACCAAGGCTTTCCCGTAAAATTACCAAATTAATCCACTATAATAAACTTCGTGATTATAGTCTAGATTTTAGCCTACCTCTATCCTCCTATCACTTGTAGAAACTCTACTACAAGCTTTTCTTGGTAACTCTACTAGGGACTCTCTACTGATTACCTCTAATCAGAACTAACTTTGGTAAATCTACCTTAGAACTCACAGAATAAACACTACTCTTATAGTATTTGTAGTTCAATTATAAATTAGCACTTAGTCAAAAACAATTTGAATTTAAGCTTTATAGATAGCAAGGAACATGAATGGTGATGAAATAAGGTTTTGGTGCCTCTCTTTTCACTCTTTAGAATTTGCAAAAATAATTTGATGAAGAGGCATCTCTTTTCTTTTATAGTTGAGTGATGATTAGGGTCAAAGTATATTTGGACTAGCTGTCCATGTCAATAACGAATAGCACTTGCAAATTTGTTAATCAAAAAGACAAACTTGTTCAGATACTAGGTTCCAGTTAAACTCTATGTTGCACATCCAGGGACCTGGTTCCTTGCAGTTTAGCTGCATATCATCATAACTACATATAGTAGATATCCTATTGGTTAATTTTATTTATTTAAGAAGAGACCTTGGGGTATGGATATTTTGATGGATTCAATGCAGAATGTGAGATTTATTTAACAAAAGATTGTGGCAGCTTAAAGTCAGAAAAAAGAGTATGCAGATCAAGGTACGAGCAATATATTTTGTGAAAGGTGAGAAAGCATTGTTGAAGGTTTCTCCCATGAAGGTTTTAATGTCGTATGGGATGAACGGTAAACTTAGTTTAAGATATATTAGACCATTTAATATTTTAAGAGGTATAGGACCAATATATTATAGGTAGGCTTTTACCTCCATGTTTGTCCGAAGTTCATTCTAATTTTTTATGTTTTGATGCTCAAAAAGTATCATGGAGATGGTAAATATATCAGTTATTGGGATTCTATTTTACTAGATGAGAAACTCCCTTATGAATAGAAACTAATTGTTATTTATGATACATGCATTTGAAAAATAAGGACTAAGGAGATTACACATGTTAAGGTTCAGCGGAAGAATTGCCCTATTAAGGAGGCCACCTGGGAGATTGAATCTGACATGCATAGCCAATATCTGTAGTTGTTTACTAAATCAAGTAACTTCTTGCTTGTTTTTTTTCACTTTCTTCTAGTTGTCATTCGAGAAACAATGATTATTTAATTTATTAATGAATTTTTAAATGACTAACTATCAGTTTTGAGCAATGCAAAATACGTAGATAATGTAAAGACTCATCATGTATTTATGGTAGTGTTTAGGACATAAACTCTTAGGTAAAGCTTTTTTGAATATGAGAGTTGTTAAAATCTAAGGCGAGGATAGTTTCTAAAGAAAATGGTGTGTTATGTGGGGTAGAAATTATTTGTGCCTTAAGGTGTAATGTTTGATGGTGTTGTTGTTATGATATGATAGATAAGAGATATAGTGATCCATATAAACATTTTTTTTAAGAAATGGGTTGGTAGAAATCGAATAATGTGATTTTTCAAAATAAGATAAATCTTTATTATTGAACAATCAAATGTGTTCTAAAAGGGGTAAATTTTAGGGAGTCCCCTGAGCTACTATTCAATAAAGGTTGGTTTGATTGAGCGAAGTTTGTGCACTATTCAAGAGAATGTCCAAGAAGTGTCTATCAGCTAGCCAAGGTCAGTACATGTTCCTTGCTACCATGGTGCTCTTTGGGTTAGGCATGATTATAAGGAGATTTGTTATTTTTATAGAGAGTGTGCCCAATATGGTATTATTAGGCTGTTAACTCAACCACACCAGTCTCTTGGAATTGTAATACCATCGGTCAAAGGTAGTGCCCATGGTATTGGGGATAATTCCAAAATAGTTGGTGTTGGTGGTTTTGTTGATTCTTAGTATGGATGATAGTAGCTATGTAATTCTTCATGTAGGACAGTGGTCATGGCCTTAGATGCAGCTATTGATGAGCCGATAATTTATTTTGAGTGAAAAAGAACATCCTCAATGTTATTTTGAGTTAGTTTAGTTCTTTCGATTCTCAATGTTGAAGAAAAAAGATTACCGAAGGAGCAAAATAAGGACAAATGAAGTCAAGAAGGTCAATAAAAAGGGCAATAGCTCTCATCACTAGAGAAGTTTGACGTACTGCCAAACCCAACAACATTTTTCCAAAATTGCCTCTACATCTCTTCAGAGAATACTTCCTATGGGCTTAGAGTTCTTATGTTCAATGAAGAAATGATAAAGTGCGGCTCATTGCTACATAGTTTTGAAAAATTCAGAATATATCACCACAGACCTCATAGGAAAGGGTCATAAATATGAGAAATGGTTGGTACATTATTAATCACTTTGCTGAGCTCATTAATCTCACAAAAGATACATAATATTCAATGATCTAAGAATACACATTTTACTCTGCCTTAACTGAACGACTCATAAGAATGAGGGCATAACTTTAAACTTGAGGCACTTATAACATACTAGAAGGCCCCTCTCAAGCCGCTTTATGAGACTTTTGAAACTTTTTACTAGCAAGTCTGAGAGCATATTAGGGAAAGAAACTGGAAGTTTCTGATCATGTTACCTTAAGAATAGTTCATAGACAAAGAAGTATAGATTATCATTACGGAATCTGAGGAGGAATCTAAAAGCACATCGAACTTGGGCTTAGTTCATGATTTTTATGAACATGAATAAAGCTCTTCAAACTTTGGAATTTAAAAGCACTGATGGGATACTTTCTAGTTCACTTAAAATTCCATAACTATCTATAGAGACTGTCTGAGAAAGCTTTATCAGCAAAGACTTCAGCTGGACTATTTTTGATACCTTGAAAATAAGGCAGAGATGGCCCGAATAGAGTAAGATTAAAATCTGCACAAGTTTCTTAGAGAACCTTTCTATAGCACGATCTAAGACCTGAAAGAATGGAAATATTTCGTAAATGCCTCATAACCTATAAAATAAAATTACAGACATCTCCGTATCATTTTACAAGACACTTTTAGACACAGCTTCACAAACATTAGGACACTTAAACTCTGCGCTATGATACCAAGTTTGCAATGCCTCAAAAATGGGTCTCAAGACGTCAAATAGTGCTTAGGGTCATAAGTGATCCCAAGCTAACCCTTCTACTGGCATACATATAAGTAATTAAATAAAATACATAAATCTGAACAAAATCAGGGGAAACATAAAAATTCTCTGAACTCCATCAATACAAATTTGAATTTAAAAGATTACAACTCTATTTTAGACAACAAAACTGAAATAAAATACATTAACTCTACTGACTGTCTATGAATCCTCTACTAGTACTAACTATTGGTAACCGGGTCATGACTCCCAACTATCCTAAATCAATATGACTGAATAAAGAAAATATAATACTTCTCAAATTGTATGACTGACTCAAGCCTCTAAGTCAAAAGGACTCATCACCTGCTTATTGGAAGTTGCAAACTAACTGAATATGGTATATGCACTATAACTTGTACCTATATTATAAGACAATGTAGCATATAGACATATATGTCGATCAGTACTTTGATGATTTACTGCGTATATAGGGTGTATGCATTTAAATAAACAATATGATTACTATTTATAAGATCATGCATACTGACATAAATGACTCACATAGCTTGAATAAAAATCTAAAATATAAATCTCATAAACAATGAATAATGAAATATGAAGTATAAATCTCGTGAGTCATTTTACTTGCTTCTAAAATTTGTATTCTCATTTTATTCTCACAACTTGTAAGCTAGATGAAATATGAAACTCATTCTGTATAGTAAACTCTTTAGCTAAATACTTTAAATCAGTAAATTGTTTCAAGAGTGGGGGAAATCTTTGGTAGAATGGAACTTCTTTGAAACTCAAGGACTTAGAACTTTAGAAACTTCAGGACAGGGGAAAAAGTCTACACTCATATGAACTTGGTAGTTTCTTCTAACTAACATAAACCATGTGAGCCACATGGAGTTCAACGTCTTGCCCACGTTGGGGAGAGCTGTTCTATCCTTGCCATTGGGGTATAACCTTTTACTTTTTAGTGATCAGTAGCTTAACTCACTTGGGGTAAATCAAATCCTATGTTGGCTATAGTTCTGGGGCATAAGTGCTTGGAATCAAGCCCAACCTGGAACTTTAGCGCAATGTGCCACGATCATGCTAGACCACTGGATACTGACAATTGGGATATTACTCCTCTCTGTGATGCGCTAAGGGTCTAAATGATGGTGTTTTATGACTAGAAATTCAAATAGCTATAACTTCTTGCCCGGTTATTGGATTTGGGCGAATCTTATATCGTTGGAAAGCTAATTCAATTTTCCTCATGATAAAAAGTCAAAAATAGGAAAATTCTATTTGATTTAAACATTATTTAACTTTGGAAATGATTTCTCAATCTTATAGAGATAAAAGTAGGCTTAAAGTTCGGGGTATTACATAGAGGCTTTCAGACTAGTATAGCCAGTTATTTAGTTTTTAGATGTTATTATCAGTTATATTTACTTATTATTTAAGTATTTTGACAACCTTATGGTATTCTCAGATTTCTTCTGCACATATATTTCAGTATTATGTTCAGTGCTCACAGTAAGTACCAGTCATAAATTAGCTTATGGTTATTTACGATTGTAAGCACTGTGTGATGTCCAGGGTGTAGTATTGGGCATCAAAATTTTTATACTTCTAGATGTGGTAAAATGCACGGTGGAGTGATGCGGTAGTATCGCGTTGCCACACTGGAAGTGACCTAAAAGTTCACCGCGATACGGTGACAGTGTATATCTTCACTGGAAAGAGAACAATTATGAAATTGAGCCTTGGAGCGATGCACGATGATTATGGTGCCTCACTGGAGTTGAAATTTGCCATTTGGTCATGCTCCGTGACATGCTGAAATGGCAGTTGGCACAATACTTTACAAAAATGGCTCTAATTCTTCGCTCGGGTATCGGATTTTGGCAAATTTTATATTGTTGGAAAGTTTACTGAATATCGTATGCATTGGCAGACTCTAAACTGAAAAATACTGAGTATTTCAAAAATTTTATATTAGATAAATCATGGACTAAGAGCTAATTTAAGCTTGGAAAATACGGAGTACTACAATATCTCCCCCTTGGGAAAATTCGACCTCGAATGAGACTGATTAAGCTGAGAAACACTTATAAACTGAGTTTACTCAGTTAACATGAATACTATAGCATGACTACTTGACTTAACTACTGACAAGCTGAGTTCTAATACTGAACATGCATAACTGATGCATGGAATACATGAGTGAACCTACCGATAAGCTAAATTTTCATACTGAACATACATATCTGATGCAATAGTACATGTTTAAACTGATTCATGAATTCATGAATGAAAATTAAATGGTAAATAATACCAAGATTATATGTGTAACTGAACATGGAACTAAGTAGAGCTAAAAGGATTGTTACCTTAAGCAGAATCTGAGTTCGCGGAGAAGATGTGAGGATACTTGGTCTGCATATTTTTCTTGTGCTTCCCAAGTAGCTCCCTCAATGGATTGATTCCACCAAAGAAATTTGACCAAGGGAACTTCTTTGTTCTTCAGTCTGTGAATGATGATTGGGGATCTTGACTAGAACCTTTTCAAAAGAGAGATCATTCTGGATATCTATGCCTTATAAGCGAACTATAATTGTTGGGTCACCAATGCACTTTTATATCAAGGAAATGTGGTATAATGGGTGTACTGAAGCTAGATCTGAAGGCAACTCGAGCTCATAAGCTATCTTTTCAAAATAACAGAGAATTTTGTAAGGACCAACATATCGAGGACTGAGGTTTCCCTTCTTGCCGAACCTCTTGACTCCCTTATGGGAGATATTTTTAAGAGCATAAAATCACTAATATCGAACTCAAGAACTTTTCTCCTTATGTCTGCATATGATTTCTATCAGCTCTAGGTAGCCCTAAGCCTTTTTCTGATCAGATGAACCTTCTCTAAGGCCTTACTGCGACCTCACCTACATCAAACCAACTAATTAGAGATCTACATCTCATACCATAGAGAGCCTTAAAGGGAGCCATCTGAATATTAGAATGATATTTGATATTGTATATGAATTTGATCAAAGGCAAGTGGTCATCCCAACTACACTTAAAATCGATAATGCAAGCTCTTAGCATATCTTCTATAGTCTGAATAGTCCTTTCTGCTTGACCATCTATCTGTGGATAGAAGGCTGTACCGAGGTGGACTTGGGTACCAAGACCTTTTTGTAATTATTTCCAGAAATAAGAGATAAACTGGGTACCTTTATTTGAGATGATAGATAATAGGACTCTGTGTAACTTGACCAACTCTTTGATATAGAGTTTGGCATAGTCCTCGCTAAATAGAAAGAAAGAACTAGACAGAAATAAGTTAATTAGGTCATCCTATCTACGATAACCCAAATGGAATTATGGTGATGATGAGTACGAGGTAAACCCATCACAAAGTCCATGTTCATTTCCTTCTATTTCCATTTGGGAATATTGAACTCCTATATGGGCCCACTAGGCTTTTGATGCTCAATCTAAAGCTCTGACACATAGAGAACTTAGCTACAAACTCTGAAATATCCTTCTTCATCCCACTCCGCCAATAGATCTCCCACAAATTTCCGTATATCTTAGTAGCCCTTAGATTAAAAGAGTATAGCGCACCATGTGCTTCTGCAAGAATTTGTTGCCTCAAGTCATCAACACCTGGAAAACATAAATAACCCTGGCAATGCAACACATCATCTCTCCCCTGGGAGAAACCCTCTACTTTTTTATCTCTGAGTAACTCTTTTAACTTTACTAGACTGGAGTCTCTATACTACTTTTCCTTTACTTTGGAAACTAGAGATAATTCTAAACTAATTTGCACCCATATACTGATTTCTATTGAATCGAGTAAGGAGACACCTAGTAATGCAAACTAATGAACTTCCTCAACTAACTTCTTCTTATTATCATCGATATGAGCAACACTACCCATCGACAGTCTACTAAGAGCATCATCCACAACATTGGCCTTGCCTAGATCATATAGAATACTCATATCATCATATTTCAATAATTCTAACTACCTTCTCTGACGTAAGTTCAAAAATTTTTGATAGAATAAATACTGCAAGCTTTTGTGATCTGCAAACACATTAAGATGCACCCTACACAAATAGTGCCTCTAAATCTTTATGATAAAAACTACAGCTGCTAACTAGATATCATGAGTCAGGTAATTCTTATTATGGGGCTTAAGCTACCTAGAGATATAGGCTATGACCTTACCTCTCTGCATGAGGACACAACCCAAATCTACTCTTAATGCATCACAGCATACAACAAACCCATCTGAACTATCTGATAAAGTTAAGACTAGGTTGAGGTGATTCAAGTCTTTAACTTCTGAATACTCTTATCACAAGAATCTGACAACTAAAATTGGACTTTTTTCTAAGTCAATCTGTACATGGGGGTTGCAATAGATAAAAATCCTTCAACAAACTTGTAATACCCTGCATATTTCTAATCGTGTGATTCATACTTCAGTACATGACTTACAATCAATATCCTAGTGATAAGATAGCTTATGATGCATTAAGCATCTTCATATGAGTCACTTAAGGTAATGTAATCTAAGAGTTTTTGAATCCACGAAGTTTTAGTGTTTGATTTTTCAACGGTCATCTTTGAATGAGTATAACTTGATTTTAATGTGGTATTTTGGCTGATTTAGACCCACCAAATTGTATAGAATCAAATTAGCTTACCAACGATACCAATTTTTCCTTAATCCAATACCTAAGCAAAAAGTTATGCCCATTTTCGTGAGAGACAGTAAGCATAGACGATTGGTTAGGCGCCGCCTAACCCAAGCATAGGCGATTGGTTAGGCGCCGCCCAACCCAAGCATAGGAGATCACTTGGGCGCCGCCTAAGTAAACTCCAGGTGTCAAAAACACACCGTATTGAGTTATTTTAAAGGTAATTAAGTCTTTAAGTACTCCTTACACGTCCCTAAACATAACCCTACAAAATATATATCTTCTAAACATACTATAACCCTATTTTCATCTCAGAGCTCATCATCTAAGAGCACTAAAAGAGAAAAACAACTAGGGTTGCATAATTAAGCTTAAAGATCTGATTTCAAGGAAATTCCTCCGTCAATCATCAAGAATATTCCTTCTAAGGTATACATAGTATTCATCCACGAATTCCTTTCGTCCGTGGAGTTCAAGAATAAATCGTTAAAATACAAAATCTTGGTTGATTTTGGTGATATGATCATACCTATGTTGATTTTGATTATTTTCCTCTTTTTCATTATAAAGTATGATTTCTATATTGTTGGGTGTTGATGATCATGTTGTTGGTATTAGGTGATTCCCACGGTGGAATCTTTATATGTTTTTGTGAATTCATGATACCATATGAGTTGGAAACATGTAAATTTGGTTGTTCATGATGTATAATTTGATGAATTAACCTATGCTTAAGATGTGTATGTAAGGTGTTTGATAAAATGCCTAAGGAACTAGAAATCATGGAATATAGTTAAATTATGACTAAGTGAAGAATTCATGATATGCCCTTACGTTCCAATGACTTCTATGTTGTTAATGTGCCTTGTAAATGTTGCTGGAATACCCATGAACTATTCTTATGAGATTATACCATGTTTACTTGCAAATCCTACTTATGAACAAGATGCATGATAACCATGCAATCCACATGAACTTCCATGCTATTAGTTTGTGTTGCCAATATGATTATGCAATGAACATGATATTAAGATTGTGCAAGTACTTCCATGTGATATGAAATCCTTTCCATGCAATACATTGTTGATAACCATGCATAGTATGACATCCCTACTTATGATATTATATATTATGGACTCTACTCTTACGATCAAGCTAGCCATGTGTGTCAGTTTCCTTCCATTGAGTCCTAGGAGTACTTGTACCTAAAAACTATAGTTGTGTACCAAGATCCATGCCATGTTTCACAATATTCGAACTCAAGCTATGATTCCATAGACTTCAGTCATTCATGTGACTCAGGAAAACCTCATGATCTTAGTCAATTGTCAGATATCAATAACATTCCACCAGTCAATGGAATTCAGTAAGATTATGTCATATACAGTCAGTTATTCATGTCTAGTCCCTCCAGATGGGAGTAGAGGTTAGCACCGAGTGAACCCAAGGATGGAAACTCACTCGCCAGTTCAGGGTATGATTCTTAGTAGCAATCCTTATGTTCTTAAACTACGTCGCCAGCGTAGGTTGAGACATATTAACCCATTAGCTTAGTGTTCATAAGGTGGCTTAACCCGTCAGTTTAGGGTTCCCACCATTCTCATTGAGTACCCACAAGATAAGGGTCACTCACAGCTTTCCTTACCAGTGGTATGGTATTAACACCCCTCTAGTCGATGCAGATATCGGACCCTAGCTTAGCCATAACGACATACATGGGGCATTTCGATTAAACACTACTTTCCATAGTTTCAGTATCAGTCTCAGTAAAAGAACTCAGATAGTTCTTCAGATTTCAGTATATACAGGAATGTCAGATATAGTCATCCATGTTATCAGTTTTAGTATCAGTCAGGACTGTTATCAGTAAACCATGTATTAGCTTACAAGTCATGCTATCACGTATTCATGGTCCCAGTTTCTATATATGTGTGTTTGCACTCCCACTTTCATATTAGTTCGTTAGTGTTGTTCATGCATGAAACCCTTTATGTTTAGCCTACCTTCCTCATATACTCAGTACTCTAGTGGTACTGACGTATTTGTGCTATGTCTCTTTCTTTTCATGTTGCACCATAGCTTCCGAGACACGAGCTCCAGCCCAGCAGTAGTGGCAGCATTCCAGTTGCAGAGACACAGTGAGTCCTCATTGATTCAACGAATATATGATTTGATTCATTTATTTATTTCTTCAATTCATTCTTACGGAGTTAGTTGGAGACATGTTCCTTCAACTCCTTATTCAAATAGTTTAGAGACTTTCAGATTTACATTCAGATTTAGTTGTTTCGGGTATTTTTCCCTACATAATTTTATTTAGTTGAACCTTATGGCCTTACAGTTCCGTGTATTCTGCATTATTATTTCATGATTTGCAGTATACAGGTACAGATATCAGTAATGGGTTAGCTTATGGTCCCTTAGGTTCATGAGCACCATGTAGCATTCCGGTTCAGCAAATCGGGGTATTACAAAACTAATGGTAATAGCCAGCTAAACCCAAGAAACTCCAAATATCTGATAGAGAGATGGGTTTAGGCCAGTTTCTTACTGCCTTAGTGTTTTGAGTATCAAATCTAATGCCATCATCGAAAATAATAGGACGAAGGAATGCTACTGACCTTAGCCAAAATTCGCACTTACTAAATTTGGCAAACAACTATTAAGTTCTTAGAGTATAAAGTACAATTTTGAGGTGATCTACGTGATCATTCTCGCTATGAAAATAGACAAAAATGTCATTAATGAAGACTATAATGAACATCTCCAAGTATTTCTTAAACACGCAGTTCATCAAGTCGATAAAAGCAATTGGGGAATTTGTAAGACCAAAAGATATGACTAGAAACTCAAAGTGACCTTACCGGGTTCTAAAAGATGGTTTTAGAATATAACATTCTCTGACTCTGAGTTGATGATAGCCTGCTCTGAGGTCTATCTTAGAAAAGTAACCAGTACCCTGCGATTACATGGATTATATCTATTTACACAAATACCTCGATGATTTTTGAAGTTGCCGAACAAATCATCAATTCTAGGAAGTGGATATTTATTCTTGATCGTTACTTTGTTCAACTGATGGTAGTCTATACACATTCTAAGAGAACTATCTTTATTATGCATGAATAAGAATGGTGCATGTAACACCCCAATTTTCTAAACCAGAATGCTACACGGTGCTCATGACCCCAAAAGACCACAAGCTAACCTATGATGGATATCTGTACCTATATACTACATAATATACATAAAATATGGAAACATAAACATGAAAGGCCATAAGGTTCGATCTGAATAAACATTTGATAACAAAATGTCTAAAAAAGGTATAACAGTACCAAAACAAGTCATAAATACTGAAAATAATTAGATCTGTATATCTAATCTGACATCTAGTCTAAAAGCCTCTAATTGAACTGAATAAGGAGTTGGAGGAACATGTCTCCAAATAACTCCATCTAGCAACTGAATAATAAATATAGCAATAATCATATCATCCTTGAATGAGAAGAACCCACTGCAAACTCTGAACATTAGAATGCTACTACTGATCTGGAGCTCGTGTCTCTGAACCTATAGCATAAGAGAAAGCACCATAGCACAAATATGTCAGTACATCCGAATATACTAAGTATACGAGTGAGGTAGGCTAAATGCAAAGGGTTATGTTCTTGAAAAATGCAAACTAATATGAATGTGAGGATAAATACATGCATAAATAACTATAACTGAACTCGTGATGATGCTGACTACTGAGTGTGAATGCTGAAGACATGACTTTACTATTATTGAGGTACTGAATGGATTATTGACTATTTATAATAGTTCAAATTATGAAGAACTGGTTTGAATAAATATGTCTAACAGTCCTAAAATAGATTACTAGTAACGTGATCTATGACAACTGATATAGCTTATATAAATGTAATGATCAGACTAATCGATATGATCGATACTGAGTGATTGTATCAGACAGTTTATGTTCTGATGGAACTATCTAAGTTCTATTCTACTTAGAGTAACTAAAATTGAGATTAGTCTTATCTAGCGGGTGATCATTAGTATACTGATAATAAGGATGATTTGACTTAGTCTGAATCAGTCCTATCTAGCGGGTGATCTTTAAATATAATAATTCTAATACTTATTAATCTTAGTTGAGATCAGTCCTAGATAATGGGTGATCTTGAAGTCTATTTACAATGATAAGCATTGAATGTATCTAATAGTATTTAATCTGTACTACTAAGCTGAGTTGACTGTGTCTGAAAGCCCTGATTCTGTAACTGAAACTATGGGATGTGTTCATCTAACTGACATGCCCCAAGCTAAGCTAACACGGGTCTAATCTCTACCCTGACTGGAATGGTATCAGCACCGCGCCACCATTAAAGACATCTATTGTAGAGTAAGTGCTAATCTAGTGGCTGACTCCTGGGATTAGTCCTATACATATAAAGGTGCTAACGGGTGACCCCTGAGTATGTCAGTCCTATCTAATAGGTGACATCTCATACCTATGCTAGCAACATTGTTCTGAAACTTAAGGATTGCTTCTAGGGATCTGAGTCTTATTCTAGTAGGTGAGCCCCCATCCCTAGGTTCACTCGATGCTGAATCCTACTCCCATATAAAAGACACTGAACAGAATAACTGGGCTGAACTAAATAACTTAACTAAACTGATTTACTGAACTGATACTGATTAACTGAATGGATACTAGTGGTATTATTTATCAAAGCTAAAACTGAGTTTTCTGGATTCCGATGACAGAAGGAATATAATAAGTTTTAAGGACTGATTAAGAGTATTGAAGTTACTGAGATTTACTGTGATTATGAAGGTTACTAAGAACTGAACATTCCTGAGTCACATAACTGACTGAGTTCTATGGAACATGGCTTGACTGAGAGTATCATGAAAACATGACATGGCTCTAGGCACACAGCTATATATTTTGGGTACAAGTACCCACCCAGGACTCGATGGAAGGAAATTCACACACATGACTGACTTGATCGTAAGAATAGAGTCCACAATTCATAATATCATAAGGTATTTCATACTAATCATGGTTCTCAACACCTTATTTGTGGAAAGGGGAATTCATACAACATGTAATTACTTCCATATCTTCAATATCATGCTTGTTCCATACCACAACCATGACACATAACAACAACGTGGAATTCATGTAAAATCATAAAGCATAGAGCATGGAATTCATATCAAATTATAACGGTTAACATTGGCTTGTCATTCAAATACTATTAAGTCATGGAAACTTGGTGTATCACATAATAAGCATTTTATCAAACACATTGCATGCACTCTTTAAGAAATAGGTGTATTCACAAACTTACACCACTTTAATCTACCCAAATTCATGGGTTCCAACTATATGATCACAATCTTTCTAGAAGTTCATCAAATTCCCACTCTATAACACAAACCACAAACAACAGCATGAATACAACCATATCATCAGAAAACATTCATGTTTTTGTTAGCAAATATTGATTTTTGAACTCCACAAATGAAAGGGTTAGATGGATGAACACTACGCATACCTTAATAGCGATGAAATTATTGAATGATTGGACCTACAAGCTTAATTATGCAACCCTAGCAGTTTTTATCCTTCTTATGCTCTTGGATAATGAATTTAAGATGTTAATAGGGTTGTAATGTAATTACAAGCTATAAATTTTGAGATGTTAAGTATTGGGATATGTAAGGAGTGTTAAAAGACTTAATTATCCTCAAAATAACTAAAAAACTAAATATTTTTCATGGCTGAAATCATAAGTGTGCGTCGAACAGCTATCGAACAGTCTAAGGTGTGCACCGCACATCCTATCGCATAAGATAAGATGTACATCGCACATGCTATCGCACACTTGAGGTTGTGCACTGCACAACCTGTCACACACTTGTTCCAGTAGCCATGTGCGATTATTTATGCGTCGCACTCCTACTTTGCAAGGCCATAACTTTTTGCTCGGGTGTCGGATTTTTAGAAATTGGAATCGTTGGTAAGCTAATTCTATTCTCTACAATTTTGTGGGTCTAAATATGCCAAAATTTAACATATAAATCAAGTTATCCTCATTCAAGGGTCACTCCTGTGGAATCACACACTAAAACCTGATGGATCCAAAATTTGTTAGCTTGCCTTTCTCTGAGTGACTCATATGAGCATGCTTAACACATCATAAGCTATCTTATTTCTAGGATACTCATTCTAAATCATGTACTCAAATATGAACCCTAGGATATGAGGTTTTATACGTAGAAGAACTGATTTATTTCCTAGCTTGGAAACATACAGGGTATTACAATATCTCCCCCTGGAAACATTCATCCTCGAATGATACTGGTTTAGATGAGAGAAAAGACAACTTAAATGAATATATATCATGAATGAATGATCATGATTTCATGGATGACATGACTAAAAACTAAACATACCATACTGTATATGCATATCTGATGCATGGGTAGTTGATTTATGAATGTAGGACTGAGTGTTCCGATAAATTGAGTTTCTCAAATTGAGAATGAACATCTGATACTTAATTGATAAGTTGAATCCATGCATATCTAATGCATAATTATATGACTGACATGATACGTAAATGCATGACTAAAAGTATTGATAAGCTGACAATACATATCTGATACGTGAATACATGACTGAACTAACTCACGAACATGCTACTAAACATGTAATGGTAAAGGAACTAAGATTGAACATAAACATGAGAACATGACTGATTCTGCTACGTGACATATGGATTGAACATCATGAACTGAACTAAACCTCTTAATACTTGACTTACAGCTGAGGTCTAACTTGAAGGTCAACTTATGAGTACCCTCTATTCTAGATAGAATTCATTATGCAAGGAGAAATTGAAGGATCTAAGGCATGAGAGAATTAAGAAAAAGTGGGTTATCTCCGCTTTGGGACTCTATGTCCCTCTAAGAATGCTTACCTTATGGAGATACATGGTGATGCATAGGGTATCTACGAACTAGATTATAACTAAACTTTAGGAGTCTGAAACTAATGCATGAGATGGATTCAACTTGCAACTACTAGGAGGTTCTACCTTGAAATAGTTACATTCTCTAAGATTTTGGATAGCATGAAGAAATGCAAGGACGAGAAAATAAGCTATAAAAATCTGACTGCTCACTGGCACGACATGAATACAGAAAGAAGGGAAACTGTTCCTAAAATATCTCATAGCCTCCTGAACATTGGTGTGGTGCACAACACAAGTATGTACAAGACTCTACTAGATCCGTCTTTCATACTTCGTAGGACTCTATTGAAACTTAGTCTCTGATACCAAGTTTGTAACACTCTAATTTTCTGAACCGGAATGCTACACGGTGCTCATCACCACAAAGGACCACAAGCTAACCCATGACTGATATGGATACCTGTATACTACATAATATACATAAAATGCGAAAACATGAACATCAAAGGCCATAAGGTTCTAATTAAATAAATGTCTGATAACAAAATGTCTGAAAAAGGTATAACAATACCAAAACAAGTCATAAATACTAAAAATAATGAGATCTAAATATCTAATCTGACATCTAGTCTGAAAGCCTCTAACTAAACTGAATTAGGAGTTGTAAGAAGTTGTCTCCAACTAACTCCATCTAGCAATTAAATAGTAAATGTAGCAATGATCATATCATCCTCGAATGAGAAGGACTCCCTACAAACTCTGAACACTGGAATGCTACTGCTGATCTGGAGCTCGTGCCTCTGAACCTATGGCGTAACATAAGAGAAAGCACCATAGACAAAATATGTCAGTACGTCTGAATGTACTTATTATACGAGTGGGGTAGGCTAAATGCAAAGGGTTATATGCATGAACAATGCTAACTAATATGAACGTGAGAATACATACATGCATAAACAAATATAACTAAACTCGTGATGATGCTGACTACTGACTCTGAATGCTGACGTCATGACTTTACTATTACGGAGGTACTGAATAGATTATTTACTATTTTTGACAGTTCAAATTATGATGAACTAGTTTGAATAACTGTGTCTAATAGTCCTGAAACTGAATACTGGTAACGTGAGCTATGACTACAGATAGAGTTGATATAATTGTAATGATCAAACTAATTGATATAATCGATACTGAGCGACTGTATCTGATAGTCTAAGTTCTAATGGAACTATCTGAGTTTCATTCTACTTGGAGTAACTAAATCTGAGATCAGTCCTATCTAGCGGGTGATCATGATTATACTGATAATAAGGATGATTTGACTTAGTCTGAGATCAGTCCTCTCTAGCGGGTGATCTTTAAATCTAATGATTCTGATACTGATTAATCATAGTTGACATTATTCCTAGCTAATGGGTGATCTTGAAGTCTATTTATAATAATAAGCATTGACTATATCTAACAGTACTGAATCTGTACTACTAAGCTGAGTTGACTATGTATGAAAGCCCTAATTCTGTAACTAAAACTGTGGATGTGTTCATCTAACCGACATGCCCCAAGCTAAGCTAATTGGGGTACAATCACTGCCCTAACTGAAAAAGTGTCAGTACCGTGCCACCATTAAAGACATCTGTTGTGAAGTCAATCCTAATCTAGTGGGTGACTCCTGGGATCAGTCCTATACATATAAATGTGCTAACGGGTGACCCCTGAGTATGTCAGTCCTATCTAATGGGTAACATCTCGTACCTACTCTAGCAATGTAGTTCTAGAACTTAGCAATAGCTTCTAGGGATCTCAGTCCTATTCTAGTGGGTGAGCTCCCATCCCTAGGTTCGCTCAGTACAAAATCCTACTCCCATCTGAAAGACACTAAACTGAATAACTGGGCTGAACTAAATAACTTAACTGAACTAATTTGCTAAACTGATACTGATTAACTAAACTGATACTAGTTGTGTTTTTTAGCGGAGCTAAAACTGAGTTTACTGTATTCCGATGACTCACGGAATATAATGAGTTCTGAGGACTGATTAAGAGTACTGAAGTTACTGAGATTTACTGTGATTACTGAGGTTATTAAGACTTTAACTTTCCTAAGTCGCATGACAAACTAAGTTCTATATAACATGGCTTACTGAGAGTATCGTGAAAACATGACATGGCTCTAGGCACACAGCTATATTTTTTGGGTACAAGTACCCCTAGGACTCGATGGAAGGAAACTGACACACATGACTTACTTCATCATAAGAATAGTATCCACAATTCATAATATCACAAGTAAGTGATTTCATACTAATCATGGTTCTCAGCACCTTATACATGGAAAAGGGAATTCATATGACATGTAATTACTTGCATAGCTTCAATATCAGGCTCGTTCCATACCACAACCATGACACATAATAACAACGTAAAATTCATGTGAAATCATAAAGCATAGAG
This sequence comes from Capsicum chinense, assembly GCA_026120095.1. Taxonomy (NCBI): domain Eukaryota; kingdom Viridiplantae; phylum Streptophyta; class Magnoliopsida; order Solanales; family Solanaceae; genus Capsicum; species Capsicum chinense. The sequence goes on along the minus strand of JAPEIP010000006.1, from coordinate 156,630,651 downwards.
CATGGAATTCATAACAAATTATAATGGATAATATTGTCTTCTCATTCAAATACTATTGAGTCATGGAAACTCAGTTTATCACATACTAAATATTTTATCAAACACCTTGAATGGACTCTTTAAGGCATAGTTGTATTCACAAACTTACACCACTTTAATCCACCAAAATTCATGGGTTCCAACTATATGATCACAATCTTCCTGGTAGTTCATCAAATTCCCACTCTATAACACAAACCACAAATAACAACATCAATACAACCATATCATAAAAAAACATTCATGATTTTTTTTATCAAAGATTGATTCTTGAACTCTAAGAATTAAAGGGATCCATGGATGAACACTACACATACCTTAATGCGACGAAATTGTTGAAAGATTGGACCTTCAAGCTAAATTATGCAACCCTAGTAGTTTTTATCCTTCTTGTGCTTTTGAATAGTGAAATTAAGATGTTAATAGGGTTGTAATGTAATTAGAAGTTATAAATTACATGAGGTTAAGTATTGGGACATGTAAGGAGTATTAAAATACTTAATTATCCTCAAAATAACTCAAAAACTAAGTGTTTTTCGTGGCTGAAATCAGAAGTGTGCATCGCACACCTCATCGCACATGCTAAGGTGTGCGCCTAATACCCTATCACATAAGCTAAGGTGTGTGTCGCATATGCTATCCCACACTTGAGGGTGTGTGCCACACAACCTGTTGCACACTTGTTCCAGTAGCCATGTGCAACTATTTATGTGTCGCACTCCTACTTTACAGGGCCATAACTTCTTTCTCGGGTGTCGAATTTTTGAAAAATTGGAATCGTTGGAAAGATCATTTGATTCTCTACAATTTGGTGGGTCTAAATCTTCCAAAATGTCACATATAAATCAAGTTATTCTCTTTCAAGGGTCACCCTTGTGGAATCACACACTAAAACTTGATGGGTCCAAAAGCTATTAGCTTGCCTTACTCTAAGTGACTCACATGAGCATGCTTAACACATCATAAGCTATCTTATCGTTAGGATACTCATTGCAAATCATGTAATCAAATATGAATCCCAGGATATGAGGTTTCATACAAAGTAGAACAAATTTATTTCCTAACTTTGAAACATAAGGGGTACTACAGTGCACCACACGGGGAAATGATATGTCTGGTGAACCCTTTATCTAAAAGGTCCTTTAACTACTCTTTTAACTCTTTGATTTCTATTGGTGCCATTTTGTATGGCGAATAGATATAGGCTGAGTGCCTACAGGAAGGTCTATTCTGAAGTCAATTTCCCTAATAGAAAGAACTCCAGGTAGATCTTTGAGAAATACATCTAAGAGCTTATTTACTATTGGAACTGACTCAACAGTGGGAATCTCTAAACTAAAGCCGTTTACTTATACAAGATGATAGACACATCCCTTGGATATCGTTTTTCTCGCTCTAAGGTATGAAATTAACTAACCCTAAAGCATTGTAGTGCTACCTATCCATTCAAGGATAGGTTTATTTCGAAACTGAAAATGTACAATTCTGTTTCTACAATCAATTGAGGCATAACACTAGTGGAGAGAATCTATGCTGAGAATGACATCAAAATCTGCGATCTCTAATTCTACTAAGTCTGCCAAAGTATCTTTCTGAGATATGATAATTGGAAAGTTTCTGTATACCCGTCGAGCTATGATAGATTTAACAACTTGAGTAGAAACTGAGAAAGGCTCTGCTAGGATTTCTAGACTAACTCCGAAGTTAATGGCTATATAAGAAGTTACGAAAGATAAAGAAGCTCCTTGATCTAGGAAGGAATAAACAAGTAAATGGAAGATTTGTAATATACCAGTGACCAAATCAAGAGAGTTTTCCTGATATTGTCTAGGCTAAAGTGCATAGAGCCTGTTTGGATGTTCCCTACTAGTGTCACTGGAAGTGTCACCATGCTGATTCGGGCAAGTTGACTAAGTTGAAGGACGATTATACTAACCCTGAGAACATTACTAAGGAAAATCTCTAACTCTATAGCCTGGCTTGCCTCTCCCAAAACAAACATCACTGCCAACTCTGTAGATCCTAATGGTTTCTTCCACATATCTAACAAAGAGGATTTATTCGAGCACTGTTGACACTATCTTAAGATTTAGAGCCAGCGCCCTCTCTTTATTACCATTTTTGAACTTAGGTACTAGAGCACTGGCTGAGGATGAAGTTGGAAGTAAAGATTTTGGGCAAAACTAGGTATGGTTAC
>JAPEIP010000006.1:156581780-156628315 GCA_026120095.1 Capsicum chinense | reverse complement strand
CGCCCTCTCTTTATTACCATTTTTGAACTTAGGTACTAGAGCACTGGCTGAGGATGAAGTTGGAAGTAAAGATTTTGGGCAAAACTAGGTATGGTTACTGCCCTCTGACTTAGGTTAATTGAAATTAAAGCTACCTATTCTATCTCTCTTGTTTTACCTTTCTTTCTCCTCATTCTTAGACTTTTCTATCTGCTGAACATGGACCATGAGCCTAGATATTTCTATATCCTTAATCAGCATCACAGTTCTTTACTCTTTAGCCATACTATCGACACCCTAAATATGAACTTGCTTTTTTGGCACCTACTTTCTGCTACTACATAGTAAGAATACCTGGCTAACTGTGTAAACATAAGGGAATACTCTTTCACACTCATACTACCCTTCCTGAGATTGATGAATTCTACCACCTTAGCTTTTCTCAGCTCTAAAGGAAAGACTCTATCTAGGAAAGTAGTAGCAAACTCTTCCCACTATATGGGCTCTTATCTATGCCCCTGTTTACCTTCCACTGCTTAAACCACACATCAGCTACATCTTGTAGCTGATAGGAAGCTAACTCAGAACTCGCACTAAAATTCACTCCCATAATATCTGTGACTTTTTTAACCTAATAGAAAAACTCCGATGGGTCCTCATCTAACTTAGATCCTGAGAATAGAGGCGGATCCATTCGGATAAAGTCCTAAATCCTGACTACAGTAATATTGGCCATTAGGTTGGCCTGAATAGCAGTTGGTTGTTCATTCTGAGCTGTTACAAAATTGGCTAAAGTAGTGCATGCAGCTCAAAATTTTGCATGGGAGACATGCTCACCTAGGAGATCTACTTGAATGGGCTGAGATGCTGACTGATTTGTAGTTCTTTTTTTGTTAGTCTTTTTAGAAGGCATGTTCTATAAATAAAAGGAAGAAATTAATTATACTGAGATTTTAACTTGAGCTCATGCTCACTCGAACAACATAAATACTAAAAGAAGGGAAACTTTTCATAAAACATCCCATATCCTCTTGTCCATAAGTGTGGTGTGCTACACACCATGCATAACACTCTACTTGATGCGGCTTCCAAAATCCCTACTATTCTATTGAACCTTACGCACTGATACTAAGTTTGTAATATTTCGAGTCTATACCTCAGATGCTACATGGTGCTTATGACCTCGAAGGACAGAAAGCTAACCTATGAGTGATACCTGTTGTGAGCATTGAATAATAATACTATAATAATGCAGAAAATAGGTTAAAATTCAATAAGGTACATAATTTGAATACTGATAAAGAATAACATGTGTAAAAAAAATAATCTATAAAACTAAATACTATATGAAAGTCTAGTCTGAAAAGCCTTTAACTAAATTGTCTGAAAGTGGAGTTGATGGGGAAAGCCCCCAACTAACCCCAGCTACTAAAATACTGATAAATTGAAATATTGAAATAAAAGCATGTCTTCGATAGATGAGGACTCACTGCTAAAATTTTTCCTGATAACTGGATATGTCTATGCATGTCACAAACCTAAGCATTTGAACTTATGATATGAGACATCATAGAGCAAACAAAGAGTATGCGTCAGTACGTGGAATGTACCGGTATGCTAGATGAGGTAAGTCTGGATGCAAGGGGTCATATGCATGAATAACCGACTGAATGATATCGAGTAACTGGATATAATAGTACATAGATAACTAAACTGCTATAAATAATAAGCATGCAATATTGTATATGCATGTGTATACTATAACTGATCTTGTCTGAAGCTATGCACTAAGTTTTAATACTGAGTAACTGATATCTGAAGTTATTGATAATAGAGTTACTGATATTTATTAACTGTATCTGAAAGTCCTGATTCTGTAGAATTGAATTGAGTTCTATTCTGAATAATTAAACAAAAATTGTGGGACGTAATTATCTAATTGACATGCCTCTTTTCTGAATAGATTTGGGGTCCAACCTATAACCCCTACTAGAAGGTTATCAATACCATGCCATGGGTAAAGACACTGAAGAGTTACCCTTATCTGGTAGTTACTCTAATGAGAATCATGGAACCCTCAACTAGCAGGTTAAAACACCTCATCAACCCTCAACTAGTAGGTTTAATGTCTCAATCTACTCTAGATATATAGTTCTAGAATAGAAAGATTTTTTCTAAGGATCACACCCTTTACTGGAAGGTGAGCTGTAACACTTCGTACTTCTACCTAGCTTAAAATCATTCCAAAGATGTTGAAAACTTTTTGTATAAGATGAATCCACTTTTTGTCATGTGAGAAATTCAATAATCTTTCTATCGATACCAAATTCGCCCAATTCTGACACCCGGGTGAATAGTTAGAGCCTTTTTAGTGAGACAGTTTATCACTTGAGCCATCAGCGCGTTGCAGAGCCAGCTTAAACAGCAATTGTCAATTTCCAGTATTGCTCCATGATAGTGGTGCGTAGCGCCAAACTTCCAGGTCACAAACAAAGTGGCAACGTAATTGCTCCGCATCACGCCACCATGAAATTTGCTATTTATCACTTTTCAGAGACATAGCGCATAGCTTCGAATCACGCCATGTGTCCAAATCGAGAAATTTTCACAGAATTTAAATATGTGTCCAAGGGTTAAAAGGGCTAATTTTTCACCCCTATATAAACCGAATATCACATAATTCAACCATATTTCACCAAAATATATTATTTCTCTCAAGTTTCTCTCAATAACAAGCTAGGGCTTTCAATTGGGAATTCAAATCCAAGACTCAAATTCAAGAATCTCCCTATTAATCTTCATAGAATCAAGAACTAAGATCTGCACAGTGTTGATTCATGGAATCCTTTCGTCCATGAAGTTCAAGAACCCCATTTTAAACTATATGTCATGATGTTGTTATCTTGAATTGATTATGTTCATGTTGTTATTGTTTTATCATTGCCAAGATCTCATCTTTATCTTGTTTTTATGAAACAATGTTACTATAGGGTTGAAATTCATCTAATTGAGTTAAATTGTGGAACCATGTTGTATTAAATTGATAATCATACCTATGCCCTAAGTGTGCATGGAAGATGTTTGATAATATGCCCTAATGAATGAATGATGATAAAGTACTTAGTTTCCATGTGTCAAGATCATGTCATTCTTCTTGAGTTATGATATACCTATTTATTTAAGATGATTCCCATGCATTTTGATTGCTTGATGGGATGTTCATAAGATTAGAAGCATGAAATTATGCCATATTTATACGCATTACTATCCATGTACAACATTATGATGATCATGCGCTTCACGAAATTCCCAACTACGAAATTATGAATTGTTGATATTGGTCATATGATCAAAAGTGTCAAGCCTTGTCAGTTTCATTCTATCAAGTACTGGGGGTACTTGTACCCAACAATTTAGTTGTGTACCTAAAGTCATGTCATGTTTTTATGATACTCTCAGTTATGCCATCATCAGTAGAATTTAGTTAGTCATGTGATAAAGGAAAACTCAGTAAACTTAGTATCAGTCCAGTCCCATTTAGTGGTCTCAGTAATCTCAAAAATCTCAGTGATCTCAATCAGTCATCATATCTAAGAAGCATTCCGCCAGTCAACGGAACTCAGTGAACTCAATTTAGCTCCACTAAACAATACCATTAGTATTAGTTCAGTTCAGTGTCTATTCAGTTGGGAGTATGATTCAGTACCGAGTGAACCCAAGGATTGGGACTCACTTGTTATTCAGTTGTGGGTATGATCCTTAGAAGCAATCTTTAAATTCCAAAACTACGTAGCCAGCATAGGTTAAGATTTAACCCTATGCGTAGGGATACTAATACATCTCATTTCAGGTTATTTCTACAGGAAGGTTGATGGAAGAGCTTCCTATCAGAGAGGGTTACCTCATAGCTTATCTTTACCTGTGGCACGGTATTGACACCCTTCCAGCTGGGGATACAGGTTGGACCCCACCAGTTCAGTTTTGACGCATGTTGGTTAGATGATTACCTCCCACTATTTCAGTCTCAATCTCAGTAATAGAACTCTGGTAATTCTATAGATTTTAGGACTATCAGATACAGTCACTCAGTACAATATAGAACTCACCTAGTTCCATCAGAACTTAGATTGTCAGATACAGTCGAACAGTATCATTATACTATTTATATGAAACTTATGTTATAAGAATTCAACTTTAGGACTATCGGATACAGTCAACCAGACCAGTTCTTCATAATTTGAAATATCAAAAAATAGCTATTCAAGTATCTGAAATATAGTACCAATCCCTCAGTATTCAATATCCTAGCATCTGTAAACTTAGATGTTTGTAAATCCATGTTATTAGTAGACTCAATAGTCAGAACTTAGTATTCAGTCCTATCACAATCTCAGATATAGTTACAAATTCATGCATGTATTTTCACATTTATATCATTCAGTCAGTTAGTGTTGTCCATATATATGAACCCTTTTGCACTCATCCTACCTCACTTGCATACCAGAATATTCAAAGTACTCACACATTTGCACTATGGTGTCTTATACCATAGGTTCAGAGACACAAACTCCAGAGCATTAGTAGATTCCAGATATCAGTAGTCAGTCAGCAGTGAGTCCTCATCCTTCGAGGATGATATGATTTATTATTTCATTATTTCAATACTTAGTTATTTCAGTAGTCGGAGTTAGCTAGGAACAATTCCCATCAACTCCATAGTTTTTAGATAGTTTAGAGGCTTTCAGACTATAGTATGTTCAGACAGTATTCCAGCAATTTTGGGTATTCAATACTCCACACTTATGTTGTGTTTTATCAGCTATTCAGCTTGAACCTTACGACCTTACACCTTTGATGTCACATTCTTAATAGTTTAAATAGATATACCATATATTATATAGTGTATAGGTACAGATATCATTCATGGGTTAGCTTGTGGTCCTTTGAGGTCATAAGCACCTTGTAGTGTTCCGAGTACTAGATTCAGGGTATTACATGAGCCTCTATCCTTGAGTTCACTCGATGATGAATCCTACTCCCAAATGAAAGACACTAAACTGAGTATACTAAATTGGACTGGACTGATACTAAGTTTACTGAGTTTTCTGAGTTCTGAGTTCTGTAGCTGACTAAATTGTATTGATTGTTATATGATTGATACTATTCTTTAACTAACATTGGCTCTAGTTAAACATCTATATTACCAGGTATTGAATACCCTCAGGACTCTATAGCATGCAAAATAAAGAATAGCATAATCTTTAAGGATATAATGATAATTACTTGTCAATAATTCATCCATAGAGACATTTTATCAAACACTTATAGGGCATAAGCTTGTGCATATACTAGCATGTCATGATTTCATCATTTAATTCACATGGACTTTCCATCAAACACTTGTGGAGTACAACTTAATGCACATAATCATGGATATTATATAAACATCGCAAATACAATGCCTAAACTTTCAAATTCATCGGTTTTAACAGGCAATTCATATAATTCCTAATAAAGACTATTCTAATTTCATTAATCTTATAATAATCATGTATTGAAAACTCAATTAACATCATATATATGCATACAATCAATTTCAAACATGGGAATTCACAATTCCATAAGCTTGTAGTCTTAAAAAGAGATTATTGGACTCTCTGGGTGAAAGATACCCATAGATGAACACCTAACATACCTGAGAATATTAGTTCTTGATACTCATGGAGGTATTCTTGATCTTGGTTCTTGATTTTTGAAACTATGGTTTTCCCCCTTTTGCGAGAGAATGACTTACTCTTTGTATAAAGTGAATAAATGATGCGATAATGGGTTATTCAGGGGTTTCATTTCGTGTTTTGCCTTATTAGGGCCATGGAGAAATACCCATTTACCCCTGGGAATGACTTAAAATTCATCAATGGAAAAACCCAAACTGGACCCTTGGCGAGATGCGGTGCTATCTTACTATGTCACTGGAAACAACAGGGAAAATGCACGGTAGTGCGATGCGGTGTTATCGCATTGCCACACTAGATGCGACCTGGAAGTTCACCATGATGCGGTTACTTTACGTAGCTTTACTGCAAAGAGGACTGGTGAAATTGAGCCTTGGCGCAATGAACCATGATTGTGGAGGCTTACTGGAGTTGACAATTTCCATTTGGTCATGCTCTGCGATGCGATGAAATGCCAGTTGGCACACTGCTTTATAAAAATGGCTCTAACTCTTCGCCCAGGTAACGGATTTGGGTGTATTTTATATTATTAGAAAGCTAACTAAATTTTCTTTGTATTTGTAGGCTCTAAAATGAAAAATACTGAGTATTTCAAAAATTTTATATTAGATAACTCATGGACTAAGAGTGATTTTAAGCTAGGGAAATATGGGGTATTACAGTATGGGCCACTTGAATTTTCTTTTTCCCTATTTCTTTCAAGAATTTATTTTTGTGGAATATGGCTTTTATTCTTTGTTTTCTTCATAATTGATAGGAATTCACTTATTATGACCCTATGAATCGATTAAATCCTAATATCTAATCAAATCAAGGATTCTCTGAGTAAGAATCCTCGGATCATCACTTGTTCCCTGAATAAATAAAATGACTAAAGATTTAAAAAAAGATTTTGCTTTTTGAAAAATATTAGAAATTCGAATTTTTTGTTTGAAAATTTTTTGCATCCCAGACACGGGGTTTGAATATTAAGTATGAATGATAGTTTAAATATTTCTTAATCTATTTTGTGTTCCAAATATTAGAATAAATATCTGAGGAAGTAAAATCATCTCTATCAAGATGACAGACCCATACTTTGTATTATCAATACAATCAATTATAACAAGTCATACTCACAATCCAAAAATATAGAAAGAAAAAAATTCCACGACCGAACTACCAAAACAAAATAGAATGTAATATAAATTGGAGCTCTAATTTATTCATTTTGGACTCAAAATCAAGGACTTCATGGTTCTTATAGATCTGGTTAATTGAAATTCCATCCAATAAAATGGAAGAATTAGAAATCACAAAAATAATAGATAGAAATACCACAAATAAGCCCATTGCAACACTTATCAAATGTGTAGTTCCCCACACAGGAGCACTTTAACATATTCTGAACTCAATGGTTTTCATAATTCTCCTACTACAATTCTTCTTGGACTAGATTTTAAACTGTTCTCAACAATTTGTGTTATTGTAAATCCTATTTTATTTGTTGAGATTTGTTGACTTTGTATACTATTTCGTTGTAAATAAACGATTCTATCATAGATCCATGGGGGTCTTGAAATTATAACAATGTGATAAGAATGGAAACAACAACCCTATTTTGCATCTTTATAGTTGATTTACTTGTAAGTTCACTGGGTATTCCTTAAATACCGCTTTTGGGAAATCTTATCAACAATTAAGAGATCCATTCGAGGAACATGGAGACTAGTTGAAGAATCGGGAGGCTCAGTACTTAAACTGATACAATGAAAAATTATTTTTCCTTTTAAGTTGTTTTTAGTTGGAACTTTAGGCGGTTCTAGGAAAAATATAGGTAATAAAATTATCCCTAGAGTCACAACTAAGAAGAATGCATAAGCTAATGCTTCCATAGATTCGATTGTCGTTTACAATTATAGATTTCATACCTATTTGTTTCATTTTATTTTATTTTCTTACCATCTTCCAGATAAAGAACGAACAAGAGTAAAAATGAAGATCATTAAAATAAAGATTTCTCTGGTACCCTATGTCAATGAAAGTAAATGAATGAAAATAAGGGAAAAAGAAAGATACCAAAGTAATATTGTATCAGGATGCCTTTCTTTTTATAGTTGGATCTCTAAGTTTTATGAATGCCCCAAATTCAACTTGAGCATCTAAATATAGGTCAATACCAGCAAAAACATCCCTAAAGAACGTTATAGCACCATGCCAAATATGTCCGAAGAAGAAGAGCAAAGCAAACAAAACATGCCCAAAAGTAAATCAACCCCTTGGACTTCTACCAAAAACACCATTGGATTTCAAAATAGAATGATCTAATTCAAAATTTTCAACCAATTGAGCACGTCTAACATATTTTTTCACAGTAGCAGGATCACTATATTTGACGCCGTTGAGTTCACTGTCATAGAACTCAACAGTTACACCTACTTTTTCAACACTATACATTGATTTTTCCCTTCAAAAAGTAACATCATATCTGACTATTCCATTGTTGTCCACTAAAATGACTGGAAATATTTCCAGAAAAGTAGGCATATGACGTACAAAAAGTTCATGCCCTTCTTTATATCTAATGATATGGTGTCCTAACCATCCAACCGTTATTCCCTCCCCGTAATCCATTGAACCTGCTCTGAATAATCCTTCTTTTGCCGAATTATTGTCAATGTAATCATAAAAAGATAATTTTAAAGGAATTTTAGACCAGGCTTCTGATAAAATTTTATTTTTTTCCAGCCCAACACTAACTCTTCAATATATTTTTTGTTGGAAGTACCCTTGAACCCATTGATAGTGAGTGGTTTCAAATAATTCAATCGACGTAGTTTTCAAATAATACCACATAGTTTTGGCAATAACAGAATTTGCAATAAATAAAATAGCAATACTACTGGAAAGAACAGTTTCAATATTTCCCATACACAATCCTTTGTAGAAACGTTATGGCAGACTGACGCTAAGATGGAATAAGCTGATAATATGCTCAATGTTTCTGCTACAAAATGATGAGAGGCTATTCTTCTTGGAACAAAAGGATCAAAACATTTCATGCCCAATGTTGGATTTACAGGCTGTACTTTTCCCATTAGTCCATAATGATCGGACATCCTTATTTCGGGACTAAATAGGCTTGTTATATGAAATTTACCAAATCCAAAGTAAGCCACCCTGAGTGAAATAAATAAATTTCAAAGATATTTGGCAAATTCAAATAGGGTTTTCCTGTACGTTCATCACCAAATATTTCTAAATCCAAATACATCCAATGCCAATAGCTTCCCAAAAGTATAATCTAGAAAACCCAATATGTGGTCCCACTACACCTTTAAACTCTAAATACCCTCTTTTTTACAGCCCCCTCTATGATACTCCAATCGCCCCATGATTTGATTATCTCTAAATAAGTCATGAATGGTATAACTAACGTACCATTTCTCCATATTAGATCAAGAACATGATTAGAAGGATCAAAAACTGCTAATTCATATAAAGTCATCAAACCATCCCAACTAGCAACTAGAGTTATATGCATTGTATGAATAGAAAAAAACAAATTGGGATCATTCAATACAATGATATATATATTATACCAAGGCAAAACCATGGAAATACCAATTATATCTAAGATAAATGTACACTACATAACTTTAATGCATTCGAAAAGACTATAATATGACTATCCTATGGACCACTCTTGTTTCGTTGGTTATTTCTGAATCATGGGTGTTCTATTAGGGTGGTAATAATTGAACAATTATTTTAGTAGGAGTAAAGAGAAGAATATTTATTCTATATTCTATCAGTATCAATACGCAATAGTGGAGTTAATCTCATTTTCTATGAGTGAATGAATCCATACTTATTTATCATTAAAAAGTCCTATTCATAATAATTTGAGTTTATTTATTCTATCATTCTTTATGAATTTTTAGAATATATGGATGAAATAAATACAATAAGAACTAATATGAATATTCTAAATTCAACAAAAAAATTATTACATTTCCACCTCAAAGTGAAATATAGTATTTGGTTCTTTCTTTTATTTAGTACCTAGTGGAGTTCCAAGAGAACCTTTTGAGGTCCTGGAGATGCAGGTGCATTTTGGATTCATATATAGTGTGACTTGTCAATTATATTGGGTCATATGGTAATTTGGAAAAAATCCAATTGGATTGGTCCGATATCTATGATTGCTATTCATATTTTTCTTTTTAAAGAGATCCTAATTGTCAAGCAAAGTTATCTCAACTCTAATAAATACTTGTATAAAATAGAATTGAAAAAAAACACAAAAAGAAATAGTAATGGGAGAATTTTTCCTATATGTACAAATCCAAATCGAACGGATCTTTATTCGGAGTGGAGCATAAACCAAAAAAGATGAAACAAACCCATTCAGAAAAAAAATACCATCGTAGTTTGGATTAAATCTCGATGAAAGAATACATCAATGATAAGTTAGTTCAATAAGTTTAATGACCCATTATTATAACTTATATTTTTATACTTGAAAATCGAAAATATAAATAGAAAAGAGGAGTCAAAACTCCTCTTTATTTAAAAATTGAAGAAAATCCCTTTCATTAGAAGTAAGAATGAACCTTTCTAGAAAAAAGAAAGGGGACTAGAATCAATACATTGATTTATAACTTTTTTTGAACTGTATGCTTCGAAAGGTGTATGTATGGTTCCTATGGAATACAATTTTACCCTAATCAACCTAATTTATTGAGAAATATTTCATTTTTAGTCCAATGTATAACTAGCGCACTTTTTAATCAACTAATTGGTCTTATGGTATATCTCAATATCGAGGATGAGACCAAAGAGTTGTATTTAATTATAAACTCTCCTGGGAGTTGGGTAATACATAGGGTGGATATTTATGATACTATGCAATTTACGCGACCAGATGTCCATACAGTATGAATGGGATTAGCCGCTTAAATGGGATCTTTTATCCTGGTCGGAGGAGAAATTATCAAACATCTAGCATTCCCTCATGGTTGGCGCCAATGTAGTTTTTTTTTAGACAAAAAAGAAGACTATGCCTTCTCCATGCGAATACTGAGTAATAATAGCATAACACTTCAAATTCGATATGAGAATTTTTTCTACTATTTTTTTTTCAAAATATTAGATTTTATATCGTGAGAGTAGTATGAGATAAGGGGTATTTCTAATTTCTCTTATCTATTGGGAGGTCGGTTCAGCGTCACAAACTTTTTTATTTTTATACCATAGAGTTCTTAACAATATTTTTGTTATTAAAGAGAACAAAAAAACAGTTTTCCTTATTTGATCGAATTAAAAAAAAACATTGGGATTTCTGAATCACAGGAAAAAAAAGAAAAATATAAAGCGGTGGACTCATCATTGTATTTTTTAACTCCTCCGAAAAGAAGGGTGGCAATTTGATTATTTACCCATTGGAGTCTGATAGATTCTATTTTTCTCTTACTTTAATTGAAAGGAGGGGGTTCAATTTTCTTTTAGAGCTGTATGCAGAAAAGATGTTTGTATCGTTTTTCAATTCTATCTTTTTTCTATTCTTTATCTTTCTTTTCTGTTTGATTTATCATGCAAGATAGGATGAGATTTTATTTTGTTATATCATCACGGTAATGATGCATCAACTTTCTAGTGGTTTTTATATGGCATAAGTAACTGACTATGTCATGGAAGCAGATGAACTGCCTAAGTTGTGTGACACCCTCACAAGTGTTTATGTACAACGAATGGGAAAACCCTTTTGGGTTGTTTCATGAGATATAGAAAGTAATTTTTTTATGTCAGCAACAGAAGACCAATCTTATGGAATTGTTGATCTTATAGTGGTTCAATGAAAATACCATAGACTTTGCGCAAATCTATGATTTGCAATTTTATCTTAAAATTGAATATTCTATTAAATAGAAGTAATTTATCATCATTCGATTAGGATCAATCTAAATCAACCCACCATATTATGTATACAATTAAACATGCCAACTATTAAACAACTTATTTGAAATACAAGACAGCTAACTAGAAATGTCAAGAAATCCCCCGCTCTTCGAGGGTGCCCTTAGCGTCGAGGAACATGTACTAAGTATATGCGTGACTCGTTTAGATCATGAGCTAGCACAAAAGAAAGAAAATGATGTTTACAGTATCAATGATCAGTACCAGTGAATAGGATAGGATGGAAAAAGGAACTCTATTCATTATTAAAAAAATTCTATCATATCCCTATATTGTGTATGAAGTTTATGGTTTCCTTTGGTATAAATCCAATCACCTGAATTTAAGATGATAAGAAATTTTCCATTAGTAACAAGTGGTTACTATTAAGAGGATGAAATCTTATTTTAAGAGCATAATACAGAAGATTAGTTAGGCTCCCAATCTGGCAAGAACGAACTAAGAGGGTCAGCTAGCCAAGGACTTCCATAATTAAATACCATCACTGTTTAGGTAGATATGATTGTGGAAGACCTATTACTGGATAATTCATGGTAGATCCAAAGTGTGTGAACTATACAAGTTCCCAATAACATTAATTAGTTGATTAAATATATATTAAATTAAAGTATAAAGTAAAGGCTTTAGTGTATGGAGAAGACCTCATTGTTTAAGAAGTAACCATAGAAACGAAGGAACCCACAATTTCCTTACAATTTCTTTTATTTATTATATTTTTATACCTAGGAAAATACAATTTCTTATTTCTTTTTTATTTCATAGTGAAATACCTAAAGAAATAACAAAATCATGGTTGGAAAGGTTAGAGTAGCTAAAGCCATTGGAATTTTTATTTTATACATTGAAAAAATCTAATTTTTTATTATTAGCTAGGAAGGGGAAAAGAATAACTAAAATAATGTCATACAATTGGTAATTCAAAAAGTTTCATCTATTAAATGACTAGAATTAAATGGGGATATATAGATCGGAGACGTAGAACAAAATTTATTTATTTCCATCATGCTTTCGAGGGATCATTCAAGGCTTACTAGAACTATTACTCACTAAAAAATAAGAGCATTAGTTTTAGATCATCAAGATAGGGATAATAAAAAGAGAGATTTTCATCATTTATGTATCACTCGGATAAATGCAACAATTCGCGCAAGGGGATCAGATCCCCTATCAATAGTTGTAAAAATAAAATAAAAGGATGTTGTATCCGTAGTTATAGTGGATTAATACACAATCTGTACAAGAGACAGGTGCTTCTTAATAGTAAAATAGTTAAAGAAACTAGCTATATCAAGTAGGAATTGTCTCTATATGATTGGAGCAAAAAGAGGCTTACCATTGAAGAAAGGTTGAGAAGAAACCTATTGCAGTCTATAAATGGAATTGCCCAATTTCCTCTGAGAATAAATGGAGGTCTACTCCCCTAGAAGGATTAGAAATTAGTATGATAAAATATTCTAAAGTTGTCCAATGAATGAACACCTTCAATTCAATAAAATAGATTCCTTTTTTACTAGTTCATTTTTTTAACACAATACTCAAATCTGAATTTGAGTAATTATGATTCAACTAAAGAAAAAGTAAGCATATTTATTTCAAGCTTTATAACCATTAGGTCTACTGGCCGACTCGATTCTTACAAATTATTTATCATTATTTAGAAAAGGTATCAAAGATAAAATACGAGCTTATTTTATATCAAGAGTAATTAATCATTGTTGTTTCAAGGTCAATCTATTAAAGCATATTGATAATATTTTTCCTTGTTCACTAATAAATTGACAAATTAAAATCATGTTTCTATATACAATTTTATCCTTCGATTGGATCAGGGAAAAATTCCTACGAGAAGATTGCTTGAATTTAAGAAAGGGTCTTTTGGATTTTATCCATGGTTTGTTTGTTTAATTTATTCCTTATCCCTAAAATCCTATTTTTTAGTTCTAGTTCATTTTAAATCCACCTAAAACAAAGTAGGATTTTTGAAAAATAGTATTTGTTTTGTTTCTATTTGAATATGTTTTATACAATGTCATTTTCCCCCATCCTTGAAAAGGCAAGACATAGGTACTTGGTTCGCTCTATTTTTTATCTCTCCATGAATTGTAAATTTGTAAAAATAGGGATAAGATTTTTTTCAATTCTAATCGATTAGGAGTATTGTGACGGTTCTTTTGAGTACTATATCTTGAAATACCTCTTGATAGCTTATCAACACAGATTCAGACACAACTAGTACATTCCTAAATCACTGTTACTCGGGCATCTTTCCCTTTAGCTATGAACCTTCTTTGAATTTTATATTTACTCAACTCTTATATTTTTGATTCAAACTGACGAAAGGATAAAATAGAAGTTACTAACTTGAAATCCAATTCTAAAAGTAAAAGATTAAAATCAAGAAAATAAAGTAATATTAAAGCAAAGTCATAGTAAAATACAACGATTTTTCTAATGTATATTGCAGATTGAAGTAATCATTAAAGTATCTTGTATACTACACTTACCCTAGACCCCCATTTTATAGTCCATACCCATTCCTATATGATTAATATTCAGTACATTCAAACTTGAGCCCAAATATTGAATCCACTTTTTTATTCTTTCTCTTTCCTCCCTTATTGTCAAAAGGGAAAAGGGAGAAAAAAAAAGGGGGAGAGGGATTCATCACCAATATTAAATTGGATCTTTATTTTTTTTCATACATTCACATGACAATAACTAGAATAAAAAAAAGGCGAATGTCGACGCATCTGGGAAAAATCAATTAAACTCTATCAATAGACCTCCTAAAGCCCCGAACCAGAGTGTAGTTAGTATTGGTGCCACAGAGAGATATATTCTTAGATCTCACATTGAAAAACCTCCTTCTTTTGTATTATTTGTTGAATAAAAAATACATATATGATCTGATGCATAGGTATTTAAGGGTTTCTTAGAGTTGGACACAGAATTCTTAATTCAAATTGAAATGTACAATGATTTGGGAAATAAGATTTTCTTTTTCTTAAAACAGAAAAAAATACACCCTCTTTTTTGTTACCAAGAATTTTTTAAGAATACTAATTTATTTTTATGATGGGTTCTATATTTATATATTTATAATTTTATATAGTTATAGATAAATATTTTCTATATAATCTATGAGAGAAGTCTTTTTCCATTACTATTATATGTTAAGTGAGAAAAAAAAGATGAAATGAGTAGAAAATTTCTATATATAAATAGAGGAAATAACCATGTGGAAAATAAGATAGGAATTCTCTACAATTACCCTGTGGAACAATTGAAGGGATGTGGTGCATCTTCGTAACGTGTTTATTTTGGGTACAAAATGTCACGGGTTAAAATCATGTCATCCTTATTTATTACTGCTCCTTTGAGCAATAACGAGTGATCATTGAGATCGCTTCAAATTGGACATAATATTTTATTTTTATCATCCTATTCTAGTATATGCGTACAAAATGTAATGGGGTTATCAAAAGGATCCTTTTGTTTATAGTATTATCTATTCTAATAAGAAAGTAATCTTAGTTATGTTCAATAGAACGTGGGTCTCCAAAATCCAATGTCGTAGGTTCAAATCATACAAAGTGTGATTTTTTCTACTTTGATCGAATTAGAATAAAATAGATTCATTCAATAACTTTCATAACAATAAGAATTTGACCTCCCATGCCTGTTAATTAAACAAAAGAGGAGGTCAATCAAAAATTGATGTTAATTAATAAAGGTCAAACAGATCACAACGCCTATATTGTAAATATGTAATTCCGAATAATCCAGCCAAAGTAATAGGAATAAAACCTAACACGATTCAAAATAGAAAAACTTCAATCATTTTTATTTATTTGGAAGGAGTAAAAAAATAAGTAATATCGATACCTAAATATTAATTAGAATTGACCTGAATCTCAATGACAATGAGAACAATAATTGATAATTGGTAACGTAAGTAAATATAGAATACATGTAATGCCACAGAAGGATTTCTTTTTATGAATTATTCATTTTAAATATTCAATTTAAATAAAACTTAAATAAGTCGTATCTTGCTCAGACCAATAAATTGCGCTGAGTTTATAGTTAAAGACGCTAACACAAAACCAAAATAACATGTTATAGTAAGCATGAAGAGGCTACATGCAATAAAATATGTTCTTTTTATACATATGTTTAAAAAGAACTTACCTAAGTTTCCAATTTCGTAAAATAAAAATAAAATGGGAGGATATACAAAATGCTCAATTGAAATTTGAAGAAGAAGTTGAACGAAAAGTTTATGACTCATCTATAATTATAGGGAAAAAACACTAACAAAGAAAAAGTGATAGACATATAAAAGAAATTGATTCATCATCTATAACATCTATCCATCCCGCAATTCTAATCAATCGATTCATTGAGTACCTATTGGCTAAGCTATTAAACTAACAAGAGCTTCATTGTCTAACTTCATTCAAATATGAAACTTGAATTTTTATTTAAACAAAATAGAAATAATTTTCTAATTTGATCATTTCTTAGATTCTGATTAATTATATCAAATCCATATTCGATTTTAAAGTGAACAGTTACCTTATAAAACTTTTTCTTTTTACTTTAATTTAAGTTTAATTCATTAGATTTAGTAATATATTAATTCAGATAATATCTTGAATGATGGTGAAGGAAAAAAGTTATCACCCAATCGTTGATAAAAATCTTGCTTTTGGCCAACTAGATTCTAAAACTAGTTATTTCTATTAGGTTACACATTTTATCCTTCCTTACTTCCCCATCCTTGTAGCTAGATCAAGAAAGAACCTTTGGATCGAGATCCGCAACAATTTATCACAACTATGAATTCCAATTATTTTATTTTTCTTTTCATCGAATATGATCTACTACTCTTATTTCTTACTCAATCATTAACTTGTTCTTTAAAAAGAGGATTCCAACAACAAAACGGCTTTCACAACTATGAAAAGAAAATTTTTACATCTCGTATCTACTTAAATTTTAGGAATATGAGAATCTCTTTTGTTGAATTGAATGAATTTTCTATTGAATGGAAGATGGTTTTACATCAATAAGTAAAGGAAAAATGAAAGTATTTTAGTACTTACTTTTAATACTAATTCAAATTGTGTTGCTACGTTAGAAGAAGGATAGCTATATTGATTTGGTATACCCTAACGATGCCCTTGGTACAATATTGACTATCTCACAAAGATTAAATTTCAGTTAATTGTCATTCACTGATCTCATCTTTTACGGCATTAATCTTCTTTGATTGTACAAGAATATATGGATCTCAACATGTCCGGAAGCACAAGAGAACATTCGTTTGCTGATATTATTACCTGTATTCGATAATGGGTCATTCATAGGATTACTATAACTTCCCTATTCATTGTAGGTTGGTTATTTGACAACACCGATTTGGCTTACGATGTATTTGAATGCCAAACAAGTATTTTAAAGAGAGTGAACAAGTAATTCCATTAATAAGTGGACGTTTTAATCCTTTGGAACAAATCAATGAATTTAGTAGATCATTTTAGGAGGCACTAATGACTATAGATCAAAGCTATCCAAGTTTTACAGTGTGATGGTAGGTTTTTCAATATCTGAAATTCTTAAAAAAAATAGCATGAAATAATATGAATAAGTTTAAACACCCCCAAAAATTGATAGTTATAATACCAAAACCACAAAATAAGTTGCTAGGTGGGTATACCCAAGAAACTAGAAACAATCTAAATGTCACAACCTGATTTTCGAGTCATAATGTAACCTACTCTAACCTACCAGTAGGTAAGCCAAACCATAACTCGAAGCTAAATGCAATGGGTTAACTTGGTCGAAAATTCCCAATCATAGGGGAAAATGAACAAAAAACTTATAAATATGCAAAGAGTTCTACATAGATAAAATAATTAATATAAGATACAATCCCACGACCTGGAAGAAATAGTATAAGAGCATCTAATGACAATAATATAACTTCAAAAGTTTAGAATAGTCAATAACATCTATATTAATAACAAAAGACTGATATCTAAAGATAGAAGAAAATTGATGACTTTGACTTCAAGAGATCACTCAATCTACAGAAAATCAACATACCACGATCAATAATCATTGGAGACAACTAGTACTCTGATCTACACCAAAAAGGTACATAAGCTTAGAATGAGTACCAAAATAATGGGTAATCAGTAGGCATCATCAACCGACCGAGCTAAATCATGATATAAGTATGATGAAATGCATAGTGCATAGCCAGACTCAAATAGGTAGATATATGCATAGGCACATCAATATAATCATCTTTCAACTTTGCTAGGTATTGATATATATCATCATAATCATCTTCCAGACTTGTCGGATATTAATATATCATCATAATTATCCTTCTATCGGGTATCAATATATCATCCTAATAATCATCTAGCCTTGTAGGGTATCAATATATCATCTTAATCATTCTCTGGCCTTGTCATTTATTAATATATCATCATAATCATCCTCCAACCTTATCAGGTGTCAATATATCATCATAATCATCCTCTGATTAAAATCTTTTAGAATTTAACAGCGTGTTTATATATATATATATATATATATAGTAAATATACATACTCAAACCAGTAGGCACATCATCATAGTCGATGTTAAAATCAATAGCATAAGTGACCATATAATCAAGCATCATGATTTCAAGCATAATTAATAATATAACTTCCCATAAAATCAATAAGCATGACTTCTAACATAATTCATGGCACAATTGCTAATATCATCAATAGGAATATTTTCTAGCGTGATTACTAGCATGATCATAATCATAAGAAATATCATGAGTAATATCATATGAACATTATATTCAATGTCTTATCATTAACATAAAAGGTAGCCTACCAATAGCTTGAGAAATTGTCAATCCATGGCGTAATCTATAGCTTATTCATAGTATAGTCAATAACATAATTTATTGCTTAGAAAATATCATAGTCAAGGGATTATTCAATGGTATATTAGGTAGTTCAATCAATACCAAAAACAATAGAATAAAAAGTTTAACCAATAAGTCATACATAGGGAATAATCCTTTAAGCATTATATCTAATGTCATTATTCATAACCAACAAGTATCAAGGTTCCTTAATATTGCCTCAAAAGGGCGTTCAATTGGTATTTAATAAGCATATAAGGGTTTTAAGGGAACTACTCATCAATATTGACTTAAGGTGGGTTGAAAAGCCCACTTCTAAATTCCAAAAATACATTCTATGGCAAATTCTACCCTAGACTGGGGTAACGTACCTAAAGTAACTAATTCAATTGGAAACTAATCCAGTCTCTACTAGTGTAAGCAACTAAGACTAATTTACCTTAAGCATGAGTGTCTAAACCCCTTTTATGAGGAATGAAGTAAAATTCACATGCTAAATATGAGTAATTCACATGCTAAATATGAGTAATGAAGTCCTTTTCACCTAAAGCTTAAGGAAATAAGTCAAGTGTTTTAACTCTACGTTTTCAAAATAGCCTAAATGGTCCAACTAACAAAAGCCTTGCATTTCATCAATCCAACAACTATGATCTATCCCAAATCTAACACAATTTAATAAGAATACAATGAGATAGCTCAATATAACAAGGGATAAAGCTAGCCTACCTCCACGCCGAAGAAAGCTGAACGAACTGCTAAACCACTACTTTTCCCTTCCGAGAAGCCTCCTAAGGATACCAAGCGATCAAAAACACATTCTAATCATTAATACGAGAATAAGAATAGCCATATTTCTCTATTATGCTTCGACTCAAAAAATAACATCAAAACCCCATGCGGGTCCCACTTACTAAAATTGTGTTTCTGAAATAAACCCAACATTCTTACATTATCAAGGAATCATTACCCTCAAAATACATGAAAACCAAGTTAAATTAGGGCTAAAATAAATCCCTAAGGTTTTGGGGCTTTGATTGAGAAAGCACTAAAATACACCAAGAGAAGGGTGAATTCTTACCTCAAATTAGAATATAATTGCAAAAATAAATGTTAATCAATCTCCAAAGTCACCCAAAAGCCATAATTTTAAGTTAT
Organism: Capsicum chinense; assembly: GCA_026120095.1. NCBI lineage: Eukaryota > Viridiplantae > Streptophyta > Magnoliopsida > Solanales > Solanaceae > Capsicum > Capsicum chinense. Next base: position 156,608,548 of record JAPEIP010000006.1, on the reverse strand, counting down.
TGCACTTTATAGGGTTTTGGGTCCTATGAGAATGATGAAGAACAAAAAAAATTCATGGAAAAACGACCTTTTTATACTCTGTCTAGGTACTCGGGTCCCACTATTGTAAACCTAGACCTGTGATTGTGACATCATGAGCTAGCTGGTGCCAATTGAGATCGCGACCTACAGACAATGATCACTGCACTAGATAACTGCCAAGGGTATCATGATGGTATCCCTTGGCTGGCGATAGTGATGCACAAGCTAACAACAATGGACTAGGAAAGTTCCAAGTCCCCTCCAAGCCCTCGAGATTCATGTTTAATTTTGTATATGCAAAGGAATAATTTAAACACACCAACTTCGATATTTTAGATGTAATGGTGCAATTTTATTTTCAATATGAGGTTGTTTTGACTAAATATGGGTCCCACACTAATAGTTTATTCCTTAACTTTCTAACCAATAAGTCAAAATGAGCTTGAATATCTCAGGACTTGATCAAAGGTTTACCTAGACTAAAATCGATATTGTAGAGCTACTGGCGTAGTCAAAATTTGAATAAAAGATCATTTAATTGAAGTTCTTTCCCAGTGTTCATTTAAAACTAATGACATCTTCAAAACAACTAATGTCTCTACCAATCAAATAAACTACTCAGTAACTGAACTGTCAGTACCACCAAGTCATAAATGACTTGGGGCAGCTATAGAAAAGCTTTAATGTTGAAAATAAAAAGAAATATAAAAAATGACTTGAAGTTTCATTAGAATATCCACTACTAAAGGAATGTTGTCTGGGAAATTTAAGGATTTGGATTTACCTGAAGACTTGAATGGGTGAGGATACCAGGCCCATATCTCGAACCCGATCTCCCAAGTGGCCTCCTCCACTGGGCGGTTCCTCCAATGAACCTTAACTAGAGTAATATCTCTAGTTCAAAACTGCCAGACATCACTAGGAAATATAGCACCAGCTCTTTCATAAAGGTCAAACACTCGTCCAACTATACTGAGTCCAATCGAAGCACATGATACTGATCAGGAATATATCGCCGCAACATAGAGACATAGAAAACTGGATAAACAGTGGCAAAATATTAAGGTACAGTTAACTTAAAAGCTACCTTACCAACTGTGTGGAGAATCTCAGAAGGTCCAATATATCTAGGGCTGAGCTTCCCCTTCTTTCGAACCTTATCAAACCCTTCACGAGTGATAAATAGAGGAATACAGCAGTACCAGCTCCAAATTTCAAGGTATGAAGCCTACTTCCTGTATAGGAATTTAACCTACTCTCAGCTACTCTCAACCTATCCTAAATCATCTAGACTCTATCCAATGACTCTTATCATAATTTAGTACGATGGGGCCCAACCCTGGAAGTGTCAAACGATCCAACTAGAGAACAATATCTCTTACCATACAAAGCATCAAAAGGTGCTATGTCTATACTTGAATGATAGTTTTTATTAGATGCAAACTATGCCAAGGCTAAGTTCTCTACCCACTATCCTTCAAACTCCATAACACAGGCTTGGAGCATATTCTTAAGGACCTGAATAGTCAGTCCGACTGGCCATCCATCTACGAATAAAAGGTTGTACTAATATCCACCTGAGTACCTAGATACTCCTAAAAAGCTCTCCAAAACATGGATGTGAACATAGAACCATGGTCTGAAATAATAGAAATGGGTACACCATGAAAATGGACTGTCTTCCAAACAAAAATATGGTCTAATCTCTCAGCACTGAAGGACATCCAAATAGGAAAGAAGTGTGATAACTTGGTCAATTAATCTATAATAACCTAAATACCATTAGAACCATAGGAAATGCAAGGCAAACCACTAACATAATCTACGGTAATCCTCTCCCATTTGCACTCAGGAATGGAAACCTCTGAGTCAATCTACTAAGTCACTAATACTCGGCCTTTACCTTCTAACGACATAGGCAATGAGCTATAAAGTCTGACATATATTCTTCATACCACTTCACCAATAATGTTTTCTCAAATCTCTATACATATTGTTTATGTCAGGATGAATGAAATATCTAGAGTTGTGAGTCTCATGCAAAATTAACTAAATTAAGTTATCAATCCTTAAAATACAAATACAGCCATCAAATCTCAAAACACCCTTAAAATCCATGGTGTTCCTGCCAAACTCACCACTCAACACCTTATTATGAAGGATGTGAAGATTACTATCCGCATACTGACAAAATTTAATATGCTCAAATAGAAAGAATCTTGATAGAGGATGCTATTGTTATTATATTAATACCTGATAGGGACAGAGGATATTATGATGATATGTTGATACCCGAAAAGGCTGGACATTGATTACAATAATGATGGTCATGATGATTATGATTATGATGAGTTGTGATGTTGATTATGTACCTTGCATTCATTTCTTTATGTGGATCGCCTATAGCCAGTATGTACCTATGTCTATCATTCGTTATGGGATGGTTACATAAATACTGGTAAAGAATATGCCTTGTGTTGCTATGTGTTGATTGAACCTTTTGAGTCTGGGGCAGTGGGGGTACGTATAGTCTCAGGTAGGTTTTTATTTTTCTGGAGTAGCTGGTTATTTGCGTTGTTGTTGATATTGTTGTTATTATTATTATCATTATTATTATGGATAGCTTAAGATATATTCGACATTGATCCGGTATCAAAAATTAAGGTATGTCTATGGCATCCTCTATCTTATGATGGTACCATTATAAATAATTATATCATGTTTAGCCATGTGGATTAAATACCCTGAGTATGATAGTATTGAATCCTGATAGCATTATTAATCAAAACAACCTTGAAAGGAAATTTTGATGGTTTCATTGAGTCAAGAATGCAGAATTTGGTTGGGTAGCATAGTTCGCTTGCATTCATGAGATTTTGAATGAACCTCAAGGGTCCAATCAAAAATTTAGCACTGTACCATATTTGCTAATGTCAAATCTGCTGGTGCGGCCTAAAATAGCCTTCATGTTCATGATTCCTTGGCCATATTAGTGAATTTCAAGAAACCTTGGCCTCCATATTTCTAAGCCAAACTTTGTATTTACAAAAGGTTAGCTGGCCGACCGACCCAAGTCCCTTCTTCAGGTTCATGGTGAACTAGCACATTTGCAAAGACCAGTCTAGTTCAGGTGTTGGTTTGTGGAAGAGGTCCCATGTTTGGGATAAAGGGACCCCTGGCAGCACTAAATATTTCCTCACCTATTTTTAGTGATTTCCTCCAAGTTTGAAATACAATTAAACCCTGAAGAGCATAGAAAATTATTGATGTTAATTATTTGGCGCTAGGAGAGAGTTATAATCTTCATTTGAGCAATCCTCTCATCATTATTTCCATATGTTTCTACTAAATTTTTTTTAACTCTCTGGTTTAACTTTAAATCCTTAGTTTAATTTACAGGTTGTTATAGGGCTTATTTATGCTAAGATTTCACCGATTTTTAAGGTAAATAATCCTTGAGTTTAGAGTTTTGTGTAGAGGATTTAAAATTCATGATTTTAGAAAGTGATTGCTACATGTGATTTTAGTTCAACTTTTGACCAAAAGTACTTACATGAAATATGGGTATCGTTATTCTTGTCGTAGTGCATAGATTGTTGTTTTGATAGCATGGTAACTTTTAGAGTTTTCTGGAAAGGGAAAAAATACAGAATAGTGAGCTTTTAGTTGTGCCACAGTAGGTTAGGCTTACTTTCCTTATAAATTGAGCTTTACTATGGTATTAGTGCAGATTATGCTAGTTATGGGTAGGTATTTATGACTTGGTTGATAATTTAGTATTTTGATTAGTTAAAGTTAGCTAGTTTGGGGGCCTTTTTGTCGAACATTGACCCATTTTCCATTAAAATAGCTATAATGATACTTTAGGGCTAATTTTATTTTATTTAAGATATTGGGATTGAATTGTAAAGCTTTATTCTAGGATTGGGTAGGTGCTTGCCTTAGTATGAATTTTCAGGACTAGTAGCCGCCCCCACCGGCCCTCCTTTTAGGTCAAATGCCTAAATTAAATCCTTATAGGTATAATAGACCTTTATTTATAACTTTAGACTAAATCTTGAACCTTAAGGAAAATTAGGTCATATAGTGAATTTTTGTAAGTTTTGTTACTCGACTTAGAAGAATAATTAGCCTTACAAACTTTGTATATTGACTTGGTGACTAAAACCCATTTCACTTATAGGTTTGACCATATGTATTGGTGACATAGAATTATTTGTACTCAAAGTAAGATATAACCTTAGGTTATCATTTTAAACTTATGTACTAGTTCCTATTCAAGATTGGCATTCACGATCTACGTGCAACATTTGACTATGTTGATACTATTCCCTAATTATGATACATTTCCAAAATTTATGGTTCCAATGAAGTTCCAGGTATGTTTGAACTTGTGGCACACTTTAAGATTGTTATTGTTAGTATTTCTTCCTTGTTTGGATATAATGGGATTATGGGGGCTCGGTTGAGTTATTCCACTCTTGTTTGTTCGTTTTGGATTTTTGGCTTATAGGGGGCTAGTTAGGTTGTAATTAGATTATATTTATTTTTGAGTTATTTATTCTTTATATTTACCCTATTCACTCAATTTTGAAAATTATTTTCGCTTATTCCCCTTTATTTCTAACTTTAGTTTACATCACGCATTTTATTATATTGTTATTGTAATTTATCTTGTTCGACCCATGATTCTTAATAATTACCCATTGTTATTGTTACTCATTCTAAACTTTTACATCTTTTCCTAATAAAGATTTGAGTATGATCCAGCACCATTGGTTTTGTCTTAAAGCTTATTACTGCTTCAGAGATAGGGTGGGCTTTTTGTGCTAATTGTGGATAGTCTTTCATATATTTTGAGACTACATGTACATTTTATATTGTTATTACACTATTATTTTGATCTAGTGGATTTTGTACTATCCTTACTAGGTCATGGGGATGGTATTTTTTACATTTACTCTTATACCGTGTAGTGTAATACGATTATATTTGTATATCACCTATTTATACCTCTATTATATGTATATTGTGTCTTTTCTCTCCCACTATTTATCCCATTACCAGGCATTTTGGGCTATATTTTTTTCTTACCAATTGGTGGGTTAAAGTAGGTGTCATCATGACATGAGAACACTGGTCATGATAAATTGGTATCAGAGCTTAGGTTCACTTGTATTGTTATTACAAAAGCACGTTTCTAGTAGAGTCCCATGGATTAGTATAATGATGCCCTTATCTTACTTTAGGAGGATACAACATATTCTTAGAAAATTCTCAATTTTTTTGTTTGTATTTGTACGTTGAGTCTATATTTATTTTAAATTATCAATGTTCACTCCTTACAAATGACCAGGTCATAGGCTATAATAGCTGGGGACAGAGATCTCAAGCCTACAACCTGTGCACCCGTTAGAGAAAAAGGTTGACCTAAAGGTCAAGGCCAAACTAGAGTTGCAACAATAGATACAGAACATGCTAAGGAGTCTTTACAAGATCCTATTATGCTCCCAATCCATAATTATTTCAAAATATTTAACCACCTCAGCCACTAGTGGGCAAAGAAATAGCCCAAGAACTATCGAGGTTTATATCTTTCTTAGTTCTTATATATACTTTACTATAGATATTGGGGTTAGTAGGTTGTGAACTATCAGATGGGGCTCAGTTTTTATAATAGAGTAGTACAGATTTAGAAGAGTAGCCTACAGCTATGGCTCCCAGAGTAGAGGTTCCCCAAGCAACGGTGGTTCCACAGCTAAAAGTGGCTCAGCAAGTTATGATTGTTGAAGAGCAAAACATATTGGGTTGATTTCTAATGTTGGCTTCACCAAGGTTTTCAAGGGCCCCATAGAAGGGTGTGTTTTAGTTTCTAACTAGTTTTAAGGAGTGGCTCTATAATTTGGGCCTAGGTTTTCAAGGGCCCCATAGAAGGGTGTGTTTTGGTTTCTAACTAGTTTTAAGGAGTGGCTCCATAATTTGGGCCTAGTAGGCACATGATGTGGACCACACCACTTTCCAATTTGATCGTGCCACCAGATAGTGATGGAGAGGTTATATAAATTCCAGGCCAGTAGGATCTCTACCTATGACCTAGATTTATCTTCTTTAGGCTATCATGGAAAAATATATTCATTATAGCATGCATAAGCATCTGAGGGATTAGTACATAATCTTGGAGTAGGGTTATGACAATTGTTAAGTATGAGGTAAGATTTCATGAGTTTTTTAGACATAATATTTGATCTTACCAATCAAGTAGGACTGGATTCGTTGTTTTGTTAAAGGACTGAGGCTTTCTCATTTCATATATACTTAGAGTATAGTTTTCGATAGCAGTCCTTTCATATGTTTTTTTATTCTACCCACACTATGGATAATATTCATTACGAGGCCCAAGGGGGCAGAAATAAGAACCGGTGACAACACAATTATTGTAGTGGGATCTAAAATAGTGTACAGTTCAGAGGTAGATGTTCATAGGGTAGGTCCCCTCAATAGCAGTCTTATAAGCACTAGGGTCAGTCTAGTAAGACTATTTAGGTTGCACTTTATATTGATGATGAGGCTCAGATCAATTATAGTTACTAAGGTGGTTAGAGTACTGGCCAGTCATTAAAAGGTGTACAACAAAGGTCTTTAGACTAATCTATCCACTCTAAGTCAACCAGATCTTTTGGGCATAGTAGATTGCCTAAGGCATGTTTAATTATAGGGTCATTGGTCATTTTGCCAAAGAGTGTTCCAAACATAGGATGGTTTAGCTTCTAGTACAAAGTGTTCAATCAATAATATTAGTGTTGCCTTCAATAAGAAGAGGTAAATAGGGTTTTAGGTATTGTCACCAAGATGCTAGAGGAGGTCCTTAGGCAGGTAGGACAGGTGGTCAGGTCGGAACCCAATTCGTAAGTGGGCTATGTTATACTTGGTAGGCCAAAGGCAGAGCGTTTGGATGCTATTATTACTAGAATAATTTTAGAAATTCGTTAACCAACTACTACTTTATTTGATCTAGAATCCACATTTTAATATGTTTTTGCTTATTATGCACTTCGGTTAGCATACTTAGGAGCCTTTGTTTGTGAAATTGTCTGTATCTACTCCCATGGGTGATTCTTTGATAGTGCATTAGGTCTATGGTTCTTCTATGGTAATCACTTAAGAGTATGAAACTTAGGCTAACTTTATTGTGCTAGACATAGTAGATTTTGATGCGATTTTAGACATACACTAGTTATCCCCCTATCATAATTTTTGGTTTTTTTACAAAAACCATTACCTTAGGGACACCTTTTATACCCTAATTATGTCAAAGAGTTCTGTTAGCTGTGCACCAACAGTCGTGCACCAACAGGGATTATTTCTTATATTTGATCTAGGATATAGGTAAAGAAAGGTTTTGAATCATATTTTCTTATGATCATGATGCTAGTGCAGAAAGTCCTTCTCTTGATGTGTTGTCATAATTTGTGATTTTCCTAATATTTTTCCTACTGACCTACCTAACCTTCTTATTGAGCATGATGTAAGGCTTTATATTGACATTGATCCAGACACTCGACCTATTCTTATGGAAACTTACTAAGTATCTCCTACAAAGCTAAAAGAGCAAAATTCTCAGCTTTAAGATTTTCTAGCTAAGGATTTTATTAGGCTGTGTGTATCTCGTTAGGACCCTCTTATCTTATTTTTGAAGAAAAAGGATGATTCTATGCATATGTATCGACTACAAGTAGCTAAATAACAGGAAACTGAAGAATAAGTATCCTATTCCTTGTATCTATGATTTATTTGACAAACTTCAGGGTTTATCAATGTTCTTTAAGATTTACTTATGATTTGTATGCCATTAGTTGAGGATTTATGCAAAGGAAACTTCTAAGATATCCTTCAGGACTCACTATGGCCACTATGACTTCTTGGTGATGTCTTTTGGGTTAAAAATTCCTCAACATCATTCATGGGATTGATAAACTACGTTTTTAGTCCTTATTTTCATTCCACTATGATAATCTTTATTCATAGTATCCTTGTCTATTCAAGAAGTATAGAGTAGACGACCAGCAATTGAGAACGATGCACCAAATATTGAAAGATCATAGGATATTTTCAAAATTCTCAAAGTGTGAGTTCAGGCTAGATTCTATGAAATTCCTATGAAACATAGTGTCTAAGGATGGTATTATGATGGACCCAACAAAGATTGAGGCTATTCACCATTAGTCTAGACCTATATCTCCGATCGAGGTTAATAGCTTTATTAGTTTAACAAAATACTTTTGGCAGTTCATTGACACATTTGCTACTATTACCGTGCCTATGGCTATATTGATTATGAAGGAGGTTATTTTTTAGTGGTTCCATGAGTTTTAGGTGTGTATTTTGAAGGTCAAGGACTTTTTCACTTTGGCTCCTATATTGACTCTTCTATTTAAAAGAGAAGGATCTACTGTGTATTGTAATGTTTTTGGTGTTGTTTTAGGGTGTGTTCTGATGCAGCAGGACTACGTTATTTCTATGAATTAAGGAAACTAAAGGTGCATGGGGGAAACTACCTCACAAATGATTTTGAGTTGGCAGCGATAGTGTTTGCAGCTAAGATTTAAAGGCATTACTTTTATGGTGTTCACTATGAGATTTTCACAGACAATCATTGTCTTTAGTACATTTTGACCCAAGGGGATCTTAATTTGATACAGCATAGTTGGATTGAGTTGTTGAAGGACTCTAACATTTCTATTCTATACGATCCAGAAACACAAATATGGTACGAAACACCTTAAGTTGGAAGGTAGTAAATACGGTAGCCTAGTCTCTATTTTAGTTTTTGTGAAACTATTATCCTTTCATTCTTTATCCAACTTGATGATTTAGATTGATATTTAAAACCCCAAGGGGATTCTTTTTGGTGTTGAGGCTAGGTCCACCTTCATAATGCATATTTTGGGCTAACAGTTTAAGGATTGTTGTCTTTGTGGCCTTCATTGCCAACTTTTGTGATGGGAATCTAGGAGGGACACATTAAATTCTTAGGACATTTGAGATTCAAAATTTGGAGATTTGTATTATTTGGTTCTACGGAAGGTTCATAGCTTCAGAGACTGTATTCATTATGGGACATCTATGATGTATAGATATTTGAGACAACACAACTAGTGATGTGGTATTAACAAAGAAGTAGCAAATATTTTAGCATGATGTTATTATTGTGAGTAGGTAAAGTTTGAGCATTTAAGTCCTAGTAGATTTCTTCAAAGAGTACCCATCCCTGATTAGAAGTGGGAGCAAAATGGATTTTATGAGTTGTTTAACTCGCACTTCTTATGGTTCTGCCAATATTTGGGTCATCGTAGATTGATTAACCAAATTGAATTATTTCATCCCTATTTGGATTTCCTTTAGTATTGAGAGGTTAGACCATATCTATGTTTGAGAGATAGTGTGCCTTCATGGAGTACTTGCGTCTATTAATTTTGATAGAGGCTTAGTGCTCAATTTTAGTTTCTAGAGGACTTTTTAGGAGGAGTTGGGTACTCAGGTTAACCTTAGCACCGTGTTTCAATCCTAGACTAATGGACAGTCAGAATGGACTATTCAGGTTTTGAAGGATATGCTCGATGCATATGTTATGGACTTTGGAGGTCAGTTGGAGCAGTATTTAGCCTTAGTAGAGTTTTCTTATAATAATAGCTACTATTAGAGTATTGAGATGGCTCCATTTGAGAAATTGTATGGTAGTCATTGTCAATCTCTAATTGGTTGGTTTGAGACTTCCGAGGTTTAACCTCATGGTTTCTACATTCTATGTGAGTCTTTAGACAAGGTTTGGATTATTCAGGATAGGCTACGAGTAGCTCAAAGTAGGTGTCACGGCCCAATTTACGAGTCATGATAGAACCTACTCTATCCCACCAATAGGTAAGCCAAACTATAACCCATAGCTAAACACAATAGGTTAACTTTGTAGAAAATACCCATAAGGCAAAAAACAACAAGTGCAACTTGTAAATAAAACAAGGTACTAAAAATAGATAAAAGATAGTCAATATATAGATATCATCCCATGACTTGATAGAGCCAGTACAAGAACGACTATAAACATACTCCAAGTATTTGAAATAGTCAATACAATCTTTCTTAAAACTAAAGACTATACATAAGTAAGATAGAAGAAAATGGGTGACTCTGACTCCAAGTGCTCACACTATCTCTAAAAATAAACACAACATGAACATTGATCAGTGGCGATAACTAGTACTCAGATCTGCACCAAAAAGGGTATAGAGGTATAGTATGAGTACTAAAATCACGGGTACTTAGTAGGCATCATCAGCCAACTGAGCTAAATAATAATATAAGTATGATTAAATAAAAGATATGTAACTAAGTCATAATAAAAAGGAAAAACTGATAACCACTCCAACATCGTTGTGTGTAGATAAGTAATTAAACCAGAATAATAACATAACATAACATAAAACATCAACACATGCAATCATAACTACAAAATTGGCCCCAATAATCCAATTAGTGCAGAAAAGTAAATAACCCATTGCAAGTCCCCATAAGCTTGGAAGGTACAAACATGATAGTATAACCCGCCACCATTATTTATTAAGTTTCATGATGCAACTATAATTCTTCCATGCATGACAAACCATATCTATCATTTACCCATTAGCAATCATTTAGCATCTAACCACTAATTATTATCTTATCATTATTTATCAACAAATCACCATTTATCAACTAATTATGGTATCACTAGAATTCCTTCATATCAAGCCACATTATAACCATTTCCTCATTTTCAAACTTAGCTAGAATCACTATTATTAATCTCACAGCCCTGTATCGTCATACTATAATAAGTATATCACTATAGTATAATGTTTATATCCAAACTCAAATTGATAAATTTAATCAACAACATCATCATAAATATTATCATCGATATCATTCTCCATATCATCACCAACATCATCAATTATCATCATCAATGTCATAGCCATCCTCTAGACCTGCAAGAGCCATAATAATCGATATCATAATCATTATGTGGACTTGAATTGACATTCTTATAGTTCATAGCATAATCAATATCTAGACATATACCGACAATAATATCATCATTACTATCCAATAGCATAATCATTATAGTATTCAATAGCATAACCGCTAGCATAGCTATTTAGCATAATCATTAATCATAATCAAAGCATCATCTCTAGCATAGTCACTGATATAGTAAATAAGTATGATCTTTAGTAGAAACAATAGCATGATCACTAATATAACCACTAACTTAGTCAATGGCATACCTAATGGCCCCATCGATAGCCTAATCAATGGCTTAATCAGTACATAATCAAGGACTTATTCAATAGCATATTAAATTAGCTCATCATTAGCTTAATCAATAAGTTATTCATAGCATAATTAATAAGCTTACTCCCAATGTCAACCCATTATGACCATCATGTACCAAGGCATCTCAATATCACCGAAATAAATATTTTCTAGATGTACACAAGTGTATAAAAAGTTTTCAATAACTAACACAAGTCATGGCCTAAGATGGGTCAAAGAGCCCATTTCTAAATCTTAAAAATCCATTACCAAGCAGGGTCTACCTTGACTAGGATAAGGTATCTAAATCCACTATTAGATGTTGGATAAGCCGTAACTAGCCCTAGGATCGTAATTCCTCCCAATAAAGGGCAACTAAGTCAATTCCACCTAAGATAATGACACTAGGGTAAGTTTTACTCTAAACTCTAATGACCAACGTGAACTCCTCATTGGTTGAGTAACTTAAGCATTTCCATTCTAAATAAGAGCCTTCAAGGTAAACTACACCTAAGGTATGGTGAACTAGGCTAATTATGCCCAAATGTGATATCCAAAATAGCCTAAACGACCAAACTAACCCAAGTATTGAAATTTATCACACCAAAACCTAAAACCCATCCCAAATCTAATACAATATCATAAACATACTATGAATTAGCTCAATCTACAAGGAGTAAAACCTAGCCTTCCTGAATGTCTAAGAAAGCTCAAAAGATTCACTAAATCACCACTATTCCTTTTTGAGAAGCTTCCACAAGATGTCAAGCAATAAAAATCACATTCTACTAAGCAACACGAGAATAATGATACCCATATTACACCATTATGTTTCGAGTCCAAATATTTACACAATAGTTTCATAAGGGTCACACTTATGAAAATTGTGTTTCTAAAACCAACCCAATATTCCCCATACTCAAGGAGTCATTACCAATAAAAATGGGTGAAAGTTCAGATAATTTGGGGCCAAAATCAAGCCTCCAAGGTTTAGGGATTTTTGAACAAGAAATGAGAAAAATCTAACATGAAAAGGGTGGAATCTTACCATAAATTGAATGATAATCTCGTAAACAAGTGTCAGCCAATGTCCCAAATCGTCCACAAGCTTTAATTTCAAGCTATATTACTATTTAGGGTTTTATCTCTTTTAGAAATGGATGAAGAATGGCAAAAAGGGGATAAAAAGGGACTATTTATACCCATTCTAGGTGCTCGAGTGTTGCTATCATGACAATCACTTTTGCGACTTTGATATCACATTAGTGACCTGGAAAAGATAAATAGCATCTCATGATCATAATTTGTGGCCATTTCTATCATAATCTTCCAAGGCATAAATAGTATATGCTGATCGTAATTTAGTGAAATTGCGATTACGATTGCACCAACAACCCTGGAGCACTAGATTTTTCCTATGTTTGGAATAGACTTCAATCAGGTGCTCATGATTTGTTTGGAACCTCTTCCACACAAACAAACTATGATATTAAACAAAATTGAATACTTCTGACATAATGGTGCAGTTAAAATTTCCATGTGAGGTTGTTTCAACAAAAAGTTGTCCCAATTTTTATTGTAGTAACTTTCTGATCGATAGGTTGAAATAAATCTGAGTGCCTCAGGAATAGAACATAGAGTCCATATAGCCTAAAATCAATATTCTAGAGATGTTGGAATAGTCATAATTTGTATTCGAGGTTTTTTCACTAAAATTTTCTCCCGATGGCCATTTGGAACTAGCGAAGACTTCAAAATAGGTAATTGTCTCTAAAAAACAAATGAACTTCCCCATAATTGAATTGCCAGTTCTACCAAGTCAAAAATAACTTAGGGAAGCTATAGAAAATCTCTTATGGTTAAAATAAGCAAAAACATGAAAAATGACATGAAGGGTCATTGTAATATCCACTACTAAAGGAACATTCATCCGTGAAAGTTAATGATTAGTATGTACCTGAAGTCTTGATAAGGTGATGATACTGGCTCTACATATATCTCTCGATGCCTCATGTATCCTCCTCTACTTGGAGATACCATAACTTAACCTTAACTATAGGAATTCCCCTAGTGTATAGAAATCTTACATCACAAGCGAAAATAAGCACAGGCTCTTCCACGAAGGTCAACTGCTAACCAACTAGACTGAGTCCCATCTAAGAACATGACATAGAATAGGAATATATCACTTGAACATAAAAATATGGAAAAATAGATGGACAATAACAAAATCATGAGGTAAAGTTAACTCATAAGCCACCTCATAAACTATGAAAAGAATCTCGAAAGGTCCAATACATCTAGGGATGAGCTTTTTCTTACTCCCGAACCTCATCAGACCCTTCATAGGCAATACATAGAGAAATACCCAATCACCAAATCCAAATCTCAAGGCATAAAACTTGTGTTCTGTATAGGCCTTCTACCTACTCTAAGCTACTCTAAACCTATCCTGAATCACCCTGACTCTGTCCAATGACTCCTAAAGAAAATTAGTACAGCAGGGTAGAATCTTGAAAGTCTGAAAATAACTAAATGGGGAACGTCATCTCCTTCCATACAAAACCTCAAAAGATGTCATTTCAATACTCAAATGATCATTATTATTATATGCGAACTCTTCAAAAGCTAAGTGCTCCTCCCACTAACCTTAAAAATACATAACACAGGCTTCAAGCATACCCTTAAGCAACTAAATAGTCTTCTTAGACTGTCCATTTATCAGCAGATGGAAGGTTGTACTAAGATCCACCTGAGTATCTAACTCTTTCTTAAAATCTCTTTAAAAGCTAGAAGTGAGCATGAAACACTAATCTAAAATAATAGATATGGGCATACCATGAAAATTTTCTATCTAACGCCCATAGTTATGGGCCAACCTCTCTGCACTGAAGGACATCTGAATAAGAAAAAAATATGCTAACTTGGCCAACCGGTCCATAATAACCCAAATACCATCAAAACCATAGGAAGTACAAGGAAATCCACTAACAAAATACATGGTAATCTGCTCCCACTTCTACTTGAGAATGGTCAATCTCTGAATCAATCCACCTGGCCATTGATGCTCAGTCATCACCTGTTGAAAACAAAGGAATTAAGCAATAAATTTTGACACGTATCTCTTCATTCCACTCCACCAATAATGTTGTTTGAAATCTCTATACATTTTAGTTGTGCCCAGATAAATAGAATATCTAGAGCTATGAGCCTCGTGCAAAATCAACTAAATCATGTCATTGATCCTTAGAATACAAATACGGCTATCAAACCTCAAAACACCTTCAGAATCTAGGGTGGTCCGCTTGGAATCACCACTCAACACCTGATCATGAAGAAAGCAAAGCTTACTATCCTCAAACTGACAACCTAAATCTTCTCAAAAAGTAAAGACCTTAACTCAACACTAGTAGGAATCCTCCTTGGTCTGAAATATCACAGAGAACCATTAAGTTGTCTAAGGACTAAATGTCCCATGCCAATGGTCTCTGAGAAACTGAATACAAGCTAAACTACATATACTCACCATATTCAGACTCAAGGAATATGTTACCATACTTTCCTTGCCTGGATAGTATAAGATAGAAATATAAAAATACTTAAGCAACTCCATCCATCTACGTTGCCTAGCATTAAGCTCCTTCTAGGTCATAAGATACTTAAGACTTAGATAATTTGTGAACATCTCACAATGCATACCAAAGAGATAGTGCCTCCAATATTTAAACGGAAAAACTATCGTCACCAACTCCAAATCATCAGTGGTGTATCTAGCTCTTATACCTTAAGATGCCTCTAAGAAAAAGCAATATCATGATCCTAGTATATTATCACACAACCCAAGCCAATACCAGAAGCATCATAATACAGGGTGAATCCCTTACCATCAATAGGAAGATCTAGTATAGGAGCTAAATTAAGAAAATCCTTTTCAAAATATCAAATCACACTCCTCATACCATCAAAAAGAAACCTCCTTCTAAGTCAATATAATCATAGTTACTAAAATTGTAATACCCCAAACTTTCTTTTAGAAGAGTTTTATCCTTAAGAAGAGTAAAGGCTGACTTTCCAAGTGAGAAATATTTTAAACCATGTAGAATTTTCCTAATATTGAATTTTTACATGTGGATAATTGAATAATCTTTCCATCGATAAAAAATTTATCAAAATCTGATGTCGGGGTAAACAGTTATGAACATTTTATAGAAAGTTATTTGAACTACCCAGGTGCTATGGGAAAGCCGACGGACCATTGAGTAGCGATGGACCATCGCCCATAGCCATCTCCATAATGCACTAGCCCCATTCACTAGCTAAGAGCGATGGTCAGGACCGACGGACCTTCGATCTATCGATGAACCGTCGCCCCAGGCCATCGGAACAAGGCAATAAGTCCCAGTTCTTGTATAGGTGCAACGGTCAGTCGACATACTGTCGACGTAGTGATGGACCATCACACCCCACCATCACATATCCCATTCAGTGATATTTTAGTTATTTTAAAAAGGGGTTTTTTATCATTTCCAACCTTTTTAGCACCTATTTATATCATATCAAGGCTCCCAACTTAATTATTCATCTACTACATCAAAAGCTAGGGTTTCTTTCAAGATTAAAAAACCAAGAAAAAGGTCAAAACCCTTCTTCAAGAATACTCAAGAAACCAAGAATCTCTCCAAGAACCTTCAAGAAAGAATCTCCTAAGGTATGTTAGATGTTGATTCTTGGGTTCCTTCCACCCAAGAAGTTCAAGAATTTAAAAACTACAAAGTTTAGTTATTTATGAGATTTTATGATTTATGTGTATTGAAGTTCATGATTATGTGTTGTTGAGTTGTAATTCATGCTTTTGAATACAGGTTGCAAGTCTTGATCTTGATATGGGTTGAATTTCATCATTTCCATGTTAAATCCCTAAATTTTCCAAGTTTTTTGATGAAATCATGATACTTGGATATAGTATTTGTTGTACAACTAAAGCATGCTCCCCACATATTTGACAAAATACTTATGTGAAGGAAATAGAGTCAATATAACATGGTTAGAAAGAAATTCCCAATTATGTATAAGTTCATGTAAGCCAAGTGTTTGTTAAAAAGCCGTATTGAATGAATTATGATATGTTGTATGCATTTCCATTCATGTGTATCCCTTATTGAGTAAACTTTGAGATATTCGTATGCACTTTCTATTCCATTACATGTTCATGATATTCAAGTGATTGGTGAGATATCGCATTGATTATGTTATGGATGATAGCCTATTTTCATGTCATTTATGATTTGTCCTATTTTATGATATTTATGTTATCGAGTCTTGTGAAATTAAGCTACTTGTCTAGATCTGAGTCAGTCTCAAGATAATCTCAGTCGTGCTATGCTCAGTAGAATTTAGATAGTTATGGAACTTAAGGAATTTAGTGATCTCAGTATAAGTGAAATCCAGTCTCAGTATTAGTCTAATCCGACTTAGTATTCAGTTCTGACTCAATAGTATTCAGAAATAACCAATATTCAGTAGTACTCAGTAGTATTCAGTATTCATCTCAGACTTTAGTGAGACTCAGTAGGCTAACAAAAATTCAATAGCATTAGCCAGATAGTAGAATCCAAGTCGCATTCTGTCAAATAACAAAACCAAGTGAACTCAGTCAGATCAATCACGAAATATGAACAATAGATAATTCAGCTCAATCTAAGTTCAGTTAAGAATCAGTTCAGAGTCCTTTATTTGGGAGTAGGAACTAGTATCGAGCGTGTGCAGGGATGACGGCTTCCCCGCTAAATAGGTAGAGTTACTCCAAAACTGCGTAACCAGTGCAGGACTAGGAGCCACCCGTTTGATTAAGGCTTGACTTCATACTACCTTAGGCTTAACTTTCTATTCAGGTTCACTCGTTAAAGAGGCTTTACCATAGTAGAGGTCCTTACCCGTGGTATAGTATTGACACCTTTCTAGCTGAGGTCCCATTATGTCAGATTCGAGGTATGTTGGTTAAGTGAGAACCCCCACAGTTGTAGTTTCAATATCAGTCTTCAAAGTAGAACTCAAAAATTAGGACTGTCAGATACAGTCACCCATCTCAGTAAGGAACTTATATAGTTCCATAGATTCATGGACCACCCGCTAGATAGGCCTGGTCTTGCATAAAGTTAATCAGTATCAATACTAATAGATCCAGAGATCACTAATTAGATAGGCCTGATCTCAAACTTAGTCCATCATTTCTATTATTGAAAGATTCAAAGATCCTCTGCTAGATAGTCTGATCTCAGATACAATCATTCTTTATTATTATTAGTAGATTCAAAGATCATATGTTAGAAAAGTTTAATCTCAGATTTAGTCAGTCGATAGTAGCAAGCTCAGAACTCAGTTATTGGTATGAGTAGATTCAATTATTCAGTATTCAAGAGTTAGTAAACTCAAATATCAGTATTATTAGACCTAGTCATCAGTAAGTCAGTATTCAAAAACCAGTATTTAGAGTATGTATTTAGTGTTACTATGATTCCACTTTTTGTTTGTGCATTCATGCATATATCCCATTCAGTATTCTCATGATATTCAGTTAGGTAATGTTCATCCATAAGCCGTTGCTTTCAGCCTTATCTTATCTAGCATACTAGTACATTCAAAGTACTGACACATACTTTCCTGCTCTATGGTGTCTTACACCATAGGTTCAGACGTACGAGGCCTAGAGTACCCATAATAGTCCAGACTCAATCAATAGTAATAGACGCAGTAGTGAGTCCTCTTTATTCGATGATGACCCATATTTTATTATGTCATTAGAATCAATTTATTCTCAGTAGACGGAGTTAGTTAGGGATATGTCCTATCAACTCCACAGTTCAGACAGTTTAAAGGCTCTTCAGACAGATGTATTAGTATTCAGTTTTTAGTTTTGAGTATTTTAGATATTTTGAACCTTATGGCAAGTTTCTTCCAATTTTTCATATTTATTTCAGTATATTATGCAGTGATCAGTTCCAAGTACAAGCAGAGGGTTAGTTTATGGTCCTTTGGGATCATGAGCATCGTGTGGCGTTCTGATTCTAGAAACTTAGGGCATTACAAAAATAGTAGCAAAACTCTCAATGAATCATCTATAATAACCAGGCAAACTAATAAAGCTATGAACCTCATCAGAGATATAGGTCTAGCCTAATCACGAATAGCTTCAATCTTTGTCAGGTCTACTATAATCCCATCCTTAGATGCCACATGCCTAAGAAATATCACCGACTAAATACAAAACTCACACTTAGATAATTTGGCAAAAGGCATATGAAATCTCAAGGTTTGAAGAAAAATCCTCAAATTTTGTGCATACTCCTCCCTACTCCTTGAATACTCAAGGATGTCATTGATAAATACAATCATGAAGGAATCTAAAAAGTTTCTGAACACTTGGTTCATCAAATCTATGAATATGGTTGATCTCTCATCTAGAGGTGTCTATTAAGGTCATAGGGGTGGTCCTCAGGATGTTCGAGGTGGTTCTCAAGTAGGTAGGATAGGAGATCGATTAGATGCTCTATAACTATAGGTAAATTACATCTCGCAATTTCAATTTATGGCTATTTTTATTGCAAACTTCCAAGGCATAAATCATATATGTTGATCATGATTCACTTCTATTATGATCAAGATTGCACCAGCATCCCTAGTGCACCAGATTTTTTCTAAGTTTGAAATGGACTTTGATCGGATGCTCGAGATTCGTTCGGAACCCTGTGCACATAACAAACTATGCTACCATACTAAATTTAATATTTTTGACTCAATGGTATAGTGGAAATTTCTATCTGAGTTAGTTTTGATAAAAAGTAGGTCCTACAACTAATTTCTATTTTCTTACTATTTTGACCAATAGGTTGAAATGAGACTGGGTGCATCAGGATCCTAACAAAGAGTCTATCTAACCTAAAATCAATATTCCAAAACTGATGAAATAGTTAAAAGTTTAATTTGAAGTTATTTGGCTAAAGTTTTAACTTGGTGGGCATTTGGAACATGTAATGAATTCAAAATATAGAATTAGCTCTAAACACCAGATAAACTGCCCGATAACCAAACTATTAATTCCAACAAGTTATAAATAACTTATGGCAGCTATAGAAAAACTCTAATTATGAAAATAAGCATTAATATAGAAAATAACCTAAAGGGTCATTGTAGTAGGCAAAAGAATTATGCAAATAATAGGTTTCACGCTTTGAAGTTTTTAGTTAGTGACTGGGTTTTCCTTCAAGTTTAACCTATATATGGAGTGATAAGGTTTGGGAAGAGAAAAAATGCCATCCCCAAATATATTAGGCCATTTGAGATACTTTAAAATATTAGGGAGGTAACTTATGAGTTGTCCTTACTCCCATACTTTTTAGTTGTCATCAAGTTTTCTATGTATCTATGTTGTGGCATTATATTTTGGATAAGTCCCATGTGCTTCATTGGGAATTAGCTTAGTTGGATGAGGGGTTGACCTTTGTGTAGAAGATAGTTGCTATAATAGTTAGAGATGTCAAACAATTGAATATTAGAGAAATTCCTATGAATTAGGTTCAGTTGATACACCATCAATGGAGAAGGAAACCTAGGGTATTAAGAGTGATTTTCTACCCTAGTATCCCTTCTTTTTTAAGTCTTTAGGTACCTCTTCATCCTTTACTTTTGTAGATGAAAGTTTCTTTGGTAGTGAATATTGTAATGATTGGTTATTTTCAACGTTTTATCCTTTTTTTATGTTTAAAGCTTTTCCATACTATCCCTAAGTTATTTATCACTAGCTGGGATTAACAGTTTGGTTGCTCGATAGTTCATTTAATTTTTAGAGCCAATTACCTATTTTGGATCTTTCGCCATTAAGAAAAAGATAATGGGACTAAATATGAGGTAAATAGTCTGGAATGACAATTCTTACTGTCTTATCAGCTTTGAAATGTCAATTTTATACTAGGAGAACCTATGTTTTGGCTCTTGAGAATCTTAGACTCTTTTTAGGTTATTGGGTGGATTTTAGTTAAAATTATCCTTTGGGTGTGGGGTATATTTTTAATTAAAATAACCTCGAATTGAAATTTTGATGGCGTTGTTGAGTCTGAAATGCAAAATTTTGTAAAATAGCATAGTTTATTTGCATTCATAAGATTCTGAATGTATCTCAAGGATCCGATTGTAAATAGCCAAGTTTGTTTATGCTACATCTACTAATGTCAGTAAAAAATATCTTTCGCATTCGCGAGTCCTTGGCTGTACCCATGAAGTTCAAGAAACCTTGTCCTCTAAATTTGTGAACCGGCCTTTGAATTCGCAAAAAGTCAGCTGGTCGACCAAACCAAGTTCCTTCTTTATAATTGTTGTGAATTGGCTGCACTCGCAAATGATAGTCTGAGTCAGGCATTTTTTTCACAGAAGGGGTCTCGCATTTGCAATAATGGAAGACCTAGTAGTATTAAGCATTGTCTCACCAATTTTTATCCATTTTCTCGAAGTACAGAACGTTATTAAAATATAGGGAGCTTAGAAAATAATGGAATTTAATTATTGGGTATGGATGCAAGGAGTGAGTTAGAGGCTTTATTGAATTCATCCCCTCGTCATTATTATCATAAGTTTATAATTATTCTCTAGATTAACTCTCATATTTAACCATAAATCCCTAGTTTACTTTGCATGCTGATTTGAAGATTATTTATGTTTAGATTTCACCCATTTTTGAGTTTAGAGGGACGTGTTAACGGTCCACATGGAAATTTAGTTTGACTTTTGACCTGGAGCATTTATATTTATATCTATATCATTACTCTAATATTAATTTATAGATTTTTATTTTGATAACATGGCACCTTTTAGAGGTTTCTCAAAAGAGAAATGTTCTAGAGAAGTAGACAATGCGAGGTTTCGGCGAGTCCAGGAAGGCTAGACTTACTTTTATCATATATTAAGATTTATTATGGTAATATTATGGTGTTATGATATTTATGGGTGTATATTTACTTCTTTGCTAATAGTTTAGTATTTTATTGATTAAGCTTAGCCGGTTTGTGGGCCTTTTTTGTAGAAGTCGGACTATTATCCTTCATAATAGCTATAATGATACGTTAGGACTAGTTTTTGTTTATTTAAGACCCTGGAATATAATTGTAAAGTCTTAGTATATGATTGGGTAGGTGTTTCTTTGTATGGATTTTTTAGACTAGTAACGGGCCCCGTTGGCCCTCCTTTTAGGTAAAATATCTAAATTAGCTCCTTATACATATAAGAGGCCTTCATTTGTCACCGTACACTAAATCTTGAACCTGAAGGTGACTTAGGTCATTTAATGAATTTTGATTTGCTTTGTTACTTGAGTTAGAGGAACAATTGCCCTTTAAGACCTTCTACAAAGACTAAGCCATTAAAAACCCACTTCACTTATAGATTTGATCGTCAGTCTTGAGGATTAGAATTACTTGGACTTAAAAGAAGCTATAACCTTGTTTTTTCATTACTTTAAACTTATTACTATCTTCAGTTCAAGTCTGGCATTTATGATCTACACGCAGCCTATTACTATGATAATAATATTCCCTAGTTCCGCTTGAAGTCTAACATTTATGGTTCGATGGGTGTTCCAAGTATATTAGCACTTTTGGCACACTTTAATATTATTATTATTGGTAATTATTTTTCATTTGTATCCACCAAGCTTATGGGGGCTTGGTTGGGCTATTCCTCTCTTGTTTGTGCCTTCCGGGCTTATGGGGGTATGGTTAGGCTGTATTTATACTACATTTACTTTTGAGTTACTTATTCTATATATATACGGTGTTTGCCCAATTTTGAGTATTATTTCCACTTATGCCCCTTTATTCATGACTTTAGTTTATATTCTCATATTTTATTATATTGTTATAGTAATTTTGCTTGGTGACCTATGATGTTTACTCAGTACACATTGTTTTTCTTCTCATACTACACTTTTGCATCTTTTATATGAAGCAGATCTGATTGAGATCCACTATTATTATTGTGGTCCTTAGGTTTGCTGCTACTTCAGCACTAGGATGATCTTTCGGAGACCGATGTTGATCTTTTCTCCTTCTTCTATTTGTGGATAGTCTTTTACATATTTGAAGACTATGTGTATATTCGATACTTTCTAGTACTCTATTCTTTAATTTAGTGGTTTTTGTATCGACCCTACTAGGTCAAGGGGATGCTCTTTTGTAGTTTTACTCCTATTCCTTATAGTTCAGTAGGATCGTATCTATATATCACTGCTTAGTACCTCTATTGTAGGTCGATTTTTGAATTTTCTTATCTCCCACCATTTAACCCATTACATGACATTCGAGTTTATAGTTTAGCATATCTAATGGTGGATTAAAGTAGGTGCCATCATGACTTAGGAAATTGAGTCATGAGAGGATCCCTACTGATTTAAAAAATAAAAGTTGCACACGACTCACTAGTTTTAGTACATGTATGATTATTTTATGAATATTTCACATGATTCAGTTTTCTAGTTTTATTTCAAGACAAAACGGGTCATTGTGCCTTATTTCTTACGTATCCTGATTTACTTGACTATTTTTCCAACACACTTGTTCTTAGCATGATTTAGTACTTGACCCATTATTTTAGTTAAATTAAGTTCTTTCATGATTTCTATCTCAATCTCATGTTTACATTTAATGATTTACTTTTGGGTCATTGTACACTAGGTTAAACAATTTTCAGATAAAATGTTTGACTCAAAATGACTTCATGTTTTAGCATGACTATGTACATTACTTACAGTTTGCATATCACTCAATTCATTAAAAGTAGTGACTACACGCTCTTGTTTTGGTATATCCTATTATGATATAGGTCCATTATCTAGATTAAATTATGCATTTTGTTCATTCCTGGGATAGTACAGTATCTTATGGTGACTCCACATCTTTTGAGGTTGGATCTTTCATACCATACTTATTCAGGTATGTATTATTGTTTTATTTATTTAGAGTTAGCTAGGGATATATCCTAAGAACTCGTCAGATTAATTAGAGGCTTTTAGACACTATTACATATTTTAGTCTTATACTGTTCATACTTATTCAGTAATGAGAATTATTGTTCAGCTTCCACATAGATATTTTAGTATATTTTCTAGTATCATGCCAGCACCATGAGTAAGCTTGGAGTTACTTGTGCTCCTAAGAACCGTATTATGTTAAGGGTGTTCTCTGGCGGTATTATATATTCAGATCTTAGCTTAGAATTTTTAGGGTGTCACATCCTTATTGTAGAGTTGTAGAATGGAAACTTAAGCAATATACTACATTTACATTAATTGCAAAATAAAGATTTTTATAAAGAAGATGAACTAGCTAAAAGCTTGAAAACATAATTAAGAGTTGGTGAGAACGGGTGACCAATACATCAATGTCAATTGAAAACAGTTTCACTGGTAGTGGTAGAAAGATATTGAGGAGAGTTTGGCAATTCAAGAGATGAAGGTTATGGATAAACACCATTTTTGGGTTTTCTTAGTAGTAGAGGCTCCCCATGCAAAGGTCCTTTACAATAAATAAATAAGGTAAGATGAGATTGAGGCATATTTATCATTACAAATTAAAGTTAATGAAAAAACAAGGTTCTTTGTGATCTTCGGAACCCATATAACATTGGATGAAGTTAAAGCACGAGAGCATGTGATTTTATGTTCATCTCCATCAATAACCATGATGTCTTTGTTTTCTTTCATAATCTAAGTAAAAGGACTGATTTTGAGGATCCTATGTGATGTAATACGAGGCACCAGAATCAACAAGTCAATTTTTATCAATGCTAGTGTTGTGAGTTGCATAGTTAAAACATGATTGATATGTTTAAAACTGAGCATGATTTCTTGAATGTCCATCAGATGCAGATCCATTCATTAGAGAAAGAATCTCCAATAATTTTCAGCATTGTTTCACTTAATGGCCAAACATACCATAAAGTTGATAGGTGACACAAGGACAATTCTTATGGTTGTTTTTACCAGCATGTTGATCACCAAAATTGTTAGCAGTGGGTCTATCTGTTGGATTTGAGTTTTTTCCTATAAGTGAAGCATGATTGGTTTAACAATACTTGTTACATGGAGATGATTTAGCAGCAAAAATTGTTGTAACTTGTATTGTGGTAGAGGAAGATGAGTGAATAAGATTCTACTAAAAATTAAGGTCTTATCATAAAGTTCTTCAAATATTACTAGGGTTTCTCGGGCTCGTAGAGCTACAATGATAGTTTCATATTCTATTAGTAATCCATAGTGAGCATGAAGAAAGAACTTATCCATGAAAGTTAGAATGTGAGCCAAGGCTAAACTATTGCAGATTTGTTTGATCTTTATCTAGTATGAAGTAATAGTGAGTTATCAATTTTTATATTGCTTAGATACTCTCTAAAGACTCATGGTATAAGCACGTGATAGCTTTGCATAGGTTGTTGCTAGGTTTTGCCAGAGATCATAGGAAAACTTGGCATCAATGACAAATAAAGAGGCAACAATGGCATTCCGAATGAGATGGTCTTCTCGTTAATGAAAAGGCGATGTTTCTGAATTTGGTAGTTTTCCAATAAAGTGGAGAAAATTGTAAAGGATAAATGTAGTTAACTATAACTAGGATAGACAAATAGTAGTATTTGTATATTGATAACTCCTGTATAGGTCACTTTATGTATTCTAGTAAAGTTAGGACACTTGGATTCCCAAGGAACCTCTTGTATAAATATTGATTTCTACAGGAAAAGAGAATTAAAGAAAAAAATGCTTCTTTCATAGTATTAGAGCCTTAGTGATGTAAACAATCCACCTATTTTATCTGAAGACAAAAACGCCCCTTAAGAATGCAGCAATGGGAGGTATCACTACTTCTTCAGGCATGTGAAGCACTCCAGTTGTTTCTTTGACCACTCCAATGAAAACTTAATCCCCAACTCCTATCCTTTCTCATCAACTACCCATTAAGCTTACATCGTCAAACTTGTTTCTATGGAAGACACAATTTCTTTCAATACTTTGTGGGTGTGGTCTCAACTATCATATTGATGGTAGTAAATTTATTTTAGGTACAATTATAGAAGACAATCAATTGAATCGAACCTATAAAGCATGGGCCCGTGAAGACCAACTTGTTTTAAGTTAGATTGTCGCATTAGTATCCAAGAGTGCGCTAGCACAATTATTTGGTGCTGAACTGTTTATGCAACATGGAACAAATTAGTTTTAGCCTATGAAACAGATCCTAACCATAAATTCATGATCTCAAAGCATGGATACACACTTTTAATCGTGACAATGCAAGCATTGAGACTTATGTACAAAAGGCAAAAGGGATTGCAAATAGGTTGGTTGATTTGCAAATTTCAATTGATAATAATGATCTGTAGAATTTGTTCTTGCAAGTCTGGGCCCTTTATATGATCCATTTACCAGAGAACTTGAGGTGCTTCAAGAAAATACCACATTTGATTCTTTATATGGCATGTTATTATCCGAAGAAAGATAACTGAGAAGGGATGAATCCCTTAATGTAATTGCTCCATTAACTCAAAATACTCAAACCTTTATTTCCACCAAACTTAGTCATGATTGAGGCAGAAGTGGTTGAGTTTGTAGCCATTCTTCTAATCAAGGAAGGATGGTTTACCACTGTATTTCCCTAACTGGGAGTTTGTATTGTTGAGCTTTAGAGGTGTCTGAGCAATAACGTTGATATGGTCAACTGCTCATTTTTATTCATAGTGAAAATCGTAGGAGAATATGGTACAACTATGGGAGAAAGTGTGGTTGAGAGTTCTCGACGGAGGTATTAGTTGGAGTATAGATGTTGGCAGCAAGAAAAAACAAATGCCTAAAAAGAACAAAAGGTTGTCAAGCTTTTATTCTTCTGTTACCTTTAAAGGTGTACATCGGTTTGTTCGGTTCGGCTCTTTGTAATATAGGTTCGATTTATCAATTTTTATTTTTTAAATATGTTAAACCAATAACTAACCTATAAGATATTTTTATTGATTTTTTGTTCATTGGTTTGTGATCCTTAACGGTTCGATTTTCGATTTAACCCATAAGAAAATGCTCATAAAACAAATATTAATTTGACGCAAAGATTTTTAATATTGTGTAACTGTAGCAACTAACATGACATCTATAAGAATGCACAAAAAATTTAAAATAATAGCAGCTAACATGACATATGTCTTGCAGTGTTAAATTCCACAAAATAAGAAATCTATCATCCTGTCCACAAACTATGTAGTTGCGTTGTCACCACCTCTCACGATCAATCTACCAGAGAGGAAATTTAAAAGGTCAAACTTTATCGTGTTATAGGTTTTTCGAAAATTAAATAGATTTATAGAAATTAAAG
>JAPEIP010000006.1:156518113-156557847 GCA_026120095.1 Capsicum chinense | reverse complement strand
GATAAAATAATAAACAAATTAATGAATATATCTTACGAAAAAAGTAAATCATTAAAAGATATTGAAACAAAATTTAAGGAATATCCACGCACAAATAAAAATAGATTCACTAGAAAACCTAATAAATCTATTGGATCTCTAACATATCCGCACCCCTTTTATTCTTAGTTGTTAATTTTGAGAACACTAATTATTTATTCATTAAATAAATTTTTAAATACATATTAGTAAACATCTATTAATAGAAATAATATGATAAAATTACTATAGTAATTCTTGTTTTCTTAATAAATGTGTCAAATTAAAATATGACTAAGTAAACTCAAATAAAGGAAGTATACGGATTCTAGATCATTTTTTTTTTTTTTTTGGCTTTTTGATTTCAGATATGATATCTAGTAATTTTGGACCCGAACAGTTCATATTTATATCGAAAAAATTCATTTTTAAGGATCAAGTGGTCCTAACCATAGACGACTTTCAAATCTCCCATCATGAATAAATAAGTACTTATTAACCAATACAACATTTAGTAGTTAATGGTTATAACTCTCATTTCATTCCCCATTTTCCTTGAGATATGTCTTAAGTATTCCCTCAAATACGTAAATTTTATGTGTCACTATTTAATTACTTCTTCCAATCCCCATATGTGTATTTCCTTAAAAGTGATTTGAATATTTTATTCTTCATTAAAATGATTCGCAATAGATAAAATTATCTTTTCATTTTTTATTTATAAATTTTTTAATTATTAGAATAATATTTAAGGACTTAAAATAAATAAGAACAAGGAAATATTATTTAGCTAGGGAAAAAATATTGAGTCTAAATCGATGTCTGATATAAATTTTCTTACATATACTGCTACTCTCTCTTCCATTACTGTTAGGAAAATTATTGATTTTCTAGGGAAGTTCTGTATAGGTTTTTTTCTATTGATTTTTTGTATTTTGCAATTAATCTTACTCATTTTGTTCTTCCTTTTTTATTTATTATGTATCTCTCTCAATTATCAATGAGTTGATTGGTATTTTTAATTCTTTATTATTTTTAAGAGCAATAAATATTGAAAGAGTTAATGTAGACTACTAAAATAAGTAAAAAGAAAAATTATGTTGCGTAAGAGTTCAAATCATATTTATGTCATAGTTTTTTTAGGATGATATTTTTATGGATTGTACAACTAACACCAAATGCAATTTGAAATAAATAAAAATATAGGCATAAACAACAACTAACCATGTTAATTTTTAATATTAGAAAATTAAGGTAGATATATTTTCTTTCGTACGTGCCCATTACACAATGTACACATATAAATTGGTAAAACTCAAATATTTTGATTGCTTATTTACAATGTATTTGTTGATTTACTAAAACTCAAAACATTAACAGTACACAAACACGCACACACAAAAGCAAATTAGCCGAGTTCTAGACTTACCAGAGAGTAATCTCTGTGATTTTACCATTGATGAAGACAAAACGAGTAATATCACAAAGATCAACGTAATGGCATGCCACTCAAATTCTGCCACCTCCTTTACTTGTAAGCATAAACCTCAAAAAATCATATAATTTTAGTCATGTCCTAAAGAAAATGATAAATTTTATGTGGTTAACTTAAATATTTAATAGACTCTTAAGAATAAGTTGAAAAGGAATTTTAAAATCAAACGTATCTAGATAATAGGAACACTTTATCATGTTTAACTGTTCGACTAAATCATGCCAAAATTTTAAGGGCCCTCAATGCAGTTTTCCTATCAAATTTGTATCTTAGATTTT
This sequence comes from Capsicum chinense, assembly GCA_026120095.1. NCBI lineage: Eukaryota > Viridiplantae > Streptophyta > Magnoliopsida > Solanales > Solanaceae > Capsicum > Capsicum chinense. The sequence goes on along the minus strand of JAPEIP010000006.1, from coordinate 156,556,056 downwards.
ACAAATATCATATTATTATTTCAGCTGAATTTCTCATATTTACATGTTTAAACGATATTGAATTCAATCATTGCATTAATATAACCATATTTAGTTTTGTTATATAAACAAATAGAGGTATTGCATTTAGTGCAACGTAAATAGCTACTGTTAAACAAATTATTTTTTAATCGTGTTATATAATTGATGTTATACACATGTGTACACTAAACTAATATACTATTAAAAGTGTGAAGTATCTTATAAATGTTGTTTGAACATTTTGTTGTTTATTAAAAATGTCCGTTTTAAATAAAATCGTCCTTTCGCCTTTTTCACAAATTTAGAGTTCAAATCAAATAACTTTAAATATTGGTTATAAACCTAATGCCCATTTTCTACTAAAAGTCCTAATACCCTTATAAACATAATCGGTAAATATCCTATTTCTAAACTGTAAATTATGCATAAAACACCAAATAGCAACTCCAAGTCTCCAACCCCGCCGCCCCACCCAAAAAAAAAAAAAAAAGCTACTCCTTTCAACACGATTTTCAACCAGTTTGCTTTTCTCTTGAGCACTTTATTATTTTGTGGCTCTGAATTTTCTTATTCTCTACTTTATTTATATAAGATTATAATGTAGCAAATTTCTTGATTGGTTTTTAATAGCTCTCTACTGATAAATTATTCTTTGATATTGTCGGTGATTCTCTTCCATAGTTGTGAATTTGATGTAGTTCTCTTCTTGATGTTATGATGTATCTATCTATGATTCTAAAAATCAAATATATGTTTTTTTTTTCTTTTTTTTTTCAGTTTATGGTGCATTGTTTTTTCGCTGATTGTTAGACTCTTTCAGCTATCCAAGCACCCATGGGTAGGCATTTTTGAAATAGATTAAGTTATATGATATGTTGTAAGGCCCAAAAAATTTGTGACTAATTTATTTTTTATCCTTTCGCGTGTGAAATATTAAATTTTTGTTTGAATCTTGATAAGGGATATTCAAGGGATGTTTTGAGAAAGTTTTAGAATTTTCGAAAGGGGTTCAGGGCCATTTCGGGATCCCAAGGTAGTGAGGGTTCGCGATAGTGGCGCGCTGGCTACGCTCCGCAATATCGGCGTTTCCACACTGCTATATAATTTTCGTGCAATTCATTATTTTTAAGTTTGGGGTGGAGGCTTTTTGAACTTTTTCACTTTAAAAACATCTTAAACGTCCCCCCCAACCCCAGAAAATCCCCAATTCATCAAATTATTGAACTTTAGATCTCTGAGAATGAAAATCCCCAATTCATCAAATTATTCATTGCTCTCTCTTCTCCAATTTCCGAATCAAGTAACTCGAGGTTTTCTCAAGGATTTTCATTCTCAGAGATCTAAAGTTCAATTGTACCTCGATTTCTTCTAATTTTCATGTATATTGGACACTCCATGTAATACCCCATACTTCTACCTAACTTAAATCCATCCCGAAGATGTCAAAGACATACTTTAAAGATTAATTCACTTTTATATATGTGGAATTTTTAAGATTTTCACTTTTTGTTGTATGAAAAATTGAATAAGCTCTCCATCGATACTAAATTCACCTAAATCGGATAACCGGGTAAGAAGTTATGGCAATTTAAAGTTTCAGTAATAAAACACCGTCATCTCATTCAGTGGCACATCGCGCCATAAGCTAAAATGACATTTTTCAATTTCCAGTAAGACTTCGCGATTTCACCGCATCGCGGAGGGCTCCCGAATCCCAATTGTCAAAATCCAGTGATGCTCCGTGATGACCCCACGTTGTGCCGTCGTCCAATTTCCCAGTTGTCAAATTCTAGTGACATAGCACGATAGCACCGCGTCGCGCTAGGGGTCCAGATTGAAAATTTTTTCAAAAAATTTAAAAGACACGTCCCGGGTTAAATGGATCTTTCCCCATGATTTTAGTTCAGTCTTAAACACGAAATTTAACCCTACATGACCTAAGGATATCATTATTCACTCTATTTTCCCCAATTTCTTCATACGCTCTCAAAACCAAGAAACCCTAATCTTAAAATTTCAAGGGCAAGGATCATTATGGTGTTACATTCTAAGGTATATCATGTGTTGATTTGTGGGTCTCTTTCACTCATGAAGCTCAAGAATCTCTTTTCAAAATCCAAGATTTGTATATTTATGAATGTTCATGATTTGATTGAATTGAAAATTGATGTTCATGTTATTGGATGGTTTTGTTCCATGTTATAAATTATTTATTTACAAGAATTGATTATAATATGTGATGATTTACACGATATCCATGATAAACCCTTCAATTTACAAGTTGATTTATGTATCCATGATTATTAGATGTGTTGATAATTATATATCCAAAACATGCTCCCCATATGTTTGATTAAATGCCTATGTGAAGGAAAATTGCTATACTAGTATGATAATATGAAATCCCCATTCATGTACAAGTTATGTATGTCAAGTGTTTGATGAAATGCCTTAGCCAATGGATTATGTATTGTTGATGTTGGTCCTGTATTTAAGAAAGTCGTGCTTTGTCAGTTTCCTTCTATTGAGTCCTAGGGGTACTTGTACCCAAAAAATATAGTTGTGTGCCTAGAGTCAACCACATGTTTCACGATATACTCAGTCAAGCCATGATCCATAGAACTCAGTCAGTCATATGACTCAGGAAAGCTCAGTAATTCAGTAATCCTAATAGAATTCCGTCAATTAACGGAACTCCATGAATTCAGTGTAGTCCAGTTCAGTTAATCATGTTCAGTGTCTATTCAGATGGGAGAAGGAATTAGCACTGAGTGAACCCAAGGATGGGAACACATACTGTTAGATGAGGGTGTGATTCTTAGAAATGATCCTTGCGTTTCATAACTATGTAGCCAGCATAGGTTGAGACATCAACACTATCAGATCAGGATTGATGAGGTAGATAAACACTGTCAGATGAGGGTCCCACCATTCTCTTTTGGGGTCACTGTTAGATGAGGGTCACCCATATCTTGTCTTTACTAGTGGCGCAGTATTTACACCCTTCCAAGTAGGGTTATAGATTGGACCCCAAATCAGCTATAATACGTTATTTGGGGCATATTGGTTAGATGACTACTTCACACAGTCTTAGTCTCAGTTTTAATAGAACTCAGATAGTTCTACAACATTCAGGATTGTCAGATACAGTCAACTCAGAACAATACGGGACTCAACTAGTTTCATCAGAACCTAGACTGTCAGATACAGTCACTTAGTATTAGTTAGTTCAGTTATACAGTTATCAGTATCTCATGCTATCAGTACTTAGGCTCAGTAATCATGTTACACGAACTCAGTTACAGTTATTATGTATTCATACATGTATTCTCACGTTCGTGTTATATAGTCAGTTAGTTTAGTTTATGCATAAATAACCTTTGTATTTAGCCTACCTCATATGCATACCAGTATATTCAATCGTACTGACACATTTGCGCTTTAGTGTTTTATACCATAGTTTCAGAAGCAGGAGTTCCAGAGCATCAGTAGCCGCCAAATTTAGCAGTAAGTCCTCATCATTTGAGGATGATATTATTAGTTATTTCATTAACTTAGTAAGCTTTCAGTAGATAGAGTTAGTTAGGAACATGTCCCATCAACTCCTTATTCAGACAGTTGAAGCTTTTCAGACTACCATGTTCAGACAGTTTATTTCAATTATTTTGGGTATTTCATACCCCATCCAAATGTTATTTTTTATCAGTTATGTTACAGTTTTGAACCTTATGACTTTCATCCTTTATTTCCACATTATACAGTATATTATGTAGTGTTCAGGTACAGATATCAGTCATGCGTTAGCTTGTGGTCCTTCAGGGTCATGAGCACCGTGCAATGTTTCGGGTACTAGATTCAGGGCGTTACACTCTATATCTTAATTATTACATAATTGCATCAAGACACTTGATATTTAAGGGTTCTTGAATATTTGATTAAACTAGGGTTGAGGGTTTTTTATTGTTTTAGAATTGCATAGTTGTACCCTTGTGGTTTTTCTTTATGGTTTAAATGGTGAATTTTTGTATGAAAATTGTGGTTTAAGATAATGGTTGAATTTAGTACTTAGTTTCACATTGATTGTTGATTTTGACAACATAATGATATGAACCCCAACCCACTTCTTGATTCAATTTTTGAACGTGGATTTTATAGAGTTAAACTCACTTTTGGAAAACATTGCATTTCATTAAAGGATAAATGAATAAAAAGGTTTTGAATGCTTTTGGTGGCTATGGTATGGATTTTTAAATTGATAATTAGAGTCAATTTGGTTAAACAAATTGGCTTGGCATTAATGAAATAGCTTGCAAGCATATTGGTATGACAATATCATGTGGGAAATGCCTAAATAAAAGACTTTATAGTTAATGGTTGGTTTGTATACAATTGTTTTAATTTGGTCTTAAAGGGAATTGTTTAGTCACCGAGAAAGTGTAGTCCTAGGGGGACCAATACTGAATACTACATTTTACGATATTGGGGTATGTAACAACTTTGTCAGATTTTCATAGTATAATTTTGAAGGCTAATTGACTATTGGTGGTTTTAGCCTATTTCTTTGATATATCCAGCTAACATGGGATGGGGCTTTTTCAGCGGGGGACCTAGATCCATATAGCCCGTGGGTGCCTTAGGCCAGTACGAACTACATAGATCAGGACAAAATCTTCAAACAATCATGTTCATGTCTCTTGTCCTTACCCTGATATTTTAAACATACGTATAATTGTTGTTCCTTAAATTTTGGATTGGTTTTTGCAAATGCATATATTTTATCTCTTTTCTTGGGTTTCATACTAGTACTCATGGTACTGACCATTCCTGAATGCTACAACATTTTATAATGTAGGGTCTGAGGGCTTTTCTAGTGATCCTATGCAGCCTTAGGTGGAAAGGTAACCCTGTTGATAAGCTGTGAAGTGGTGAGCCTCCATCATTCATAGACCTGATCATTTTCTTAGATTCTTTTATATTTTCAGTAATTATGGACTTCTTTTGTCATAGCTGGGGGCATGTCTCAACTTAGTTTATATTCTTGGATTAGAGGCTTTTGTGGATAGTATTGGGATTTCATGGTTATTTGTGTTGACTTTCATACTTCCTTCTTGACTTATCTTTTTGTCTTATTGACGTGGTTAAGTTTATTTTTTTTATTGATGTGCTGTTTAGTGATCTTAGGGGTCATCTTCCGCCTTGATTTAAATGGGATGCCCATCATGGTTAGGCCTTGGTTCGGGTGGTGCACAAGCTTGGTATCTAAGTACGGTTCAGAGTCGCTCAGTATCCATAAACCATGTCAAGTAGATCCCCTTTATTGGGTGTGTTGCATGCCACACTTATAAGGGTGGTGCTATGAGACATTTTCAAATATTTCTTTCTAAAGTTATATTTCATACTAGAGGGTCTAGTTTCTTTGAGTTTGCACTAACTCCTAATTTACCCATATTTTAGATCATGCCCCCCAAAGATCTGATGGTTGTAGGAACTCAGTTGGAATCTCCGTGCCAATTAGGGCAAATGAAGAAGAAATTCACCCCATTCATTGAATGTAGACTCATTTTAGGGCCCCTAAATCCTAGCTACACTGCTTTACATGTTGTTTCGCCGAATTCACTAGTCTTCCTCAAACCATTTGGGCTGGTGCTACCTCTACTCAGTCCTCTCAGGGAGATATTTCAAATGCTGAATTCTGTTAGTCCATCCATATGTTTGCTTCGCTTGTGGAATCGCAGTCTCATCAGACTAATCATATGGGTCTTGTTTCCAGTTCATCTGAGGTTACCCGAGTTAGTTAATTTATGACATTCAATCCCCTAACCTTTACAGGCTATAAGGTTGAGAAGTATCCTTAGAAATTTATTGATGAGATAGATAAAATCTTTTGAGTTATTCATACTACTAATTCAGAGGGTTTGGAGTTAGAATCTTACCAGTTAACAAAAGTATCTTACTGTTATATAAGGTATGGATGTAGTTAAGGTATGATAATGTTGAGTTTGCTGTGTGGGAAGAGTTCTAGGGTGATTTTTTTGATCACTTCTTTCCTTAGAAGTTAAGGAAAGCTAAGGCTAAAGATTTTGTTATTCTGAAGCAGGGTAAGATGAGTGTTAAGGAGTACACATTGAAGTTCACCCAACTATTCCATTATGCTCTTGTAACGCACTGAGAGTATACCCTGGACGCCATCTGGTGCTTAAGATCTTGAGATACCATAAGCTAAACCATGAGCTGGTACCTGCTGTGAGCACTGAATAATATAATAATATATGAGGAAAAACAACTGCTAAGACATAAGGTTTTAGCAACTGAAAACAATACTGGATCATGAATCAGGAAACAAATATTAGAAACAACTTTCTAAAACTAATAAAATTATAACAAAATTGACTGACTGTCTGTACTAGTCTAAAAACTCTCTACTGACTGACTATAGAGTTAATGGGATAAATCCCCAACTAACTTTGTCTGAATGAAAAATACTGATCTAATGAAATAACTGAGTTTAATAGACTATGTCCTTGAAATATGAGGACGCACCACTACTACGACTGATAATCTTGAATGTTTATGCGTGATCTGGGAACTGAGCATCCGAACCTATGATATGATACATAATAGCTCAAGAAACGAGTATACAATCAATAGCTTGAATGTACTGGTATGCTAAATAAGGTAGGCTGATATGCTTGGTTTTATGTACTGGAATAATAAATCATTGAATGAATAGCATGAAGTACTGAATAGAATGCATAAAATATGTAAATACTGAGAATTCATGACCATGCATAAAACATGTTCTAAATGAAATATGATAACTAAATAACTGATATCTGTATGCTATGGTCAATACAATCCTAAACTAAAGTATTCTGACTACTGAACTGAGACTGTGGGAGCTATCATCTAACCGAAATACCCCAATGAGCAATTTGGGGTAAAACCTGTGACCCCAGTTTGAAGGGTGTCAGTACCATTCCATAGGTACTAACACTGGTTGTGTGGATCCATTGAAGTACTGTCCCGAAGGACTACGGGTGTCAAGCCTAAATCGATGGGTGACCCTTGGGAAGTAGTTAAGCCTGCACTAACAGATGACTTCTAAAATCCTACGTTGGCTACGTAGTTCTGGAGTACAGGGACTGCTACTAATGACTCTGCCTATCTGACGAGGAAACCGCCATCCCTGGATTCGTTTGATACTAAATTCTACTCCCAACTAAATTGACTCAGAATACTAGATTGTTCTTAGTTTAAATAATCATGATAGCTGAATGAACTGATACTGCTCATAACAAGTCTAAAACTATTCTAAATATATTGAGACTAAGTGAACAACTATGTTATTGGGTATTCACAACCCCCAGGACTCGATAACAATAATTGCAAAATAGTACTAAAACTTTGGGGACATAACATGAAAGCATTTATTCAAAATTCATTCTTGTAGGCATTTCGTCAAACACTTGATATTAATAGTTTATGCTAAGCAAGGGAATATTTTAAAGCTTTCAGAAATAGCATGAATTCAACACCAACATCACTAATTATGATTTAAATCAGCAAATAAGTTTATTCAAACGTGTGGGATTTAATAACAACAACAATTTCATGTAAACATGGTGTAGAATTTTAATTCATGGGAATTCATGGTTAAAATCACAATTAAAAATCATAATTTACTTGTAAAGATCACAACTTTGAATTTAAAATTGGACCCTTGGACTCCATGTGTGAAAGGGACCTATGAATGAACACTTAACATACCTGATTTGATGAATTCGTGATAGTTCTTAGGGTTTTTTTCTGGAGAATTGATATTTAATCTTGAAGGTTAGGGTTGGTTCTTGAAAGATAATTAGTTTCTTGGTGAGTAATTATGAGTAATGGGGAACATAATGCCCCTTTAGGCTTGTAATTACATGTTTTGGACGGATTTAAGGCCATGGGAAAAGACCAAGCAGTCCTTGGAATTTTAAATTTTGAAACTGAGAAATCACAATTTTTGGCTCTAGCGCGATGTGGTGCTTATCGCATTGGGCCAGTGGAAAAGGAAAATCCCCATTTTGTCTAACAGTGTGATGCGGTACTATCGCATTGCGCCACTAGAAAAAGGATAATCCCGAATGAGAACCTTAGCGTGACGCGACGCCATCACGGTGCCTCACTAAACACGACTTTTTCCCTTAGTGCGTTACGGCATTATCGCGGTGGTTGACTAGAAAAGGACGATCGTGATTTTGGCTATCACCCTGATGCGGCGTTATCGCGTTGGGCTACTATTTTTAACTAAAAGTGCCATAACTTCTAACCTAAATATCGGATTAAGGCAAAATTTGTATCGTTGAAAAGATAATTCCAATTTCCTATCATTTGGTAGGTCTTGAGCTAGAAAATTCTGAGTATAGAAAAATATATAGATGCTTGAAGTTGACTAAAGCATCATCCTTCCCGAAAACTCAATCGGTAAGGAATATTTTAATCCGTCTAATAGCCGAGAGTTATTTGAGGCCTTAATATACATCAAACTCACACATAAAATGAAAAAAGATTTATAATGTACTTCACATGATCTTGAAATATGGTTCTAAAAATGATTTGAATTTTTGAGGTATTACAGTTCGGGAGTTGGTATGTGATATGAGGTCCAGGATAAAGAAGTTTACTTTCGATCTGTCCCATGGTTTAGTGTTAGAATATTATGCTGCTATGCTGAATAATGACATGGACATATCGATGTTGGTGTTCTATATGAAACATATTGAAGATGAGAAAAAGAAGCAGGTAGAAATGAGGAAAAGGTACAACAAAGATTTTAAGTATGCAGAGCACGAGAAAAAATAAATAGAACACTGGAAAGCATAGTAGGAAATGGACAAAGAATAAGAACTGGGGAAATTCATATTCATCGACTAGTTTTTCTTATCCCGAACCCTCAGTTTATCAACTTTTTTAGTTCGACATTAGTCCTCCGACTCAAGGTGCTCAATCTCAGTCTAGTGGATCTCACTCGACCCCACCATTTTCACCTTTTTGTGGTTATGGGAAGCTGGGAAAAATTGATTTTTTTAATTATGGTCAGCTGGGTAATATGCAGTGAGATTGTCCTACAGGTAGGGTTGCCACCGGGGCTAATAAGATCTCGGTCGCCACTTTATTGGCTCCTGTACCTAAAATTACCATGCCAGGGACTTTTAATTGCTAGAATTGTCTCTATGCGTTTGCTACTCTTCAGGAATTTGAGGTATCCCCAGATATTCTCACTGGTATGTTATAGCTCTTCTTTCGTGATGTTTATAATTTTCTTGAACCCGGTTCCACCATATGTTATGTGACCTCTTATGTGGCTGTACACTTTGATTTTGGTCCTGGAAATATTTCCAACTCCTTTTCTGTCTCTACTTTGGTGGGTAAGTCTATTGTGGTTGGAAAAGTCTATTGGGGATATGTGGCGTCCATCTTTCATTGAGAGGCATTGGTGGATTTGATATTGTGTATTTTGATATAATCTTGGGGATGGATTGATTTCATTAATTTTATGCTTCTTTGGATTGTAGAATCTGATAGGTCACTTTTAAGTTTCCTAATAAACCAGTAATTGAATGGGAGGAAAGTTACCTAGTGCAAAGGGGGAAGTTTTTTTTTGTACCTTACAGCGTAGAAATTGATGTCCAAGGGGTGTCTATATCATCTAGTTTGTGTCAAGGATTCTGACTCTAAAAGTCCTTCTTTGAAATCTGGACCTATGGTTAATGAATTTCTTGAAGTTTTCCCTAATGATCTTCTTGGAATTCCTTCTTATAGGGAAATAAAATTTGGGATTGATCTCCTATAGGATACCCATCCTATCTCGATTCCTCCCTATAGAATGGATCAAACATAACTAAAAGTACTAAAGGAACAACTAAAGCACTTTCTGTTAAGGGTTTCATCCGTTGTAGTAAATCTTCTTGGAGTGCTCAATGCTTTTCATGCGAAAGAAATATGGATCTTTTCAAATGTGTTCAGACTATCGCCAGTTGAATAAGGTTACACTAAAAATAAGTACCCTTTCCCTTAGATTGATGACCTCTTTGATCAACTCCAAGGTGCTAAGTGTTTATCAAAAATTAATCTCTGTTCGAGCTATCACCAGTTGAAAATTAGGAAGGTTGATATTTCCAAGACTGCTTTCTGAACTCGGTAAGGCTATTATGAGTTTTTTGTTATGTCATTTTGGTTGTATAATGCTCCAACAGCTTACATGGATCTTATGAATCGAGTGTTCAAGCATTTTTTGAATTTATTTGTTATAGTCTACATTGATGAAATCTCGGTGCACTCCAAAAGTGAGGGAAATCATGCCAATCACCTCTGAATTGTGTTACTGACCTCAAAGGCCCATAAATTATATGCAAAATAATTGAAATGTGAATTTTTGCTAAGTGCAATGACTTTTCTCAGGCATATGGTTTCTAGTTAAGGGATCAAGATAGATCCATAAAAGATTGAGCCGGTTAAGAGGTTACTTAGACCCATGACTCCAAGAGACATTATGAGCTTCTTGTATTTGGTCGGGTACTGTAGGAGGTTTGTGGAGAATTTCACATCTATTGTTACTGAAGTTAACCCAGAAAAAAGTCATGTTTTATGGTCTAATGCTTGCGAAGGCAGTTTTGAGAAATTGAAGGATAACTTAACTTCATCTACAATTTTAACCCTACTTGAGGGTACTAAGGAGTTTGTTGTGTATTGTGATGCATCCCGTGTGGGAATAGGTTGTGTTTTTATGCAGCATGGTAATGTTATAGCCTATCCTTCCAGGAAGCGTAAGGTTCATGAAAGGAATTACCCAACTCATGATCTATAGTTAGCGGCTGTGGTTTTTTCTTTTAAGATTTGGATTCACTATTTATATGGGGCATGTGGACATCTATTTAAATCATAAGAGTTTGAAGTATATGTTTATGTAGAAAGAATTGAATCTTAGTCAGAGATGGTGGCTCAAATTGCCTAAGGTTTACGACATAAGTTTTCACTACCATTCAAGTAATGTTAATGTTGTTGCTGATTCTCTTAGCAGGTTGTCCATGAGGGGTTTTTACCATATCAATGAGAGAAAAGAGGATTAGTGAAGGATATTCACTGGCTGGCTGATTTGGGGTTTGCCTTTTGGACTTCCAGGATAAGTGGTAGTCTTTTAAGAAGTGGTTAAATCGTCTCTTAGGAATAAGGTCATAAATAAGTAGTTTCTAGATCCCATACTCATGAAGATTAAAGATAATATGGTTCAACAAAAGATGATGGCTTTTGAGATTGGAGAAGACATCATCTTGGGATATCAAGGTAGGTTGTATTTTCCTGAAGTAGATAGGTTGTGAGAAAGGATCCTGTCTAATGCTCATAAGTCCAAATACACAGTTTATACGGGTTCAATAAAAATGTATCCTGACTTGAAGGAAATTATTGGTGGAATAATATGAAAAAGAATGTGGAAACTTTTTTTCCAAGTGTATGGTCTATCAGTAGGTCAAAATGGAGCATCTAAGGCCAGTAATACTTCTCAAGAGATAGAATTACTCATGTGGAAGTGGGAGATGATTAACATAGATTTCGTAATAGGTCTTCTACTATCCTAAACCAGTTATATTATATTTGGATCATCATAGATAGAATGACCAAGTCTTCTCACTTCTGGCCTCTGAGGACTAATTACATAGGAGGGTAATATGCAAAATTGTTCATTCAAGAAATATTTAAGTTGCTTGGGTCACTACTATCTATTATTTCAAATCGAGGTACATAGTTCTCTTCCCATTTCGGGCATTCTTTTTAGAATTATTTGTATACCCATGTGAACCTTAACACAACTTTCCATCTTCAAACAGACGGACAAGCAAAACATACCATTCAGACTTTGGAGGATATGCTAAGGGTCTGCATAATTAATTTTAAAGGAAGTTGGGTTTACCATATACTGGTCATTCAGTTTGCTTATAACAACAGTTATCATTCCAGCATCCAAATGGCCCCCTTTGAGGCTCTTTATAGTAGAAAGTGTTGGTCTCCTATTGGATGGTTTGAGGTGGGTAAGACTAGATTTTTTATCCCTAACTTGGTTCATCAAGTAATTAAAAAGGTAAAGGTGATCCGAGAAAGAATCAAGACCAGTCAAAGTCGCCAAAAGTCTTATACAGATGTGAGGTAGAGGGAGTTTGGAATTTTAAGTTGGTGATTGGGCATTCCTATAGGTTTCACCTATGAAAGAAATCATGAGATTTGGAATAAAAGGGAAGCTCAGTCCCCGCTACATTGGTTCGTATAAGATTTCAAGGAAAATTAGAAATATTGCTTACGCTATACTTACCCATGACTTTGCCCTTGATTATCCCATTTTCCATATGTCCATAATTAAGAAGTGTATGGGCGACCCTTCATTGATAGTGCCTGTTGAGGATGTTGGTGTTATGGATTCATTGTCCTTTAAGAAGTTTTGATTGAGATATAAGATAGGCAAGTTTGTAGATTGAGAACTAAGGATATAGCCTCGGTGAAGGCTATTTGGAGAAATCATAAGATAGAAGAGGTTACATGGTAATCTGAAAAAGATATAAAAACCAAATACCTATTTTTGTTTCTAACGTTAGAAGAAAGTGCTTAAGGTTTGAGTTTTATTTCCATCTTGTCACATTTTAAATTTGTCTTTAGATTCTACTGTGTTCTTTCTATTATCGTCTAAAAATGTCGTAACTTCTAATTCGGGAATGAATGATCCAATTGGGGGATAATGTAATACATCAAAAACTTGCAACTAATTTATTTTTGACCCCTCCACATATGAAATGTTAATTTTTGACTTGAGTCTTGATAAGGGCTATTAAAAGGGTGTTTTTAGAAAGGTTTAAGAATTTTTGGAAGGGGTTCGGGGCCATTTTGGGACCCCAAGGTAGTGAGAGTCTACGGTAGTGGTGTACCATGCCACTCAGTCTCCGCGAAGAGCATGGCATGCTGGCTATGCTCCGCGATAGTGGCATGCCACACTACTATGTAACTTTAGTGCAATTTGTTATTTTTAAGCTTTGGGTGGGGTTTTTTTTGTCCTTTTCACTTTATAAATATCTTAAACATCCCCCTAACCCTAGAAAATACCTAATTCATCGAATTATATATTGTGCTCTCGTCTCCAACTTCCAAATCAAGAAATTCAAGGTGTTCTCATGGATTTTCATTCTTCAAGAAATTAAGTTCTACTTGATATTTTCTAATTTACAGGAATGTTGGACACTCTATATTTTAATTATCATATAATTGCATCAATCTGCTTAATATTTAAGTTTTCTTAAATGTTCGATTAAACTAAAGTTGAGGGTTTTTGTTGTTTTATAATTGGATAGTTTTACCCTTATTCTTATGGATTTTCTTCATGGTTTAAATGGTGAATTATGACTGGAAATTGTGGTTTATTATAATGGTGGAATTTGATACTTGGTGGCATATTGATTATGGATTTTGATTTGATAAATATATAAACCCTAACCCACTTCGTGATTTGATCTTTGAATATGCATTCTATAGAGTTAAACTCACCATTTGAAAATAATGCATTGCACTAAAGGATAAAAGGATAAAAGGTTTTGGATACCCTTGGTGGCTATGGTGTAGACTTTAAAATTGGTAATTGGAGTCAATTTGGTTAAATCGATTGGTTGGGCATAAATGGAATAGCTTACAGGCATATTGCTATGAGGATACCATGTTGGAAGAGACTAAATAAAAGAATACATGGTTAATGATTGGTTTATGTGCTAATTGTCATAGTTTTGTCTTAAAAAGAATTATATATTTAACCTAGAAAGTATGTCCCGGGAGGACTAGAACTAAAATCCACGTTTGTTGACATTGGAGGTCTATGACAACTATGTTAGATTTTCATAGTATAGATTGGAATACTAATTGACTATTAGTGGATTTATCCTATTTCTTAGGATATGTGGCTAACACGGACTGGGTCCCTTTCGACAGAGGGATCCAGAACTATATAGCCAGTGGATGCCTTTAGGTCAATGCAAATTATACAGTTCTAGACTAAATCTTCAAACAATTATGTTCATGTATCTTTTCCATACCTCTATATTTTTATATATGTATAATTATTGTGTACGAAATTTCCGACTTGTTTGGGAAATAACATATGTTTCATCCCTTTTCTTAGGTTACATCCCAGTACTCGTTGTACTGGCCGTTTTTGGATGCTACATCATTTAATAATTTAGGATCCGAGGGCTTTTTTAGTGATCATGTGCCGTGTTAGGTGGTCTAGTATCCCTGTTGATCAGCTGTGAAGTGGTGAGCCTCCAACCTTCAAAAGGCCTGGTCATTTTCTTTGATTCTTTTATGTTTCTAGTACTTATGGACTTCTTTTGTCATAGTCGGGGGCATGTCCTAACTTAGTTTATATTATTGGATTAGAGGCTGTTCTAGACAATATTTGTATGTCATGGTTGTTTGTTTTGTCTTTCAGACTTTCTTCTTGATTTATCTTTTCATCTTATTGATATTGTTGAGTTTACCTATTTATTTTTATTGATGTGCTATTGAGGTGAGATTAGGGGTCATCTTTGGCCTTGGTTTTCTTAGGATACTCATTATGGACAGGGCCTAGCTCGGGTCATGACAAGATTGGTATGAGAGAACGATTTAGGGTCACGGGGTGTCCAAAAAGCCATGTTAAGTAGAGCCCCTTTTATAGATGTGTTGTGCTCCAAAATTATAAGGGGGAGGCGATGAGGAATTTTGGAATTTTTTCTTTTTTGAATTTTGTTTCGTGCTAGAGGGTCTAGGTTTTTTTAAGTTTTCTCTAACTCTTGATTTAGCCACATTTCAGATCATGCATCCCCAAAGATCTGATGGTTGTAGGAACTCAGTCGGAACCTCTGTCCTAATTGGGCTAAATGTAGAATAAATTCACCCTACTCATGAAATTTAGACTCTATCTATGGCCCCTATTCCTGACGGCATCACTCCACCTGTTATCCCGCGATTCCCACTTGTTCTCCTTAGACCATGCGAGCTGGTGCTACTTCTACTCAATCCCCTTAGGGAGATATTTCAAATGTTGAATTTTGTCAGTCCATTCATATGTTTGCTTAGCTTATGGAATCATAGTCTTGTTGGATTAATCATGTGAGTTCTATTTCTAATTCATCAAAGGTTACTCGGGTTAGTCAATTCATGAGGTTAAATCCCCCAACCTTTACAGGATCTAAGTTTGAGGAGGATCCTTAGGAATTTATTGATGAGATGGATAAAATCTTTAGAGCTACGTATGCTACTGATTTAGAGGGTGTAGATATTTTATCTTACCAATTAAAGGAAGTAGCTTACCAATGGTATGAGGAGTGGAAGGAGTTAAGGTGTGATATTATTGAGGAGGCTGTGTGGGAAGAGGTTTTGAGTGATTTTCTTAATCAATTCTTTTCTCAAGAGTTGACAGAAGCTAAGGGTAAAGAGTTTGTTAGTATGAAGTAGGGTAAGATAAGTGTTAAGGAGTATGCATTAAAGTTCACCCAGCTATCTCTTTATACTCTAGAGTTGGTGTCTAATTTGAGGTCTAGGATGAAGAAGTTTACTTTGGGTCTTCCCTATGATTTGGTGTTAGAATGTTTGGCGTCTATGTTTAATAATGACATGGATAAATCAAGGTTTGTGTTATTTATGCAACTAATGGAAGATGAGAAGAAGAAGCAGGTAAAAATGAGGAAAAGTTATAGCAAGAAGTGTAAGTATGCAAAGTAGGGGACAAATCAATAGAATAGTGAAAGCATAGTAGGCAATGGATTAAGAAAAAAAACTGGGGAAATTCTTATTTTTTGGCTAGTTCTCCTTATCCCAAACCCTTAGGTGACTGGATTTTTTAGTCCAACATCGGTCCTCGAGCTCAAGGTGCTCATTCTCAAGCTAGTAGAGCTCAGTCGTTCCCACCCTACCCACCTTGTCGTGGTTATGGAAAGCTTTACCATGATTATTGTAAGAAGGAGAGAAATTAGTTCTTTGATCAGTCGGGTCATATGTAGTGTGTTGTCCTTTATCTAGGGTTTCCATAGTCTAATATGATTTTGGTCGCCACTTTTTCAGTTCCTTCACCTAATGGCACCACATCAAAGATTAGTAATTGATTGAATTGCGTATATGCTCTTGCTACTCATTAGGAATTTGAGGCATCCCCAGATGTTTCATTCATATATTACAACTTTTCTGTTATAATGTTTATTATTTGCTTGATCCTAGTTCCACCTTATCTTATATGACCTCTTATGTGGTTGTACACTTTTGTTTTGGTCTTGAAAATATTTCCAACTCTTCTTCTGTCTCTAATTTGGTGGGTTAGTCTATTGTGGCTATGAAAGTCTATCAGGGTGGTTTGGTGTCCATCTTTCATAGAGAGACATCAGTGTATTTTATAGAACTTGATATAGTGGATTTTGATATAATCTTAGGGATGGATTAGCTTCATTCATTTTTTGCATTTTTAGATTATAAAATCCAAAGGTAACTATTCAGTGTCCTAGTGAACCTATAATTGAATCAGAGGGAAGTTCCCTAGTGCTAAGTGGAAAGTTTATTCTGTAACTTAGAGCTCAAAAAATAATTTTCAAGGGGTGTTTATATCATCTAATTTGGATCAAGGATTATTACTCTGGAAGTCCTTCTTTGAAAGCTGTCCCTGTGGTTAATGAATTTTCTGAAGTTTTTCCCAATGATCTTCTTGGAATTTCTCTTGTTAGGGAAATAGATTCTGGGATTGATCTCCCATCGAATACCCATTCTATCTCCATTCTTCTGTATAAAATGGCTCCAACAAAACTAAAAGAAATAAAGAACCTTCTTGATAAGGGTTTCATCTAACCTAGTGTTTCTCGGTGGAGTGATCCTATTATTTTTATGCAAAAGAATGATGGATCTCTTTGGATATTTTTAGACTATCGTCAGTTAAATAAGGTTATAGTGAAAAATAAGTACCCTCTTCCTAGGATTGATGACCTTTTTAATCAACTCTAGAGTGCTAAGTGTTTCTCAAAAATTGATGTTTGTACGGGATACCACCAGTTGAATAGGGAGGTTGATATTCCCAAGTATGCCTTCTGGACCCAGTATGGCCATTATGAGATTTTGGTTATGTCATTTTGGATGACTAATACTCTAACTGCTTTCATGGATCTTATGAATAGAGTGTTCAGGTAGTTTTGCATTTATTTGGTATAGTCAACATTGATGACATCTTGGTGCACTCCAAAAGTTAGGGAAATCATGGCAATCTCCTCTGAATCCTGTTGCAGAACTTAAAGGACTAGAAATTGTATGTAAAATTTTCTAAGTATAAATTTCAGCTAAGTGCAGTGACTTTTCTTGGGCATGTGGTTTCTAGTGATGGGATCAAGATGGATCCTAAAAAGATTAAGGCAGTTAAAAGGTGGCCCAGACCCACGAATCTAATTGACATTAAGAGATTCTTGGGTTTGGCTGAGTACTGTAGGAGGGGATAAATTCTCATCTTTTGTTGCTCCACAAAGTTAACCTAGAAAAAGGTAATATTTTTATGGTCCAATGCTTGCAAAGGTAGTTTTGAGAAATTGAAGGATAACTTGACTTCTACTCATGTTTTGACCCTACTCGAGGGTACTGAGGAGTTTATTATGTATTGTGATGCATCCCATATTGGACTTGTTTTTTTTTTTTGGATGTAGCATGGTTAGGTTATAGACAATGCTTCCGGAAAGCTTAAGGTTCGTGAGAGAAATTACCCAATTCATGATCTAGAGTCAGTGGCTGTGGTTTTTTGCTTTCAAGATTTGGCGTCACTATTTATATGGGGTACACATGGACATCTATTCAAATAATAAGAGTTTGAAGTATATGTTCATGTAGAAAGAATTAAATCTTAGGTAGAGGTGGTGGCTTGAATTGCTTAAGGATTACGATATGAGTTTCCACTATCTTTCATGTAATGTTAATGTTGTTGCTGATTCTCTTATCAAGTTCTCCATGGGGAGTTTGTACCACATCGATGAGGAGAAAAGATGATTGGTGAAAGACATTTACCATATATCTAGTTTGGGAATTTTCCTTTTAGACTTCAAGGATGGAGGGGCAATCATTTAGGAGGTGGTTAAATAGTCTCCTAAGACTTAGGTCATAGAGAAGTAGTTTATGGATCCCATAATCGTACATATTAAAGATGAGGTGGGGAGATAATATCTTAAGATATCAAGGTCGGTTGTCTGTTCCTGACATAGATGGGTTACGTTAAAGGATCCTGGCTGAAGCTCACAAGTCCAGATATACAGTTCACCAGGTTTAAACAAATTGTTTTATTACTTGACGAACATTTATTGATGGAATAATATGAAAAAGGATGTGAAAAATTTTATTGCCAAGTGTATGGTCTGTCAACAGGTCAAGGTGGAGTATATAAGGACAAGTGGTATTTCACAAGAGATAAAATTACTCATGTGTATGTCAGAGATAATTACTATAGATTTTGGAATAGGACTATCGTGGTCACAAAACCAATTTGATTCTATTTGGGTTATTGTAGATCGAATGACCAAGTCTGCTTACTTCTTGCCTTTGATAATTAATTACTTAGGAGAGGATTATGAAAAATTATTCATTCAGGAAATAGTTATGTTTCACATGGCGCTAGTGTCTATTATTTTAGACCGAGGTATGCAGTTCTCTTCCCATTATTAGTGTTTTTTTAGAAAGGTTTGGGTACCCATATAAACCATAACACTACTTTCCACCCTCAAACAGATGGACAAGAGAAGCATACTGTTCAAAATTTGGAGGATATGTTAAGGGCCTCCATAATTTATTTTAAATAAAGTTGGTTTTACCATCTACCATTCATTCAGTTTACTTTTAACAATAGTTATTATTCAAGCATTCAAATGGGCCTCTTTGAGGACCTTTAAGGTAGAAGGTGAAGGTCTCCTATTAGATGGTTCGAGGTAGGTGAGACTAGACTATTTGGAACTGACTTGGTTCACCAAATAATGGAAAAGGTTAAGGTGATTCGAGAAAGACTCAAGGAGGCTCAAAGTGGCCAAAATTCTTATCTGGATGTGAGGTAGAGGAAGTTGGAATTTGATGTTGGCGATTGGGTATTCGTAAAGGTTTCTCCTTTTAAAGAAATCATGTGATTTGGAAAGAAAGGTAAGATCGATCCCCGCTATATTGGTATGTATCAGATTTCAAGAAAAATTTGGAATATGGCATACGAAATAGACTTACCAGCGAGTTTGGCTTTGATTTATCCTGTTTTTCATATATCCATGCTTAAGAAGTGTGTGGGTGACCCTTTTTTGATAGTTACTATTGAGGATGTTGGTGTTAAGGATTTTTTATCCTTTAAGGAAGTTTTGGTTGAGATATAAGATAGGAAAGTCTATAGATTAAGAACTAAGGATATAGCCTCAGTGAAGGTTCTTTAGAGAAATCAAAATGTAGAAAAGGCTACATGGAAATTCTAAGAAGATATAAAAACTAAATACTCGTTGTTGATTCCAAAATTGGATCAAAGTTCTTAAGATATGAGTTCTATTTTTGTCTGTTTGCATTTCAAATTTGTCCTTAGATTCTACTGTATTCTTTCGATTATCGTTCTAAAAATGGGCTAACTTCTAATCTGAGAACGAATGATCCAAAAAGGTGATAATATAAAAACTTAAAAATTTGCCACAAATTTATTTTTGATGCTTTGTTTGGGAAATGTCAATTTTTTACTTGAATCTTGATAAAGAATGTTAAAACGGTGTTGTGGGAAAGTTTTAAAATTTTTGGAAGGGGTTAGGGGCCATTTGGGAACCTGAGGAAGTGAGGGTCTGCGATAGTGGCATGCCATGCCACTTAGCCACCGCGATAAGAGCATGGTATGCTAGCTACTCCATGATAGTGGCATGCAATGCTGCTATGTAATTTTAGTGTAATTCATTATTTTTAATCTTTGGGTGGGGGCTTATTGGTCCTTTTTACTTTATTAATATCTTAAACACCCCTAACCATACAAAATACCCAATTCATCAAATTATATATTGTTCTCTTTTCTCTAAGTTCCAAACCAAAAAATTCAAGGTGTTCTCAATGATTTTCATTCTCTGGGCTCTAAACATCAATTCCACCTCAATTCTTTCTAATTTTCAGGCATGATCGACACTCCTTATTTTACTTATTATATAATTGCATCAATCTACTTAATATTTAAGTATTCTTTAATGTTTGATTAAACTAGGGCTGAGGGATTTTGGTTATTTTACAAGTGCATGGTTTTACCCTTATTCTTATACCTTTTCTTCATGGTTTAAATGGAGAATTATGAATGGAAATTTTGGTTTCTGATAATGGTGGAATTTGATAATCTGTTTCACATTGATTGTGGATTTTGGTTTGATAATGATTTGAACCCCAATCCACTTCATGATTTGATCTTTGAACAAGGATTTCATAGAATTAAAGTCACCTTTTGATAATATTGCCTTACATTAGAGGATAAATGGATAAATGATTTTGGATACCCTTGGTGGCTATGGTATAGACTTTTAAACCAATAATTAGAGTCAATTTAATTAAATTAATTAGTTTGGAATAAATGGAATCGCTTGCATGCATATTGCTATGATGATACCAAGTTGGAAATGCCTAAATAAAAGAATACATAGTTAATGATTGGTTTGTGTGCTAATTATTATAGTTTGGGCTTAAAGAGAATTGTGTAGTTTACGAGAAAGTGTGTCCAAGAGAGACAAATACTGAAAACCACATTTGTCGATGTTGGGGGTCAATGACCACGGTGTCAGATTTGCATAGTATATTATGGAAGACTAATTGACTATTTGTGGTTTTAGCCTATTTCTCCATTACATGCAACTAATATGGATGGGGTCCTTTCGGCAGGGAGATCCAGACCCTTATTGCTTGTGGGTGCCTTTAGCTTAGTATGAATTACACAGTTTATGACTAAATCATCAAACAATCATGTTCATGTCTCTTGTCCCTACCCCGACATTTTATATATATGTATAATTGTTATGCATAAAATTTTGGACTAGTTTTTCCAAGTGCAAATATTTTATCCCTTTACTTCGGTTGCATCCCAGTACTCATCATATTGATATTCCTTGGAATCTACATCGTTTCATGATATATGGTCTGAGGGCTTTTCTAATGATCTTGTGCAATGTTAGGTGGTCTGTTATCCTTATTGATCAGCTGTGAAGTGGTGAGTATCCAACCTTCGGAAGGCCTCGTCATTTCCTTCTAATCTTTTATATTTCCAGTACTTATGGATTTCTTTTGTCATAGTCGGGGGATTATCCCAAATTAGTTTATATTCTTGGATTAGAGGCTTTTATAGACAATATTAGGATGTCATGGTTGTTTTCTTTGTCTTTTAGACTTCCTTCTTGACTTATCTTTTCATCTTATTTACCTTGTTGAGTTTACCTGTTTGTTTCTATTGATGTTCTCTTGAGGTGAGGTTAGGGGTCATCTTCAGCCTTGGTTTACTTGTGATGTCCGTCATGGCCAGGCCCTGGTTCAGGTCGTGACAACATGGTATCAGTGCACGATTTAGGGTCACTGGGTGTCAACTAAGCCTTGTCGAGTAAAGCCCCTTTTATGGGTATGTTTTGTGCCATACTTATAAGGGAGATGCACCAAGGCATTTCAAAATATTTCCCTTTTTTGTGTTTTATTTCATGTTAGACGGTCTAGTTGCTTTGAGTTTTTTCTAACTCTTGATTTACCTATATTTTATATCATTCCTCCCGAAAGATCTAATGGTTGTAATAACTCAATTGGAACCTCCATCCTAATTAAGGCAAATATAGAAGAAATTCACCCTACCTAAAAAATGTAGACTTAGTTTAGGGCCTTTACTCCTGACTGCATTGCTCCACCTAATGTCCCGCAATCCCCACTAGTCCTCTTTGGACCATTCGGTTGGTGCTACCTCTACTCAGTCCCCTCAGGAAGGTATTTCAAATGTCGAATTTTGTTAGTCCATTTATATGATTGCTTAGCTTGTGGAATCATAATCTCATTGGACTAATCATGTGGGTCCTATTTCTAGTTCATCTGAGGTTACTCCAGTTTATCAATTTAAAAAATTTAATCCCTTAAATTATACAAGATCCAAGTTTGAGGAGGATCCTTATGAATTTATTGATGAGATGGATAAAATCTTTAGAGTTATGCATCTTACTAATTCAGAAGGTGTGGAGTAGCTTATTAGTGGTATGAGGAGTGGAATGAGTTAAGGGGTCATAATGCTGAGGTGGTTGTGTGGGAAAAGTTCTCAAGTGATCTTCTTAATCACTTCTTTCCTTAGGAGTTGAGGGAAGCTAAGGCTAAATAGTTTGTTAATATAAAGTAGGGTAAGACAAGTGTAAAGGATTACACGTTGAGGTTTTCCCAACTATTCTGCTATACTCTGGAGTTAGTGTCTAATATGACGTCCAAAATGAAAAATTTACTTTGGGTCTATCTTGTGATTTGGTTTTACAATGTAAGGCTGCTATATTAAATAATTACGTAGATATATCGAGGTTTGTGGTCTAAATACAATAGATGGAAGATGAGAAGAAGAAGAAGGTATAAATGAGAGAAAGGTACAAGAAAAAGTATAAGTATGTAGATCAGGGGAAAAATCAGTAGAACAGTGGAAAGCATAGTAGGCAATGGACTAAGAAGAAGAACTGGGGAAATTCTTTTTCATCGTCTAGTGATCCTAATCCCGCTTAGGTGATCATATTTTTCATTTTGGCATTAGTCCTCGGGATCAGGGTGCTCTATCTTAGGCTAGTAGCGCTCAATTGGCCTTACCCTATCAACCTTGTCATGGTTATGGGAAGCTTTACAGTGGTTATTGTGAGGAGGTGAGATATTGGTTCTTTAATTACGGTCATATGCATCAAGATTTTCCTACAACTAGGGTTGCAACCAGTCTAATAAGATCTCGATTGCAACTTCTTCTGCTCTTGCAACTAATGGTTCCACATCAAGTACTGGTAATGGCTTTAAATTCCTTTATGCTCTTACAGCTCGTCAAGAATTTGAGGCATCCCCAGATGTTCTAACTGGTATCTTACAACTCTTCGCTTGTTATGTTTATTATTTTCTTGATCTTAGTTCCACCTTATCTTAGGTGACCTCTTATGTCTTTGTACACTTTAATTTTGGTCCTAAAAATATTTCTAAATCCTTTTGTATCTCTACTTTGATGGGTGAGTTTATTGTGGCTAGGAAAATCTATAAGGGTTATGTGGTGTCCATCTTTCATAGAGAGACATTAGTGGATTTAATAGAAATTTATATGGTGGATTTTGATGTAATCTTGGGGATGGATTGGACTCATTCATTTTTTGTTTTTCTGGATTGTAAAATCCAAAGGTCACTTTTTAGTTTTTTAATGAACCAATAATTTAATTGGAGGGAAGTTCCTTAGTTCTAAGAGGAAAGTTAATTTTGTACATTGGAGCTCAAAAAATGATTTTCAAAGGGCATCTATAACATCTAGTTCGGTTCAAGGATTATGACTCTGAAAGTATTTCTTTGCAATCTGTCCATGTGGTCAATGAATTTCGTGAAGTCTTTTTCGATGATCTTCCTGGAATTTCTCTTGATAGGGAAATAGATTTTGGGATTGATATCCTATCAAATACCTATCCTATCTCCATTCCTCCCTATAGAACATCTCTGGCAGAATAGCCTATTAGATGTGTATAGACTATCTTCAGTTGAATAAGGTTACAGTGAACTATAAGTACCCTCTCACTAGGATTGATTACCTCTTTGATCAACTCCAGGGTGCTAAGTATTTCTCAAAAATTAATCTTTGTTCGAACTATCATTAGTTGAAAATTGGGGAGGTAGATATTCACAAGTCTATTTTCTGGACTCGGCATGGCTATTATGAGTTTTTAGTTATGTCATTTTGGATGATTAATGCTCCAACTGCTTTCATGGATCTCATAAATCGAGTGTTCAGGCAGATTTTGGATTTATTTGTTATATTCTCCATTCATGACATCCTGGTGCACTCCAAAAGTGATGGAAATCAAGCCAATCACACCTAAATTATGTTACGGACCTTAAAGAACCAATAATTGTATGCAAAATTTTCTAAGTGTGAATTTTGGCTAAGTTCTCTGTCTTTTCTTAGGCATACGGTTTCTAGTGAAGGTATCAATATGGATCCACAAAATATTGAGGTAGTTAAGAGATGACCTAGACCCATGACTACAATTGATGAGCTTCTTGGGTTTGGTGGAGTACTATAAGAGGTTTGTGGAGACTTTCTCATCTATTGTTTCTCCACTAATGAAGTTAACCAAGAAAAAGCTTAAGATTTTGTAGTCGAATGCTTGTAAAGGCAGTTTTGAGAAATTGAAGGATAACTTGACTTCTGCTCCTATTTTAACCCTACACGAGGGTACTAGAGAGTTTGTTGTGTCTTGTGATTCATACCGTGTAGGACTAGGTTGTGTTTTGATGCATCATGGTAAGGTTGTAGCCTATCTTCCAGGAAGCTTAAGATCCGTAAGAGGAATTACACAACTCAAGATCTAGAGTTAGCAGTTCTGGTTTTTTCTTTCAACATTTGGCGTCACTATTTATCTGGGGTGTACTGGACATCTTTTCAAATCATTAAAGTTTGAAGTATATGTTCATGCAAAAAGAATGGAATTTTAGGCAGAAGTTATGGCTTGAATTGCTTAAGGATTTCGACATAAGTTTTCACTACCTTTCAGGTAATGTTAATATTATTGCTGATTCTCTTAGCAGGTTATCCATGGGGTGTACGTGGACATCTATTCAAATAATTAGAGTTTGAATTATATGTTCATGCAAAAATAATTGAATTTTAGGCAGAAGTTGAGGCTTGAATTGCCTTAGGATTATTACATGAGTTTTTACTACCATTCTGTTAATGTTAATGTTGTTGCTGATTATCTTAGTAGGTTGTCCATGGGGTGTCTATCCCAATTTGAAGAGGATAAAATATGATTGGTGAAGGATATTCAACGGCCATCTAAGTTAGGGGTTTTCCTTTTAGACTCGGATGATGGAGATGTAATCGTTCACGAGGTAGTTGAATCATCTTTTGGGACTGAGGTCATAGAAAAGTAGTATCTGCATCCTATACTCATGAATATTTAAGATGATATGGTTCAACAAAAGGCGATGGCTTTTGAGCTTGGAGAAGATGGCATCTTCAGATATCAAGGTTGGTTATGTGTTCTTGAGGTAGATAGGTTGATGAGAAAGGATCCTGATAGAAGCTTATGAGTCCAATACATAGTTCATACGTGTTAAACTAAAATGTAACATGACTTGAAGGAAATTTATTGGTGGAATAATATGAAAAGGGATATGCAAAATTTTATTGCCAAGTGTATGGTCTAGTAGTAGGTCAAGGTGGAGCATCAAACTCCAAGTGGTACTTCACAAGAGAGAGAATTACTAATGTTAAAGTGGGAGATGATTAACATTGATTTCGTAATACGTCTTCCACTATCCCAAAAATAGTTTGATTCTATTTGGGTCATCATAGATAGAATGTCTAATGCCTGTTGAGGATGTTGGTGTTAAGGATTCATTGTCCTTTAATGAAGTTGCAATTTATATATAAGATAGGAAAGTTTGTTGATGAGAACTAAGCATATAGCCTCGATGAAGGTTCTTTGGAGAAATCAAAAGGTAGAAGAGGCTTCATGGGAATTTGAAGAAGATATAAAAACCAAATACCTGTTCATGTTTCCAATATTTGATCAAAGTTCTTAAGGTATAAGTTTAATTTTTTTCTTGTTACATTTCAAATTTCTCCTTGGATTCTACTATATT
Source organism: Capsicum chinense (assembly GCA_026120095.1). Classification (NCBI taxonomy): domain Eukaryota; kingdom Viridiplantae; phylum Streptophyta; class Magnoliopsida; order Solanales; family Solanaceae; genus Capsicum; species Capsicum chinense. The sequence goes on along the minus strand of JAPEIP010000006.1, from coordinate 156,530,154 downwards.
CTTTCTATTATCATTCTTAAAATGTCCTAACTTCTCATCCGAGAATGAATGATCAAAAAGAGGGATAATAGAAGACCTCACAAATTTGCAATTAATTTACTTTTGACCCTTCTGCATGGGAAATCTTAATTTTTGGCTTGAATCATGATAAGGGATGTTAAAAGGGTGTTATGGGAAAGATCCAGAATTTTTGAAAGGGGTTCGAAGTCATTTTAGGATCCTGAGGCAGTGAGGGTTTGCGATAGTAACGTGTCACGCCACTTAGCCTCCTCGATAAGAGCGTGGCATATTGGCTATGCTCTGCAATAGTGGCGTGCCAAGCTTCTATGTAATTTTAGTGCAATTCACTATTTTTAAGATTGGGCTGGGGGGTTTTTGGTCCTTTTTAGTTTATAAAAATATTAACGTCCCCCTAACCATTGAAAGCACCCAATTCATCAAATTAAACATTGTCTTCTCTTCTCCAACTTCCAAACCAAGAAATTGAAGGTGTTCTCAAGGAGGTTATTATCTAATTATCATGCCCCTTCTCTAACTGATTTGGGGTCTAACCTATAACCCCAGTTGGAATGGTATCAATAACGTGGCATGGGTAAGGATAAGCTGTGAGTTAACCCTCTGACAGAAAGCTCTTACGTGAACCCTCACTGGCAGGATAACTCGGATGAGGATTATCAACCCTCATAATGTGGAAGGAATATACCTCACCCTACACTGGCTACGTAGTTCTGTAACTCAAGGATTGCAGCTAAGGGTCAAACCCTCTGTTGACAGAAATGCCACCACCCCTGGGTTAACTCGGTGCTGAATTCTACTCCCAAATGAATAAACACTGAATTGATTTCTAATATGTACTAGGTTGGACTGAATGGTTACTGAAATTACTGTTTAGCTGAACTAAACCGAGTTCACTCAGTTCTGTTAACTGACGGAATACTATTGAATTTGTTAGCTGATTGAGTTTACTGAGGTCTGAACTGGATACTGAATTAGACTGGACTAATATAGATTCTACTGAGTGTTTCCTGAGTTCTGTAACTGAATGAGAGTACTACTGATCGTGTCGTGACTGATACTATTCTAAGACTGACCATGGCTCTAGGTAATCATCTCAATTGTTGGGTACAAGTACCCCAGGACTCGATAGCATAAATTAAGAGACATGGCATAACATGAAATATGTAAACTATGAACTTGATCATCATTTATACATTGGGGCATTTTGACGAATACTTGCATGTATAACTTGCACATAAGTTAACTTAACATAATTTCATTCTCTTAATAGTTCACATGGACAATTTAACAGGCACTTGGTGAGCATAGAATATGCACATAGTATTGGACAACAAGTGAGCATCATAGTTTATCTCTAATTTCACAAGTCAAGGGTTTTTGGAAACAGCTACGGAAATTCTTGATCAAGAATCAAACTAAACATCAACATTTAATGGATGTAAAGGTCACAGAATAAGATTTCCAACCTTCGTACGCTAAAATGACACTAAGTCTGAGTACTTAGCTATAATATTCTAAATTTGGGACCCCTTGACAAGCCTAAGGGACTGAATTAAGGTTAGGATTTTGCGGGTTCTTGCATTATCTCCCACTTGGGAACATTCATCCTCGAATAAAACTGGTGAGACTGAGAATACTGAGAGACTAACTTACTTACTAGACATAAACATTTGGAACATGACTATATGACTGCTATTATTGGTATTCTGAATTATCATACTGAACATGCATATCTAATGCATGGATATAGCTGAACATGATTCATAAATGTATAACTGAATATGCAATGGGAACTGATACCATATTTGAAGCTGAAATCTAAACATGAAATTGATTAAGCTTAAAGAAACTATTACCTTGAGTTGAGTCTGGATTAGTGGAAAATAGATGAGGATACTTGGTTTGTATGTCTGCTTCTGCTTCCTAAGTAGCTCCCTCAACGGACTGATTCCGCCAAAGAAATTTGCATAATAGAACTTCTTTGTTCCTTTGTCTGCAAATCTGATAGTCAAGGATTTCGACTGGGATTTCTTCATGAGAGAGGTTTTTCTGAATATCTATGCTCTCAATAGGGACTATGAATAATGGTTCACCTATGCATTCTTTATCAAGGAGACATGAAACACTGGATAAACTAAAGATAAATCTGAAGGTAACTCAAACTAGTAAGCTACCTTTCTGAAATGCTGAGAATTCGGTAAGGATTGACATATTGGGGACTACGTTTCCCTTTATTGCTAAAATACTTTACCCCTTTCATAGGAGAGATATTCAAGTACACATAGTCACCAATCTTGAACTCGAGTTCCTTTCTGCGCACATCAAATTATGATTTCTATCGGCTCTGAGCTGTCTTAAGCCTTTCCCTAATCAACTGGACCTTTTCTAAGGTATCAAACACCAAGTCAGGCCCTACTAATGCGACCTCACCCACTTCAAACCAACTAATGGGATATCTACACCTCCTCCCATAAAGTGCCTCAAACAAAGCCATTTTAATATTGGAGTGATAATTATAATTATATACAAACTCAATCAAAGGTAAGTGGTCATCCCAACTACCTTTAAAGTCTATCACACATGCTCACAGGATATCTTTTATGGTCTGAATGGTCCTTTCTACTTGACCATCTATCTTAGGATAAAAGGTTGTACTAAGATGAACTCGGGTACTAAGACCCTTTTAGAATGCTTTCCAAAAATAAGAGGTGAACTAGGTACCTCTATTTGAGATAATGGATAACGGAACACTATGCAATCTGACTAACTCCCAGATATAGAGTTTGGCATTATCTTTGACTGAATAGGAGTTATGAACTGGAAGGAAATGAGCTTATTTGGTCATTCTATCAACACTGACCCAAATTGAATTATGCTGACGACGAGTACGAGGCAAGCCCATCACAAAGTCCATGTTCACTTCTTCCCATTTCAAAGTTGGAATACTGAACTCCTGTATGGACCCACTAGTCTTCTGATGCTTAGTCTTAGCCTGCTGATATATTGAGCACTTAGACACAAACTTTGCAATGTCTCTTTTTATCCCACTCCTCCAATAGATCTCCTGGAAATCGAGGTAAATTTTTTTGACCCCTGGATGAATAGAATAACGCGCACCATGAGCCTCTGTAAGAATTTTCTACCTCAATCCATCTACACCTAGCACACACAGACGACCCTGACAATGCAAAACACCATTTCCCCTATGGGAGAAAACCTCTACCTTCTGATTTCTCACTGATTCCTTCAACTGGACTATAATGTGATCCCTATCCTGCTTTTCGATCACTTCAGAAACTAGGGATGATTCTGAGCTACTCTGCACCCACACACTACCTTTTACTGATTGACTAAGCAAAAACCTAGTCGGGTTAGCTGATGAACTTCCTGGGCTAACTTCTTCTTACTATTCTCAACATGGCCAAAACTACCCCATAGACATTCTACTGAAAGCGTCACCCACTATATTTGCCTTGCTCGGATGATACAGATAACTCATGTCATAGTATTTCAACAAATCCAACCACCTTCTCTGATGGAGGTGGAGGTCTTTTTTAAGAGAACACATACTGCAGGCTCTTATGATTAGTGAACACATCAATGTGCATACCATATAAGTAATTCCTCTAAATCTTTAAGGCAAAAACTACTGCTGCCAACTCAAGATCATGAGTAGAATAGTTCTTCTCATGGGGCTTAAGCTGTCTAGAGGAATAGGCTATGACCTTACCTCTTTTCATCAAAACACAACCCAATCAGACTGTAGAAGAGTCATTGTACAAAACAAAACCATCAAAACTATCTGGTAGGGTCAAAACTTGAGCTGTGGTAAGTCCAATATTGAATTCCTAAAAAATTTTCTCATAAGAATCTGACCACTGAAACTTGACTTTCTTTTGAGTCATTCTGGACATAGGATATGTAATAGAGACAAATTCCTTAACAAATCATCGGTAATAGACAGCCAAACCCAAGAAACTACTAATATCTAATTGAGATATGGGCCTGGGCAAGTTTCTCATTGCTTTGATCTTTTGGGGATAAACTCTAATGCCATCACCAAAAATTATATGGCCAAGTAATGCTACTGACCTTAGCTAAAATTTTCACTTACAAATTTGGCAAATAATTGATAGTTTCTGAGAGTCTTTAATACTATTCTGAGATGGTCTACATGATCGTGTTCACTACGAAGACTATGACGAATATGTCTATGTACTTCTTGAAGACACGGTTCATCAAGTTCATGAAGGATGCTGGGGCATTTTGTAAGATTAAAGGACATGACTAAAAATTTGACGTTACCATTCTGAGTTCGAAAAGCTATTTTTGAGATGTCACTTTCTTTGACTTTGAGCTGATGATAGCCTGATCTGAGGTCTATCGTAGTGAAATAATTGGAACCCTAAAGTTGGTCAAACAAGTCATCGATTCTGGGGAATGAATACTTATTATTGATTATAACTTTGTTTAACTAATGGTAATCTATGAAAATTCTATGATAACCATCTTTCTTATGCATGAATAACACTGGTGCACCTTATGGGGAAACACTAGGTCTAATGAATCCTTTATCCAAGAGATCCTTTAATTGTTCCTTTAAATCTCTGAGTTCTGCTAGAGCCAATCTGTATGGCAGGATAGAGATGTGATGTGTATTTAGGAGAAGATCAATTCCAAAATCAATTTCCCTTTCCGGAGGAACTCTGGGAAGAGTAGGAATCTCATTTCACTACTAGATATTAAATAAGCCATATTTTAGTCCTAAGGTAGAAATTCTACCTAAAGAATGAGTAGCTAAGCCAACTAAGTCTAATTTAAGATTCTTTAATCGGTTAAATAATATAATTCACACTAAAAGTAACTTTAAATCCTAAATTCTAGCACACATCTTGCAAATTATCAAAAGCATTCTACCATTTTGTCCAATATATGAGAAAGGTAAAGCTAGACTACCTGGATGCTGAAGAAAGCCAAGTTAAGTCCATTAAATCAATGATTTCCCATTCTGGAAAGCTTCAGCATAATGTCATACTATTAAAATGATAATCTACTCATCAATATGAGAACAATGGTAGAAATATAGCATCTTTATACTTTGAGTACAAAATTAGGTAAAACTACCATATGGGGCCCGCTTGCTAGATTATACTTTAGAAACTGTCAACGCATCCCTTTATGCCTAAGGAATATTTTCCCTTAAGAATGCATAAATTATGCGCACAAATAATACTAAAATAACCTCAATAATAATCTAGGAATTTTGAGAATAAATTGAGGAATTAACCTTGAATTTATTGAAACTTACCCAGATTTTGATGAAAAATAAGAAATCTGAGCTCACAATCACCTAAAAATATTTTCAGAATCACTCTCCTAATTTTCCACACTCTCTAGGTCTTTTTAGCTCTTATAATTGTGGAAAATAGGTTGAAAATTAGGTATTTGGAAATTTAATGGCCTCTAGGAGCTGCTAAAATGGACACATGACTGCTTAAGCAGTCACTGCCAAAGCAGTACCCGTTGAGAGCCTAGTAGACTACTAAAGTGGGCAAGCCTGTGCTAAAGAGTTTGGCTAGGCAAGCTGGTCTGCTTAAGTACTGGCTAGCTACTAAAGTAGCCTCTGCTAAAGTGTTCAAAGGGTCACTATAGCGGAGCACTAGCTGAGTGCAATAGCTGAGACTTGAAAAATTTTCGTGATTCCACCGATCCCTCAGAATTTATTCAAAATCCCTTATACACAAATAAATTATGCTACCTTATAAATTTTCCATTCTTGACTCAATGTCACAGATAAAATTTGCATCTAATGTTATTTTGATACAAAGTGCGCCCCATACCCAGGGGCCATTTTTATTAATTTCTAACTAATAGCTCGAAATGAGTCCAAAAGCCTTTGTGTAATAACCCTTCATGTCATTTTTTATATTAATTCTTCTTTCCTCCACTTTAGCTTCTCCATAGCTATCCTAAGTCATTTATGACTTACTGAGACCAACGGTTTGGTTACCGAGTAGTTCATTTGAATTTTGGAGTTAATTTTCTATTTTGAAGTCTTCATTGATTCTAAATGGCCATCGGGCAAAAACATTGGTGAAGCGATCTCAGATACAAATTTTGACTATGCCAGGTGATCCAAAATATCAATTTTAGGCAAGGTAGACCTTCGGTTCGGGTTCTAATGTACCCAAGCTAATTTCAACCTATTAGTTGAAAAGTTAAAAAATCAAAACTATAGGTGTGGGCTGCACTTTTAACCTAAATGATCTCGGATGAAAGTTTTGATGATTCCATTGATTTGAAATATGGTTTACACTCAAATTTAACTATTGGATCATATATTTTGGGATTCGAATGAGTTCCAAGGGTCAAAAAAGAGTTTTTGACTTTGATGTCATGGAGATACCATATCTCTTCACCGAGGGGTCTATAAATAGACCCCAAGGCTACAAATTTGGGTAATTTCTCTTCATCTTTGAGAGCCAAAAACCCTAAATGGGCATTAAAACACAAGATTGAGTTTTGTAGGTGTCTAATAAGCTTTGTAAACATCTTTTATCATGATTATTATCCGAATTAAGGTAAAATTTCATTACTTTATTTGTGAATTTCATAGTTCTTGATCCAGAATCCCAATTTAGCTTAGTACTTGATTTAGCCCAAAATTTGATTTGTTTCCACCCTTTAATTGAGGGTTATGATTCCTTGGTGATGTATGAGCATTGGGTTGACCACGAAAATGTGATTTTCATACGTGGAACTCACTTATGGTTTTTGATGTCATTTTTTGACCCAAAGAACAATGGTGAAATATGGGTATCATTAGACTTATGTTGATGATTAGACTATATTTTTGATAGCATGATGGCATTTTGGAGATTATAAAGTGAAGATGAGCATGTGATACATTATGTGAGGTTTTGTAGTTCGGCCTTAAGGTAGGATTCTAGCTACTCTTCTTTAAAGATAATGTGTGTTATTTATGGCATGTGAATATGAATGTTAGGCTTGATTATGAATAAATAACCTAGTATTAATTATTGATGTTTGGGGAATTTAATGTGGTTTTAGAGCCATAAGGAAATATATTTATAACCTTTTTAGAATCCTATTGCCTTCTCCCTAGATTGAATTAGTTTGTAGTATGGAAATATGATCTTGAAACCATAGGGTATAATTGACATAATTTCCTATGTTTCTAGATGAATTTTATATTTTAGGATTTCTTATGGCTAACTTGACATCTAGAAGTTGAACTAGATACCTTAGCCTAGTATTGGACATAGTTTACCTTAATATGGAGATTGTGGATTAGAAGTGGGATCATCTTGCCCACTTAGGCCAAGACTTGTGCTAACCTTTGTGGGCTTAGTTGCAGATAGTAGGCCTAGTTGCGACTAATAAGACTTATTTATGAGATTTACTAGGTGAATTGATAAATTATGATGATTTTCACCTAATTATGATTAATGTACTATAGAGATGTTAATTTCTCTTAGATGTGATATTAGCCCTTTCGAGATGTTATTTCCTCCTAGTTATGATATTTGGCCTATAGAGATACATTTTTCTCTTAATTATGATGTTTAGCCCATAGTGATGCATTTTCCTATTAAATATGATATTTGACCCATAAAGATGCATTTTTCTCTTAGTTAAAATATTTGGTATATGGAGATGATAATATTGATTATGTACCTTGCATTCATTCCTGTATGCACATTGCCTATCACCAGTATGCACCTATATCTATCAGCCAGTATGGGATAGATTTCTAAACATAGGTAAAGAATATGCGTTGTGTTTTTGTATATTGATTGAACCTTTTGAGTCAAGTGCAGTGGAGGTACGCATAGGCTCAGGTAGGTATTTAGTTGTTGTGACTAGCCAATTATTTACAATGTTATTGATATTGCTATTATCATTGTTAAAAATCATTATTATTGCTAGCTTATGATAGATTGGAAATTGATCTAGTATAAAGAATTAAGGTATGTATTTAGCCTCTACTATCTTATGATGGTACTATTGAACATGATTATATCATGTTTAGCCATGTTGATTAGAAACCCTAAGTATGATAGTATTAAAACTTGATGGTATTATGTTGAGGTCTTAGAATGAGTATATGATCTAGACTACTCCATGAGATAACCTTATTTTTATGTGTATGTATATATGTATCTAGCTATATTAACCTATGACACTACCGTATATCCCTTCCTTCGCTTGTTTATATTATAGATTCATTTTTTGACCTTGTATATTGCAATATATCTTTCTTTATCTCTTCATTCATATATTAACCTAGGATATATGGTATAGTATCAATGTCTGATGAATATGGCTGGAATAAGATAGTTTACCTTGATAATTCCTTAGTCCTGTTATGTTGGACTCTTGGACTTGAACCAGATAGTTTTCCCTTATTATTCTCATTGACTTGTTATATAAGCTTTGGACTCTTAGGTGTTGTTTCCATTCTATTTATTTTTTGTATATATCCTCTTTATCTTCATAACTTAGTTGGCAGTTGTCTACTGAGTACCACTCGTTTGGTACTCATACTACACTTTTGTAGTATGCAGATCATAGTAAGGGTTATCACCATTTATTGTGCAGCATGCGAATCAACCATAATTTTGAAACTTAGAGTGAACTCCTGACATTTGGAGTATTACTCACCTCTTTCCATGTATTAGACTAGTCTCTATAGAGAATGAAGAGATAAGTTATATCATTGTAATTCTCTTGACATACCACTTTTATAATCTTAAATATATTTGGAAGCTCTTGCATTGATACTACCAAGTGATAGGATTCTATTATGTATTGATTTTTGTGTCATTTATTTCATATTCTTTTCCTTATATTGTTGAGTAGTCCGTTACTAGATGTCTCGAACTATGAATTGGCTTGCCTACTAGTGGGTTATGGTAAGCGCTATCATGATATGAAAAACCGGGTCATGACAACTTAGTATCAGAGCTAGGTTTCATCGGTGTGTTATTACAAGAGATAAGAGTTACAAAAGTTTTGCGTATTTCCCTTGCCTTTAGTTTGAAGTCTAATTAAATATTTAGTTGTGGATTATCTTATGAGTTGAGTTTTGGTGATTTATGAAAAATATCCATTTCTATTTGATTTGACAATTTTACCCCTCCATGTGATTACTTTGTGGTATTTTTGGAGTGTGGAGATGATTGTAATAGTTCCCAATTTATTTTGATGTGATTTATATGAGTTTGTTGTTTTTTGTGTCTTTAAAAGCCTTATAGTTGACTTTTGTCAATATTTATCGATCAGTGCTTTGGATGGCAAAATAGACTGTACCAGTGGATCTGAAATTTCAATTTTAGGTTGGTAATATAGTTGGTATGGTTTTATAGCTTTTATATCTCATTTTGAAACTTAATTTAAAAAGTTGTTAAATTGAGTCTTCAGGGCCAATTTTGTGAAAAGGACATTTTTCAAAAATTTGATGTCGCAATTGGGATTGGAAGGTCGAATTTGGATTAGTAGAGAGTTTGGTTCGGTTATGTTGCCTATAGATCCCATTTCGATCCTTGGTTCATAAATAGTATAATTAGGTTCCCAGGCGTCAATTTGATTATAATGAACTTCTTCATAAATTTCATGATTCTACTGGATACAGAAAATGTTTTACAATTAAATTTCGCTATTGAATCATGTTCATAGGGGTTTGAATGAGTTTCGGGAGTAAAAACAATTTTTTCACATTATTGGTACCTGGGTGTTCGTAAAATAGAACCTTAGACAAAGATTCTTGAGTGAAAAGTTTTACTCTTAAGTTCTATTTTGATCCTTTGACTATGTCTCTTAAGCGACACTTTCATGCTTAAGCGACCATCACTGAGTAAAATACCCAAATTCATATTTTTTACATTTTAGGAGCTACAAAGCATTGATTTTGATGATTTTCTTTGCATTATTCTCGTAGAATAATTGTCTATCAATTTAGAAATTTATATCCCCTATTTCTCAAGAACTTCTATTTTATTTTTGGTGATTTCCACCCAAGCTAAAAATCAGTACCCCATTTCAACCATTTTTAGGCTTCAAAGCTCGGATTTGGATGATTCCAAAGGGGGTTTTAAGATTTGTTCAATGGAAAAGTTCATAATCTTTTAATAAAAAACTTTAAATTTTTTATTTTAAAATGGATTCAAATTCTTTGTTTCTAAAATATGTTTTAGGGGTTTTCTCTAGTAGATCTTGAAAATGGCTTTTATTTGATTTGAACCTCATTTCTAACTCTTTTTCACATGGGTTTTATTTGTAGACTCCTATATGTATGTTTAGTACGTTTTAAAAATTAAATTATAATTTTACTCTTCATTTTTGAAAACTTATTTCGGGGGTCCATTTTGACCCTAACTGAAAAATAGGCAATATGGTTTCTTAGGCTTTGTTTTGATGGGTAGATTGTGTATTTGTAGATTATAGTTTATTACGGGTCCATTCATAAGGGAAAAGCTCTATATTGAAGGCGTTTTGTATTGGTGTTTGTTATTTGAGATAGGTTATGTCTTAACCTTCTTCAAACCTAGTTGGGTAGTTAATAATAAAGTAAAAGTATGCTATGGGTATCAGGTTATGTTTTGCAAAATGTGTTTATGTCATTTATGTGCCTTTCTGGGGGCCTATGTATATAATTTTGTATTTTTGAGATATTATTTTCTTTGTACGATCATCTGGGGTCTTGTATGATGTTGTTGGTCAGGTATTGATATATGTATGCGAGATTGCACTCTTTTTTTGTTTGAAAAAGCCTAGATTTTGGGATTTATGTTGTATCAATGACTTTTTCTTGCATGTTTCACTTGATGGTTTATGGATTATATTGGATCATGGATGGCTAGTTTATTTGAGTGGATTTTGGGCTCACATTGTTAGTATATTGGTTGGATATTGGTTATTCTCATTTTTTTTGGTTATGAGCATTACATACTCATTTCATATTCATTCATAAAACATTGGTACCACCATAAAAATACTACAAATACTAGCTTTTTTGATAGAAAATATGACATCTTTAAAAACCCTCTACCGATGTATTTATCAGAGAGTAGTTGTGGATATTGGTATTGGACATTTGTTATATATGGATGGACGAAACCCTAAAGGGTCCTATTTCTGGAGCACATCTTAGTTGGTGTCTTGGAGATTGTTCAACGACCTCGTGCATCATCATCATCTTTATTACATTCTATATATATAGTGCTTATTCAATGTAATATTTTTGTTCTTGATGTGATATCTTTCTTTTTTTATTCCCTGGACCTACTTGTACCTGGTATATGTTTATATATTCATTTTCTTCTTATATTAGTATTTTTGTATACTTGTATAAAGTAGAACTGTTAGTGGCGACAATGTGGGCTGCTGTTTGGGACATTTTCTAATTGCAGGTGATGTGCCAATAGTAGGCATTTATATTCTTTATTTTTTCCTTGACTCAGTCAGACTATGAAACCTATTGAGTACAAGTAGACAACACTCATTCCTGTTGTGCCCTTTTGGTGTAGATCCAGGTACGAGTGCACCTTACAGATAGCTAATTCAGTCAAAATTTTGAGCATATTTGTGGTAGCAGACGTCCTTTGATCCAGGAGTTGGTATACTACCTCTCTATATAAATTCATCTCTTATTTAGTATTCTGAGACTAATATTGATCCTTTTTGGACTATCATTATATCTTTTGAATTTCGAGATTTATTTAGTAGTTCTAAAATTGTGACACTTGGTTTTGCAATATTGAATGGTATCTTTGGTTGTGTATCTCTTTTTTTCTATATATGTGTGGTTCAACTCTATTCGAAAAACTTGCCTTGGGTTTTGGTATTATCATTCATTTCATATTAGTTTGGGTGTAAGCTTACTTGTCAAGGTGTGCCACGATAAGTGTCATCATGACCCTTGGTTTTTGGAGCGTGAAATTTGGGTCATCATGGATAGGTTATGTGATGACCATTTTTTTGTTATGTATAAATCTTTTGTT
>JAPEIP010000006.1:156466653-156508777 GCA_026120095.1 Capsicum chinense | reverse complement strand
ACTCATATCAATAACTGAGTTCTGAGCTTCCTACTATCGACTGACTAAATATGAGATCAAAACTCTCTAACAGATGAGCTCTGAATGTATTAACAATGATAAGGAATGATTTTATCTGAGATTAGATCTATCTAGCAGAAGATCTTTGAATTTATTAGTACTGATACTGATTAATTTTATGTGAGACAAGGCATATCTAGCTGGTGGTCCATGAATCTATAGAACTATCTAAGTTCCTTACTAAGATAGATGATTATATCTGACAGTCCTGATTTCTGAGTTCTACTCTGAAGACTAATACTGAAACTACAACTGTGGGAGTTATCACTTAACCGGCATGCCCTAAATCTGAACTAGTGGGGTCCGACCTTTAACCCCAGTTGGAAGGGTGTTAATACCGTGCCATGGGTAAAGACCTCTACTATGGTCAAGCCTCTCTAATGGGTTAACCTGAACCAGAAGTCAAGCCTAAGGCAGTATGATACTTAAGCCTTAATCTAATAGGTGACTCCTGGTCTTGTGCTGGCTATGCAGTTTTGGAGTTTAGGGACTGTTACTAACTAGTTCCTACTCCCAACTGAAGGACTCTGAACTAATTCTTAACTTAGACTAAGCTGAATTTGCTACTGTTCATATTTCTTGACTAATCTAACTGAGTTCACCTGGTTTCATTATCTGACGGAATGCCACTTAGATTTCAGTATCTGGCTAAATGCTACTGAATTTTTACTAGCCTACTGAGTCTCATTAAAGTCTGAGCTGAATATTGAGTACTACTTAGTACTATTGAATACTGAGTACTTCTAAATACTGTTAACTCAAAACTGAATACTAAGTCGGATTAGACTGATACTGAGATTGGATTGCATTTATACTGAGATCACTCAGTTTCCTTAAGTTTTGTAATTGTCTGAATTCTACTGAGCATAGCACGACTGAGATTATCTTCAAACCAACTCAGCTCTAGACAAACAACTAAATTTTAGGTATTAGATACCCCTAGGACTCGATAGCATAAATATCATAAAACAGGACAACTTGTACATGACATGACAATAGGCTATCGTCCACAACATAATCAATGAGATATCTCGCCAATCCCTTGAATATCATGAACATGTAATGGTATAGAAAGTTCATACCAATATCTCAAGTTTCACTCAATAAGGAATACACATGAATGGGAATGCATACAATATATCATAATAATCACTAAGGCTTTTCAACAAACACTTGGCTTACATTAACTTATACATAATTGGGGATGTCTTGCTAACCATACTATAGTGACTCAATTCCCTTCACATAAGCATTTTGTCAAACATGTGGGTAGCATGCTTTAGTTATACAACAAATACAAAAGCCAAGTATCTAGATTTCATCATCCAACATGCAACTTGAAGAGAGTTTATCATGAACAATGCACAATTAATCACATGCTAGAATCAATTTTTAAGTCCTACAGTCTAAATCATGAATTAAAACTCAACAACAAAAAATCATGAACTTCAATACACATAAATCATGAAATCTCAAAAATACATGAACTTTGAAATTTTAACGTACCGTAAGAGACTCTTTCTTGAAGGTTCTTGGAGAGATTCTTGGTTTCTTGAGTTTTCTTGAAGAAGGGTTCTGTAATACCCCTTACTTTTTCCTAGCTAATTTCATCTCAGGAATGTCTAGTATTATCTTCTGAATTGAATGATGGTAAATTCATGAGGAATATTTAAGATTTTAACTTTTTGTCATGTGGGAAATTTGATAAGATTCATCCAAATCCAATTACCAAGTTAGAAGTAATGATTATTTTAAGTTTCGTTCATAAAACAGTGCCATATTAGTCAGTGGTGCGCCGCACCACAAGAGGAAATGGCATTTGGCAATTTCCAGTAGGTGTCCACGATTATGGCACGTCGTACCAGCACTCGAATTCAGAATTATCCTTTTTCTAGTGTCTTAGCGCGATTTTCTCTGCATCACCCCAAAGTTCTTGGTCATAAAACAAGGGGAAACGCGATGGCTCCACGTCGGGCTATTCATCAATTTACCAATTGTTAATTTCCAGTGACACGGTGCGATAGCACCGCGTTGTGCCAGGGACCTAGTTCGGGAAAATTTTATTGAAATTAAATAATGAATCTAGGTTTAAAAGGGTCAATTTCCTACCCCTATTTAAACCCAATAATATGTGATTTAGTCATTCTTCACCCAAAATATACTATTTTCTCTTAAGTTTCTCTCAAGAACAAGCTAGGGTTTTTATTGGAGATTCAAATTCAGGAAGTTTCACCATCAATCTTCACGAAATCACAAACAAAGGTATGCATAGTGTTCATTCATGGACTCCTTTCATCCATGAAGCCCAAGAATCTTTTTTCTAAATTCAAGTTATGCATTTTCTTATGAAGTTCATGATTAGGCTGCTTTTGTTCATGTTGATAATGAGTAATTGGATTGTATCCTATGAATGAGTATTAAATTCCATATGGGTTGATTTGTAGAGATATAGATTCTTGATACCCTAGGACTAAATCCTTGAATAATTAAATTGGAATTGAATCACGACAGTTAATTGTTGTACAATATTGTTTACACATTCTATGCCTACTATGTGTTTGGTTGAATGCCTAGATGAAGGGAAAGTGTCTAATTAGCATGATATCATAAAATCCACCTATATGTAAAAGTTATGCCTATCACATGTATTGATGAAATGCTTCTATAAATATATTATGGATTATGATGTTAGTTATATGTTCAAGTAAGTTATGCTTGGTCAGTTTCCTTCCATCGAGTCCTGGGGGTACCTGTACCCAAAACATTAGCTGTGTACCTAGAGCTATGCCATGTTTTCATGATACTCTCAGTCAAGCTATGAATCCTTAGACCTCAGATAGTCTGATAACTCAGGAAAAATCTCCATGATCTCATGACTCAATAAGTTGTGAGATGTCAGTAGTATTCAGTCATTCAACAAAACTTAGCAACTCAGTCCATGTTCAGTTGAGTAAATTATGATCAGTGTTTATTCAGATGGGAGTAGAAATTAGCACCGAGTGAACCCAAGGATGGGAACTCACCTGTTATGTGAGGGTCTGATTCCCAGAAGTATCCTTGCATTCCAGAACTATGTAGCTAGCATAGGTTGAGACATCATAGCCTGCTATATGAGGGTTCCCACTATTCTCACTAGAGTTACCTATTCTATTAGGGTCACTCACATGTTATCCTTACCAGTGGCACAGTATTGATAACCTTCCAATTGGGGTTATAGATTGGACCCCAACTCAGCCATAATGTGTATCACGGGCATGTCAGTTAAATACTACCTCACACAGTTTCATTACTAGTCTCAGTAAAAGAACTCAGATAGTTTTTCAGATTGAAGACTGTCAGAATTAGTCTACTCAGATACAGTAAGGAACTCAGATAGTTTTATTAGATTTAGGACTGTCAAATATAGTCACCCATGTTATTAGTTATATTCAGATATAGCTATTTATGCTATAAGTTATATCAATTATTAGAATGTCATGTCATCAATATTCAGATTCAGTAATCATGATATCACAATGTCAGTTATAGTTACATATATATGTGTGCATTCTCGCATTAATGTTAAACAGTCAGCTAGCATTATTCATTCATCTTAACCCTTGCATTAGCCTACCTCATATATATACTCATTACATTCCATTGTACTGACACATTTGCGTTATGGTGCTTTCTTTTTATGTTACACATTGGTTCAGAGATACGAGCTCCTAATCAATAGTAGATTCCAGTTTCAGCAGTCAAAGTTAGAAGTGAGTCCTCATCATTCAAGGACCTGATTACTTCCTATTATCTCATTAACTAGTTTATTAGTTGGAGTTTGTTGGGGATGTGTCCCATCAAATCCTTACTCAAATAGTTCATTCAGTTAGAGGCTTTCCAAACAAGCAAGTTTCAGACTTTAGTATTTTTTTTTTTGGTATTTTATACCCCGTTTAGATGTTATGTTTTACTTCAGTTATGTGAACCTTGTGGACTTTCAGTTTATGTTTCAGCATTATTCAGTATTTTATGTTGTATACAGGTACAAATATCAGTCATGGGTTAGCTTGTGGTCCTTCAGGGTCATGAGCACCGTGTAGCATTCTGGTTCAGCAAGTCGGGAGTTGTTACAAACTTGGTATCAGAGTCTATGGTTCAATAGAGTCCTAGGAAATCATAAAGCCTCATCTAGTAGAGTTTTGTGCATGGGTGTGTTGTGCGCCACATTTATGTGCAAGATGCTATGAGCTATTTAGGAACTGTTTTCCTTCTTTTAGTATTTATGTCATGCTAGTGAGCATAATTATAAGTCAATATCTCAGTCTAATCCGCTTCTTCTTTTTATTTCAGAATATGCCTCCTAAGAGAAGAAGTCAGTCAGCCCCTCAGCCTAAAGAACCTTTGGGACATCATGCTTCTCATAAGGAGTTTAGGATCGTACTTACCATTCTTGCTCAATCAGTAGCTGCCTATAATGAGCGACCATCTATTGTTCTGGCTAAACCAGTGGCCAACTCAGCTACATCTAGTTCTAAAACTCCCAGCCTTGAATCAATCCTAGTAGTGTATGACTTTTCAGATGTCTTTCCCAAAGATCTTCTACGAATTCCTCCTGAAAGGGAAATAAACTTCGGCATTGATCTTCTTCCAAATACTCAGCCTATCTTTATTTTACCATACAGAATGGAACCAGTAGAACTCAAAGAACTAAAAGAAAAATTGAAAGATCTCTTAGATAAGGGATTCATTAGGCCCAGCATTTCCCCATGGGGGACTCTAATATTATTCGTGAACAAGAAAGACACTTCTCATAGAATGTGTATAGACTATCGCCAACTCAATAAGGTCATAATTAAGAACATGTATCCTCTTCCCAGAATCGATGACTTGTTTGACCAACTTCAGGGTGCCAGTAATTTCTCTAAGATAGATATCAGATCTGGCTATTATCATCTCAGATTTAGGGAATATGACATTCTAAAAATAGCTTTCCGAACTCACTATGTTCACTTTGAATTTCTAGTCATGTCATTTGATCTTAACAATTCCCCAACAGCTTTTATGGACTTGATGGACCATGTGTTTAAGCAGTACTTTGACATGTTCATCATAGTCTTCATAGAAGATATTCTGGTCTATTCCTACAGTGAGCGTGATCATGCAGACTATCTTAGGACAGTACTTTAGACTCTCAGAGATCATCAGCTATTCACCAAATTCAGTAAGTGCAAATTTTGGCTAAGGTCAGTAGCATTCCTTGGTCACATTATTTCCGTTGATGGCATTAGAGTTTTCCTCAAAAGACCGAAGCAGTAAGAAACTGGCCAAGACCTATCTCTCCATCAGATATCAGGAGTTTCTTGGGTTTGGCTAGCTATTACAGATGGTTTGTTGAAGGATTTTCATCTATTGCATCCCCTATGTCCAGATTGACTTAGAAGAAATTCAAGTTTCAGTGGTCAGACCCTTACGAGAAATGTTTTCAGGAGTTCAAGACTCGACTTACATCAACACCATTCTTAGCTCTTCCAGATGGTTCAAATAGGTTCATGGTGTATTGTAATGCATTCAGAGTAGGTTTGGGTTATGTCCTCATGTAGAATGGTAAGGTCATAGGATACGCCTCCAGATTGCTTAAGACTCATGAGAGGAATTATCCTACTAATGATCTTCAGTTTGCAGTAGTAGTCTTTGCCTTGAAGATTTAGAGGCATTATCTCTACAGAGTTCATGTTGATGTCTTTACAGATCACAAGAGTCTTCAATATGTATTTTCTCAAAAAGATCTCAATCTTTATCAGAGAAGGTGGTTAGAGCTCTTGAAAGCCTACGACATAAGTATCCTCTATTATCCAGGCAAGGCCAACATAATGGTCGACGCTCTTAGTAGGCTATCCATGGGTATATTTTTTATGTAGAGGATAGTAAGAAGAAGTTAGCTCAAGAAGTACATTAGCTCTCTAGACTAGGCATTTGCTTAGTCGATTTTTCATAGGGTGGTGTATGGTTTCAGCGTAGTTCAAAATCATCTCTAGTTTCTAAGGTAAAAGAAAAGCAAGATTGAGATCCCAACATTGTCAAGTTGAAAGAGTCAATTCAGGATCAGAGAGTAGAGGTTTTCTCCTAATGGGGAGATGGTGTTTTGTGTTGTTAGGTTTGTCTCTGTGTTCTAGGTGTAGATGACTTAAGAAAGAAAATTCTTGTATAAATGCATGGTGCATGCTACTCTATTCATCCAAGGGCCACAAAGATGTACCACGACTTGCGAGAATCTATTCGTAGAGTGGGATAAAGAGAGACATTGCAGAGTTTGTAGCTAAGTTCTCTGCATGTTAGCAAGTTAAGATAGAGTATCAGAAGCCTAGTAGGTCCATGCAAGAGTTCAGTATTCCTACTTGGAAGTGGAAAGTTGTTAACATGGACTTCGTGACGGGTTTGCCTTAAACTCATCATTAACATAATTTAGTTTGGTTCATTATAGATAGAATGACCATATCAACTCATTTCTTTCTAGTTCATACCTCTTATTTAGCTGAGGATTATGCCAAGCTCTACATCAAGGAGCTCGTCTGATTGCACGGTATTCTATTATCTATTATCTCAGACAGAGGTACCTAATTCATCTCTCACTTTTGGTAAGTATTCCAAAGGGGTCTTGGTACCCAAGTTCATCTTAGTACAACCTTTCATCCTCAAACAAATGGTCAAGAAGAAAGGACCATTCAGACCTTAGATGATATACCAAGAGCATGTGGAATTGAATTTGCATATAATTATAGTTATCATTCCAGTATTCGGATGGCTCTATTCGAAGCTCTCTATGTTACGAGATGTAGATCTCTAATTAATTCGTTCGAAGATAGTGAGGCCTCAGTCATAGGTCCTGACTTAGTAATCGATACCTTATAAAAGTCCAGTTAATCAAAGAAAGACTCTAGGCTGCTTAGAGCAGACAAAAGTCTTTTGCAGATGTCGGTAGAAAAGATCTCGAGTTTGAGGTTTGTGATCATGTCTATCTAAAGATATCTCCCATGAAGGGAGTGAAGACATTCAAGAAGAAGGGAAAGCTCATTCCACGATATGTCAGTCCCTTCAAGATTCTCAGTTGTTTTGGTAACATAGCTTATGTGCTTGAATTTCCTGCAAATCTAGCCTCAGTTCATCCAGTATTCCATGTCTCTTTTCTCAAGAAGTGTATATGTGACCGACCAGTCTTAGTCCCTATTCAGAGCATTGATGTTTAGAATAGTCTCTCTTATGAAGGGATTCTAGTAAAAATCTTAGACTATCATACTCGTAGAATGAGGAACGAAGAAGTCCCTCTAGTTAAAGTTATTTGATGAAATCAGTCTGTCGAGAAAGATACTTGGGAAATAGAAGAAGACATGCGTACCAAGTATCCTAACCTCTTTTCTGCCAAGTCAGATCAAGCTCAAGGTAACAGTTCTCCTTAAGCTTATTCAATTTCATGATAAGTGTTCATTACGAACTTGGTATTCAGTTTCATGTTCATGTTCCCAGTATAAACTTAGTATAAAGTACCATTGTATATTTACTCATGCATTCATGTATCATCTTAGTTATATTATTATGCATCATAAATGCATTCTCATTGTGAGAAACTTAGTTCCTCAAAACATTCAGTCATGGATTCATGAATTAGTTGCACATGCATAAGATATGCATGTTCAGTATTATACGTTTAGCTTGTAAGTCATGTCAGTCATGAGATTATGTTCCAGTTATTCATGTTCAGTATGTACGTCAGTTGTCTTTTCTTCCCTCTCAGTTAGTCTCATTCGAGGATAAATGTTCTCAAGGGGGACATATTATAATACGTTATACTTTTTCCTAGCTAATTTCATCTCAAGAATGTCTGGTATTAGGTTCAAAATTGAATGAAGGTTAATCTATTAGGAATCTTTAATATTTTCACTATTTTTCATGTGGAAAATTCAATAAGCTTTCCATCGATATAAGATTCGCCCAAATCTGATAACTGAGTCAGAAGTTACGATTATTTTAAGTTCCCATTGTTAAATAACACCATATTAGTCAGTTGCGCACCGCGCCACAAGAGGAAATGGCATTTGGCAATTTCTAGTAGGTGTCCATGATTATGGCGCATCACGCAAGCACTCAAGTTCAGAATTGTTCTTCTTTTAGTGTCTTAGTGCGATTTCCTCTAGGTCGCGCCAAATTTTCAGGTCACAAAAGAAAGGGCAACACGATGGCTCCACATCGGGCCATCCCTCAATTTCCCAATTGTAAATTTCCAGTGGAATGACACGATAATACCGTGTCGAGCCAGAGGCCCAGTTCGGGAAAATTTTACTAAAATTAAATTATGCGTCTAGGGTTGAAAGGGCCAATTTTCTACCCCTATTTAAACCCAATAAAACATAATTTAGTTATTCTTCACCCAAAATATACTATTTTTTCTCAAGTTTCTCTCAAGAACAAGCTAGGTTTTCTACTGGAGATTCAAATTCAAGAAGGTTTCACCATTAATCTTCATGAAATCATGAACTAAGGTATGCATAGTGTTCATTCATGGACTCTTTTCGTACATGAAGCCCAAGAATCCCTTTTCTAAATTAAAGTTATGAATTTTCTTATGAAGGTCATGATTGGGATGCTTTTGTTCATGTTGATAATGAGTAATTCAATTATATCCCATGAATTAGTGTTAAATTCCATATGGGTTGATTTGATACAGTATAGATTCACGAAACCCTAGGACGAAACCCTTGAATTATTAAGTTAGAATTGAATCAGAATAGTTAATTGTTGTATAATGTTGTTTACACATTCTATGACTATTACGTGTTTAGTTGAATGCCTAGATGAAGGGGAAGTGTCTAATTAGAATGATATCATGAAATCCCCATGTATGTACAAGTTATGCCTGTCACATGTTTTGATGGAATGCTTCTATAAATGTATTATGGATTATGATGTTAGTTATATGTTCAAGTAAGTTATGCTTAGTCAGTTTCCTTCCATCGATTCCTGGGGTACTTGTAATCAAAACATTAGTTGAGTACCTAGAGCCATGTCATGTTTTCATGATACTCTCAGTCAAGCTATGAATTCTTAGACTTCAGATAGTCTTATGACTCAGGAAAAATCTCCATGATCTCATGACTCCGTCAGTTATAAGATATCAGTAGTATTCCATCAATCAACAAAGCTTAGTAACTCAGTCCATGTTCAGTTTAGTAAATTATGATCAATGTCTATTCAGATGGGAGTTGAAATTAGCATCGAACTCACCTGTTATGTGAGGGTGTAAATCCTAAAAGCAATCCTTACATTATAGAACTATGTAGCCAGCATAGGTTAAGACATCATAGCCTGCTATATGAGGGTAGATGTGGTGGCTTAGCTTACTTTATGAGGGTTCCCACTATTGTTACTAGAGTTACCTATTTTATTAGGGTCACTCATATGTTATCCTTACCAGTGGCACGGTATTGACACCCTTCCAATTGGAGTAAAAGATTAGACCCCAACTCAGCCATAATAGCGTATCAGGGGCATGTTAGTTAAATATTACCTCCCACAGTTTTAGAACCAGTCTAAGTAAAAGAACTTAGATAGTTTTTTAGATTCTAGACTGTTCGATATAGTCGACTCAGATATAGTAAGGAACTTAGATAGTTTCATCAGATTCAGGATTGTCTCATACACTCACCTATGTTATCAGTTACATTCAGATACAACTATTTATGCTATCAGTTATATCAATTATAATTATGTCATGTCATTAGTATTCAAATTCAGTAATGGCGATATCATTGTGTCAGTTACAGTTACGTATTTATGTATGCATTCTCGCATTCATGTTAGACAGTCAACTAGCATTATGCATGCATGTTAACCCTTGGATTAGCCTACCTCACATGTATACTCAGTACGTTCCATTTTACTAATGCGTTTGCGCTATGGTGCATTCTTTTTATGTTACACCATAGGATTAGAGACACAAGCTCTAGATTAACAGTAGATTCCAGTTTCTGCAGTCAGAGTTAGAAGGGAGTCCTCATTATTTGAGGACCTGATTATTCTCTATTATCTCATTAACTAGTTTATTAGTTGGTGTTAGTTGGGGACATATCCCATCAACTCCTTTCTCAGACAGTTCAGTCAGTTAGAGGCTTTCTAGACTAACATGTTTCAGACTTCATTATTTTCAGTTTTTTTTGGTATTTCATACCCCATTTAGATGTTATGTTTTACTTCAGTTATGTGAAACTTATGGCCTTTCATTTTATATTTTTGCATTATTTAGTATTTTACACAGTATATAGGTACAGTTTCCAATCATGGGTTAACTTATGGTCCTTAAGGGTTATGAGCACCGGGTAGCATTCCGGTTCAGCAAATTGGGGTGTTACAGGTTTTGATCTTGTTCTTGGGTGTTTGATCCTAAAATAAACCCTAGCTTTTGATGTTATAGATGAATAATTAAGTTTGTAGCATTGATCTGATGTAAATAGATGCTAAAAAAGGTAGAAAAAGAGCAAAAAGCCCTTTCTAAAATGACTAAAAATCACTGAATGAGACATGCGCCAGTGGAGTGCGATGGTCCGTTGCTGGTTTGATGGTCCCTCAAACTGACTGTCGCACTTGGACCAAAACTAGGACTTACTGCCTCATCGCGACGACCTGAGGCAACGGTCCGTCGCTAGCTCGACTGTCCGTTAATCTTGACCATCGTACTAGGCTAGTGAATGGGACTACTACTTCATGGCGACAGCTATGGGTGATGGTCCATTAATCTTGACCATCGTAATAGGCTAGTGAATAGGACTACTACTTTATGGCGACAGCTATGGGCGACGGTCCGTCACTAGCTCGACGGTCCATTGGCCTGCCCGTCGCACCTGGGCAGTTAAGACAACTTTCTGTAAACGTCCATAACTTTTTACCCCGACATCGGATTTTGATGAATTTGGTATCGACGTCCATAATATAAGACAACCCTTACTCTTCTTAAGGATGAAACTCGACTTAAAGAAAGTTTGGGGTATTCTATTTTCTTTGGGAGGCTATAGGACTTTTGGAAAGCTTTTATTTTTATTTTTTTCGTGTTGTGACTTGATTCCAATTGGTATTTGGTGATCAAAATCAGTATTCGATTTCTTCTCACTTTTGTCCATAGATGGTGACTACTAGGTCCAACAAAACTTGATTGATAACCCCTGCAGTGACCATTCCAACTGAGGAGCCAGCCATAGGGGGAAGAGGATGAGTGAGAGGGAAATAAGGGAGATGAAATGGATGATCTACACCTGCAAGGGTTGGATCTCAAGCAGCTTCTTTCCAAGATTAAGAAAGGCTGGTATCCCCTCCCCACATCAAGAACATGTTAAGGAGAAACAAAAAATAGAGGAGAAGGGAATATTGTGGTACCTATTGGGGTTGCAGCCTCAACTATCATGTCTGCTAAGGTTATTTAACAGGTGTTAGCTTTTCTTAGTGGGTAGACTGGAATAGGAGACACTACTATTGCACCAACTTCTCTAGCTTAAATTATTAACTCTAATGTTTCCATGAATCCTACGATGGATAAGGCTTTATGTAACGCCCCGAATATGGTACTCGAAATGCTACACGATGCTCATAATTCTGAAGGACCACAAGCTAACCCATGATTGATATCTATAACGGAGCATTGAATAATAATAATAATATCATAAATGAGAAACATAAACTGAAAGGCCATAAATTTCAATATTACATAACTAAAAATGTGGTATAACAATACCAAAACAACTGAAATAACTGTCTACACATGATGCAGTCTGAAAGCCTTACAAACTGAACTGTCTAAATAAAGAGTTGATGGAAAAATCCCCCAACTAACTCCAACTACTGAAAAAGACTAAGTAATGAAAAAAAAAAAGAAATAATCAAATAATAACATCCTCGAATGATGAGGACTCACTGCTGACTCTGACGGCTAAAATTGGAATGCTACTGATAGTCTGGAGCATATATTTCTGAACTTATGGTATAAAACACCATAGCAAAAATGCATTAGTACGATTGAATATACTGGCATACAAATGAGGTAGGATGAATGCACGGGGTTCATATGCATGAACAATACTAACTGATTGAATAACATGAATGTAAGAATTCATGCATGAATACGTAATTGTAACTGAGATCATGATAACACTGACTCATAAATTCTGATAAAATGGATTTACTGATATCTGAGTACTAATACTGAGATACTGATTGTCTAAGTCTATTTTGTACTGAGGAACTGATATCATATTACTAATAAAGAAATGACTATTTCTGAGTCTAATTATAAAGAACTAGTTTGATTGATTGTATCTGACAGTCCTGAAATCTTAATACTGGTAACATGAATTTTGTATAATTAATATACTATTAACTGGGTGACCATGTCTGACAGTCTTGATTTTGATGGAACTAGTTGAGTTCTGTACTAAGCGGAGCGACTATATCTGACAGTCCTGAAACTGTAAAACTGAACTGAGTTCTATTACTGAGACTTGATCCAATACTGAGATAGTGGGAGGTAATCGTCTAACCGACATGCCCCAAAACAAAACTAGTGGGGTCCAACCTGTAACCCCTACTGGAAGGGTATCAGTACCATCCCACAGGTAAAGAAAAGCAATGAGTAAACCCGCTCTGACAGGGAGCTCTTTTGTCAACCCCTCCAAGTATGAAAACTCGAATGAGGTATAAAATCCCAAAACTCGTAGGGTACATCTCAACCTATGCTGGCTCCATAGTTCTGGAATGCAGGGATTTCTTCTAAGGATTACACCCTCTACTGGCTAACATGTGAGTCCTCATCCTTGGGTTCACTCGGTTTTGAATCCTACTCCCAACTAAAGAGACACTAAACTGATTTGAACTGAACTTAACAATTACTGACAGTTTTGTTTAGGTGATTTAAACAGAATTTACTAAATTTCCATTGACTAACGGAATACTATCGAGATCTAATAATTGACTGAGATTACTGAGGTTACTGGGATTACCTAGAGTACTGAGATTACTGAGAGTACATAGATTACTGAGTTTTCTTGAGTCATGTAACTGACTGAATTCTGATGATCATATCTTGACTGAGAGTATCATTAAAAATGAAACTGGCGCTAGGCACTCTGCCAAAATTCTCGCATACAAGTACCCCCAGCACTCGATAGCATAAAACTGACAAGACTTGACAGCTTTTTGAACACATGACCAATATCAAAAATTTATAAAACAGTAAGTTGGGGATTTCATGAAGCACATGGTTATCATAATATTGTACATGGATGGAATTGCATATATTCATGTCATACTTTCATCAACCTAATCCAAAAAACATTCCATCAAATACTTATAATGCACACAATATCATGGAAGTCATTCTTGGTCATAAGGGTAAAACATGTATTTATTATTTGAGTCACAACTGAACTATAAAACACAATTTCTATTCCTCTTAGGCATTTTGTCAAACACCTTACATGCACCTCTTAGGGAATAGGCATAATCATCAAATTAACAAATCATAACCACTAAGTTCATAGTCTTCAACTCGCATTCTTACATAGTTTCATAAAAAAAAATAAATATTCCAACTTGGGAATCATACAATCATAATCTTATGAATGTAATCAACCCACAATCATAATCTCATGAACATATTCAAACCACAACAAAATATTCACAATACATGATTTAAAAACTTGATTCTTGGGCTTCATGGATAAAATGAATCCATGAATGAACATTATGCATACCTTTTTTCTTGATTTTACAAAGATTGACAGAGAGATTTTTAAAATTGAGTCATGAATTTGAATCCCCAATTAAAAACTCTAACTTGTACTTGTGAGAAACTTGAGAGAAACACTAGATTTTGGGTGAAATATGGCTGAATCACGTGTTATTGGGCTTATATAAGGAAGAGAAATTTACCCTTTTGACCCTTAAAGATGCAAACATTTAATGACTAAAAATTGGGTGCCGACGCCATAAGCGACGTAGTGCATTGATGGCTATGATTTTATACTTGACGCATAGGCACATAATTGACATCACTGATTGAGATGGGGGAAATCATAAGATGAAGTACATACTGAACATAAACAACTAAAACATAGGCACATAATTGACATCACTGATTTACTGAGATTTGTTCTGAGCATGCATATATGTTGCATGATTTCATGACTGGGATGAATGATAAGATGAATATATTATGCTGAACATGCATATCTAATGATTGAATATATAAATGATATGACAGATGAATGCATGACTGAATATGCAGTGGTAATTGATACCAAATTTATCATGGAAATATAAGCATGGAACTGAATGTTGAGTTTGTAATCGAAATCTAAACTTGAAACTGGATGAATTCAAGGAAGACTATTACCTTAAACTAAAAAATGCTGGTGAGTCTGAGATTAACTACCAAATATGTCTGGGCAGAAACATGAGAACGTAACTGAGTCTGAAACCTGATACCCAAGGTGGATATCTTGATCTGAACTCAGCACCTTGAATATGGGGCTTACAACTGAGGTCACAGTTTGAGGGTTAACTCACGAGTATCCCTTATTCGAAACTAGACTCATTACAGTAAGAGAGTGACATGTTTAAGTCATGAAAGTTTAGGGATTTTAATATATCTCTCCCTTGGGATACTATTTCCCTTGGAGAATGTTAGGTTGACTTTGCTGAGATATTAAGGAAATTGTGGGGATGCAAAAAGCACCTAGGAACTGAATCGTGACTAATTATCTGAAATAAAAAACTAAGGCATGATACATCAATCAAGTTGAACACACAACTACCTAATTGGTCAATCATAGAATGATCACATTCATGAGACTTCTGATAGTGTGACTAGATGGAAAGATAGGGAAACCACACCATTCAAACTTGTCCATGTAACTGTTAAACTAAACTACTGGCTTTGCAGGCTAACTCATACTAAAAACTTATACTCGACTAGAGCATTCCTATGATAGTATTTTTATAGAGTTCTAGTGACTGAAGGGAGAAAACAAATCTTGATCTGGCCTGAGTAGGACATCTGGATAGGAGATCGCTACATGGTTGGGATTTTTGTATTAGGAGGAAAGGCCTATGAAACATCCTCTAAGATAAGGTGACTAAAATTTATCCACTACAACTGAGACTATTAAAAATATTCACATGGGCACTTAGCATGAATGTATAAGTGTACTAACTTATCTGATTAACTAAATGACTGGTAGCTATATACTGGACATGTAAAAATAAACACCACTTGTTTGGGATAGTTGGATTAAAACTACAGAGTATTATACATAGAAGGTAATGAATTACTAGGTAACATGAGGTAATTAAGCATGAGTAGGGGAAAACTATATTACCTTAGGAACACAACACCAGGCGTCTAACATGATTTTGGAATATTCTAAAAATAGAGGTACTAAAATGCCAATGACTGAATAACTAATGGCCATATGCTATGGTTGGGTAATCCTGAAAGTGAACTGAGTTTATGATTTGACTGGACTAGGACTGGGATTGAGATTATAGTCGTAACTAAGACTGCAACTGAGACTGAATGTTTGTTTTCTATAACTGAGGTTTGGAATGGTACGGGAGTACTGAATTCTTATCGGTAAGTAACTGATAGCTGAAAGCTATGGTTCTGTAGGACTATTTGAGTCCTTTATTGAATATTGATTACAAAACTGTTACTATAACTAAGGCCTACAGGATAGCGCATTAACAGTACAGATTTACCGAGGGATGTAAACTAAGGGTATATGTGGCATAATCATAGTTTTACTGAACACTAGAATTGAAGTCAGGAATTGTGTAGGCTAAGCATACTGTAAAGCATGATATGAGTGTATGGGTCATGAGATACATGACTTGATTCTAGAATTTCTAAGTTCATGGGACATAATTTGTAACATTGGATGAACTTGGACTTCTCATATGAGGAACTTGAAACACACACTATTCTATGAAAAGTGCATGGATATAAGTTGTATTCATGGGACTGAAACATAAAGCAAGCATAAGTATCAAGAGGGTTGAAGTACAAAACTTTGCACTGAGGTAGGAATGGGTCGGGAATCATCTTCCAATATTGATTTTCTACACATACTGGTATTACTACTAGAATTTGAAGGCCTGAATTTTTGAGATATCATAATCGAATAGTTTCTGAATACCTGTCGCGCTGTGTTAGACTATCTCACTTAGGTAGAGAATGGAAAAGGTCCTGTTAATATTTGGTCTGACCTTAAAGTTGATTGCTATGAAAATAGTTACAAAAGAAAAAGAAGCTCCTGAATTTAAAGAAACCTGAACATGTAAATGAGGGACCTGTACATACCGGTGGCTGTATCAGGAGGAATTTATTGATCCTTTTGGGATTGAAGTGCATAGAGTCTCTTTAGGCATTGCCCACTGATAGAGCTGGGACTGGCACCCTGCTGATTTGGGCAACCGAATTGAGAGTTTAACTGGATCTCATGCTCACTCGCACGACATAAATACTGAAATAAGGAAAATTTTTCCTAAAACATCTCATAGCCTTCTGCACATAAGAGTGGAGCACAACACATCCATGTATAAGACTCTACTAGATACAACTTTTTAGATTTCCTAGGACACTATTGAACCTTAGGCTCTGATACCAAGTTTGTAAAGCCTCGAATTTGGTACCCAAAATGCTATACGATGCTCATAATCCCTAAGGACCACAAGCTAACCCATGACTGATATCTGTAACTGAGCTTGGCGAGTGTCTATGATAGTCCTGAAACTGTAGAACTAAACTGAGTTCTATTTCTAAGTCTGGACTCAAAATTGAGAC
This sequence comes from Capsicum chinense, assembly GCA_026120095.1. NCBI lineage: Eukaryota > Viridiplantae > Streptophyta > Magnoliopsida > Solanales > Solanaceae > Capsicum > Capsicum chinense. The sequence continues at coordinate 156,491,862 of JAPEIP010000006.1, read as the reverse complement.
TATGGTAGGTAATCATCTAACCGACATGCCCCAAAACTAAGTTGGTGGGGTCCAACCTATAACCCCATTTGGAAAGGTGTCACTATCGTGCCACGAGTAAATATAAGCTTTGAGTATACCCTCTCTTACAGGGATCTCTTCTGTCAACCCCTCCTAGTAGGAAAACTCATATGAGGTGTAAAATCCCTAAACTCGTAGGGTACATCTCAACCTACGCAGGCTACGTATTTATGCAATGCAAGGATTACTTCTAAGGATCACACCCTCTACTGGCTAACAGGTGAGTCCCCATCCTTGGGTTCACTCGTTGCTAAATCGTACTCCCAATAGAAGAGACACTGAATTGATTTAAATTGAAATGAACTATTACTAATAGTATTTTTTAGTTTATTTGAACGAAGATTACTAAATTTTTATTCACTGATGGAATAATACTATGTTCTGATAACTGACTAATATTACTGAGGTTACAAAGAGTACTGATATTACTGAGAGTAATGAGATTTCTGAGAGTACTGATATTACTGAAAGTACTGAAATTACTGAGTTTTCCTGAGTCATGTAACTGACTGAATTCTAATGATCATAACTTGACTGAGAGTATCATGAAAACTGACACTAGCTCTAGGCATAAAGCTAAATTATTGGATATAAGTACCCCCAGGACTCGATAGCATAAAACTGATAAGACTTGACAGTTCTTGAGCACATGACCAATATCAACCATTCATAAAAAAATAAGTTGGGGATTTCATGAAGCACATGGTTATCATAATGTTGTACATGGATGGAATTGTATATACGTGTCATAATTTTATCAACCAAATCTTATGAACATTCCCTAAAATACTCAAAATGTACACAATATCATGGAAGTCATTCTTGGTCATAAGGGTAAAGCACGTATTTATTATTTAAGTCACAATTGAACTATAATATAAAATTTCTATTCCTCTAAGGCATTTTGTCAAACACCTTATATGCCCTCTTAGGACATATACATAATCATAAAATTAAGACATCATAAACACTAAGTTCATTGTCTTCAACTCACATGCTTACATAGTTTCATAAAAACAAATAAAGATTCCAACTTAGGAATCATAGAATCATAATCTCATCAACATAATCAACCCACAACACATTCACAATACATGATTTAAAAACTTGATTCCTAGGCTTCATGGATGAAAGGAATCCATGAATAAAAACTATTCATACCTTAGTTCTTGATGTTACAAAGATTAGCGAAGAGATTTTTGAAATTGAGTCTTGAAATTGAATCCTCAATTGAAAACCCTAACTTGTTCTTGAGAGAAACATTATATTTTGGGTGAAATATTGCTGAATCACGTGTTATTGGGTTTATATATGGAAGGAAAGTTAACCCTTTTGCTACTTAAAGATGCGGACATTTTATGACTAAAAATTGGGTGCTGATGCTACAAGTGAGGCGACGCGTTAATGGCTGGGATGCGATAGTCAATGCATCACGCCATGGCCGCATCAAGCCTTAGAAGTTTTGGCTCTGGCATCCTGCACAAATGTTGACCAACACAATTGGCGAGGTAGTGTGCCATGATCTTGTTGGTCTACTATTTTAGGACTCTTAACATAGACTAAATGTGTTCTAAAAAATCCAAAACTTATCGGAGAGCAGCTATTGACCTTCCTGATCATGAATTAATAAAAAAAATATTGACCATTAAAGGACATTAAGGTGGAAAAATGAGATTGCCAACTTTCGAAGGCCAAAAATAAACTAAGTCTCGGAACTTAGCTAAAATTTTCTAAGTATTGGACCCTGTTAACAAGCATAAAGGACTGAATTACGCTTGGAAATTTGGTAGGATCTTACACTTTATGGACTAATGCTTTTCCTCATTCGATTTTGGGTTTTGTAATGATTGGTACTAAACATTATCTACTAATAATATTCTTAAAGATAAAACCACCTACATTCTAAGGTACTAAGTTTGAGAATGCTTTTGAGTTCATCATTGACTATTATGTGAGGTTACACAAGATAGGATTCTTCAGCAACATGGAGTTGAGTTTGTAAATTTTCTATTAATGAAATATTCTAAGCTATGGTGGACGGCGTATATTGAATCTCGATCCCCAGTTGTGCCTCTATTGAAATGTGAATAGTTTTATGCTTTTTTACTTAGAGATGTATTTGTCTCGTGCTCTCTGTGATTCCAAGACGAATGAGTTTTAGGCATTGGGACAAAGTGACATATCAGTTGTATCAGATGAGGCTAAGTTATAAGTTTTTTGTCGCTATGCTACTCTGTTGTAGCTACTGAGAAGGAGAGGATTCAATATTATATCAAGTGTTTGAATTATGATATTTAGGTTTTGTCTGTACGTATGACTTTTACATGGAAAGGGTTAAGTAATGTGTCAAATTATGTGATGAAATTGATGAGGGTTACACAAATGGGTCATGCTAAGATATTTACCAAGATGTCTCACAATGTGTGAAGGTTCAGGGGATCATACTCTCAGGGCCATGGTCAGTAGGGCTATTCAACCCGCCCAGTTCATTTGGCTTTGTCTACTTCCATTATTGGTCCATCTAAGGTTTACTCTTAACAGAAGATCATTAGGGTTGAAGTGGCTTCTTAATATTTTACTAGTTGACCCTCGCTTGAGTATGGATGCTATTAATATGGTATTGTTGATAACTTTAAGGTGAAGTGTCATTCAAGATGGGAAAATACCTATGTGGAGCAATAGACACGATCTATAGTTCTAGTGGATAGTGGGGAAAGAGGTAATGGTAAGGGTCATCCATAGGGTGGATGAGGATATTGGGAAGGTAGTCGGGGTTGTCGAGGAAATGGCGTTAATGCTCCCAAGATCTCACGCAAGTGTATGTGGTCTTAGAAAGTAATATAGTGGCCATAAATAAAGCCTAATATCAATCACGTAGGAATTATGTCAATCAACTATCCAATTCTAGTTCACTATTGAGATTAAAATAGTGTAAATGTAACTGAAAGAGTTTAAGAGATATAAACTAAAAGTAAAGTAGGAAATGCTGAAAGGTAAATGCCTTGGACTATCAATTATAATGAAATCCATGGACAAAGCATTACCAAAAATCATACAATTATATTGAACTTCACTATTTAAGTTATTTATCTTGGTCGTTTATTCACGGGATTGATATTATGATCATGGTCTCTCGAGCCTTTAATCACCTACGTAACTTATCTCCACAACTACATAGTTGAGCAGGGATGTGGTTACTAAGTTTAATGAATTTATACATCATCCCATAAGTTAACCAAATAGGTCATGTAGGTATATATCTATCCTACATTCAAACTATAACTTCAATTTGTAGAGGATTATAATCCTACTATAGTTAACCTAATGTTCTATCCTCTTATTACTCCTCTCGGGCTCACAAGTTAATAATGGATGTATTCTAAGGTTAGATAATCCTTAAAATATTTATAAAACTAATAAATAAACAACCAAATATGATAAATAATCAAAACCAAATCATATCAAAGCAATAGTAATCATGTTCTTGTCTTGTACATAAATGGGCTTTTAACTGTTCATGGACATAGCCGTAATCACAACGAGAGAAAACATTCTAAAATCCATAAACAAAAAAAATAAAGATATAAGAACTCTAATATATATGTTTTCAATATTCTATGGAACTTTCAATGTCGTCTGAAGTGTACAGCCTCATGTTTAAGTGTTCTATTTATAGGAGGTCAAATTTGCCGAAATTGGACTAGGGTTCGCATCGCGCCCTCTATCGCGGTAACTAGGGTGTGAAATGGGCCATAAGTGAATATAAAAACCCTTTTGGGTCCCTTATTAATATTTCTATGTATATAAAACACGCCATAGCATTTGCTAAGCTTGCGATGGGCTAGTGAACCCCAACAGGTTTGATTTATGTCAAATCATGTCCCGTTCTTTGATCCTTCCATTTTAAGCTCTGTGGTGTTGTTTACACTTGATTTAAAGGTTTTTTATCATCCATATATCATCATAATAAACTCAAAAATCATCATATAACATAAAACACAACGAATTAGAGTTCAACACATCACCTAATCCACAGTGGTGAACCAGAAACTTAAGCTAAGAAATAGTTTCACCCGTTTTGATCGTAAACTTAGTTTTCACTCTTGGATTGTTTAATTGAATATTTTATACTATAAATATGTTTTTAAACACATAATTATAGGATCATACCATTATTTACTAATTGTACACTCTAGAATCCATCAAGATCAACTAGAACAACACCTAGCTCAAGCTAGTAACACTTGTTTTCTCAGTTGAACTCAAAATGACCAATTCAATTCCCAACTTGCTTGAAATACACCTTAAACATTTTAATCAAGTACTTAACACCATATATGCTCAATTATATCATTATTAAAACATTAAGCACACAACAGTTCCTTAAAACAAAGATAAATAAGCTGGGATAACAACTCTAAAGTGCATAAATCCACATCAGATCATCACCCCACACTTAAAGCCTGGTTCGTCCTCGAACAACTATTTTAATCTAAGCATCATAATCAAAGAATATTCCATACTTTTACTACAAGAAATACACCCAAGCTAGTACTACAACAACTACACAGAATGCAAGTTTCAACCCAAAGCATGTTATATACACAATTGAAATCTCACGAATACTACTCCAAAACATCCTAACCTCAAGAATTTACTCGTCAAGTTTGAAAAATCATACATATTTCTTGATCAAAGAAATTATAAAAATCAACAACTATCATTAATCATATGCCCACATAACAAGGGAGATACCCATAACAACTCACATAGATGTAATTTATTAAAAATGGGTATAAAAATAAAGTTACGTTCCCTCTCACAAGGAATTCACAAGGTACACTAGATGAACCAAATGCTTTCCCTTAGTGTAGTACTCCACTATATAAGAATCATGAATCTTAGGATGAAATAGGTCTTCAAGGATTGTAATGTAGGCTATGGGATACGTAGGAACTATTTTGGCCAAGAATAGTGATTTTCTTTCCTAAGAACTTTAATAAATCACATTGTTAATTTAATTGACCTCTAATAACCAATGTCCACAACTTCTGCCTACCCATATATTTTGTTTTTCCCTATCTTATTAATCCTAATCACATACAATAATAGAGGGAGTATTGTCTATTATTATATAATTATATTTCTTAGCACAAATTTCATTCACTCCTAATCCTAACACATCAATTGTACACAACATGTATGACCCCGTAAGATCCTAACTCATTTCATCTTACTATTGAATGTTAAAGGGGTCCAAGACTTAGAAAATTTCACAACATATTAAGGCTTAGTCTTCTACAAAGCCCCTTAAACTTTGATGGTTTTATTTTTTACCTTCCCGACCTAGGGAAATTAATTTCTGAGTTGATCATGATTAGGGTTTTTGATGTTTCATCTCGGGTGAGTTTCAAATTTTTCAAATGAGGCTTGAGACCTATTTGGATGGTCAAAATAGAGAGCCTCTCCAATATGGCCACAGCGTGTCAAATATTTCTTTGGTGGGGGCCACTATGGAGCGCCACATGTCAGGTAGATAGAGCACCGTGGTAGGAGGCATTTCTTGCCAATTGGGTTAGTTTGGGTCAAATAAGTTTTGTGTCCACTAGTGTATTTAAGTCATTTCCCTCACTCTAATCCAGCTATAACACGTGATTTAGGATCCCAAAAATATTATTTGTCATCTTTTACACAAAATTATCTCAAAATAAAATAATTTTTTTTAATACAACAAACCTTAGTCTCTAAAAATTCAAGCTCAAGCTTCAAGAAATCACCCAAAACTTTCAATAATTCATCAATTAAGGTATGCAGATGCTTATCCAAGGACCCTTTTCACCCATGGAGTTCAAGAATCCATGACAAAGTTTAAAGCCTTGATTTTTACATTTTATTATGAGTTATATTTATGAATCTATTATGAATTTTTATTACAAATTAGGTTTACCATGTGTTTTCATTGGAAATTGTCCTTTGCACGGTCGAATGATGATGTTTGCATGTAAAATCCTAAATCCATGAATTTAGTATTTTAATTATGTTAGTATCACACGTTTTAACTATTCTCATGCTTAAGCCTATTAATTTCAAGTGTTTGAAGAAACGCCAAAATGATTGGGTTTTGAACAATGACTACTTATGATGTTTTCCAAGCTTCAGTATGTTCATATTTTATTGTCATCAAGTCCTGAGAGTTATGAATACTCAAAATTTAGCTGATTAACTAGTTTTTACTATCCATAGAATCATTTAACTTATACCATGAGTAATATTATTCATTTAGTTAACAAGGTCAGTTGGGAGTTAAATTAAGCTTAGATCAGTTCAGTGATCAGTGTCTTTCAGGTGGGAGTAAAACTTAGTACCAAGTTAACATAGGGATGACATCTTCCCTATTATTAGGCATGAGAAACTTATCTCCCCCATCAGTAGGCGTGAGATGTTAGTAGAAGCCAGTAGGTTTAAGGCCCACGCGCCACCGTAGACTTTAAGGGGTCCCCCATCAAGTAGGAATGACACCATCATCCTTTGCGATATCAGATTAGTGGATCTACACAACCAATATTAGTAACCGTGGCACGGTACTAACATCATCCCAACTAGGGTTACAGGTTGGACACTGATAGTACATTATGGCATGCCAGTTATAGCTAGCTCCCACAGTCTCAGTTTAGTATTTAGTACAGAGTTCCGTTTCAAGTTTACTTGAACATAGCATACAGTTATCAGTTATTCAGTAACAATATTTGATTACTTCAGTTTACATACTATATCAAAATCATGTTTTATGCTTGGTCATGCCTACTTATATTTTACAACATTTATCCATTCATACTTTATTATCTCATTCTATTTAGTTAGTTATTATCTCATGCATATAACCCATACATTATAGCCCAAACTCATCTCATATACTAGTACATTCAAAGTACTTATTTCATACTCATTTATTGCACTATGATGTTTTATATCATAGGTTCAAATACTCGGGTTTCCGATCGTACTTAGAAATTCCCGCAGTGGTGAGTCCCCATTTATTGAGGACTGTTTAGGTTTATTTTAAACTTTCAGGCCAGTAGTCAGTCGGAGTTAGTTAGGGGCTTGTACCATCAGCTCCTCAGTTAGTTAGAGGTTTTTCAAACTATTTCAAATAGTTAGTCAGTTTACCAATTGTTAATATCAGTCTTCTCTATATTATTTTCATTTGCTTTTAAAATTATGATCTTTAATTGAATGTTTTAGTATTTAAAACCTTATGCCATTTTTATTTAAATTCTGCACATTTTATTTTTTTTATCTATTTTATTTAGTGCTCACAGTAGGTACCAGCTCATGGGTTAGCTTGTGGTCTTTTGGGACTGTAAGAATCGTATAATGTTTAGGGTGTATTTCTACGGCATCAAAAACTTTGTATCAGAGATAGGTTTTAAAGTATCCTAGGGAGTATGAAAGCCTCATTAAGTAGAGTTTTCTGCATGGGTGTGAAGCACACCAAACTTCTAGATAAGAGGCTAAAAGATATTTTAGAAAAACTTTCCCTTCTTTCAGTATTCATATTATACAAGTAAGCATGAGCTCTATTTAAACTCTCTTTATTATTCAATGTTTCTTTCATTTACCAAATATGCCTCCCAAAAAGACTAATAGAAAAAGAAATGGGAATCAGCCGATACCTCTGCCCATTCAGGAAGTTCCCCTAAATGAGAATATCTCTTATGCTAAGTTCAGGTATTCACTAATCTGGCTCACTCTATTTTAGCTCAACATAGTCAGAAGGATTCTATGCCAACTAATACAATGACTAGTACTGCCACAGATAGGATTTAGAACTTAACCCAAGTAAATTATTCTTTTTTTTGGGATCCAAGTTCGATGAGGATCTGCTGGAGTTCCTTTACATAGTTTTGAAGGTAATAGATATTATGGGCGTGACTTCTAGTGAAAGTGCAGAGTTGGCTGCTTACCAGTTGCAGGATGTAGCTCATACCAATTATATGTAGTAGAAGAGGGATAGAGGTACAGATATAGGGCCTGTAGAATGGGAGGATTTTTCTACAATCATTATAGGCAGATTCTTCCCTTTGTATTTAAGGGAAGCTAAGGTTCTGGAGTTTAGTAATTTGAAGTAGGATAGTATGTGTTTAAAAGAGTATTAGCTTTAGTTTACTTTGTTGGTATGGTATGCTCCTCATGTGGTTTTGATAACAGGTCTAGAATGAGTAAGCTTGTGTCTGGTGTACTTGATAGTTTGTTCAGGAAGAGTAGGACCACAATGTTCATTAAGAAGATGGACTTGTCAAGGCTTATGGTCCATGCTCAGCAGATTAATGAGGAGAAGGTTAAGAAGAAAGAAAGAGAGAATAAGAGGGCTTGGAAAGGTAGTTTCAACTTTACTCAGCCAAGATCAGAGGGTTGTATTCGTCCTTAATTTGATAAGAGATCATCTGACCTACTCCATCTTCAGCTAGTGCATCAGTTCCAAGGTTAAAAAATGGTAATCAGAATAGGGCGCCAGGCTTTAAGAGTCAGGGTCGTCTGAATAGTGGTCAGACTAATCCACTTTGCCAAAAGTATGGTAGAAATCATCAAGATATATGTAGGGCTAGAAGTTATGTATGATTTTTATATGGCAATCTAGTCCTCATAACTAGGGAGTATCCGACAGGTATGTGGAAAGGTAGAAATAATCGCCAGTAGGGTTAGGCTAACTTTTCAGTAACACCAGTAGGCCACCAAACTTAGTACGAAAACACTTCTAATGCTAGCAGCAGTCAGCGCCAGAATAGATTGTATGCCCTCTAGTCCCATCATGATCAGGAAAGTGCTCATAATGTAGTTATGGGTATATTACAGGTCTTTCATTTACCCCTTATATAGATGTTAACTATGTAGTCAGTCCCAAAATATTAGCATAACCCTTCTCAGTGTCTACCCCAGCAGGTGTTTCTATTTTAGCCAGGTAGGTATACAGGAGCTGTCCGATCATAATATCCTTGAAAATTACTTTAATTAATCTTATGGAATTAGGCATGAGTGATTTTGATGTCAATCTCACCATGGATTAGGTCGACTCCTAATATGCTTTAGTTGACTATAGAAATAGAGTCATTCAGTTTTAGTTTCTAGATGAACCAGTTATGGAATAGAAGGGTAGTACTTCAGAACTTAGGGGTCATCTTGTTTTGTACTTTAGAGCTAGGACAACGACATCAAAGGGGTGTTTTTACCATTTTATTCAAGTTAAAGACTATATTTCTGAGAATCCCAATCTCGATTTAGCTTTAGAAGTAAGTGAATTTCTTGATGTGTACCCTAAAGGTCTTTCTGGAGTACCTCCCAAATGGGAAATTGATATCAAAATTGACCTTCTTCTAGATACCCAACCTATCTTTATTCGGCCCTGTAGGATGGCTCAAGCCTGGCATAAGGAATTGAAAGAACAATTAAAAGAACTTATAGACAAGGGATTTATAAATCCTAGTGTTTCCTCAAGAGGAGCTCCAATCCTTTTCATGTAAAGAAAGATGGTTCTCTTAGAATGTGCATCGATTACCATCAATTGAACAAAATTACCAGCAAGAATGAGTACCTACTCCCTAAAATTGATAACTTGTTCGACTAACTTTAGGGTCACAGTTACTTCTCTAAGATAAACCTCAGATTCGGTTATCATTAGCTCAATGTCAGAGAGTGTTCCTTTCCAAAAATATCTTTTAGAACCCGATATGGTCACTTCAAATTTCTAATTATATCCTTTGGAATTGCGATGCCCCAGTAGCATTCACGAACTTTATGAATCAAGTGTTCAAGTAGTACTTGGACATGTTAATCATAGTCTTTGTTGATGATATACTTTTATATTACCATAGTGAAAATGATCATGCAGACCACCTCATAATTATATTACAGACTGTTAGAGCCTATCAGTTGTTCATGAAATTTTATGAGTGTGAATTTTGCCTAAGATCAGTATCTTTCCTCGGTCAAATTATTTTCAGTGATGGCATTAGAGTTAACACATAAAAAACCAAAGCAGTGAAAAACTAGGCTAAGCCTATCGCTCTATTAGATATTAGGAGTTTCTTAGGTTTGGCCAGCTATTATCGATAGTTTATTGAAGGATTTTCATCTATTGCATCCCCCTCATTAGATTAACATAGAAGATAGTCAAGTTTTAGTGGTCAAATTCTTGTGGGAAGATTTTTTAAGAGTTGATGACTCGACTCACCTCAACCCTTATTTTGACGTTGCCACATAGTTCAGAGGTGTTTATTGTTTACTGTAATGCTTCTAGAGTTGGGCTCAGTTTTTTGTTGATGCAGAGAGTTAGGGTCATAGCCAAAGCCTCTAGATATCTTAAGCCCCATAAAAAGAATTATCCTACCTACGATCTTAAGTTAGAAGTTGTTGTATTTTCCTTGAAAATTTAGAGGTACTATCTCTATGGGGTATTTGATGTGTTAATGGATCACCAAAGATTGCAGTATGTTCTTCTGAAGAATGATCTAAATCTTCATCAAATAAGGTGGTTGGAATTATTGAAAGACCATGATATAAGTATTTTATATCACCTAGGAAAGGCTAATATAGTGGTAGATGCCTTTAGTAGATTGTCCATGGGTGGTGTTTCTCATGGTGAATATGATAAGATAAAGTTAGTCAGGGAGGTTCATCAGCTTACTATAATAGGTGTTTGTTTGGTTGATTCAGATGAGGGCAGTGTATGTGTTCCGAATAATTCAAAATCTTCTTTGGTTACCGAAGTGAAAGAAAAGCAATATAGGGATCCCAACCTAGTTAAATTGAAGAAGTTGTGTAGAGATTAGAAAGTAGAGATTTTCTTCCAAAGGTAAGATGGTGTGTTGCGATGTTAGGATAGGCTGTATGTGTTGTGCATTGATGGGTTGAGGTAAAGAATCCTTGTAGAAGTGTATGGTTCGCATTATACTATTCACTCAGGGGCTAATAAGATATACTATGATTTGTAAGAAATCTATTGGTTGAGTGGTATGAAGAGGGATATTAAAGATTTTGTAGCCAAGTGCTCTAATTCTCAGTACATTAAGGTTGAGCACCAAAGGTGTAGTGGCACTATTAAAGAGTTCAACATCCCCACTTAGAAGTGGGAAGAGCTGAACATAAATTTTGTAATAGGATTGCCCCGTTTGAATCATCAGCATGACTAAATTTGGGTTATTATATATACAATGACCAAATTAGCTTATTTCTTGCTAGTTCATACTTCTTATTCAGTCGAGGACTATACAAGATTTATATTACAAAATTGGTTAGGTTGAATGGAGTCCCATTATCTATCATCTTAGATAGAGGTACTCAGTTTACCTCTCACTTTTTGAAGGCATTTAAAAAATGGTCTTGGTACCCAATTTTGCCTCATTACAACCTTTAACCCTTAGAAATATAGTTAGGAAAAGAAAACCATTCAAAACTTAGAGGACATGTTGAGAGCATGTGTTATCAACATTAAGGGAAATAGGGATAATCAGTTGCCTTTTATCGTGTTTGCCTATAATAAATTTATCATTCCATTATTCAAATGGCTCCATTTGAGTCATACTATGGGAGGAATGTAGATCTCCTATTTGTTTGTTTGAGGTAGGTAAGGCTACATTAATAGGTCCTGATTCAGAGTTTGATGCATTAGAGAAAGTTGAGTTGATTAGGGAGAGACTTAAGACAGCCCAAAGATGCCAGAAATCCTATGTGGATATCAGGAAAAAAGATCTTGAGTGTGTGGTTGGCAACTTAGTTTATTTGGAAATCTCTCCCATGATGGGAGTGAAGAGATTTTAGAAGAAGGGATAACTCAGTCCCTGATATGTTGGCCCTTATAGGATCTTGAATCATTATGGGAAGGTAATGTATGAGCTTGAGTTTCCCGCAGATTTGGCATCCGTTCACCCAATATTACATTTTTCTTTGTTAAAGAAGTGTATTGATGATCCTGCTGTTGTTGTTCCTTTAGAAAGTATAGATGTTGAAGATTTCCTTTCTTACGAAGAGATCCCAATTGATATCCTTTATCTTTTGATTCAAACACTAAGGAAAAAAGAAGTTCTCTTGGTGCAAGTTCTTTGGCAAAATCAGTCCGTAGAGGGAGCTACTTAGGAAGCTGAAGAAGATGTGAGAACCAAGCACCCTCATATATTTTCCACAAACTCAGACCCCACTTAAGGAAATAGTTTTCTTTAGATTATATCATTTCCATTCTAAGTTCCAGCCATGTAATCAACCTCATGACACTACATGCATTCACGAATTAGTATAGTCATGTTTCATGTTTTCAACTGAGTCATGTAATCATGTTTTCATTTATGCATGTTCAGTTTATAATCTCAGTACCTCAATATTCACAGCTTAATAAGTCTCATACGAGGATGAATGTTTCTAAGGGGGAGATATTTTAAGACCGCACAAGATCTTAGCTCATTTTAGCTTACTATTGCATGTTAAAAGGGTTTGAGACTTAGAAAATTTCACCAAGTATTAAGGTTTTGTCTTTTCCGAATCCCCTAAAACTTCGATGGTTTTATTTTTGATCTTAGCGACCTTGGGATGTCAATTTCTAAGTTGATTCATGATTGGGGATGCCGATGGTTTATCTCGGGTGAGTTCTAGATTTTTTGAATGAGGTTTAAGACCTATTTGGATGGTCAAAATAGAGAGGCTCTGTGATATGGTCGTGGATCATTGAATATTGCTTTGGTGGCGGGAACCACAACGTGTCCCATATCGCGTCGATTCAACATCACGGTGCGGGACATTTCTCTTCAGTTGGTCTAGCTCAGTTTGATGAGTTTTAGGTCAAAGAGAGTATTTGAGTCATTTCGCTCACTCTAATCCAACCATAACATGGTATTTAAGGTCCTAAAAGAATTGTATGTGATCTTTTAAAAAAAGTTCTATCAAAATAAAGCAATTCTCTCTCAAGAACAAACCCTATCCTTTTCAAAATTCAAGATCAATCATCAAGAAATCACCAAGAACTTTCACTTATTCATCAATTAAGGTATGTGTGCTGTTCATCAATGCTCCCTTTTCACCCGTGGAGTCTAAAAATCATTTTTGAAGTTTAAAACCATTATTTTTACATTTTATTATAAGTTATCTTCATGAATCTATTATGAATTTCTATTACAAATTATATGTACCATGTGTTATCATTGGAAATTATCCTTAACACATTGGAGTGATGATGTTTTCATGTCAAATCCTAAATCCATGACTAGTATTTGAATTATGTTATTATCACATGTTTTAACTATTCTCATTCTTAAGCCTATGGATTTCAAGTGTTTGATGAAATGCCTAAATGATTTGGTTTTGAACAATGACTACTTATGATGTTTTTGAAATTTAGTATGATACTGGGTTCATGACTAACAAAAATTTAGTTGATTACCTAGTTTTTATTATCTACAGAATGTTTTTATCTTAACCATAATAAATATCATTTAGTCAGTTACTAGGGTCAGTTGTGAGTTCAACTAAACTTAGTTCAGTTCAGTAATCAACGTCATTCAGTTAGGAGCAAAACTTAGCCCCATTGAACGTAGGGATTGGTATCTCCCCTGTCAGTAGGCATGAGGAACTTGTCTCCCTCATCTTTAGGCATGAAACATTAGTTATAGTCCCTAAGGTCCCGACCTACCGTGTCACCGTAGACTTTGAGGGGTCCCCTATCAGGTAGGCATGACACCCTCGTCCTTTGGGATATTAGATTATGGATTTACATATCCAATGTTAGTACCCATGGCATGGTATTGAAAACCTCCCAACTGCGGTTATAGGTTTGAACCATATAATATATTGGGGCATGTCATTTATAGCTAGCTCCCACAGTCTTAGTTCAATATTCAGTACAGAGTTCAGTTTCATGTTTGCTTAACCATAGCATATAGTTATCAGTAATTCAGTATCAGTATTTCAGTATCTCAGTTTACAAAACATATTAGAATCATGTTTTATGCTTGGTCATGAATTCTTAGATTTTACATCTTTTATGCATTCATACTTAGTTATCTCATGCTATTCAGTCAGCTGTTATCTCAGGACTATAACGCATGCATTTCAGCCAAACCTTATGTCATATACTAGTACTTTAAAAGTACTGATCGTATACTCATTTTTTGCGGTATGATGCCTTATATCATAGGTTTGATCGCTTGGGTTCCCGACCGTACTTAGACATTCTAGCGCATTAGTAGCAGTAGCAATGGTGAGTCCTCATAGATCGAGGATCATTCATGTTTATTTAAGTCTTTTATTTCAGTAGTCAGTCAGAGTTAGTTGGGGGATTGTCCCATCAACTCCTCAGTTAGTTAGAGGAATTTTAGACTATATTAGATAGTTAGTTAGTTTACCAGTTGTTATTATCAGTCTTCTCAGTTTTGTTTTCAAATGCTTTTAGAAATATAATCTTTAATTGAATATTTCAACATTTAAAACCTTATGTCATTTTTAGTTAAATTCCGCACATGTTATTTGTAATCTGTTTTATTCAATTCCCACAACAGGTACCAACTTATGGGTTAGCTTGTGGTCTCTTTAGACTGTAAGCACCGTGTAGCATCTAGGGTGTATTTTCGGCACGTGACACACTAATAACATTTAATTTAGGCTTAAATTTCACCTTTTCCTACTTAAATTTAAAACTCCTTTACTCAGTTGAATTTCAGCTAAAGCGCTTAAGATATTTGGATCATATTACGGTCAATGAAAGAAATGATTAGGCTACATATTAGGCTACCAAAGAAAATAAGGTAAAGGCTCAATGGGGTTAAAAATGATTATGCACAAGGAAAGGTAAAAAATGCAATGAAATATGATCGTCAAAGAAATGCCTGTATCATCTCCTAAACCCACACTTTTTATTTCTCTTTACATACACACAAAGTAAGTTTAAGACATCAAGTTTCACAAGGAATATATAAAACCAGTCACACACATGGCACATACTAAACTCAAGCAAGATCATCATACACTCTAAACCAAACAATGGTATGAAATAAAAACATTAAGCCAACAAGTACAAGTGTAAGAAATATAGTGCCTAGGAGTCTCAAAATTAATAATTCACACCATCAATATACTCTTTACATTTGAAAACACTTGCATGATGCAATCACATATAGCATGAACAAAAATTTCTCACTTACCTAAAACAAAAAATTTAAAAATTTACTCCTAAATACTAAACAGAAAAAGAATAATGGGATTTTACCAGCCCTACACTTAAAAATCTACTTTGTCAAGAAATTAAACTAAGAAGTAGAGATAGAAATACTCCCTTAGGCCTCTATCACTAGCTAGTAGAATCTTTTATCTTTAAGAGGGTCTGGGGACCCTACACGTAGTCTTTGCCATGCTCCTTCACTCAGGTTTCTAGTTGTCAGACTTCCCATCAACTAGTGACTCAACAAAAACAAAAAATACATGAAGTAGAAATTAGAAATCCAAAAGGTAAATACCTAATTTAATTTGGGTTGACTCCCAAGAAGCGCTTGATTTAGTGTCGCGTCACGACCTAACATCATACATGGTCATTTTCCTTTAGTATCTTCCTCCTATATGAAGGCCATTATCTTATTTATTTTTTGACATCTTGAGTGTGACCTCACAAGTTCAATAACTTTCTCAATATTAAACTTTACAGGCTTATCAATCTACTACGTAATGGGCTAAATTAGTGAATGTAACTCTAAACTTAGTATGATAGACATGCTCATTCAAAGGATCTTCTTAAATGGGAGGAGGTACGAGCTACTTTTCATTTCTTCTTCTGTTATTCATTCTTGGAGGCATATTCGGTTAACGGGAGGAAGATTGAATAATAAAGAGTTTATATAGAAATCATGCTCTTTCACATGACATGAATAGTGAAAGAAGGGACACTTTTCCTAAAATGCCTTGTAGCCTCTTTTCCATAAGTGTGGCGGGCTTCACCCCCATACACAAGACTCTACTCAACGCGGATTTCAGACTCCCTAGGACACTTTGAATACTTGGTCTTGAATAGTATGTTTGTTACACCTCGGAAATACACCCTGGATGCCACACGATGCTTACAATCCTGAGAGATAAAAAACTAACTTATGAGCTGGTATGTGCTATGAGCATTGAATAAAATAGATAACCAAGTAACATGTGTTGAATTTAACTGAAAATGCCATAAAGTTTTAAATACTAAAATATGCAATTTAAAATCATACTTTTGAAAACATTTGAAAACAATACTGAGAAGACTGATAATAACAAATGGTAACTTGACTTACTGTATAAGAAAGTCTGAAAAACCTCTAACTGATTGAGGAGTTGATGGGACAACCCCTAACAAACTCTAAATGACTACTGAGGTAAAAGACAAAGATAAATATAAAAGTTCCTCGATATGTGAGGACTCACCACTGCTATGGTTGTTGAGACACTGGAATGTCTGAGTAAAATCCAAGACCTGAACGTTCGAACCAATAATATAAGACATCATAGTGCAAGAAATTAGTATGCGGTCAGTACTTTGGATGTAATGGTATATTAGATGAGGTTAGGCTAAAATGTATAAGTTATGTGCATGAAATAATAACTGACTGACTAGCATAAGGTAATGAAGTATGAATGCATAAAATCTATTAAAATTTGAGAATGCATGACCAATCATAAAACATGATTCTGATATAGTCTGTAAACTGAAGTACTAAAATATAGATACTGAACCATTGTTTACTGTATTTTATGGTCAAACAGACCTGAAATTGACCTCTGTATTGAATACGGAATTGAGACTGTGGGATCTAGCTATAGCCAACATGTCCCAATGTAATATTAGGGTCCAACTTGTAACCCCCAGGACTCAATAACAATTAAAATAGGAACATACTGAAGCTTCAAAATCATAAAAGTAGTCATTGTTCAAAACCTAATCATTTAGGAATTTCATCAAAAACTTGAAATTCATAGGCTTAAGCATGAGAATAGTTAAAATGTGTAATTCTAAGATAATTGAAATTCAAAAATTATGGATTTAGTATTTAATATGAAAACATCATCATTCAATCATGTCAAAGATAATTTCTAACAAAAAAACATGTTAAACATAATTTGTAATCAAGATTCATAATAAATCCATGAAGATAACTCAAAATAACATCTAAAAATCATGGATTTGAACTTTAAAATGGATTCTTGGACTTTATGGGTGAAAAATATCGAAAAATAAAAATCACACATACCTTAATCGATGAACTAGTGAAAGTTCTTAGTGGTTTCTTCAAGTTTGAGATTGAATTTTGAAGAGGCTAGGGTTTTTTCTTGAGAGAAAATTTCTTTCTTTTGATTTGATTTTGAGTAAAAGATTATAAATAATTCTTTTAGGACCCTTAATCACGTATTATGGATGAATTGGGTAAAGGGAAAAGACCTAATTGCCCTTGGAAAAATAGAATCAAAAGATGGAAAAATAATGGCGGACCAGTGGTCTAAGCCCCACACCGTCGGCTCTTCCATGGGGACCCCTTCAGTGGACCAAGCCCTATGCCACAATTTTGGGTGGTCTTCAATTTTGCGTCTCCAAATATGCCCTTGCACTTGTTCAAAAATTCTGAAACTTACCCGAGATGTTCTATCGACAACACTGATCATGAATTAACTTCAAATTAAAATTTTTGATATTAGGAAGGTCAAAAATAAGATCATCAAATTTAACTGACTTTAGAGAATAGTAAGTCTTAACACTTTGTGAAATTTTGTAACTATTGGACCCCTTTTACATATAATAGTAAGATGAATTGAGCTAGGATCTTATGGGGTGTTACAACAATATTTGGAACTTCTTTGTCCATTTCAAATCTAAAACCACAAAGTCCACAGAAAGTATAAGTTTTTCCACTTTGATTAAAACATCTGACAAAATCCTTACTGGGCTCTTAATAGACCTATTTATCATTAAAAGTCTTGTAGATTTTAGAGTTTGGTGTTCGATCCGACCTTTTTGTAAGTGAAAAAAGGCATGAGGTTTATACTCACACCGAGGTCACATAGATCTTTGACAAACATATGCATTCCAATGGTGCAGGGGATGGTAAAGGCTTTGGGGTATTCCTTCTATTCCCTAATTTTACTACTCAATATTATACTACAACCATGGGTAACTTTGATCATTTCACCTTTGATGAGCTTCTTTTTGGACATCAACATATTCATGAGCTTACAAAATCTCGGGATCTCTGGGATCGTTTCAAGAAATTGGATATATAGAGAGGTTTCTAAGGTTGGACATAAACTTTTTCAGTTTATCACCCTCCTCTTTTCTTTGAACTCTTTGAGGAAATAGGGTAGGGACTTGTATAGTAGGCATCACATCACTTTGTGTTTTCTTATTTTGCACTACCTCTTCATCAACTCCCACCGGTTCTTTGTCATATTCCTTTTCTTCTTGAGCTTGTGGTGACACTTTTTTTGATATAAACTTAGGCATATTTTCACCCAAATATTCTTTCAACTGATCAACAAGGTTCTTCCCACTCTTAGTGACTATTGCTAACTTGATATTCATTTTTCAAATTTACGATCATGTCACTAGGAAGACCACCATTTGTTCTAGCATTCCATTGGGTGGAAATTTTCATGATTTAGTCTCCAATTATTTTAATGGAGGAGGTGTGGGACATAACAGTTTGATTAAGTTATGAAAAATCATATTTTATATCAAAGACAATTTTGTCCATTCCTTCCACTCTTATCAAAATCCTTGCCAAAAAATCTTCGGCTTTGTATTTATCGGGCTTAACAGTGCTACAATCTTTATTATTTTCTTTGACATGAGGGGGAACATACCAGTCATAATCATGAAATCTATCCCTCCAATCACGTCATGGTCCACGAAACCATGATTTCTACCTTTCCATTGAAAGGTGGGGCAGGAAACTCCTGAATAATTTGCAAAATACTGAATCTCCTCATTAAGATTCTTGGCCTCTTATTCATCATAGGTATTGGATTCCATGATGTTCACTGCCTTAGGAGGGGTCCCCATCACATGATTTGTCAAATACTCCAATTCTATCATCATTTTTTCCATATTTTCTTCTCTTTACTCATCCCTTTTCCTTTGTTCTTTGTTAACCACAGAGGTAGTAGGAGACCATTTTGAAACTTTGGCACCCTAGGTAAACTATCCCCAATTTTTTGTTAAAAATTCCTCAAGAAAATTTAAAGTTGCATGATAATTTAACTTCACAAGGGAGACCTCTTCCTCATTGTCCAGCACTATTTTGTTGATGGGATCAAGAGCATAGTAGAAGATTCGAAGAAGCATCTTCTCCGGGACCTCATGGTTTAAACATTAAGTTAGTTTTTCGTTGAATCTCTCCCACACTTCATACAAAGGTTATCCATTCAATTGCCTAAAGTTGATAATCTTATCGCTCAATTGGAGCATTTTGGATGGTGGGAAATACTAGTAAAAGAAGGGCGCAGACCCGACCGAAAGAGATAGAAGCCATAACACCACCTCTCTTATTAGAGAAATTAGAAAATAAAAATCCAAATTAAGTAGTTATGTGTGCAATATTAAAGGGTGAACACACTTTGATGATGTTCTTTGAATTTATATTGGGATCCTCATAAGCTTTTCCCCCCAAAAGTCCCTTCATTTGTAGCACATGCAGCATGATGCTTTTGATATAAAAGAAACTATTTCCATGAGTAGGTTGGATACGTATAGCACTTCATCGACCAATGTCATTGATCTGATCTTCGTTATCAAGAGGGCCATTGAAAAACTCATCTTTACTAGTATTATCACTCATGGTTCTATTTATGCTACGACTATCACCTAGAAGGATACAAAAATAATAACAAAAATAAATATATACACTATAGGTATGCCTCAAGTAAGAATATAAACCACACCTGTAAAGATTATGTTTCACTCCTTGACAAAAACGACATTTTAATATCGCTTACCTATAATAGGCAATTCGGTGGAGGATGGTAATTGTAAATATCTTAACATGTGTTGAAGTTGAATCCACCAAGAGTAAAAATTAGAATTCTAGTCTTATAGTTCTTAACACTTACTAAGAAAACAGCTGAAGTGCAAGTAAAGTAAAAAAACATGATTTTGGATGGGGGTTTTGGTTTTTAGGAGAGTGTATGTCGATAACAACTCAATTCCATAAAATACCCAATAATTTCAATTTAACTTCAATATAAAGAGAATCTTGGGATTATGTCTAAGGTCAAGTTAGATATGGGTATGTGTAGATTTTATGCTCATGCTAATTGATAACAATATTATAGGCTAGGTCAAGAATTCTTAAGGCTAGCTTGTCAACAAAACCTTAAAAATTTCACTTATTGAACCTTTCGGTTACCTAACAAGTACGTTAATTAAATTCACTTATTACCTTAATTGTGTATACCCATTTCTAGGAAAATACCTAAGGTATAGTTAACTTCATAATAATTCTTATGTCTAAGATAGTGAAAATTAGTAAACTAAACCTATTAAATGTCTACTATTGCCTCGGTTCCCACATCCCTCTTTCAAGGATGATGCGGGTTCAAACGGTTCATCAAACCCTTCTTTCAAGGATGGCTTAAGCTTTAAAGAGTTTGGGGTTTCACTCTCAAACCCATTTTGAGTGTTTGGTGCTTTCACCCATAGATCCCAAACACTTTAATTAAACAATAGTAGAACCCTTAATTAACCAACTAGCCTATAAACAAATACATCACAACCCACATCTATTAGCACCTTAGTTTAAAATAATCACAAGACAATGAAATTTAGCTAATCATGATGAAAGTAGAGAAAATTATACCTTAAGGTTTGTGCAAATCATTCATTATTCAAATAACTACTAAATTTAAAGTCTCCAAATCAAATTACAATTCTTTCCCTATTTAGGATTTCAACTTCAAATTCAAGTATTGCTAGTCTCTAGAATGCTAAAATGGGAAAGGGTTTTAGGCTTTCAAGGGATTCGGGATCAGCTCCTAAAAATTACATAACTGCGTTTGGTCCTAATCTTGTGTTGCTATAATCGCACTAGATTTGTTATGATCACAGTTTCTGCGACGATAGGTTGATCCACGTGATCGCGGTTGCTGACCTTTCTGAGTTTCTACGATCGCAATCCTTAGACTGCAATCACTATAACAGAGCCTTATTCTGTACATGCTCCGTTAGAGGTGCACTTTTCATCTACCCTTTTTTCCTTTTTTGCTCAATTCCCCATCCATCTTTCTTATCACTTGTATTCTTGTAATATGTTGAAGTTAGTGAATTTAATCACAATGTTACCTCATTTATGTCTTCAAATCATAGTGGTGTGCATTAATGATAAGTGCAAATGAGTGGTAAATTCACCATTCATCATTTGGCTGTGCACTTTTTCCTCGCCTTATGATTTATATTTAGCTCAAATCAACATCTTTCAATCTCATCACCTGTGTGCATGATAAAAAAATATAGAATTTAGTGCATTTAATCACAAATAGGTATCAATTATAGATTAAATTCACAGTAGCATGCATGATTGTTGATTGCAAGTGAATGGTAAATTCTCCATTCATCAACACCCATAACTGAAAGCTTTGTTTATCTCAAGAAACACTACTTTTTTCTATGAAAGTATGCATATTTATGCCCAAATTATATGATCCAATGATAATAATGACTTCAGGATTTGTTAATACAACAAATAGCACATCAAACATGGGCAACACTATTCGCACAATTCCCCTCAACATGAAATGCAATTTTCAATGGTACGAAAGACTTTAAAGAGCTACCATGGAACAATCACTGGTACTCAAGAAGTGACCAACCTTTGACATCAACTACACTATACTTCTTTTGCCTCATTTTTAGCGAGATGACGAAATCACCCACCTCAACTTGTTTACATGCCACCTCACAAAAAGAAAAATTCCACACACCAAGTTTAGTATGCAACAAGGAATTTATGTGAAAAAAGCTATCTCTCCCAAGGACTCTCGATTCTAACAAGTAACATGCCATAAGCTTTCCCCTATTTTCAATCGCGACTACAATGAATACACTTATTTGGAGATCTTAATAGTATTTTTGATCTTGTAACATAGTCTTGGGGTAGGGTAGGATATCATTTAGGAACAACATGGCTATACCCTCCTTGAGCTTCTACCATAACACTATTCAATCAAGCTTTTGGTCATGAACCACTTTTTTTTATTTTCACTTTTAACACATGTGCCTACTTTTATTTCCTTGGTTCATCGATTTTATTTTCATTTCTCTAACTTGCACCCTTTGTGCTTATCTTTATTTGTTTGATCCTTTCTTCTTATTATTTATTTTTTCTTAATGCTTAAGCCCCTTGGCACTCACTTACAACTTCGTGGTCCAAAGTTACCTTTTCCAATATTCACCACCCCCAACTTAGGCTATTAGCCTCAAGTTACAATTTTATGTTAAGGTAGGTAGGGTTTAAGAAAGGAATAAAACATGAAATTCTCACTACTTGCAATGTGTTTTTCAAAGGAAATTCCAAAGGCTTAAAATCGGTGATTAGGGATAGCATCCATTCAAGGGTAGGATTTTTAGGCTATAATGGACATCCAAAGTCACAAAGATGGCCTAAAATCAAATCACCAATGAAGTACAATCAAAATGACTATATAGAAACTAATGGGGGCATGTTCTAGATGGTACAAGTACCCATGATATTTGGACAAACAAGATCACCAACATAGCAAGAAAATTCATCAAGGTGGTTCAATTTCCCCTTCTGCTAGAGACAAAAAATGAAGTATCTATCAATTTTCACAAGCCAAAATTTTTGTTGTCAAAAAAAGACAAAAAGTTTTGTTACAAGATCGCTCACATCTATGCCCTTAATTTTTGTAAATTTCAGACAGAGGGGGTGTTTGCTTTGAATTTGAACCACAAACAATTATCAATTTATGGAACCAACTCAATCATTTTTCTCACATTTTTTCTTTCATACGGGCAAACCATATGGATACTCGGACCTCGCCATAGGTAAAAGTGATATCCCAAATTCAAAATTCCACAACTAGTTAGACCTTCCTTATATTTATGACCTCGATGCCACAAGTACTTAGACTTTTTTGACATCCAAGTCTCAAAACCCAATCACAATGCTTTTGCCTTGAGAATATCATCATTCAATCTATCAAAAGGAAAAGGTTATTTGATATTATCACAAGTAAAATCAATATAAAACAACAATCTAAAAAACAAACAGAATGACTAATCCATCCAAATATGGGCACCATCAGAGTGTCCAAGTATAACAACCAAAATAAAAATAGAAATAATCCAAAAAAACATTAAAATATTGAGAAATATCATTAATATAGGGAAAAATGAATAACTTTAGAGAGACAGGAACCCCCCAACTAAAAGCTTGTTGTGTCCTCATTGCATAAACAATAAAGCATAAGAAAGGATAAGGGTGCTCCCTTAAACAACATTAAGAGTTGCTCTCACTAAAAGAGTCCGTATCTCCACCTGTATCTTCAGGATCTTACCAATCGGCTGGGGCCTCATCATCACTCTCAACCCGATGGGAAGGTAGTCTATCTTAGGGTTATAGGACCTTTACCCCCTTTCACATCTTTCTTAAGAATTCTTCTATTTTTTCTCCCTTTTGACCATCTTCCCAAGTAAAACTAAAAGCTCTCGGTACGACTTTTTCAAAGATGAGTAGGCTCGCTTAAGACTAGCAATGGTAGCTCCCTTCTTCTTTTGATCTTCCTGGTACTTAGCATAGTCATTGTGGTACATATATGAGTGGAAGGCGGTAGAGAACTCTATCGGACATTAGGGATATACCAACACAAGCTCCCTAATGGCTCTCATTTCATTATAAATATCATTAAAGGGGTTGGATTTTGATGGACTGCAAGACTCTGACTCCTGAGATATTTATTTACCCAAATCGATCTTCCTCTTTCTTCTCTTACCCAATATGCCCTCACCTCTAATTTTTAGAGGATAGAAGGAGGTGCGGGGGTAAACCCAAGTATCTTCTGCGTAATTCTCAACTCCTGCTCGTCTGCATAACTCTATAATCAAAGAAAGTAAAGAGAAGTATGTACAACCTTGGCTCTTGAAGAATTTCATCTCAGATATCATAATTTAACCGACATTCAAAGGGACATCATCTAAAATTCAAGACAATGTCCTAGCCCACATGTTAGAAACCATTTTCATATGGGTGCAAAGGGATACCAGGCTACAAATGATATTCAGCCAAGTCCAGGCCTTGATATTGAAGAAATTTATAGATATACTTTTTTTTGTCATCGCCTAAAAGACCTCCTTTCTTGAGCACAATCTCTCCACCAATAGTTTCCTGGCTCATAACTTTTTACCTCAAATTCAACCATGTTTGCGTTTGGGAGTCCATATAGATCATTGATTCTATCCACACAAAAGTTTACCACCTTCTCTCGGATCCCGATAGTCATGCTGGATGGTTCTAAGAAGGATACTACACTAAGGTTAGAGTAAAATTCTTGGACCAAATACTCATTCGCCTTATAAGGATCCAAGGTGAAGCCTCGCCACCCCGTGGCCACGATCTTTCATAAAATGTTACAAGCTTCTCTGACACTTTCTCCAAGCATATTCCTCTCTCTTTGAGTATCTTTGTCTTTGGAAGATCCCCATAGTAAAGGGTATGGCACTTGGGTGTAATGAATTGAACTTGGTCATATTCCTCCATGGTATGATCCTGAATGTAATCATGTTAATCATTGATATATACATGCACAAACTATGCCATATAGTTCATTAAAGCACCTAGGAAGGTTACTTGGTGGTGTTTAGACAAAATATTAAACTATAGAATTTATGTCCCAGGCAGAAAATCATAGGTTTGATGACCAAAATTGTGGTACCTGAGAGTGGTTTCAAGATAAAATTTCCATTGTCCAAAAATTCAGATGTTTGGCCTAATCATGTACTACAACAAGAGTTTACGCTCAAACAATTGAACATGGTTACTAGGTACTCAATTATTCCCTTAAAATGTGAAAATAACTAGCTACGACTCGTTTGGGACTTTGATATAAAATGTGATGGGCACACTTAATTTTACTCAATTTCACACACAA
>JAPEIP010000006.1:156453223-156466553 GCA_026120095.1 Capsicum chinense | reverse complement strand
CCACGATCTTTCATAAAATGTTACAAGCTTCTCTGACACTTTCTCCAAGCATATTCCTCTCTCTTTGAGTATCTTTGTCTTTGGAAGATCCCCATAGTAAAGGGTATGGCACTTGGGTGTAATGAATTGAACTTGGTCATATTCCTCCATGGTATGATCCTGAATGTAATCATGTTAATCATTGATATATACATGCACAAACTATGCCATATAGTTCATTAAAGCACCTAGGAAGGTTACTTGGTGGTGTTTAGACAAAATATTAAACTATAGAATTTATGTCCCAGGCAGAAAATCATAGGTTTGATGACCAAAATTGTGGTACCTGAGAGTGGTTTCAAGATAAAATTTCCATTGTCCAAAAATTCAGATGTTTGGCCTAATCATGTACTACAACAAGAGTTTACGCTCAAACAATTGAACATGGTTACTAGGTACTCAATTATTCCCTTAAAATGTGAAAATAACTAGCTACGACTCGTTTGGGACTTTGATATAAAATGTGATGGGCACACTTAATTTTACTCAATTTCACACACAATTTTGGGTACTCAAGACTTCCTTACACGTATGCACTCCATATTCTAGAAACTAACAACGACACAAGCTCATTACAACACATATTTTACAAGGAAATCATAGATTTCGGACTTCTCTATAACGTGTATTCTTTATCCTATTTTACGCGTTAAAACATTGATTTAAAAAAATTACCATAGGGAATAATGCAATAAGGATGCTTTGGTGGTTTTTAATTCCACGAAGGTGCTCAAGAGAGGGTTAAAATTAAGAGAATGTTTTAGGAATGAGTGTGGGGGCAAATGGGGAGTCTGATGATCTTTTAACCTATCTTGACCATGATCACAGACATGTGGTGACCCCAATCATGGCCAAAGGTCCACAATCGCATTAACATGGAGCATTTATGCTCCCCTATTTTCCCTATTAAGCTCATTGCTCAATTTGACCAATTTTACTCTGTTCTGTACATTATGCATAGATTTCACACTTTCCATTTCTCAAACACATTCAGCGCACTCTATAGTGCTATAAATGAATTCATTAATCAAATGGAAAAATTAAAATGTACACTACAAAAGAAAAAGCAAATGATACGAGCAACTTTCATGGCATTTGGGGTTGCCCCACACAAAGCATCTTAATTATCATCGGGGTACGAGTTTTTCCTTTTTATCAAGTTGGGTCCTCAATGGGCTCCTCATTCACTTTCTTGATTTCAACAGCAATCACCAATGCCACTTAAAGCTCCACAAAATGTTTTTTCATTTTGCGCACCTGGACGAACTAGGTGAAGATTCTTCTCAAGTATCTTAGCAAATTTTAAGGGAAACTAAAACAACCTTTATTTGTGTAACAAACTAAAGAAAAAAATGTAGGCATGATTAAATATAACATTTTACATAATCTTTTTCAATCTAAGACATTCTCATGCTAAACATGAGTAACGAAGTTCAATTCAAATAAGGTATAAAGAAATAAGTTACGTATTTGAACTATACAATTTCAATTTAGCAAAAATGGTCTGACTAACCCACGTCTTGCATTTCATCAATCCAACACCTAAAACCTATCAAAAATCTAATATAATATGATAAGAATACGAAGAAATAGCTCAATCTAACAAAGGATAAACCTAGCCTACCTCATCACCGAAGAAAGCTTAATGAATTTCCAAACCATCACTTTCCCTTTTGAGAAGCCTCCCTAAGATGACAGGTTATAAAACACACATTCTACTCATCAATACGAGAATAATAATTCCAATGTTATAACATTGTGCTTCAGGTCCAAAAATTATACCAAAACCTCATCTAGGTATTGTTAATGGAAATCACATTTCAAAACTAACATGAAATAATATCAAGCTCAATGAAACATTACCCCTATAATAAGGTGAAGACCAATCGTAATTTCCCCCTTGGATTAAATCTACCCCCAATGGATTTGAGGTTTTGAGAAATAAATTAAGAAATTTCACCAATATAAGGGATGAATTCTTATATTCAATCAAAATATAATCACAAAAACACATGTTAATCTAGCTATCCAATAACCAAAAAGCTTTAATTTTAAATTCTCACACTATTTAAGATTCTAAGCTCTCAATGGAGTGATTACAAATGGCCTAAAATCATGGAAAAGGGGTCCTTTTACCAATCATAGGTACTCGAGAGTTGCTATCATGACCATGAGGCTCGCAATTACACTATCATATTTTTTCCACACAAATTATGGTCACGGAATCTTCTCTGCAAAACAAGTCACTATCGCAGATTACTATCGCAGTGCACTAAACACCTGGTGCACTAGATTTTCCACATCAAAATTTGGTTCGATCGAGTGCTCGAGATTTATTTAAAATCTCGTATATGCAAATGAACTATGTAACCACTATAAATTCAACATTCCGGGCTTAATGGAATAATCAAATTTTCCATTTGACGTCATTTTGACCAAATATGGATCCCGCACCTAATATTGTTTTCTTAACTTTCTGATTAATAGGTCAAAATGAGGTTGGGTTCTTCAAGACCCAAAGAAAATGTCCACTTAGCCTAAAATTTACATTCTAGAGCTGCTAGTGCAGTTAGAGTTTGCATACGAGGTTTCACCTGATGGATATTTGGAACCAACAATGAATTCTAAACAGGGAATTGGCTTTAAAGAACAAACTAACTACCCAGTGACCGAACAATTAGTCCCTGAAGGGCCTGAATATTATCTACCAAAGACCTTGTTTCTACAGTGTTGTAACAATGAATATTATCTACTAGCTCATAACTAACTGACCTTTTCTTGGTAATTATATCCTTCATAAATTATGAATATCCTTGCATTTGTTCCATGGCCTCTACAAGTGGGATATTGACTAATTATTTCTTTAACATAGACAAAAAAAATTTATGCTTACTCTCTTCTTGTTTCTTTTTCAATTTTTCCCTATATATTTCTTGCAACTACCCTTCACATCAACAATATCATAATCATACCTTTGCTCATTAACAATAGGCAAAGGAGGGTCCATAGTGGTCTTACAACTCTGAGTGGTAATGACATGGAAATTACCATCATTCTTTGGATATGTAATCGTATTGCTAGGAATAGTATCAGGTTGGCTTTGATTCAATGTGGCCAATATCTGACCATACAACTGTTCTATTTGTTTAATTGCGGTAGCATATGATTCAACTTTCTTATTCAGCACTCATAGTTCTGCCTTAATCTCCATAAGACAATTGTCTTGAATTTCTTACCCATTGACAAGTTTTGACAACATTGCCTCTATTCCATATTCTGAATTATGACTATCTGGTGGAATGTATTTTTCATTCTTCTCCTTATACTTATCTTTTTCCCACTAATCACCATCTCTATCTCTATTTCGATTAATGTAGCTGTCATTATTATAGTTTCGACTTTGATTTCCTTTTCCTTGGGCTCAAAAATCCACCAACCTACGATCAAGATACTTTGCATCTTGTTTAGATTTAATATCAAAAGTCCAAGAAGTAGATCCCTGTGCCACAATTGCATTCCCATTTTCAAGACTCATTGATGCAAACTATTTTGTAAACAACCCAATATTTTTTTCAATATATGAAACCTCTTGTACTTCCCTATCATGACTTGCTATATACACATTTTCTGCTCTAATAGCATTTGTACCCGCACCACACTCAGCTTCTCTAGTATGCCACCCTCTATTAGTTGTCAAATTATCATCAAGCATTTATTGTGCAATATCCCATGAAAAATGAATAATTGCATCTCTTGAAATTGTATCTTTCATTGCTCTAAAAGGGTCATTTAGTGACTTGTAATATAATTCCAACAAAAATATGCCTTATACATAGATTTTGTAGGTAACTATTTTAAATTTTAGATTCCATCTTTCAACTGTAGCATCCTCATAGGAGGGAAAAACCTATTCAAAAATTATCGGCGGAACTCAAGCCAAGTGGTTATTGAACCTCTCGAAGATCCTATAACCATAAAGATACTTCTCTGGTCAGTGAAAATAGGAACAGCCATAGTCTCAAAGCTTTTCGATCTATCTCCAAAATTGCTTCTGATGAAAAAATCCTAGTAAAAGTAGTAAGATGAATAGTTGCATCCTCAGTTGTTGATCCCAAAAATGCACCATTCAAATTGAGCAATTTGATCATAGTAATGGTAATGTAAAATTTAACATTGGGATTTAATGTAGGAGGAATGATTTCTCCTATTACAGTAGGTTAAAAATATCCCATGTCTTAATCTTTGTCATATTGTTGAAGATGTTGATAAGTGGGAATCATTAGAACTCTGCCTCTTCGAATTCTTCCTTGTTGCACAGACACTTATCTTCTCCTGGCTAGCGCTACTTCTGAGCTAGATTAGCCTCTTTAGCTAATCGTACTTCCTCAGCCACCCTAACTTTTTCAGCTGCTGCTAATAATTATTCTGTCTATCTGTTAGCAACATTCTATGGATCATCAGCTGGTGAAGGAGGAGGCATATTATGAGAATCTTGAACCCCAATTGGAACACCATCACAAACTTTTTCTGCCATCCTTCGTGGCCTTTAAAGAATTCATTCTTCATTATGATCAAAAGGTAGTAAGGGATTGCCTCTTCGTCTAGTATTTGACATAGACTGCCATATACCAAATCAAAAATAGAAAATAAAACCCGCAAACTTCACTAAATTAAATTAGCAAATTACACAGTCATTTGCCGAAATGGCTTCAAATTTTGATGTCGCCTAAAACTTACCTCCAATGATTTATGTTGCGATCTATGCCAAATATAGTGACCCAACTAGGTTGGGTCGAACCCATAGGGAAGATTCCAAATAATTGCTTAACTTGCTGCAATTCACGAGTAGTGCATAAAAGTAAATAGGGGATTTTTGAAGTAATCTAAGTAGTAAATGAACATGAGTGCTTTGAGTTGTAAATAATATGATACGAACACTAGGACTCTATTCCCACTGGATTCTTAACTCTATACATTTCTCGTGTTAAACCCACCTATTTTCTGCTCTACATGTAAATTTGACAAGTTATGTATTATCAACAGTCTTGTCAATTTTTCAATAAATCTCACCCTTTACCTTGTGAGTATCAGGGTGTCGGCTTACTACTCCTTGTCTATAACATCATTTCAACTCTAACCTTTTGAGTCTCGAGTTGATTAGAAGAGTTGGTAGGGCAATAGTATAGAAGTGAATCTCAAATTACTATCTTAATCCATTTTCCCAATCACAAACTTCCTTATGAGGAAGTTTACTAATAATGTCTATCCCTAAGATTTTGTATTAGCTATGGGGACAATTATAATGAAGAAGATTAAGATACATGAAGATTACATTAGAAAATATGAATCTCACACTACCCTTACATGGTTAATCCATAAGGGTTCCCACAACCCTAGTCAGGGAACTTAGCAGCTCATGTTCATGCAACAGTATATGATTGTCAATAATGAAAGCATGCAGTTAATTACACAATAATGAGAAGAATGAAATCTAGAATCTACTATTGAATAATAACCCCAAAATCACAAGAACAAAGAAAAAGTATGGGAATGCAAAAGGATATTAAAGAATGCAACATAATAAAAGATAAACCCTAAGGCATTTATAGTATCTAAGAATACTCAAAAATCCTAATAAAAATAGGAAAGGTAAATTTAAGTCGGAATATGGTACGACTCACTCATCCACTTGTATGCGCATTATGCGAGTTGTACCTTACCTATCATATCCATTCCAGTGTTTGATCTTGTAGGCTTCAACATTCTGTTCTGCCTATGACTTCTTCTCATGAATCGTACCTTAATCATATGACTCATAGCCCTCAGTCGTATCCACCTGCAACTTATGACTATCCATGCTTGCACACTAGTTTGTATATTTTTTAATCATACGAGTTGTACTTAGACTTTTGATTTATATTCTTCTTACTCTTCAACTATAATTTTCTTCCTTAGGTTATTTTGTCTTGATGAGTTCATGGTACGATCCGTATCTAATCATATGAGTTGGATGCTCCAGTCATTTCTTCTCTATACTTAGATTCTTAGTTTGATATTGGGTTTTGTTGTGCTTACGATTCATCCTATGAGCCGTATGCTTTGTTGACGATTTGTGAGGAACTTATATCTTGATCAAGCACTGACTTTCCCGGTCTTTTTCTTTCATTTTTAACTAAATATTATTGTACACCTATTTTACCTACAATAAACACCTAAGTGTATCATATCTTCCAAAACAACCTAAGTCCAATCATAAATTCAAGGTTCTAGGCATCAAAAGTGTCATGTTTCCAAGGCTCATCACTATCCCACTCTTTAAGGTTTAAGACTCTTTTGCATGGATGAGAAATGGGCAAAAAAAAGTTGAATCAAACATCTACATCATTCCCAAGTACATGGATTTCACATTCCCAACAAACCAATTGCATACACAATACTTGGCTAAAGAGGCAGAAGTCATATATTTTACATTATTACCGTGATAACAATAAAATTATGCAGCGATGGGGAGTTATTTACACTTCATGGGTGTCGCATTCATAATGGTTGCAATTGATGGATATATCGCTTTAGCAATTGGAGAATTGCATACGTGAGTGCACCAGCACCAACTGAGACTTAGATATTTCCAATTAGCTAGCAATCCCTTAGGATTCATCCAAAATTCTATATATGTAAAAAAACTATGCAACACTATCATATTCGACGTTACAAACTTAATGGTGTAGTTAAAATTTTTCTAAGAGGTTGTTTCATTGAAAATTAGTTCACTGAACCAACTTTCCATTTTCATAACTTCTGACAAATAGCTTGAAATGAGTTCAGGTACCTCAGGACTCGAACCAAACATTTGCCTAGATAAATATTCATATTTTCGATCTGGTTGAATATTCAGAATTGGCATATCTGGTCGTTTGTCTGAAGATTTCCTCAGTAGCTAATTTTAATCAAAGAATATTTCAAAATAGGGAACTAACTATAACAATCAAAGTAAATGCCCAATAACCAAATTGTCAGTCCCAGCAAGTCAGAAATAACTTTAGACAACCATTGGAAAACACTAATAGAAAGCATAAGCAACAATCCAAATTGTGTCTTAAAGGGTTATTATAATTTCCAATGGTATAGGAACTTTTATCCTCAAAAGTAAGGAATATATACTTGAATCCTTGAACAAGTTAGGATGCTTCTGAAATACCCTGGATTTTGGCCCTTGAAAATTTCTTTAGATTTGAGCTCACTGCCTTGAGTTTGAGTTGGCCATACAATCCTTATGGTTTCTTGATGGGTTAGGTGGCCCTAGTCATAAGGTTTCTAGTACAGAGTCTTTAGGTTTCTTATTTTGTTATGACTTGAGGATACAAGTCATAAGGATTAGGGTTGGATTGTTAGGATGAGCCATAACCAAATTAGTAAGTTTTTGGCTTAACACTACTCTAAGTATTAGTGGCTCACTAAAATCCATGAGAATAGGTTAAAGTCATGAGGTTAAATCTTAGGTTGTCCAGTGTCTAGCCCATTTACATTTAGTGTTTCATATGACTAGACCATACGAGTTGTAGAGTCTAGTTATGAGTTGGATGATTGAGTCATAAGGTTGACAATGTATAGCGGTCTTGGTCACTGTCTTGGTTACTACTCGTGACCACAAAACATAAGGAGTGGTTATGAGTCAATGGTTAACTTAGAGCCAAGAGAGACACTTTTTTGGCTTATAATATAAGTGTATTCTAGACCTTTCCCACTCTAACCCCTTGGACCCCACAACTTAAAACCTTCCTTGGGACTTCATTATAACATCATTCCAAATAAAATACTCCCAAAATTCTCTCATAAACTCTCTGTTCAAAGAAAGTCTAGGGTTTCAAATTAAGTGAGCATCTAGGGTTATAAGCGTGATATCTTATCCAAATTTGTTTGTATTTCAGGTATGTTACTTTTCCCTCATTATTATATTATCAAAAGCACATGTTTTATGTATGGCTTTCATAGTATTATTAGGGTTTTGAAAAAAGATTGAGGTTTTGAATTCTGATTGTTGAATTATGTTTTCCCATGATTTAATTATGGTTTTCTATGTTTTAAATATGGTTTTTAAAATATGGGTATATATATATGGTGGTTGAACTTGTAAATGGAAATTTTCTCTAAACTTATGACTTTTAAAGTGGTTCTAACCCCAACTATGTATTTAAAATTTTTTTTTATAGTCATGAGATAGGTGGGAATATTAATTAGAGGTACAATGAAATCCCCACGGTGTTTGATTTGACATACTACTTGAATTAATGAATTACATAAATGGTAA
The DNA here is from genome assembly GCA_026120095.1 of Capsicum chinense. NCBI lineage: Eukaryota > Viridiplantae > Streptophyta > Magnoliopsida > Solanales > Solanaceae > Capsicum > Capsicum chinense. The sequence continues at coordinate 156,458,206 of JAPEIP010000006.1, read as the reverse complement.
AATGGTCAAATCTGAAAGAATTAGTGAGGAAGTAGTACACTAGAGAGACTTGTTCAATTCTTCTTTCAGCCGGGCCAGGCCCCTCTCTAATTCTTTACTCCTGTGAAGTGCTGACATAATGTGTTTTTTAATTTTCTTTTGACTTCTCCTAAGGTGTTAAACACCATCAACACCATTTATTGTCTGTAGATTCTCATTGAACTCAAATTTTCAAAGTTCATATTTGTGAACAGCTATTCAGTTTAAGAAATTTTGAAAGTTTAAGTAATTAGCTCATGCATTTGATTCTCTACTTTTCTCTATGAAATTCTTCTCTTTAGTTAGATCGCATACAGATTCTATCAAGAGACTAGCAATCATTTTTATCTCTTTAGCAGTATAATTATCTCGATTCTACAAAATAGAAGAATGAGTCACATCCTTTTTTTCTTCCTCTGTATTTTCTATGTGTGTAAATAAGGAATCATAGATAACTAGACTATCTTCCACTGATAGTATAGATACACCCCTAGTTTTTTAATCTTTACGTGAATCACTTGAAGAGTCTCCCATTACTGCTAGAGCTTGCTTTACAGCATATTCAATTGCTTTTTTTCTTCTTAAATTTTCAAGCACCTGGTCCTTGATCTTTCCTTTGTCACCTGCGGCATTGAAATGATCCGGATGATCAATTTTATGCATCGGATAGTCCATAATAAGATGTTCAGGACTTCCACATCAATGAAAAAATTCCATAGTACCTCCCCTTTTCCTGCTACTCCCACTTATTTGTAACTAGCTACTTTGTCTCATAGCTCTAACTATTCTGTTTTCCAAGTAGGCAATATCATTTTATTCTTTCTTAGAGTCTGATTTATATGCTTTTAGTGCTAATATTTTCCCCATTTTTGCCTCCTTCTTCTCATTCTCTTGCCACGTCTTAAGTTAATGAGTTATCAAATTCCCAATAAGTTCATCTATAATAAGGATCTTCATATTTCTCGCCGGAGTTATGACATCTGCCTTTCTTTCCTATGAATTGGGAAAAATAACTAGAATCTTCCTTACTTATTTATGCAATGGAATCACTTCTCCAAAGAAGTGTAGCTCATTTGTAATAGAAGGGAATTTTATATGCATTTCTTGTATTGTCTCTCATTCTTTCATACTGAACGTTTCATACTAAGTTGTCAGCATGTAATCTTTTGAATCCTTCACATCTGTTGTTCCCCTATGAGGTGTACTTATCAAATCCTAGATCTCTTTAGCATTTTCCCAATATGAGATCCTATTTTATTTATTAGGACCTATGAAACATACTAGAGTTTCTTAGCTTTGTAATTCTTTTCAGTCTTCTTTCACTCTTATTCATAAAACTCCCTCCTACTTTTGAAAACCATTCTTGAATTTCTCCTTCTTGGGCTTTTTTCACTAGACATGAGGACAATCAATAATTATGTACATCAGTTCACTATCTTTGGCCATAAAAAATTTGAATATTTTTGTTTTACATAACCTATAATACTGTCTATTGAATCTAGGTGGTCTATTATAGATTTCCCTTTATCTAGGTTTGTTGGAACAACCATGATAACAAAATCACTTTTGGTGTGAACCTTTTAGAGTGACCTAGATCTAATATCAATTGTTGGAACCCTTGGGGGTCTGCACTACACAATAAGAGACCAGGTCCCTCAAAATCAATCACAGGAAAAGTACATAAAAATAACTAGGAAGTAGGAAATAAAGAAGATTTAAAACACAATGAATTTTATGTGGAAAACTAGGAAGGGAAAAACCACGACTCACTCTCAAAAGAACCAAAGAAATTCACTATAATGAGCCTCCTGATTATTGTCAAGATTTAAACCTAACTTTAGGCTCCTTACGCTTGCAACAACCCTACTACCATCTCATCTTTGTAACTATACCAATGACTCTCTCTAAGAAGATTACCTCTAATTAGTCTCAAAGTTAGGAAACTCTATCTAAGCAACTCTTTCCAAGAGAATACAAATATTATGCCTATGGGTTGAGTAATTCTTTATAAATCAACACTCAAGAAAACTAACTCAGTCATTAATAATATTATAAAGATAAGAATATGAGAAATGTTTGAGCAATCTTGAAATAGAGTTTTTGCTTCCTCCTTTTTCTCTCTGATTTTTGCAAAAACTATTTGATGAAAAAATATCTCTTCCATTTGATAGATGACTGATGATTAGGGTTAAAAAATCATTGTACCAGTAGACCAAATTAGTACAAAATAGCATATGCAAGTTTGTTACACAAGAGGATGAAACTATGTAGATAAGGCATGCCAGTTTTTACTGTACCTTGCATGTCCCAAGACCTGGTTCCTTTGTAGTTCAGCTGCTTATTATCGAAACTATATATATCACATTCCTTTTTATAAAATAGATCCTGGTAAGTTAAATGAGTTAAATGAGGATTTAAAGGATATTCTTGATAAAGGTTTAATTTATCCTTGTGTTTCTCCATGGGGTGCTCCAATACTTTTCGTTCATAATAAAGATGGGTATCTTTGGATGTGTAAAGATTATTGATAGTTGAATATGGTGATAGTGAAGAATAAATATTCCCTTCTAGGATTTATGATCTTGTCAACCAGCTTCTGGGTGCTATGTGATTCTTTATGATTGATCTTCGCTCAGGGTATGATCAGTTAAAAATTTGGGAGATAGATATTTCTAAGAATATTTTTGAAACTTCATTATGGCCATAATGAGTTTCTTGTTATGTCATTTGGGTTGACTAATGCTTTGGTTGCTTTCATCTATCTTATAAACCGGGTTTTTAGGTAGTTTCTTGTTATGTCATTTGGGTTGACTAATGCTTTGGTTGCTTTCATGTATCTTATAAACCAGGTTTTTAGGTAGTTTCTGGACTTATTTTTTATTGTATTCATTGATTAAATATTGCTGTTCTCTAAGAGGTCGTTTGGTTGGGAAATAAGTTATGTTGAGATTAGTTATGATGGGATTAGTTATACTGGGATTTGTTTTACTAAGATTAGTTATCGTTGCATTACTTTTTAGTGGTTGTTTGGTTTGTGGTATTAAAAATAATATGCATTGCATTCATTTTAAGAATAGATAGTTCGTTTGCAAAAATACCCTTCACCATTTATAGTTGAATTATTTCCTAGTATTGAATCATACACAAGAAATTATAAGTTTACTATTATTTTTAACATTATTAGTTTCTTTTTCCTAAAAATACATGTTAGCAAATTTATGTTGATATTTCATAAATATGTATGAAGCTTTAATAGTTCATGTTAAATTACTTATATTGTCCCAAATTCTATATAATACTGATAATCTCCTTTTTTGTTAAAAAAATCATCACCAAAAAAATTGAAAAAGAAGTACCCTAATTTTTCATTATTTAGTACAATTAATATTTGGAGAGCCAAATTGTATTTTTTTTAAAATTAAATTTTAATATATTTTTATCTAAATGTAAAAGATATTTTTTATTTAATAATTAAGCATGTTAAGTTAATAAGGGAATGACAATATACTTTAATTACTAGTCCATGATAATTGTTAGAAAAAATGATAATCTGAAATAAGATTAATAAACATATCTACAAACTAGAAAGACAATAAACCCATGGATCAATTTAGAAGTTAATTGTACAAATATTTTTTATGGTGTCACTTCCATTTTTACATGACTCATCACTTTTATAGAATTTAATAAGCTCATATAATTGTTCAAATTTACAAAAATGGATAAAAAAATTATAGGGTAATTAAATTCAAATTACGGATAAAATTGGAAAAAAAATGATATGAGGACTACCAAAATTTGACATTCTCCCTTATATATAGTAGTAAACTAATATATACATACATACATATATATATTTGTGTACATACATATATATATGTGTGTATATACATTTATATATATGTGTATATATATATATACATATATATATATATATATGAAGGGATAATTAAGGATTTAGAGGGAAATTGTGTCCTTTCATGGCTTTATCCCAAGGATAAATTATGGTTGGATTGTTATACCGCCAAATATAATGGATAACTTATCCCAATACCATTTATTAGTACCGGGATAAGTTATCTCGAAATAGCCAACCAAATGAAGCACCAAAATATTTATCTCGAGAATATTTGTATTATTACCTAACACCAAGCGACCACTAAGAGTGACAAGGATCATGCCAATCACCTCTAAATAGTGTTGCAAACTCTTATGGATCATAAATTTTATGTAAAAAATAAGTATGGGTTTTTCTCACGACCAAACCCCCGGCCTAGTCGTGACGGTATCTCAAGCCCACTAAGGACTGGAGACCACCACTTTAACCTAGCTAACAAAAACACAATATAATAATAGCAGAAGATATAAAGACAAACAAGCAAGATAGAAAAGATAACCAAAAGGGACACTAGGAGTCCAAAACAGTAACTGTTGCCACACTTTATCCACAATAACCTTTAAACTAAATACCAAAGTCAGGTCTGGCCATGCACCTGACCATCTATAAAATGGAATCAGAGATATGAATAGATACCAATAGGATTTCAACACTTATAAGAAACGTAATGAAATATCTAGGCTTCCAGATGATGAAGGCTCACAACTTCAACACAGGCCAACCGACAAACCATAATCCACCAAACATTACATAAGGGTGAAAGCGGTGACCTCGCACCGTACATTATAAATGATGTAGAATCCCTTATGATTAGCGGAGTGATCGCTTTCATATAAGTTAGGATATGGTATAATATAATGCTATTTTTTAAAAAATAAAAGAAGAAAATTTCAATGTACATGTTCACATACATGTATTTATATATATATTTATATATACATATGATGTAACGATAGGGTACAGGTTTGAGCATGAGATTTAAAACATTAACCTTGACTGTGTAGCCTTAACCATCCTTAGGGCACCCATGGGATATATAGTTTCAGTTCCCCTTACTTAAAGGGTCC
>JAPEIP010000006.1:156410437-156453123 GCA_026120095.1 Capsicum chinense | reverse complement strand
ATACATACATATATATATTTGTGTACATACATATATATATGTGTGTATATACATTTATATATATGTGTATATATATATATACATATATATATATATATATGAAGGGATAATTAAGGATTTAGAGGGAAATTGTGTCCTTTCATGGCTTTATCCCAAGGATAAATTATGGTTGGATTGTTATACCGCCAAATATAATGGATAACTTATCCCAATACCATTTATTAGTACCGGGATAAGTTATCTCGAAATAGCCAACCAAATGAAGCACCAAAATATTTATCTCGAGAATATTTGTATTATTACCTAACACCAAGCGACCACTAAGAGTGACAAGGATCATGCCAATCACCTCTAAATAGTGTTGCAAACTCTTATGGATCATAAATTTTATGTAAAAAATAAGTATGGGTTTTTCTCACGACCAAACCCCCGGCCTAGTCGTGACGGTATCTCAAGCCCACTAAGGACTGGAGACCACCACTTTAACCTAGCTAACAAAAACACAATATAATAATAGCAGAAGATATAAAGACAAACAAGCAAGATAGAAAAGATAACCAAAAGGGACACTAGGAGTCCAAAACAGTAACTGTTGCCACACTTTATCCACAATAACCTTTAAACTAAATACCAAAGTCAGGTCTGGCCATGCACCTGACCATCTATAAAATGGAATCAGAGATATGAATAGATACCAATAGGATTTCAACACTTATAAGAAACGTAATGAAATATCTAGGCTTCCAGATGATGAAGGCTCACAACTTCAACACAGGCCAACCGACAAACCATAATCCACCAAACATTACATAAGGGTGAAAGCGGTGACCTCGCACCGTACATTATAAATGATGTAGAATCCCTTATGATTAGCGGAGTGATCGCTTTCATATAAGTTAGGATATGGTATAATATAATGCTATTTTTTAAAAAATAAAAGAAGAAAATTTCAATGTACATGTTCACATACATGTATTTATATATATATTTATATATACATATGATGTAACGATAGGGTACAGGTTTGAGCATGAGATTTAAAACATTAACCTTGACTGTGTAGCCTTAACCATCCTTAGGGCACCCATGGGATATATAGTTTCAGTTCCCCTTACTTAAAGGGTCCTAGTGAGTGTTAGCCGCACAAACCTGGATAATTCGATCAAGAGTCATAGCCATCGAGACTTCAACGATTCAAAAATGTATATTTATAAAGTGTGAACTATGCACATGGTCACCAAGGTACCCACACCAAAAAGTGTGGTTTCTATTATCGGTTCCCCCGGGACCTCCACCTTCTATGGTGAGATATATCGATGACTCCCACTAAGCCAAATTAAAACATTTGCCCAAAGATCATCAATTTAACTAATGAGTCATTTATTAAGACATTTACAGAATGGTATTGCCATCCCAATTATTTATGCTTACAAGCCTATTCCATTATTACAAATGAAACCAATAATCCATAAGACTCCAATTCCACCAAGGCCTTTCAAAACCATTTTTATTCGTTTATCGATTAATGCAATGAAACAGTTTAGTAAAGTAAGAAAAACATGTAATTGTCCATATTTTAAACCAATTATGCAAGTGGGTTGAGAATAATACCAATTTCAAACCAAATTCCATAAAATTTTAGGGAATCCATAATACCCTCCCCATTCACCATACACATGCACAATTTGAGTCCTAAGACCATGAAATAAAGCATGAAAAAACATTCTAAAACAAGGGGAAAACCAACCAAGTAGTAATCATACAAAACACTTAACCCATCATTAAAAACCCAACAATTAAATACACATAAACCAATAGTAAACAAATATTTTATATAAAAACAACTTATGGAAGAGATACATGCCTTGAAATTTATAGAATTTAGACAAAAACCCCCAATATAAACCCTATATGCTCAATCCGTAGAAATCCTAGCTTTGTTCTTTATTGAGGAATTTTAGAGAGAATAGAGTGTTTATGTTATGTTAATTGTTGATAATAGGTCTAAGGAAAAGGTTTTAAGTCATGGAAAGTAATGGAATATAAGGAAAAACCATAATGCCCTTAATGAAATCATGCAGGAAATATAGCTCCCAGTCGATATGGCTCTTATAACTACTCGTGATGATTAGTTATGAGTCATCAACACTACTCGTAGTTTGGTCAGTAATAAGGTCCACCTCCATTGGGTTGGTCATGATTGACACCCTAAAACTCATGACCTCTCCTTACGATTGGTAGATTCATAGTTGTGATCTAAATAAATACTTGGGCAAAATACACATAGGATTATTAAAATCCAAATTAGAGGGTGTTACATTACCCCTCCCCCAATTCTATTGGATCATTCATCCTTGAATGAGGATTCATGGCACCCATTAGCATGATAACAATGAAGATTGCAAGCATATCCAAACACAAATTCAAAAGGCCACTAGAAAAGAATGGAAGTCATACCTCTAGCGTTCTCATCTAACACTGGTAATAGGAATTGGTATTTGCACTTTATGTCCTCTTAAGATTCTCATGTAGCTTCTTCTACCTTTTGATTCCCCCAAAGGAATTTCAATAAAACTGCATCCTAAGTCCTCAACCTCAGAACTTGTATATCTAGAATCTCAATCGGGGCTTCCTAATAAGACAAGCAATGAAAAATACCAACATCCTCTATCAGGATGATCAATGAAAGATTACTAACACACTTCTTCAACATCAACACGTGGAAAATAGGATGAATAGAACCCAATATGACATGCAAATCCAACTCATGAGCAACATTCCTAACTCTTCTTACTCTCTTATATGGTCCAACATAACGGGGACTAAGCTTTCCCTTCTCCCTAAACCTTATCACTCCCTTCATAGGAGAAACTTTTAAAAATACCCGATAACCTACATCGAACTCCAACTACCTTTGCCTCATATACAAATAAGACTTTTGACGACATTGACCAGTCTGAAGGCTTTCCCTAATGGCCTTCACTTTTTTTATAGCCTGGTAAGCCAAGTCAGGATAAAACAACCTAGTCGTACAAACTTTAAACTACCCAATAGGAGACCTACACTTGAATGCTTGAGTGATAACAATTATTATACACAAACTAAATGAAAGGTAAGTGATCTACTCATGTTATTCCAAAATCAATCACCCAATCCCTTAGCATATCTTCCACTTTCTGAATAGTATGTTCTTCTTGTACGTCTATTTTAGAGTGGAAAGCAGTGCTAAGGTTTACCTTAGTTCGCAAATCTCTCTAAAATAAATACCAAAAATGAGAAGAGAATTATGTACCTTGATCTGAAATGATGGATATCAGCACTCTATGCAATCTAACTAACTCTCTACTGAATAACTTATCTATCATGAGTAGGTAGTCCTTATAGGCAAGAAGTGAGTGAACTTAGTCATTCTATGCATAGTGACCCAAATTTAATCATACTGATTTCAAGAACATGGAATACATATAATGAAATCCATATTTATTATCTCCCACTTACACATGGTCAACTTTATCTCTTAGATATAATACCCAGCCTCAAGTATTGTACGTTCACTTCCTGACATACCATACACTTAAACAAAAAATTTGCCTCATCTCTGTTCATAATTCTCTACAATTAAAACTCTTTAAAGACATGGTACATCTTATTCAAACCCGGATAAACTATATATGTTATCTCATGAGCCTTAGTGAAAATCCTATCCCGCTGTCCATTAACATCAAGAACACAAAACCTTCCTTGGGACCTAAAGATACCATCATCACCAATATAAAAGGCTGAAATTTTTTTTGTATCCCAAATCATCTTTAATAAACATAAGATTGGGATCCAATGCCTACTTCTCCTGCACTATTGCTCCAAGAGATGATTTAACCACTTCTTGAATAATTACTCCTACATACTCTGAGTCCAAAAACAAACTCTAGACTATCCAGATAGTGAATATCCTTCACCAATCCTCTCTTCTCCTTATCCATATGAGATAATATCCGTATAGACAACCTGCTAAAAGTATCTACTACTACATTAGATTTAACAAGATGGTAGTGTAGACACATGTTGTAATATTTAAGCAAATCAATATATGGTCTCTATCAAGGATTCAACTCCTTTTGAGTAAACACATACAGCAAGCTTTTATTATCAGAATAAATGTCCACATGTATCTTATACAAATAATAGAGGCAAATCTTCAAAATAAAAACTACAACTACCAATTCTAAATCATGAGTCAAATAATTATTTTAATAAACCTTAAGCTGCATAGATGGATGGGCCATAAACTTACCATGTTGCATCAAGATACAACCCAGTCCATAAGGGAAAGTCATAATACCCCACAAATCTATTAATACCCTCGGGAAGGGTCAGAACTGGCACAGAAGTCAAATTATTCTTCAATTTCCCAAAGATACCTTACAAGTATTGAACCACAAAAACTTCACCTTTTTATTAGCCAATTTTCTTAATGGAGCGGCAATGAAAGAGAAACTCCCCACCAAACTCCTATAATACCGAGCCAAGCCCAAGAATCTCTGAATATCCGTTGAAGTTGTGGGTTTTGGCCATTTCTTAACTACCTCAAATTTTTATGGATCCACCATGATCCCTTCACTACAAATAACAAGACCAAGAAAGGTCATAATCTTTAGCCAAATCTCACGCTTAGAAAATTTAGCATGCAACCTTTGACCCTTAAGAGTGTGCAACACAATTTAGAGCTAACTATCATTATCTTCCTCACTCTTAAAATATGCTAAGATATCATCAATAAACAATATCACAAATAGATAAAAAACTATCAAAACACTTCATTCATAAGATCCATAAAAGTAGCGAGAGAATTTGTTAACCCAACTGATATAACAAAAAACACATATTGACCATTTTGAGTTTCGAATGTGGTTTTAGGGATATCAGTCTCCCTAATCTTCAACTAATGATAGCCCGAATGAAGATAATTCTTAGATAAGCATCTAGCAACCTTATTCAACTACCATTAATTTATACACATTCGAAGAGACCCATCTTTCTTATGAACAAAAAGCATGGGAGCACCACAAGTAAAAATATTAGGAATAATGAAACCTTTGTCAAGGAGTTTCTTTAACTGCTGTTTTAGATTTTTTAATTTATCTAAGGCCATTCTAGAAGGGGAAATAGAGATAGGACATGTATCCAATAGTAGATCAATCCCAAAGGCTTGTTCCATATCGGGAGGAATATTAGGAAGATCCTTAGGAAATCCTTAAGAAAATCATTGAAAATAGGGACAAATTGTAAAGGGGGAACCTTAGAATTAGAATTTTTAGCCAAAACCAAATGATACAATCACCCCTTAGAGATCAACTTTTGTGCTCCAAGATAAGCGATAAACCTCATTTAGGAGCTAAGGAACTTCCCTCACATTCGATTATTGGTTTATTAGGAATTCAGAAATTGACCTTTTCTATCCTACAATCGAGAGAATCATATCACAAATAAAGACAATCAATCCCTAGGATAACATCAAAATCTACCATATCAATATCTACCAAATCCACCAAGGTTTCCTTATGAAATATTGACACCATTCAACCACTATTGTTCTTTTTAGAAATAATTGAATCACCCACTGGAGTAAAAGTAGAGAAAGGGATTGAAATATTTTTAGTACCATAACTAAAATGTACAATGACATAAGGGGTCACATAACAAGGGTAGACCTAGATCAAGTAAACAATATGCATATCGAGATAAAAATGTAACATATAGGTAACAACATTAGGAAATGCCTCTATTTCCTGATGAGTGTTAAGAGCATAAACACAATTTTGGATAGTTCTAAAACTAGAAGTATCACCCTTTGGCATCGGTGAGCGATCAAGAGTTTATTAGCCTTAGTGTCCCACTTTTGTCATAGGATAGTCCCTCTTTATGTAACCAAACTGATCACAATCAAATTCCTATTTCTGCTCTTACCTTAATTTCCCCCTTGGAGCTGACCGTAAAATCTACAAAAAGGATAAGATGGGGCTAGATTTGCTCTATTAGCCTGAGATTGTACATCCCGTTCCTTAAGACCACTACGCCCATAGAATTGATGATTACTAAATGGCTTAGGATAGAGAGCACTAGTTGTCTAATAGGAATTATAATTCCCCTAATACTTTTTCTTAGTCCACTACCTACCATCCCTTCTACTATACTTTTGATTCGCACCCTACTCGGAATACCTGAACTTCTTGTTCTACCTATCTCCTATATCCATTTGCTTCTTCTTTTCAAACTCTAATTTTTGCATATACACCATAAAATAGAGATATCCATATAAATTTTCAATATCATAACCTTGCTATTCAATACCAAGTTGCTTAACTAACTAGAAACAACATTCCTTATTCTATCCCTCATACTAGACACCAACTTAAGAATATAATGAGACAATTAATGGATCTTCAGGGCATACTCCTTCACACACATCATACCTTGCCTCAAGTTCCCAAACTCTTCGTCCTTTTCTTTCTTCAACTCTTGAAGAAAGAAATAGTCAAGGAAAGCACCAGTTAAATCATGTCGCGTTGCCTACTCAACATCATCACCCTTTATCTTCTCTCATTCTTTATTCCACTTATAAGAAAAATCTTTTAATTGATAACCCATAAACTCCACACCCTTTATATCAATAGCATGCATAACCCTAAAAATATTCTCAACCTCATTGATGAATCATTTAGGATCCTCTTTAACCTTAGAGGATTTAAAGGTTAGGAGATTTAACCTCATAAGTAACGCAACCTAGGTAACTTCAGAAAAAAGGGCAACAAAACTAATGAGACTAGAACAACAAGACTAAAAGGCCACCAATTGACTAATTTGATGAATCGGTTGACGGAAGTCCATATTAGTGATATCTCTTTAAAGTGATTGAGCATGAGAATTACCAATCTGAGATGGTCTAGTAGGTACCAATACAACCCCAGGTAGAGCAACACAAATATATACATGCAACCTAGACTAGGTCTTCAGTCTATAAATAGGATGAGTCCCCACTACATTTTTGTAAAGTGGATTATAGTTTCTCATAGAGCTATTACGATTGTCATATCCTTAAGGAGGCATGATCTGAAATGTGAGCAAACTAGGAGTTAGAGAAATTCCATGACCTTAGACTCCATAGACCAATATAGAAAACAAGAAAGGAACACATTTCAAAATGCTTTGTATCTTCCCTATTAAAAGTGAGGTGCTCTATACACCCATAAAATAGAAACTATCAACACAACTTTAGGGAGACCGAACAACCTTGAACTTAGCTCTGATACTAAGATTTTTACTATCCAACCCCTTGCTTAGTCGTGATAGATATCTCAAGCACATCGAGGGACACTACGAGTCTAAAAAAATAATTATTTCCAATCTTTGTCCATAAAAGCCTCGAAACCTAAATACTAATGTTAGGTCGGGACATGCCCTTGACCATGGCCAAAAAAGGAATCCAAAATATGAAAAGAAACTGATAGGATTATTATTATAATAAGAATAGTAATGAAATGTTAGACTTTTTTGAAGATAGAGCTTTATCACTTCGACTCAGATAAACTGACGAGCCAAAATGCACCTAATTCTACCAAGAAGTAAAAAATCTATCCTCGGACACTATATGAAGAAACCATATAACATCCTATGATGGTTAGCAGTGTTAGCACTACCATATAACTCAAGGTAAGGTACAAAATAATTCCATTTTATAAACCAAAAGAAAATCCAAATGTGTATGTTAGCATACATGCATGTATATATATATATATGTAAGATGTCATGATAGGGTGCATGTTTTAAACATGAGATTTAAAGTCATTAACTTAGATTGTCTAGCTCTAACCATCCTAAGGGCACCCATAAGCTATATGGGTTTAGCTCTCGTTATTGTAGGGGTCGTAGTATATATTAGTCGCATCAATTTAGCCTAGGAGTCATCCATTATGGAATTTATTGAATGGCACAGTCATATTAATTAATTATTGTTGAAATCCAATTCCATTATACCAAACAAAACAAATTATCCATAAGAGTCCAAAGATCAAATTTAAAATCAATCCATGGCTATCAAGGCCTTTCAAAACCAATATATCCATTTAGCCATTAATGTTATGTAATTGTTTAGTTAAGAAAGCAACACCATGTAATTGTACATATTTTAAAACCAATTATGTAAGTGGGTTGAGATTAATACCAATTTCAAACCAAATCCCATAAAATTTAAGGGAATCCACGACTCCTTTCCTATTTGCCATACCTATGCACAATTTTAGTTAAAAGACCATGATATACAATATAAAAAACCATTCTAAATCTATGGAAAAACTAACCAAGTAGTAATCATACAAAATCCTCCGTCCATCATTCAAAACCAAATAAGTTCTCATAAACAATGAGTAAACACATGCTTTTATATAAAACCAAGTTATGGAAGAGATACATGCTTGAAAATACCATAAATATGGAGAGAAAACCATAATTTGAGCCATATGTGCCCAATCTATAGAAACTCTAGTCTTGCTTTTGATTTTTGAATTTAAGAGAGATAAGAGTATTTATGTTATTTTAATTGGTGGAAATAGGGATAAGGCAAATGTTTGAAGTTATGGAAGTTATTGGGATGAAATAAAAAATCCACAATCCCTTAATGCAATTATTTAAAAAAATTACTCTAAGTCATTACGTGTCTCGTAATGACTCGTGTTGACCAGTCACAAGTTATTACCACAACTCATAGTCTGGGCAGTACTCAAAAACACCTCTACCTGTTTGGTCACGAATCGCACCCTATAACTTGTTATATAACATTATAACTAGTAGGGTTGTAATCATGATCCAAATAGAAACCTAGTTAATCCTCACTGGTTATTCTATGATTGGAACAAAAAAACTCGTGATGAGTTAGAATGACTTATCACGTGAGTCATCTCTTGGGTAGTGAGCTAATCACACATGTAATTTTTAGCGGCCAAAAGCTGGGATGTTATTTTTTTTTTAATGTCGTTACTTTCCTTTGTCATCTTATTTCTAGTAAGGTAATTAAGGTGGATCCATAGAAGTTTAAGGCAATTATGAAGTGTTAAAGACCTATGAATCCAACTTACATTGGGAGCTCCTTGGCCTTGGCTGGGTAATTTAGGAGTTTTATGAAAAGTTTCTCTTCCATTGTTTCTCTATTGATGAAGATAATTCAGAATAAGGTTATGTTTTATGGTTCTATGGTTGTGAAGGTATTTTTGAGATATTGAAGAAAAAGTTGATCTGTGATCCTATTTTGACTGAACCTAGGGGAATTGATTGGTTTGTAGTTTATTGTGATGATTTCCTTATGAGAATGGGTTTCTTCTTGATGCAACATAGTAAGGTTGTGGTTAAATCTTCCAGGAAACATAAGGTTCATTAAAGCAAATATTTGTCTCATGGCTTAGATTTGGCAACTATTTTTTTCTTTAATGATTAAAATCCATTATTTGTATAGGGTGCATTTGTATATCTATTGAGATCATAAGAATTTGCCATATATTTTCACTAAGAAGAAGTTGAATATCAGGTAAAAGGTAGTGACTTGAGTTACTCAAGGACTATGATATAAATTTTCTCTACCATCCAACTAAAGAAAATGTTTTTGTTGATGCTTTTAGAAGGTTAACTATTAGGAGCTTATCTCGCATGGATGAGGAGAAAAGAGGATATGTAAAAGACTTTAATAGGTTCTACATCTTGGTAGTGTCTTTTGGACTCTAATAATGGGGGGTCATTGTTTAGGAAGTGGTCAAATCATCTCTTAGTGCTGAGGTAATGTTAATACCCCGTACTTTTTTCTAGCTTGAAATCATCTCAAGAATGTTAGAAACTTACATTAAAATATTAATCCATTTTTGTACATGTGATATTTTTGAGATTTTCACTTTTTGTTATGTGGTAAATTGAATTATCTTTCCAACTATACCAATTTCATCAAAATCCAACATCGGAGGAGAATGTTATGGCCCAAATACAGAAGGTAGTAAAACCGCCAAAGTTCGACTGTGAGGCCAATGGACTGTTGGACTTGCAACAGACAGTCGCCCGTGGTTGTCACTGTGAGAATGTGTGACCACCTTTTGGTTTGTAGTGACAGACCAGGTTGACAGACTTTTGTAATAGCAATGGATCATTGCTCAGGTCGTTGCAAGGGAAAAAGTGAGGCCACTTTCTGGATAAGGTGTGACGGACAAGTTGACGGACTGTCAAACTTGCAATAGACCATCGCCCAAGCCATCGCAGCCAAGGCAGTGAGACTTTATTCAGGTCATAGTGAAATGGTCAGAACGATGGAGCGTTGATCTAGTGACGGACCGTCACATGAGCCGTCGCAGGTCCCGTTCAGTTATTTTAAGTCATTTTTTTAACGGTGCATTTTTTATCTTTTACCACCCATTTATATACCTAATTATATCCAACCAAAGGTCAAAAATTCATTATTCTTCTACAACGACAAAATTAGGGTTTTCTCTCTAACATTAATCTCCAAGAACAAAATCCAAATAGTCTTCAAGAACTAAGAGATTCAAATTCTACATGTTCAAGAACTTCAAAAAGCTCAACCCAAGTATGCATAGTGTTCATTCATGGAATCCTTTCAACCATGAAGTCCAACAATCTCATTTCAAAGTTAAATTTTATGGATTTCCTTTTTGAATTTCATGATTGGGATGCTCTTGTTCATGTTGATAATGAGTAATTGAATTCTATTCCATGTTAGGGGATAACTTTTATGTGGATTTGATTACTATAGGTATAGATTCATGTAAACCTATGATTAAACCCTGCAATGATGAAATTAGAATTGAATCATGATGTTTAATTATTGTATAATGTTGTTTACACATAATATGACTATCATGTGTTTTATTAAATGCGTAGATAAAGGAAAATACCCAACTAGCATGATATCATGAATTCCCCATGTATTTACAAGTTTATGCAGATCACATGTTTGATGAAATGCTTCAATTAATATATTATGGATTATGATGTTAGTGATGTGTTCAAGTAAGTCATGCTTTGTCAGTTTTCTTCTATCAAGTCCTGGGGGTACTTGTACCCAAAATATTAGTCTTGTCTCTTGAGCCATGTCATGTTTCCACGATGCTTTCGGTAAAGCTATGATCCTTAGACTTCAGATAGTATTATGACTTAGGAAATCTCGATGATCTCATAAACTCAGTCAGTTCTCAGATATCAGTAGTATTTCGTCAGTCAATAGAAGTTAGTAACTCAGTCCATGTTCAGTTTAGGAAATCATGTTCAGTGTCTATTCAGATGGGAGTAGAAGTTAACACTGATCAAACCCAAGGAAGGAAGTCACTTGTTATATGAGGGTGTGATTCTTAGAAGCAATCCTTGCATTCCAGAACTATGTAGCTAGCATCAGTTGAGACATCATAGCCTACTATACGAGGGTAGATGAGGTAGCTTAACCTGCTATATTAGGGTTTCCACCATTCCCATAAGAGTTACTTGTTATATTAGGATCACTCACATGTTGTCCTTACCAGTGGCGTGGTATTGACACCCTTCCAATCAGGGCACTTATTGGACCCCAATTCAGCTATAATGCATCATTTGGGGAATGTTGGTTAGATGAATACCTCGCACAGTCTCAGTATCAGTCTCAGTAAAAGAACTCAGATAGTTCTTTAGAATTCAGGACTGTCAAATACAGTCAACTCAGATACAATATGGAACTCAGCTAGTTCCATCAGATTCAGGACTATCAGATACAGTCACTCATGTTATCGGTTATCATAATTCAGTCATTAGTTAAGTTAGTCATCATCATACTCATGTTATCACAATTTCAGATATAGTTACTATGTATGCATTTATGTATTCTCACATTCATATAAGTCAGTTAGCCAGTATTGTTCATCCACATGAACCCCATGCATTTAGCCTACCTCATATGCATACCAGTACGTTCAAAGTACTAACGCATTTGCGCTATGGTGGCTTATACCGTAGGATCAGAGACACGAGCTCTAAAGTATCAGTAGATTCCAGATATCAGCAGTTAGAGTTAGCAGTGAGTTCTCATCCTTTGAGGACATGATTATTTCTTTATTATCTCATTAATTAGTTTATTAGTTAGGGATAGTTAGGGACATGTCCCATCGAACCCTTACTCAGACAGTTCAGTCAGTCAGAGGTTTTCCAGACTATTATGTTTAGACAGTTATTTTAATTATTTTAGGTATTTCATACCCCATTTAGATGTTATGTTTTACTTCAGTTATGTGAACCTTATGGCCTTTCAGTTTATGTTTCCTCATTATTCAGTATATTATGATGTATATAGGTAGAAATATCAGTCATGGGTTAGGTTGTGGTCCTTTGGGGTCTTAAGCATTGTGTAGCTTTCTGAGTACCAGATCCAGGGTGTTATAGGTAAAGAAAAAGTAGGATTTAGATCCTAGACTTACGAAAATTAAAAGATATGTGAGTCAATAAGAGAATATGGAAATTAAAATTGGGGAAATAGTATTCTATAATATAAAGGTAAGCTATGTGTTCTTGATTTTGATGGACCGCAGGAAAAGATTTTGACTGATTCTTATGAGTTTAGATATACAGTTTATCCAGTATGAGCTATGATGTACCATAAATTGAAGGAGATCTATTAGTGGAACAATATAAAGACGGATGTGGAAATTTTGTTTCTAAGTTTATTGTTTGTCAACAAGTCAAGGTTGACCACTTGAGGATTGATGGTATGTATCAAGAAATATAGTTTCCCATGTATAATTTGGTGATGATTATTATTGATTTCACTATAATTTTGCCTCTATCTCAGAACTAGTTTATTCTATTTGGTCATTGCGGATATGATGACTAAGTGTGCTCACTTCTTGATTGTGAAGATTAACTACTCTGGTAGAATAATGCAAAGTTGTTTATTTAGGTTATTGTCAAGTTGTATTGAGCGCCTATTTCCATTATTTTGGTTTGAGGTATACAATTTTATTCTATGATTTGACTTCATTTTAGAAAGGTTGGGTAATTGGGTGAACCATAGCACCATTTTTTCCCTAAAATAAATAGTTAAGCAAAATGGACTATTCAGGCCTTAGAGGATATGCTAAGGTCCTGTGCGGTTAATTTTGGGGTTAGTTGAGTTAATAGTTTTCCTCTAATTGAGTTTGCATAAAACAATAGTTATCATTCGAGTATACAAATGTTTACTTTTGAGTCTCTTACAGTGGGAAGTTTAGGTCTCATATTGAGTAGTTTGAGTTTGGTGAGACTAGGTTGATTGGTCCTGACTTGGTTTATCAAGACATGAAAAATGTATGGGTGATTAGAAAAAGGCTTAAGACTTCCTAGATTGACCAAAAGTCCTATGCGAATATAAGGCCAAGGGAGTTAGAATTGGAGGTTAGTGATAGGGCATTTTAAAAAGTGTTTCCTATGAAAGAAGTCATGAGGTTCGGGAAGAAAGGGAAGCTTATTCCCTGTAATGTTGCCCAGTACCAAGTTTTAAGAAAAGTTAGGAATATTGTTTATGATTTGGATTTGCCTACGAACTTAGGCTCTATTCACACTGTTTTCTATTTTTTATTCTTAAAAAGTGTATGGGTGATCCTTCTCTGATTCATCCTATGTGGGATGTTGATGTTTTAGATTCAGTGTCTTATGAGCAAGTCCCGATGCAGATATTTGATAGCTAAGTTCGTAGGTTGAGAACAAAGAATGTATCATCGGTAAAAGTGCTTTGGAGAAGTCAAAAGGAGAAAGAAGCTAAATGTTAACCTAAAGAAGACATGAAGGCTAAATACGCGTACTTTTACCTCCAGTTGGATGAAGATGCTTATGTGACATGACCCGAACCAGGGCCTAGTCCTGTTGGGTGCCTCAAGCCCAACTAGGACCGAAGACCACCCCCAATACCCTAGCATAATCACCCTACATCCCATATCCAATGAGTTCCAAATATATATATATATATATAAATCAAAAAGAAAATCGAACAATCGTAAATAAAATACAGTCAATCGGTATCAGCCGCAATGCCAATGCCAATAGCAAGGATGCCACCAACACCGACACCGCCCATACCAACCTGTATTAGTCACACAAAGTCTCTATCTGGAAGTAAAACGATATTCAATCGGGAAATATCCCCTACTATAGCAAAAACCAAATTCTATGAAATGCCCAAAGTGTGTCAAGAAATCCATGACATGTAATGAAGCTTTCCAGCGTATGGAAGCTCACCACTTTAGTCCAACAAAAGCTAATCTAGAATCCGATCAATGAGTTAGAGGAGTAGAATAGCTGGTTCCTCTATCGCGTGGGGATGCAACCACCTAAAGATTGGTTAACGGTCTAACGCTAGCAAATTCTCAGGATAAGGATAGAAAAATGTCAACCTTTAAAACTAAGTAAACAAGAATATGCATACACATGCATACATACATATATATATATATGTATATATAAAAAAATCTATGCTTGGAAAGGGAATCAGGTTTAGCATGCATTTGAAATAGTTAACCTTTGTATGTGTAGCTTAATAATTCTAGAACTACCCACGGGCTATATGGGTCAAGTGTTACCCCCTGAAAGCGTCCCGGTGGGTATAGCCGCATGAACCAGCGACACCCTAGGAGTAGGGGAATCCCGTATACTATTCACTTTCCATAATACACAATATATACAAGTGTAACTTAAGGGATTCCCGTGTACCCCATAATATAGTTCAGGTCCCTAAGGCTAATTCGCTGGTCGTAAAACATGAGTTTCCAATGACCATCCATTGGAATCATACCTTCACGGTTAGCTATCACAACCCGCCATCATTACTACGTTAAAACCATTGTCACAAATCCAATCCACCAATTCCATTTATTATTAACAAAAGATAAAAAAAGTGGAATCAATTTACCGACTATCGCTATGAAACAATGTCCTTAGCCAAACTTTTTAAATATAGGATTATCATGTCCCAGAGATTCCATTACCATTTGGTTTACTTAGGGGATTACCATGTACTCCACAAGCAGTTCATTATTATGTTTGCTTTGGGGATTCCCATGTACCCCCCGCAAGGCTTTCAATTAGCCATAATCATGACCACTAATACCTTATTAAAACCATTTTAAAATATCCAAACCAATTTATGGTTCCATCACTACTTTGTACCTTGACAAGTTAATAATAAAAGTTGCACAATGTTACAAAAGGATTCTGATAGGCATTTTATCAAACATATTGAGGGCATATAGTTTTCAAAACCAAAATCAAATACCAATTAACCATTCCCATGCAACCTCACATTTAAAACACCAATTAAATATGAAAAATCCATAATTAAGCCATGGGAAAACCATAAGCAACCATTTATAAATAAAACCCCCAACATATAATTCAAAACCCAAAACCACACCACGACATGAAAATAATACATTAAATAATGCATTTAGTTGAACTAAAAAATAGGGAGCAGTAACATGCCTTTGATCAGAAAAATAATGGAGAGAAATCACCCTTGTACACCCAAAATTTATCTTATTGAAGAAACCCCTGCCTTCCTTGACCTATGGGACTTGAGAGAACCTAAGAGTTGTTAAAACAGTTGGATTTATTGAAAATAGGTTAATGAAGCCCCAAAAAGATTATTTATGTCGTGGGGTCTTAAGAGGTTAAGAGGGGAAATGTCCAGATCGTACCTAAATTAAACTGCACAAATTTCCCACAGGAAGGTACGGCCACACCCTCTCTAACCGTACCCAACCATATGAGTGGTACCTACCACTCGTATCCTAGGCATCCCTTGGACCCCAATATTTCCAATATACGACCACCTAGGCCAACTCATACCAAAGCATAAGACAAGTACCCTAGAATCGTACCTTAGTCAGAATAGACTCTTCTAGGTTAAACTTAGGGAATCTTATAATTTTGCATCATACCACTTGTACCCAAATATATGACTAGTATGATCCATTCGTACCTTGGATAAAAACCAATTAAACCACATGGATTAAACTAGACCAAGACCCCCTAAACAGTACCTTATCATTCGACAAGTACCCATTGTGGTATGATGTTAAAAGAGTTCAAAACTAAGGAAATTTCTAAAGACAAGAACCTAGGGTGTTTCAATTCTTCCCCACTTCGATCATTTATTTTCCAATGAGGGATAAGGTAGTATAAGCATGATTTACATGCCAACACCCCATTCTGACCTTTAACTATGTTATAAAATAACATGCTAATAAATCAATCTTTCCGTTAATCAAAAACAAAAAAAATAAGGATGTTATGAAGAACAAATACCTTAATCACGAATATCCAAAATGAAAAACAAATGCCGATACTTGGACTTCACGTCCTCTTTCGCTTCCCAAGTAGATTCATCCACCTTGTGGTTCCTACAAGGACCTTTAGCGAGGCCACATCCTTTGTCCGCAGCCGATGAACCTGATGATCAAAGATATCAATTGGGATCTCCTAATCAGACAGTGGATATAAAATACCAATATCCTCAATAGGCAATACTTGAGATTGATCACCAACACACTTCCTAAATATAGATACAGGGAACATCGAATGAATGGAGCTCCAACTATAAGACGACTTCAGTTAATATAAAACATTACCAACCCCTCTAAAAATCATATAAAAGCCAACATACCATGGGTTAAGCTCCCCTTCTTCGCAAACCGCATCACTCCCTTAAAAGGAGAAACCTTTAGGAACACCCTATCCCCAACCTCAAACTCCAAGTTACTACACATTATATTTGCATAGGACTTTTGTCAACTTTTGGTAACCTTAAGCCTATGTTGAATCACTTTAACCTTCTACATAGCCTTATAAATTAAGCCTGGAAAAAATATATCTACTTCACTAAGCTTGAACCACCCAATAGGAGATCTACATCACCTTACATACAATTCTTTAAAAGAAACCATTCCAGTACTATAGTAGTAACTAATATTGTAAGAAAACTCTCCAAGAGATTGATGCTCAAACCAACTACCACCATAGTAACACATGTATAAAACATGTCCTCCAAAGTAGGAATAGTCCTAGCAACTTGCCTATCCATATGTGGGTGAAAAGAAGTACTCTGACTAACCTTAGTCCATAATACTTTCCAAAACAACCACAAAAAATTAGATGGAAACTGCATACCACGATCAGAGATTATAGCAATAGGTACCCCATGCATCTTTACAATATCTTAAAGGTAAAACCATGCATAATCCGCAGCCAAAAAGTTCATCCTCACTGGCTAAATGTGAACTGACTTTGTCATCCTTTCCATAATGACCAAAATCGAATCAAATTGATTCCGAAACCAAGGAAGACCGATAGTGAAACCCATGTTTATCACTTCCCACTTCCATTCAAGAAATTCAATCTTTTGATAAAATCCTTCGGGCTTGATGTGTTCAACTTTCACTTGTTGACACACTATGAATTTTGCCACAAAATTAACCACATCCCTCTTCATATCATTCCAATAATATATTTAATTGAGGTCATCAAACATTTTTATCAAAATAGGATGAACAACATACCATGATTTATGCGCCAAAACCAAGATACTTCTTTGCAAACCATCAACGTCTAGAACACATAACCTCCTTTGGTACCGAAAAGTACCATCACCACTAACCTCAAATGCATTAATTTTTTCCACCAATATCACCTATGATTTTTATCCTGATAGGATCTAACATTTCGTTTTCCTGGATATACGAACCACTTCCTAAACCAACACACCACCATCCTTGGAGTCTAATAGATGATCTCCAAGGTTAGCTAAGCGGTGAATATCTTTCACTAACTCCCTCTTCTCCTTTTGCACATGAGCTAAACTCCCCAAGGAAAACCTACTAAGAGCATTAACAACCATTTTAGCTTTACCTTGATGATAGTAAAGACTCATGGAATAGTCCTTGAGAAGCTAAAACCATATCCTCTATCGGAGATTATGCTCTTTTTAAGTGAACACATACTATAGACTCATATTAGCCGAGAAGATTTCCATGTGCACTCTTTACAAATTGTGCCACCATATTTTCAATACAAATATTATAACAAACAGTTCCATTTCATGAGTAGGATAGTTCCTCTCATGAACCTTTAATTGCCTAGAATCATAGGCTATCACCTTACCATGTTGCATCAAAACACAGCCAAACCCCACCTGAGATGCATCATAGTAAACTGCAAACCAATCAGTGACACCTGGTAAGGTCAAAACTGGAGCTAACGGTAACTTCTTTTTTAGCTTCTCAAAACTATGCTCTCAAGCATCTAACAAAGAGAACTTTATATTCTTTTGAGTCAACATAGTCAATCGGGTAGCTATAGTCGAAAAACTCTCCCCAAATAACCTATAGTAGCCAGCAAAACCCAAAAAACTCTAAATGTAGGTTGGAGACATTGGTCTAGGCCACTTCTTAAACACTGCAACCTTTTTTGAATCTATCATGATCCCCTCACTAAAAATACTATGACTTAAAAAGGGACAATGTTCAACCATAATTCATATTTTGAGAATTTGGTAAAATATTGTTGGAGGGTTGGTCAACCCAAACAACATCACGAGAACTCAAAAAGGGCATACTGGGTACGGAAGGCAGTCTTAGGGATATCCACTTCCCTAATCTTAAGTTGATGATACCTAGATCGAAGATCAACCATAGAACATAATTTGGCAGCTTGCAACTGATCAAACATGTGATCTATCCTTAGAAACGGGTACTTGTTCTTAACCATTACAATATTAAACTATCAATATTCAATACACATTCGAAATGAACCATCCATCTTATGAACGTATAACAATAGTGCAGATCATACGAAAAATATGAAAGAATAACAATAGTGTGCACCACAGGGACAGACAAGGATAGATAAAACACTTATCCAAAAGATCCTTAAGATTACTCCTTAAGGTCCTTCAATTCAGCTAGAACTATTCTATAAGGGGGAATAAAAATTGGACAAGTGTCTGGAACCAGCTCAATCCAAATTTCAATCTTCCTATCAGGAGGAACAGTAGGACGGTTATTAGGGAAGACCTCAAAAATTCATTCAACACTTAAAATAAGTTCCTTGAAGGACCTTCCAAGTTAAAATCTTTAAAGTAGATGATAGAGACACCCCTTGGAGATTAATCACCAGGATCTAAGATATGATCTAAATTCCCTTAGGAACTATGGAACTATCCTCCCCTCAAATAATTGGCTCACCAGAGAACCTAAAAATAGCCCAATAGGTCAGACAGTCTAAGGAAATGTAGCAACAAATCCATACCCAGAATAACATCAAAATCTACTAAAGACTCCTTATTACCAACATATACCACACATACCCGGTAGTTTTCATTAGAAATCACATCGTCGCCAACAAGGGTACAAAAAAGAAAATGGATCCAAAATAACCTCGAGACCAAAACTAAAATACACAGCAACAAATAGGTTCATATTAGAGAGGGAGGACCCCAGATTAAGTAAACAATACACATTATAAGATAAAAGTTTCAACATACCAATCTGAATATTTGGTGATTCCTCTGACTCCTATCAGGTAGAGATTGCATATAGATGGTTTCAACCACAGCAAGAACTAGAAGGTTAACCCTTTTGTATAAGAGATAAAGCTGAAACAAATGGAACTTTATTCACCCCCGAAGCAACCTAACAAACCAGACAGTTTCTAAGCTTATCGCTTAGCTGACCACATTTGAAGCACTTGTCTATTCCCTCATAAAAAAACCCAGATACAATTTGACATAAACCCTACAAAAAGGATATGATGGAGTTAACTGGGCCAATACTAGCCTGACATTGGGTATCTTGTGCCCTAAATTTATCGTCACCTCCCAACTACTTTGGGTAGGGAGCACTAGCTATGGAGAAAGAACCATAACTCCCCTATTTCTTTTTTGGCAACTTACTACTATCCCAACATCTTTATTGTTGGACACCACCTTGCTTAAAGAATCTAAATATCTTACCCTGCCTTTCCCTTATCTCAGCTTACTTTTTCTTTTCCTCTTCAACCCATTTTGTATGAACAACCAACTTAGAGATATCTATGTCTTTGATTATCAAGGGGTCTTACTTTCAAGGATCAACTCACAAGATAGTCCTGAGGAAAAATTTCTCATCCTATTCTTCATATCTAACACTATCTCTAGAGCATATTGAGACAAATTGTGAAACTTTAAGGCATACTCTTTGACCATCTTCTTTCCCTATTTTAGATTAACAAATTCCTCCACTTTTGGTTCTCTGAACTCATGAGGAAAGAAGCAGTCCAGAAATGCATTGGAAAAAGTCTCCCATAAAGATGAATACTAAACTCACCCCTTGCCCTATCCTATTCCTCATACAATTGGTATGCCACATCCTTTAGTTGGTAGACAACAAACTTCACCCCTTCCACATTTATGGAATGCGTAACCCTAATAATCTTTTCCATGTTATCAATAAGACCATGAGATTCCTTCTCTACCTTATCACCAGTGTAATTTAGAGAATTCAACCTCAAGAACTGGCTAACCTTTGTGGTATCAGAATATGGAGTAGCAGATCCAACACACTCGGTCTGAAAAGCTACTAATTCAGCAATCAAATGAAGATACTGATGATACTTAACATTCATCACATCATCCTTAAGAGGAATAGATGGAACTGGTAAAACTCTTGAGAAATCAGGGACTGGACCCTTAGACCGAGTATAGATCACACGAGTAGAGTGTTTCCTATCAACATCAGCCCTAGTTGGGATAGAAGATTTTCTGTGAACTTTAAATAGTTGACGCATGATCTTAAAAGTGAAAATCTAGAAATTAAAGAAGATTCCAAATCATAGACTCTAAAGTTAAAAATAGAACACAAGATAGAGAAATATTTCCTTAATGCCTTCTAGCATCTCCCTTATGAGTGTGGCATGCTATATACCCTTTAAAGAAACTCTACTTGATACTGCTTTTTGGACTCCTAATTTTCCATGAACCTAGGGCGCTGATGTAAATCTGACAAAACCCGAACCAGGGAAGAGTTATGTTGGGTACCTCAAGCCCAACCTTGATCAGAGATAACCTCTAATACCCTACCATAAGCGCCCTACATCCCATAGAAAATGTGTTCCAAATATATTTAAATATATTATCTAAAATAAAATGGAAAAATCATATATCAAATACAGTCAACCTATGTAACCCCCAACACCAATAACAATGCAAAACCTGACACCAATAGCGCACCACCCATACAAATACATAGTAGACCCATAAATACTCTATTCAAAAGTAAAATAATATCTAATCAGGATAAGCCCCCGAACATAGACAAAACCAAAGTCTATAAAATAAACTATGTGAGTAAAGAAATTGATGACACGAAATATAGAATTCTGGAATATGGAAGCTCACCACTTTAGTCCAACACAAGTTGATCCTACATCCGATCATTAAGCAAGAGGAGCAAAATTACTGGTCACTGGTTCACATGGGGATATAGCCGCCCAAAGTTGAGTTAGCGGGTGAACAGTAGCAAGTACTATGGATAAGGATAGAATAATGCAAACCCTTAAAATCAAGCAATAAACCATATGCATAAACATCCATAAATATAAATATATATGTATATATATAATCTATGCCGTGAAAGTCAATTAGGTTGTACATGAATTTGAAACCACTAAACTAGGTATATTGATGTAGCTCGGATAGGGGCCTTGTCGTTTTAGGCATCCCAAGTCCACATAGGATCGGGAACCACCCCTTAACCTAACCCAAATGCCTTACACAACCTTAGATGAGTTGAATTTTAACCATAAGACTATAGTACACAGTGCTCTCATGAAGACTTTAGGACAAGGTCACAACCATGATCGACCCAACTAAGTCTTTTCATACCTACCCAACAATCTAGACTATAAAAAACCAAAGAGATTATCAAAACATAATATGAAAGATAAACCCAAAATGCAAAATGATAGAACATTGAGAAATTTTGTTCGATGATGCCAGCCTCCCAGCTTATTCTAATGCCAAGGATGAAACCAATATCGATCCCTCCTATTCAAACCCCTAGACGTACCACAAAGACTCTATAAAAAAGAACACAAATATCCATTAGGTAAATGCCCCCAACCATGGCGAAAACCAATATTCTTAGAGTAAATAAAAAGTCTAAGAAGGTCCAACATGAAATGATGCCTTCAAGCATCCAATGTCCAACATAAAATGATGTCCAACATGAAATAATGCCTTAAACAAAGAAGTTTGATGGAAATAATTCTCAAAGACAAGGCCCAAAGTAATCACCAAAGAAGTTTGATGGAAATAATTCTCAAAGACAAGGCCCAAAGTAATCACTTGGTCGAAACCTTAGCTATTTCCCCAAAAGCTCTCGACAGAATTTTGGTATGTTTTGGAAGAGATTCTAAGTGTTTAAGAATAAAGTAATAGGTTTAATATAGTGTATGAGAAGTCTTAGGTCCTTATTACGGTAAGTAGGGAAATGTCAAGAATTCCCTTTCTTAAATCCCAAAAAACACGACATAGAGTTACGACTGACCTCCTTATAAGTCATAACCTAGCTTACAGTTGATACCCACCAAATTTTAGCCAATCCACAGCCAAGGATCAAACACTATCCAGTATACGACTCATCTAACCAAGTCATAACAACAACATACAATTTGTACTCATGATTCATATCCCTAGAAGAATGTAACACCAGAAGGATCAAACATTGACCACCTTACGAGTCAGCTATACGAATCTTACCCATACAGTATGAATCATACCCTAAATTTGTATCCATTCTGGTTTCCAAAACCATCCTACAAACTAAAACTTGTCAACTTACGACCGGTCTTCACCAGTCGTACCCAAACTTATGAATCATACCATGAGTCGTCATGGGTTCAAAGTATGAGATTTCCTAGAAATATTCTAAGGGTCCAAACATAGGATGCTTCAATCTCCCCCACTAGGAGCATTCATCCCTGAATGACGAATAAGGTAAGGGGTAACAACACACATTCATTTGCATTATCAAACATCCTATGACTAATGTTTGAAAATAAAAAGGGAAAGATATTAAACTTTTCTTTAACAAATTCATAAAATAAAGATATGTTCAAGAACACATACCATACATATGACTATTACGAGCATAAAACAAGAGCGGATACTTGGAATTCATGTCCTCTATGACTTCCCACGTGGCCTTTTATCCCTTTTGGTTCAACCATATAACCTTAACCAAAACCACATCCCTGGTTCGTAATTGATGAACCTTCATATACAATATCTCAACTAGGACCACTTCATAAGACATAGAATCCATGATATCCAACATTTCAAAAAGCATATTCGAAGATGAATCATCAACACACATGCTCAACATAGAAACATAAAATACTGGATGAACTAATCTCAAACTATATCGAAAATCCAACTCATACGCAACATATCCCACACTCTCCAAAATATCATAAGGACCAATGTACCGAGGACCGAGCTTTCCCTTTATGCCAAACCATACTACTCCCTTCATAGGAGATACCTTAAGGAAAACCTTATCCCCAACTGCAAACTCCAAATCTCTATGCCTAACATTTGCATATGACTTTTGATGACTCTAGGCAGCCTTAAGCCTATCCTGAATTACCTTAACCTTTTCTATGCCTTGATGAACTAAATCTAGACCAAATAAATTATCCTCGCCGAGCGCAAACCAACTAATAGAAGATCTACCCCTCCAACCAATTAACCCCCTAAACAAAAGCTATACCAATACTCCTGTGATACCTATTGTTGTAAGAAAACTCTACAAAAGGTAGATGCTCTTCCCAACATCCACCATAATCAATCACATAGGCTCAAAGCATATTTTTTAATGTTTGAATAGTTGTTTCTGCCTGCCCATAAAACTGCGGGTGGAAAACCGTACTCAGACTAACCTTAGTCCCCAACCTTTTCTAGAAAGACCGCTAAAAGTGGGACGGAAATTGCATACTTAATTCGAAAATAATCAAAACAGGCAGCCTTTGAAGTTTCACAATTTTTTGAAGATAAAGCTTCACATAATCCTCTAGTGAAAAGCTAGTACGCACAAACAAGAAATGAGCAGGTCATTCTATCAACAATGACCCAAATCGAATCAAATTGGTTTCGAGACTGAGGAATACCTCTAACAAAATCAATATTAATCTCATATTACTTCCATTCAGACAATTTAATCTCTTGATATAAATACGAGGCCTTATGTTCTTAACCTTAACTTGATGACAAATAAAGCACTTGGACAGAAAATATACCAAGTCCTGCTTTATTCCACTCTATCAATAGATCTCCTTAAGATCATGGTACATCTTTGTAGAACTAGGATAAATAACATAGCGTGACTCATGCACCTTAGCCAAGATTCTTTGACAGAAACCATCTGCATTAGGAACACACAATCTCCCTTGGTACCGAAAAGCACCATCACCGCTAATGTCAAAACCTGCCACATTTTTCTTACCAATGCTACCATTGACATTCATTAAGGAAGAATCAAATACTTGTTTCTCATTAATCTCCGCACGAAGAGATGATCTAACCATTTTTTACTCCATCACACCACCATCCTAGAATTCTAAGAGATGAACCCCAATATTTGCCAAGCGATGAATATCTTTCACCAATTCACTCTTTCCTTCTTCCACATAAGCCAAACTACCCATGGACAAAATGCTAGGAGCCTAAGTAACCACGTTAGCTTTACCTTGCCGGTAGTGAGGACTCATATCATAATCCTTGAGAAGCTCAAGCCATCTCCCCTACCTGAGATTAAGCTCTTTCTATGAGAACAGATCCTGCAAACACTTGCAATCAGAAAAGATATCCACATGGACCCCATTTAAATAATGATGCCATATCTTCAAAGTAAACACAATGACTAACAATTCCAAATCATGAGTACAATAATTCCTCTCATGCACCTTTAACATCCTAGAAGCATAGGTTATCACCTTACCATGTTGGATCAACACGCAACAAAGTCTAATTCAAAATGTATCACAAGAAACTACAAACCCATCATTTCCTTCTGGTAAAGTTAGTATAGGAGTCAAAGTCAACTAATCCTTTAATTTCTAAAAACTCCCTTCACACGCATCCGACTAAGAAAACTTAACCTTCTTTGGAGTCAACTTAATCAATGGAGCAACTATTGATGAGAAGCACTCTACAAACCGCCTATAATACCCGTCTAAACTGAAGATGCTACAAAGATAAAATAGAGTCACAGGTCTTGGACATTTCTTCACCACAGACACCTTCTGTAGATCTACCATGATCCCATTACTAGAAATGATGTGACCCAAAAAAGTCATAACTTTCAACAAAAACTCGCACTTAGAGAACTTCACAAGCAACCATTGTTCCCTTAAGGACTATAACACCACAGAGAGGTGATTAGCATGATCCACCTCACTTTTTTAATACATAAAAATATCATCAATTAACACAATGATAAAGAGATCCAAATACTATTGAAACACCTTATTCATCAGGTTCTTAAACATTGTTCGTGCATTTATCTATCATAATAACATAACCAAAAACTCATATTTCCTATACATAGTGAGATAAGCCATATTAGGGATATTCACCTCCCTAATCTTCAATTGATGGTACCCAGACAAATGATCAATCTAAGAGAAGAACATTGAACCTTCCAACTGGTCAAATAGATCATCTATTCGAGGTAGAGGATATATGTTCTTGAGTGTTATAGTATCCAACAAGCTGTAGTAAATGAATATACGAAGAGAAACATCCTTCTTGCGCACAAAGAACAGTGGTGCACCCCAAGGGAAAACTCTAGGGCAAATAAATGCTTTATCTTAAATATACTTAATTTACTCCTTGAGTTCCCTTAATTCATCCAGAGCCATTCTATATGTAGGAATATAAATTAGACGAGTGCACAAAAGTAAATAAATACCAAAATCTATGTCCCTATCAAGAGGAACACCTAGAAGATCATTTGGAAAGACCTCTAGAAACTCATTAACCACAGGGACAAAGACAAAGAAGGACCTTCTAAATTAGAATCTTTAACTCGAACCAAGTGATAAAGACAATTTTTAGAGATTAATTTTCGTGCTTTATGATAAGAAATAAACCTTCCTTTACACGCTTAGGAATGACATTCCAATTCTATTTTTTGCTCACTAGGGAACCTAAAGATGACCCTATGTGTTCGACAATCCATATTTGCATAATAAGAATACAACTAATCCATGCCTAATATTACATCAAAATCTACCACACCTAACTCAAATAGATCCTCCAAAGTTTGCCTGCCACTCATAAATACCACATCCCCTATAGACCCATTCAGCAATGACCAAATCTCTTATCGGGGTAAAAACAGAAAATGGATCTAAAATAATTTTTCAATTTAAATCAAAAGACACAACTATAAATGGATTCACATAGAAAAAAATGGAAACTGGATTAAGCAAATAACACACATCATGACAGAAAATCTATAACATATTAGTAACAACATCAAGCGATACCTCAGATTCCTTATCAAATTTCAAAGCATATAACCTGTTTCGATCAGCATTTGAACTAGGATCAATAACGGAAGCATATGCCATACCAGCATTTGTAGAAACAAATGATGAAGCGACCCGAATCTTATTCTCCCCCATACCAACTTTGTGAGATGGAAAATCCCTTAGCCGAAGGCCTAAATGGAAACACTTGAAAAACATATCCCTACCTTCCTCACAGAACCACCGATGAGGGCAATTGTAAAACTAATTAGGATGACATCAAGAAATAGGGTAACCTCTACTTTCCTAAGACTGGGCTCCTTACTCCTGAGGATTATTGCCAACATGATTATGCTAGTTTCCTGACTATTGAGGGTAAGGAGCATTGGCATTAGAGAAGGTACTAGCACTTTCGCACTTCTTTTTCTACCATATCAGACTAACCTTGCCTGTCTCTATATTCCACCTGACTTCTCTTGTCATCCTCAACTTATTGCATATGAATAGTAAGTCTTGACATATCCATATCATTCATGAGAAAAATAGTCTTGCTCACTAGTATCAGATCTCTATTAAGCCCAGAAGTAAACTTATGCATCTTCACCTTATATCAACCACCAAATTAGGAGAATATATTAAAAATTAATGGAACTTTATAGAATACTCCTTCACATATATTATCCCTTTCTTGAGGTTCACAAACTCCTCTATCTTAACTTTGATCAACTATTGAGGAAAGAACAAATCCATGAAGGCATAAGAAAAAGGCCTTCCATAAACCATCCTCTTATAGATCACCCTTTTTTCTGTCATATTTTTCATATAAAAGATAAGTAACCTCATTAAGCTATAAGCCGCAAAGTTTACTCCTCCACATTAGTAGCCCTTATTACTTGAATGAGCTTCTCCATCTCATCAAGAAATCCTTGTGGGTCTTCCTCCAACTTCACTCTTGTAAAATCTATAGGAACCATCTTTATAAACTATCCATGCCCAGTGGTTTTATCAGATACAATGCTGGCCATACCTTACTCAGCCTAAGCAGCAACCAGTTGGGCAATTGTATCCATAGACTGACAAAATTTTACATTCATCAGATTGGCCTGAGGGACCTGAGGAGTAGTGAGAGGAATAGGAGGAACTCCAATACCATCAGGCATAGGACCATGATATCAAAGATGTACTCTAGACATAAGAGGTACTTCTTAAGCATTATCCTCATATGGGATGGAAAAATTTCCTTGTGTTCTAGATCTAGGAGGCATGATTTGAAAGACGAACGGATAAGGATTAGAGGAGATTCCAGGGCTAAGACTTCAAGCTTGAAGAAAGAATACTAAGAAAGTGAAACATTCCTACATGTCTTGCATCCTCACCCTAATGAGTGTGGCGTGCTACACACCCCTAAAATAGACTCTACTCAACACGACTTTGTGGATTCCCAATTGACCATGAATGTAGACTCTGATACCAACCTGATGCATCCCAGACCCGAACCTTGTCGTAATAGGCATTCCAAGTAAATCTAGGACCAGGGACCACCCCCTTACCCAAATTCAACTGCCTTACACAAACTTAAATGAACTGAATTTTGAGCGTATAACAAGATTGTGCAATGCTCTAATGAAAACTTTGTGATAGGGTAAAAACCATGACTAACCCAACCATGTCGGTGCATACAAAACCAACCATCCATGCAATACCAAACCAAAGAGAATATCAAAACATAGTATAAAAAGTCAAACATAAAATGTAATACGATAGAACAATGAGAAATTTTGTCTAATGATGCTAGCCTCCCGTCTTATTCCACTGCCAAAGATTACAATGATATAAATGCCACCCATTCTAACACCCATATGTACCATAAAGACTCTATCAAAAAGAATACAAATATTTGATTAGCGCATACCCCCTACCATGGAAAAAATTAATATCCTAAAAGAAAATAAAATGTATAACAATGTCCAACATAAAATAATGCCTTCCGATACAAAGGAAGCTAACCACTTTAGTCCAATAAGCTGTCTCCAAATTATGTACTCTAAAAGAGGAGTCGAACATGTATTTCCTGCATCGTGTGGGTATACAGTCTCCAGTAGATGGGTTAGTGCGTGAACAGTAGCATGAATATATGGATAATGATAAAGTAATGCAATTTATCAAAACTAAGTAAACACCATTCATTGCATACAATCATAAATATATAGAAATGTTGGAATAAGGGATCGAATTTAGCATGGAATTAATAAACCTTAATCTGGGTCATGTAGCTTAGCCATCCAATCACCCACGGGCCATATGGGTTCAGCTCCCCTTCTTAAAGGGTCCTGGTGTGTGTACCCGCACAACCAAGAAATATCCCTAGGATGACTAGTACATCCCACTAATACAAATATGACACTGTCACATGGCCATTGAAGACACCTCATATCATCAAATAAGAGTTTTTGGTTTTGATACCCTAAGGATTGGCATATTCCGCAGCTTAGCTTACACTCCCCTCCATTAATGCACAAATGAAACTAAGTCCAAACAATTGAATTATCCATTTATTAACCAAGGATATTTGATAAACCAATGATATTGTCATACAACCATTAATGCAAGCATTATCCATATCCAAATCATTTTAGATATATGAAACTCTCAGTGCCCATTTCGTTTGCCATATTAACCTCTTAGGAGACTACTCTGTTCTCCACAAAGATTACCAATTAGCCATTAACCTTTGTAAACCATTTAAAAATATTTAAGGTTTCATATATATGATAAAAACAAGAAAGAGTTCCAATAACACAAGTCAATGAAAATAACATATCGTTATAAGTATTTTATCAAACACCTTGGGGTCATCGTACAACCAGAACAAAATTCCATTACCATGCCATTTTATAATTCAAAACCACCATTAATGCATAAAAATCATATTTAAAACCATAAGAAATCTTAACCATGCATTTAAAATCAAAACCCACAAATTAATGATTTAAAAACAAAACCATACAAAACTAAAAACCATGAGATCAAACATATAGCTACGCCTTTAATTGGAATTACAAGTAGGGAAGAGAATCATGCCTTAAACCAAGAAGATTAATGAAAAGAATTCATCAAGACAAGCCCCAACTTAGTCCCTTGGTTGAAACCCTACCTCTTTTCCCTAAAAGCTTTTTAGAGAATTATGATATGTTTTGATTGAGACTCTAAGTGTTTTAGAATAAAGTAATAATATAAATAACCTCCTAGGTGTATTAGAAGTCATGGGTCCTTATTAGGGTGAGTAGGGAAATATCCAGAATACCCCAACTTAAATACCAAAAAAATCCAACATAGGGTTACGAATGACCACCTTAAGAGTCATAACCTAGCTTACGATGGATACCCTTCCAATTTTAACCAATCCCGCTTAAGCTTCCCAAGTTGCTTCTTCCACTTTTTAATTTCTCCAAAGAACTTTCAAGAAAACTGCATCCTTAGTCCTAAACCTTAGAACTCGCCTATCTAGAATTTCAATTAGGGCTTCCTCATAAGACTAGGAATAGAAAATACCAGCATCCTTTATCGGGATGATCAAAGAATTGATTACCCATATACTTTTTCAATATCGACACATAGAATACAGGATGAATAGAACCTAATATAATATGCGAATCAAACTCATGACCAATATTCCTAACTCTGCTTAAAATATTATATGGACCAATATAACGGGGAATGAGTTTCCCTTTCTTCCTAATCCTTATCACTTCCTTCATAGGAGAAATTTTCAAAAATACCCAATCACCTACATCGAACTCTAATTACCGATGCCTCACATCTGAATAAGACTTTTGGCTATATTGACCAGTCTTAAAGCTTTCCCTAATGGCCCTCAACTTTTTCATAGCCTGGTAAACCAAGTCAGGAGAAAATACCCTAGTCACACAAACTTTAAACTACCCAATAGAAGACCTAAAATTTATACCATATAGAGCCTCAAAAGGAGCCATATGAATACTTGAGTGATAACTATTATTTTACATAAACTAAATGAAAGGTAAGTGATCCACTCATTTTCTTCCAAAATCAAACAGGCAATCTGAAAGCATATCCTCCACGATCTGAATAGTATATTTCCCTTGTCCATTTATTTGAGAGTGGATTGTGGTGCTAAGGTTTACCTTAGTCCTAAAGCCTTTCTAAAATAAATGCTAGAAGAGAGATGAAAATTGCGTACCTTGATATGAAATAATGGACATCGGTACTCTATGCAATCTAACTATCTCCTCAATGAATAACTTATCATAATCTTATCCTGAATAGGTAGTCCCTATAGGCAAAAAGTTAGCAGACTTAGTTATCCTATCCGTAGTGACCCAAATCTAATCATACTAATTTCAAGAATGTTGAATACCTATAATAAACTCCATATTTATTATCTCTCACTTCCACATGGGAAACTCTATCTCTTAGATATAACACTGAGCCTTAAGTATTCTACCATCACTTCCTGATATACCATATACTTAGCCATAAAATTTACTTTGTCTCTCTTCATAATTCCCTAGTAATAAATCTTTTCAAGTCATGATACATCATAGTTTAACCCGGATAAGTTATATACCTTATCTTATGAGCCTCAATCAACATCCTATCCCGTAGTCCATCAACATCGAGAATATACAACCTTCCTTGGTACCTCAAGATACCATCATCATAAATCTAAAAGGCTAAAAAAATTTTGCAATCCCACTTCATCTTTAATCCACATAAGACTTGAAGCCAAAGCCTTCTTCTCCTTTACCTTAGCACCAAGAGATAATTTAACCACTTCTTGAACAATTACTCTTGCATACTATGTGTCCAAAAGACAAACTTCAAGACTAGCCAAATGGTGACTATCCTTCACCAATCCTCTCTTCTCTTTATACACATGATATAAACTCCCTATGGACAACCTGCTAAGCGTATCTATAACTATGTTAGCTTTACCAAGAGGGTAGTGAAGACACCGATTGTAATCCTTAAGCAAATCAAGATATCACCTTTGAAAATAATTCTACTCCTTTTGAGTAAACACTTAGTTCAATCTCTTATGATTAGAATAAATGTCCAAATGCACCTTATATAAATAATGGCGCCAAATCCTAAAAAAAAAACTACAACTGCCAACTCTAAATCATGAGTCAAATAATTATTTTAATAAACCTTAAACTACCTAGATACATTTTCACAACCTTACCAGCTGTATCAAGATACAATCAAGTCCCATGAAGGACAAGTCATAATACACCACAAATTTATGAATACCCTCGGGAAGGAGAAAACTAGCGTAGATGTCAACTTATTCTTCAATTTCTCAAAGCTACCCTCACAAGCATTGGACTACGAAAACTTTACCATTTTATTAGCCAATCTTATCAATGGAGCAGTATAAAAGAAAAACTCAACATAAAACTCTTATAGGACCCACGCAAGGCCAAGAAGCTCCGAATATCGGTTAAAGTAGTGGGTCTAGGCAATTTCTTAACTACCTCAAGTTATTATGGATCAACCATAATCCCTTCACTAGAAATAACATAACCAAAAAAGGTCATAATATTTAGGAAAATCTCACACTTAGAAAATTTAGCATGCAACCTTTGACCCTTAAGAGTTTGCAACACCATTTGGGTGGTGACTAGAATTATCCTCCTCATGCTTAAAATATACCAAGATGTCATCAATAAACACTATAACAAACTAGTCAAAAAACTATCTAAAAACTCAGTTCATAAGATCCATAATAGTAGCTAGAGAATTAATCAACCCAATTGACATAACAAAAAACTTATACTGACCATATCGGGTTTTTAAAATGTTTTTAGGGATATCAGTCTACCTAATCTTTAACTAATGATAACCAGAATGAAGATCAATTTTAGATAAGCATTTAGAACCCTAAATTTGGTCAAAAAGATAATCAATCCAAGGAAAAGGGAGCTTATTATTCACTTTAAACTTATAAAACTACCGCTAATTTATGCACATCCAAAGAGACCCATCTTTCTTACGCACTAAAAGCATGGGAGCGCCACACGTAGAAATATTAGGAGGAATGAAGCCTTTATAAAGGAGATTTTTCAACAACACTTAGATTTTTTTAACTTATCCAAGGCCATTCTACAAGTAGAAATAGAATTAAAACATGTTTCAAATAGAAGATCAATCCCAAAGTCTTGTTCCCTATCAAGAGGAATGATAGGAAAATCCTTAGGAATTCCTTCAGAAAAATCATTAAAAATAGAGAGAAATTGCAAGGGGAACCCTTAGAATTTGAACCTTTAGCCCAAACCAAATGATACAAAAATCCCTTAAAGATTAACTTTTAGGCTCTAAGATAGGAGATAAACCTCAAATAGGAGCTAAGGAACTTCCCTCACATTTGATTATTGGTTCATTCAAAATTTGGAACTCAACCTTTCAGGTTCGATGATCGAGAAAAACATAGCACACATAAAGACAATCAATCCCTAAGATTACATCAAAATCTACCATATAAATTTCTACCAAATCCACCATGGTCTCCTTATGAAATATTTACACTTCGCAACCCCTATTGATCTTTCTATCCACAATAGAATCACCTACTGGAGTACAAATAGAAAAAGGGCTTGAAATATTTTTAGTACCAAAACCAAAATACACAGCCACATATAGGGTCATATAAGAAAGGTAGACCTGGATCAAGTAAACAATACACATATCAAGATAAAAGATGTAACATATAGGTAAAAATATTGGGAGATGTCTGTAATTCCTAATGAGTATCAAGAGAATAGAGATGATTCTGGCTAGATTCAATACTATAAGTATCACCCTTTGTTATCGGCGATCGATCAGGACCTTACTAGCCTAAGTAGCTACCTTTGTCATAGGACAATCGCTCTGTATGTAGCCCAACTAGCCATAATTAAAGTACATATTTCTCCCCTTATCATAATATCCCACGTGGAGTTGACCACAAAATCTACAATGAGGATAAGATGGGCCTGACTTAGCTCCACTAGCCTGATACTAGGCATCCTGTTCCTTAAGACAACTAGTCACCTTGTATTGATAATCCCTCAATGGCTTTGGATAGAGAGCACTAGTTGTCTAATAGAAATTAGAATCCCCCTAATTCTTTTTCTTACTCCACTACCTACTATCCCTTCTAATATTCTGTTGATTTACACCTTCCTCTGAATACCTGAAATTCTTCTTCTGCCTGTCTATTATCTCTGCTTGATTTTTATTTTAATCCTCTACTTTTTGTATATACACCACACACTAGAGATATCTATAGGAATGTTAAACCTCACAACCTTACAATTCAATACAAAGTCGCTAGGCTAAGTAGAAATAACCTTCCTCATTCTAGCCCACATACTACACACCAACTTCATAGTTTAGTGAAACAATTAATGGATCTTTAGGGCATACTCCTTCACACTCATCCTACCTTGCCTCAAGTTCCTGAACTCTTCGTCCTGTGCCTTAATTAACTCATGTAGAAAGAAATAGTCAAGGAAAGCACCAGATAAATTATCCCACATTGCTTGCTTAATATTATCACCCCTTAACAGCTACTACCCATTCAACTTATAAGCAACATCTTTCAATTGATTAGCTTCAAACTCCAAACCCTCTACATCAATACCATGCATTACCATGAAATATTCTCAACCTAATCTATGAATTGTTTAGGATTCTCCCCAACCTTAAAGCATTTAAAGGTTAGGAGATTCAACCTTATAAATAATGCAACTCGTGTAAACTTAGATAAAGGGGAAACAAAACCAATGAGACCAGAACAACTAGATTGAGAGGCCTCCAATTGAGTAATTTGATAAATCGGCCTATAGAACTCCAAACTAGAGATATC
Organism: Capsicum chinense; assembly: GCA_026120095.1. NCBI lineage: Eukaryota > Viridiplantae > Streptophyta > Magnoliopsida > Solanales > Solanaceae > Capsicum > Capsicum chinense. The sequence goes on along the minus strand of JAPEIP010000006.1, from coordinate 156,418,634 downwards.
TTATTAAGGTGATTGAGCATGAGCTTTACCAATTGGAGAGGAGCTAGTGGGTACCGATAGGACCCTAGGTAGAGCAACACAATCAGAAGCATGAAACCTTGACCACATTTTCACTCTATAAATAGGATGAGTCCCCTCCATATACACCTAGAGTAGAATATAGGTTCTCATAGAGTTTTTACAATTGTTATATCTTCAACGAGCCATGATATGAAATGCGAGCAAACTAGGAGTTAGAGAAATTCCTTGACCCTAGATACCATAGCCAAACATATAAAACAAGAAAAAAACACATTTCTAAATATTTTGTAGCCTTTTCATTATAAGTATGATGCTCTATACACCCATAAAAGGGACATTATTCTACACGGATTTGTTGAGACCTAACAACCCTGAATTAGGCTTTGATACTAAGCTTGTCATAACCTAATGCCATTGCTTGTTGTGATGTGTAGCTCAAGCCTATCAAGGGCTGGAGACCACCCTCTTAGCCTAGAAAACCAGAGCATAATATAATAGGAATGGAAGATAACTAATCAAATGGGTAAAATAGATAAGATAGCCAAAAATGACACTACAAGTCCAAACAACAATCTTTCCTAAACATTGTCCATAAAAGACTCAAAATCAAAAAACTAAAGTTATGTCAGGACATGCCCCCGACCATGGCTAAATATGTAATCCATAAAATGAATATAAATTGATAGGATTTTGATTATAATAAGAATAGTAATAAAATGTTAGAATTTTTTGAAGTTAGATCCTTATCACTTCAACTCAGACCAACTGACGAGCGAAAATCCACCTAAAGCTACAAAGAGATAAAAGATGTATCCTCGGACCCTATATTATGAAACCACGTAGCATCCTAGGATGGTTAGCAGTGATAGCACTACCATATACCTCATCATAAGGGATAAAATAATGTCATTTAAAAAAAATAAAATTAAATTCAAATGTACATGTTCACATATATGCATGTATATATATATGAAAGATGTCATGATTGGGTACATAGTTTAACCATGAGATTTAAAGTCATTAACCTGGATTGTCTTACTCTAACCTCATTAAAGACACCCACAAGATATATTAATTTAACTCTCTTTATTGCAAGGGTCCCTGTACATGTTAGCCGTATGAACTAGGAAAATCTAAGAAAAGCTTAAAGCCATCGAGCCTCAAACAGGTCCAAAATGTATTTGTATAATATGTGAACTATGCTTAAGGACATAAAGGGCCCCACTCTAGTAAGTATGGATTCCAATATTTGTCCCCCATGGAACTCTACTTTCCTTGATGATCTACACAACCCCCATATAATCTAATTAAAACATTTGCACATAACCCAACTATTGAACCAAGGAGTCATTTATTAAGGAATTTATCAAATGGTATTGTCATACTAATTATTTATGGTTACAAGATAATTCTATTATACCAATCAAAACCTATTATCCATAAGACTCCAATTATCAAATTTAAAATCAATCCATGTCCACCAAGGCCTTTTAGAACCATTATATCCATTTAGCCATTAATGCGATACAATAGTTTAGTTAAGAAAGCAATACCATGTAATTATGCATATTTTAATACCAATTATGCAAGTGGGTTGAGGTTAATATAAATTTGAAACCAAATTCCATAAAATGTAAGGGAATCTATGACCCCCTTCCTATTCACCATACCCATGCATAATTTTAGTTCAAAGACCATGAAATTGAACATAAAAATTATACTAATGCTATGGGAAAACCAACCAAGTAGTAATAAAACAAAAAGCTTTACCCATCATTCAAAATTGAATAATTAAATTCAAATAAACCATGAGTAAACAAAAGCTTTTATATAAAACCATGTTATGGAAGAGATAAATGCCTGAAAATTCCATAAATGTGGAGCGAAAACCATAATTTGAACCATATGTGCTCAATCCATAGAAACCCTAGCCTTGCTTTTGATTGAGGAACTTATGAGAGAAAAGAGTGTTTATGTTATGTTAATTGGTGGACATAGGGATAAGGTAAATTTTTTATGTTATGGAAGTTATTGCGATAAAATAAAAAGACCATAATTCCCTTAATGAAATTTTTCAGAAAATATAGCTCTAAGTCACTACGAGTCTCGTAATGACTCTTGTTAACCAGTCATAAGTCGTTACCATGACTCATAGTCTGGGAAGTACACAGAAACACCTCTACTAGTTTAGTCACAACTCACACCCTATGACTTGTTACCTCACTTTACTACTGGTAGGGTTGTAGTCGTGATCTAAATAGAAACTTGGTCACTACTCACTGGTTAATCTATGATTAGCACCGTACAACACATCATGAGTAATAATGAATTATTACATTAATTTTCACTTGGGCATTAATATAACCACATATGCAATTTTTGGTGATCAAAAGCTGGGATATAGTTTTCGCTGAATGTTGTTACTTTTTTTGGGCATTGTATTTTTGGTAAGGAGACCAAGGTGGCTCCATAGAAGGTTGAAGTAGTTAAGAAGTGGCCTATACCTATGACTCTAACTTAAATTAGGAGCTCTTTGGGCTTGGTTGGGTATTATAGGAGGTTTTTTGAGAGTTTTTCTTCCATTCCTACTCCATTGACTAAGCTAACTCAGAAGAAGATTATGTTTTTGAGGTCTGATGTTCGTAAAGGTAGTTTTGAGATGTTGTAGAATAAGTTGATTTGTCATCCAATTTTGACCCTACCAAATGGAACTGATGCATTTCTAGTATATTGTGATGCGTCCTTTATGGGAATAGGTTGCATCTTGATGCAACATAATAAGGTTGTGGCTAAGTCATCAAGGAAACTTATGACTCATGAGAGGATTTATTTGACTCATGAATTAGTGTTGGAGTCTATTTTGTTTACTTTAATGATTTGAAGCCATTATTTGTATGGGTTGCATTTAGATATCTATTCAGATCATAAGAATTTGCAATATGTTTTCACGAAGAAGGAGTTGAATCTTTGGCAAAGGCAATGACTTGAGTTACTCAAGGATTATGTTATGAATTTACACTGCTATCTATGTAAATCTAATAATTTTATTGATGATCTTAGTAGGATGAATAATGGGAGCTTATCTTTCATGGATGAGAAGAAAAAAGGATAGGTAAAAGACTTTCACAGGCGGGATATTTTTTGTGTTTGTCTTTTGGACTTTGAGGATGGGGGAGTGGCTGTTTAGGTAGTGGTCAAATCGTCTGTTAGTGCTGAGGTAAAAAAGAAGTAGGATTTTATTTCCAAACTTATTCAGATTAAGCGAGATGTTAGTCTACAAAAGGTTATGAAAATCGAGATTGGGAATATGGTATTCTAAGATATAATGATAGGTTATGTGTTCTTGATGTTGATAGGTTGTAGGAAAGGATTTTGAAAAATTCTTATGAGTTTAGATATACATTTCATTTAGTATGAGCTATGATGTACCATGAATTGAAGGAGATCTGTTGGTGGAACAATATAAAAAAAGATATGGAAAATTTTGTTGCTACGCGTATGGTTTGTTAATAAGTCAAGGTTGACCACTCGATGCCTGGTGGTATGTATCAAGAGATAGAGTTTCTCATGTGGAAGTTGGTGATGATTATTATTTATTTTATTATAGTTTACCTATGTCGTAGAATGAGTTTTTTTATTTGGGTCATTGCGGATAGGATGACTAAGTGTGCTCACTTCTTGCCTGTGAGTAGTTAATAGTCTAGTGAGGATTATGCTAAGTATTTTATTCAAGAGATTTTCAAGTTTCATGGAGTGCCTTTGTCCATCATTTTGGACTAAGGTACACAATTTTCTTCAGTATTTTGGATTTATTTTACAATGGGTTACATAATTGGGTGAACCATAGAACCACTTTCCCCCTAAAATTAATAGACAAGCGATATGGACTATTCAGAACTTAGAGGATATGTGAAGGTCCTGTGTGATTAATTTTAGAGTTAGTTAGGTTGATAATTTTCATTTTATTGAGTTTTCATAAAATAATAGTTATCATTAGAGTATTCAAACGACTACTTTCAAGTCTCGTACAATATGAGGTTTAGGTCTCCTATTGGGTGGATTGAGGTTGGTAAGACTAGGTTGTTTGGTCCTGACTTGGTTTTACAAGCCGTGGAGAATGTAAGTGTGATTAGAGAAAGGTTTAAGACTACGTAGAGTCACCAAAAGTCCTGTGTAGATATGAGGCTAAGGGAGTTATAATTTGAGGTTAGTGATAGGGTGTTCTTAAAAGTTTCTCCAATGAAAGAAATTATAATGTTTGGAAAGAAAGGGAAGCTAATTCCCCATTATGTTATCCCATACCAAGTTTTGAGTAGTGTTAGGAATGCTGCATATAAGTTAGATCAGCCTGTGATCTTGGGCTCTATTCACCCTGTTTTCTATGTGTTTATGCTTAAAAGTTTGTGGGTGATCCTTCTCTTACTGTCCCTGTGTAAGATGTTGGTGTTTTGGAATCTATGTCTTATGAGCAAGTCCCGGTGATAATATTGGATAGAAAAGTTAGTAGGTTGAGAACAAAGGATGTATCTTCGGAAAAAGTGCTTTGGAGAAACCAAAAGCTTAAAGAAGCTACATGTTAATATAATAAAGATATGAAGGCTAAATACGCATTCTTTTACCTCGGTTTGGATGAAGACGCTTAAGTGACACGACCCAAACCAGGTTCTAATCGTGTTGGGTGCCTCAAGCCCAACCTGGACTGAAGACCACCATCAATACCTTAGCATAATCTCCCTATATCCCATATCCGATGAGTTACAAACATATATATATATATATACATAGAATCCAAAAAAAAAATCGAAAAATCAAACACAAAAAAAAGTCAATCAGTTACAATTACTAGTTCCACTGCTGATACCAATACCGACATTGTCCATATCAACTAATAGTAGTCCCACAAATCCTCTATCCCAAAGTTAAACTATATCTGGTCGGGACACATCCCTGACCATAGCCAAAACAAAAGTCTATGAAATGCCCAAAGTGTGTAAAGAAATCCATGACATGAAATGGACCCTTCCAGAGTATGGAAGCTCACCACTTCCGTCAAACATAAGCTAATCCAGAATCCTATCACTCAGTTGAATGAGTAAAATGGCTTGTTCCTTCTTCGCCTTGAGAGACAACCACTAGAAGATAGTTTAACGAGTGAACACTAGCAAGTACTAAGGATAAGGATAGAACAATGCCAACCTTTAAAATGAAGTAAACAACCATATGCATACACATCCATCCATACATATATATACGTATACATATATATATATAATCTATGATGGGGAAGGGAATCGGGTTTAGCTTACATTTGAAACCATTAACCTGGGTATATATAGCTTAACCATCCTAGAACCACCCACGGGCTTTATGGGTCAAGTTTTATCCCCTGAACGCGCCCCGGTGGGTGTAGCCGCACGAATCGGAGACACAATAGGGGTAACGGAATCGCGTATACCCTTCACTCTCCGTGATACATAATATATACAAGTGTAACACAGAGGATTCTCGCGTACCCCATAAATATACTTGTGGTCCCTATGACTAATCCTCATGTCAGAAAACATTAGTTTCCAATGACCATCGATTGGACTCTCACCTTCACGGTTAGCTATCCCTACCCACCATTATTACCTAATTAAAACCATTGTAACATCAGCAATCCACCAATCCCATTTATTATAAACCAAGGCTATAAATAGTGGTATTGTCTTACCAACTATTGCTAGGAAGCAATGTCCTTAGCCAACCTTTTTAAAGATGGGTTTCACATGTACCCGAAGATTCCATTATCAATTGGTTTTCTTGGAGGATTACCATGTACCCTACTAGCAGTTCATTATTATGTTTTCTTCGGAAATTCCCATTTACCCCACTAAGCTTTCAATTAGCTATAACCATCACCACCAAGACCTTACCATTTGACGATTAAAACCATTTAAAACCATCCAAACTAATTTAGGGTTCCATTACCACTTTATACTATGAAAAGTTTTCAATAAAAGTTCCACAATGTTACAAATGGATTCTTACAGGCATTTTTTCCAACATGTGAAGGGCATATAATTTCTAAAATCAAAATCAAATACCAATCAACCATTCCCATGCAACCTCACATTTAAACCACCATTAAAATATGGAAAACCATATTTATGACATGGGAAAACCATAACCAACCATTTATAACCAAAACCCCAAACATATAATTCAAAACACATAACCATACCGTGATTATGCAATGAAAACCATACATTAAATCATGCCTTTAGTTGAACTAACAATGAAGGACTAGTAACATGCCTTTGATTACAAAGACTATGGAGAGACATCACCCTTCTATGACCCATATTGATCTTATTGAGTTAACACTAGCCTTCCTTGACTCATGAGACTTGAGAGAAGTTTAGAGAGTTTCTGAGAGTTAGATTGATTGCAAAAAGGTTAATGAAGTGCTAAAAAGATGCTTTATGTCATGGAGTCTTAACAGGTTAAGGGGGGAAATATCCATATCACCCCCAATATAAACTAAATACGTTTCCCGTCAGAAGGTACGATTACACCCCCTCCAACCATATCCTACCATACTAGTGGTTCCCACCACTCGTATCCTAGGCATCCGATGGACCACACCACTGTCCAAAATATGACCACTAAGGCCAACTCATACCAAAGAATATGACAAGTACCCTAGAACTAAACCTTTGGAAGAATAGACTCCTCTAGGTTAGACTTAGGGCATCATACAATTTTACATCATACCACTAGTACCCTAACATATGACTAGAATGATCCATTCATACCTTTGATTGACACCAACCAAGCCACACCGATTAACCTACAACCAAGACCTCCTAAACAGTACCCTATCATTCAACAAATACCCATAGTCATATGATGTTCAGAGAGTTCAAAACTCAGGAAATTTCTAAAGACCAGAACCTGGGTATTTCCATTCTCCCATACTCCAATCATTCATTTTAAAATTACGAACAAGGCAGTATTAGCATGATTTATATTTCAACACCCCCATTACGATCTTTAACTAAGCTAGAAAATATAATTCAAATAAATCAACCTTTTCATTAATCAAAAACCAAAAATCAAGGATGTTATGAAGAACACATACCTTAATGACGAATATCCAAATTGGAAAACAAATGCAAATACTTAGACTTCATGTCCTCTTCCATTTTAAAAGTAGAATCTTCCACCTTGTGGTTCCTCAATAGGACCTTTACCGAGGCCACAACCTTGGTCCACAGTCGACAAACCTAACAATCCGAGATGTCAATCGCGATCTTGTCATAGGACACAGAATCTGGAATGCCAATATCCTTGATAGGGACCAGTTGAGACTTATCATATACACACTTTCTCAACATAGATACATGGAACAACGAATAAATGGAGCTCAAACGATAAGACAACTTCAACTCACACCCAAAATTGCCAACCCTTTCGGGGGCTAAGCTTTCCATTCTTCCCAAATTGCATGACTACCTTCATAGGAGAAACCTTTAGGAACACCCTATCCCCAACCTCAAACTCCAATTCCCTATCCCTTATATCGTGTACGACATTTGGCAACTTTGGAAAACCTTAAGACTATGCTGAATAACCTTTACCTTATTCATAGCTTAATAAACCTAGTCCAGACAAAATATATTTTCCTCACCTAGCTCGAACCACCCAATAGGATATCTACACCTCTTTAGATACAATGATTTAAAAGTAGCCATTCCAATGCTAGATTGATAACTATTATTGTAAGCAAACTCTCCAACAGGTAGATGCTCAACCCAACTACCACCATAGTCAATCACAAACACAAGAAACATCTCCTTTAAAGTTTGAATATTCCTATTTGCTTGCCCATCTGTCTGCGAATGAAAAAAAGTACTCAGACAAACTTAACCCATAATAATTTCTAAAACGACCACCAAAAATTAGACAGAAACTGCATACCACGATCGAAGATGATAGAAATAGGTACCCCATGCAGCTTTATAGTATCTTAATGGTAAAACCTTTCATAATCCTAAGCCAAAAATCTCATCCTTAATGAAAGAATTTGAGCCGACTTTGTCATTATTTCCATAATGACGCAAATATAATTAAATTGATTCTAAAACCAAGGTAGTCCGGTAATGAAATCCATGTTTATCACTTCCCACTTCCA
>JAPEIP010000006.1:156300690-156401301 GCA_026120095.1 Capsicum chinense | reverse complement strand
AACCTTAACAAAAACCACATCCTCGGTCTGCAACCAATGAACCTACCTATACAATACCTCAATAGGGACGTCTTCATAAGATAGAGAATCTAAGATATCCAACCCTTCTAAAGGCATAACCAAAGATGAATCACCAACGCACTTTCTCAACATAGAAACAGGAAATACCAAATGATCCAAACTTTAACAAGATGGAAACTCTAACTCATATTCAATATTTCCCGGTCTCCACAAAATATCATAAGGACTAATGTACTAAGGATTGAGCTTAAGGAAAACCTTATCCCAAATTGTAAACTCCAAATCTCTATGCCTAATATCTGTATACAACTTTTGATGACTCTGGGCTTCTTTTAGCCTATCCTGAATCAACTTCACCTTTTCCATAGCTAGAATAACCAAATCTGCACCAAGAAAATTAGCCTCGCTAAGCTCAAACCAAATAATAGGAGATCTACACCTTTTACCAATTAACCCCCTATAATCAATCACACAAGCTCAAAGCATATCTTCCAATGATTGAATAGTTCTCTCCGTCTGCTCATCCAACTGCTGGTGGAAAGCCATACTTAGACTTACCTTATTCCCCAACCCCTTTTGGATAGACCACCAGAAGTGGAACATAAATTGCATACTGCATTCAAAAATAATTAAAACGGGCTCCGTATGAAGTTTCATAATCTTTTGAAGATGAAGCTTCGCATAATCCTTCACTGAAAAGCTAGTTTGCATAAGCAAACAATGCATAAACGTTGTCATCCTATCCATAATAACCTAAATTGAATCAAATTGGTTTCTAAACCGAGAAACACCGATAACAAAATCCATATTGATCTTCTCTCACTTCCATTCACAAAACTTAATATGTTGATATAACCCACCAAACCTTATGGACTTAACCTTAACTTGTTGATGCACAAAGTAGTTGGACACAAAATATACCACATCTCTCTTAATTCCACTCCACCAATAAATCTCCTTGAGATCACAAAACATCTTAGTAGAACAAAGATGGACAACATAGCATGACTCATGCACCTCAGCCAAGATGCTTTGCAACAAACTATCTATATCAGGAACACACAACCTTCCTTGGTACCAAAAAGTACCATCGCCGCTAATTTCAAAATCTGCCACCTTGTTCTCACCAATGCTACATTTGCTTTTTATCTAGGCAGAATCTAACACTTGCTCTTCCTTAATCTACTTACGAAGAGATGATCTAACAACTTCTTGAACCATCAAACCACCATCCTGGAATTCTAAGAGATGAACCCCATGATTTGCCAAGCGATGAATATCCTTCACCAATTCTCCCTTTCATTCTTCCACATGAGCCCAATTACCTATGGAAAACCTGTAATGAGCATAAGAAACCATGTTATCTTTACATAAATGGTAGTGAGGACTCATGTCATAGTCTTTGAGAAACTTAAGCTATATCTCCTGCCTGAGATTAAGCTCTTTCTGTGAAAAAACATACTACAAAGTCTTGAGATTAGAAAAGAAATCCACGTAGACCCCATATGGATAATGACATGATATCTTTAAAGCAAACACAATGACAAACACCTCCAAATCATGAGTAGGATAGTTCTTTTCATGCACCTTCAACTGCCTAGATGCATAGGCTATCACCTTTCCATGTTGTATCAATACACAGCAAAGACCAACCTGAGATTCATCATAAAAACCATGAACCTATCATTGCCTTTCGGCAAAGTCAGAAGTGGAGTCGAAGTCAACTTATCCTTTAACTTCTCAAAACTACCTTCACACATATCTGACTAAGAAGACTCAATAATTTTTTGAGTCAAATCAAAGGACCAGCTATAAATGAGAAACTCTGTAAATATAGCCCATAATACCCCGATAACCCTAAGAAGCTCCAAATATCAAATGGTGTCGTAGGTCTTGGACACTTCTTCACCAAAGGCACCTTCTATAGATCCACCATGATCACATCACTATAAATGATGTGACCCATGAAAGTCATAACATTTAACCAAAACTCTTACTTTGAGAACTTTGCAAACATTTTTTGTTCCCTTAAGGTCTACAAGAACACATAAAGGTGATTACCATAATCCGCTTCACTCTTCAAATACAACAGAATATCATCAATAAACACAATGATGAAGAGATACAAATACTATAGAAATATTTTGTTCATCAGGTCCATAAATGTTGCTGAGGCATTTGGTAATCAAAATGACATCACCAAAAACTCATAATGCCTATACCTAGTGCGATAAGCCATCTAAGGGATATCCACCTCCCTAATCTTTAACTTATGGTACCCAGACTAAAAATCTATCTTAGAGAAGAACTTTTCACCTTGTAACTGATCAAATAGATCATCTATCTAAGGAAAAGGATATTTGTTCTTGACTATTATCTTATTCAACTTCCTGCAGTCAATGCAAATACAAAAAAAACCATCGTTCTTGTGCACGAACAACACCGGTGCACCCCAAGGAGAAATGCTATGATGAATAAATCCTTTATCTAGAAAATCATTAATTTTCTCCTTGAGTTCCCTTAAATTAGAAAGAGCCATTCTATACAGAGTAATAGAAATTGGACAAGTGTCTAGAAGAAATTAATACCAAACTCTATTTCCCGACCAGGAGGAACACCTAAAAGATCATCCAAAAAGTCCTCTAGAATCTCATTAACCACGGGGACAGAAGACAAAGGAGGACCTTCTGAATTAGAATCTTTACCTCAGACCAAGTTATAAAGACAACATTTATAGGTTAACCTTTAGGCTCTAAGATAAGAAATAAACTTACCCCTAGATGCTAAGGAACAACCTTCCCATTATATTTTTGGCTCACTAGGGAACCTAAAGATTACACTACAGGTTCGGCAATCCAAATTTACATAACAAGAATGCTACCAATCATGCCTAAGATTACATCAAAATCTACCATACCCAACTCAAACAAATCTGCCAAAGTCTGCGTACCACTCATAGATACCATACCCCCTATAGACTCGTTGAGGAATGACTGGATCACCTACTAGAGTAGAAAAAAAAAATGAATCTAAAATAATTTATGAATTAAAACCAAAAAAACAACTATATAAGGAGTCACATAGGAAAGGGTAGAACCTGGACCAAGGAAACAATACACATCACGAGAGAAAAATTATAACGTACAAGTAACAACATCAAGCAATACCTTAAATTCCTAACGAGATGCAAAAGCATACAACCTATTTTGACCAACACTGAAACTAGAAGCAGTACCAGAAGCATATACCACACCACCGGGTGTAGAAACAAAAGGCAAAGCCACTAGAATTTTATTTTCTCCATAGAAACATTGTTATGCGAACAATCACTTAGTCGATGGTGTACTTGGCCACACTTGAAGAACTTATCCCTACCTTTCACACAGAAACCCCGATGAGGAAACCAAAAAATTGACAAGGAGGACATAAAGAAACAGACTGACCTCCATTGGCTTAAAATTTGGCTCCCAGTGCTAAAGAATTATAGCAACCATGATGATGCCTATCGCCCGAATATTGGGTGTAAGAAGCACTGGCAGTAGATATGGAACTAGAACTTCTCCATTTTTTTTTATGCTATTTTTTCACCTTAAGACTGGAAACCTCCTTGATAAAAAACATACCCCGCTAACCCTGCCTGTCTCCATATTTTGCCTCCTTCTTTTGTCATCCTCAACTTGCTGCATATGAAAAGTCAGCCTTGACATGCCCATATCCTTCATCAGCAAAATAGTCTGCTTACTAGAATCAGGTCTCTATTCAGCCCAAAAGTGAACTTCCTAATACACTACTTTATATCAGCCACCAAATCAGGAGCATACCATAAAATCTGGTGGAACTTCATAAAATACTCCTTTATAGACATTCTCCCTTTCCTAAGGTTCACAAACTTCTCTATATTAACTTCCCTCAATACTTGAGGAAAGAACTGATCCAACAAGGCATCAAAAGAGGTCTCCTAAAATACATCCTCTTCTATATCACCCTTATCTCTATCCTTTCCTTATTTTATAGATAAACAACCTCTTGAGATGATATGCTATAATGTTTACTCCTTCCACATTGGTAGCCCTCATTACCCAAAAAATCATCCCCATTTGATCAAGGAATCCCTATGGTTCTTCCTCTACCTTCACTCCTCTAAAAGTCAGAGGACCCATCTTCATAAACTATCCAAGCCTAGCAGTTTTAGCATATAGAACTGGCAATACCCCACTCGGCCTAAGAAGTAAATAGTTGGCCAATAGCATGCACAGACTGATGAAACTCTACATTCATCACATTGGCTTAAGGGACTTGATGAGCAATTAGAGGAATAAGAGGAATTGTTGTAAAATTAGGAACAGGATCATGAGATTAAACATATACTCTAGACATAAGAGGTCCTCCTTAAGTATTTTCCCCATATGGGATAGAAGAATTTCCTTGTGTCCTATATCTAGGAGTCATGATCTGAACGATGAATAAACAAGGATTAAACATTCATAGATGTCTTGTAGCCTTACCCTTATAAGTGCAGCGTGCTACACACCCCTAAAAGAGACTCTAATCAGCATGGGTTTGTGGATTTCTAATTGACCATGAACTAAGGATCTGATACCAATTCGATGCAGCCCAAACTGAGGCCTTGTCATAATGGGCATTCCAAGTCAACCTAGTGCCGTGGACCACCACCTTAACTTAATCAAACTACCATAAAAAACCTTAGATGAGCTAATTTTTAATCATATAACAACATTGTGCAATGCTCTCATGAAAATTTTTGGATAGGGTCATAACCATGACTGACCACACCAAGTCTATCCATACCAGAACAACCATCCATAGCATATAAAAACAAAGAGAATATCAAAACATAATATAAAAGTAAAACCGAAAATGCAATACAATGGAACATTAAGAAATTTTGTCCAATGACACCAGCCTCCCAGCTTATTCCAATGCCCAGAATAACACCAATACCAATCTCTCCCCTTCCAACACCCAGAAGCACCACAAATAATCTATTTGAAAGAATAAAAATATCCAGTTGGGACATATCCCAAACCATGGAAAAAACTAATATCCTAAGATAAAATAAAAAGTCTAAGAATGTCCAACATAATATGATGCCTTCCGATAGGACGGAAGCTCACCACTTTGGTCTAATAAGATGTCCCTAAATCAAGTACTATAAAGGAAGAGTTAAACGTCTAGTTCCTGTATAGTGTGGAATACAGTTTCCAGTACATGAGTTAGTGGGTACACACTTGTATGAATCTCTGGATAAGGATAAAGTAAATCCATTTATAAGAACTATGTGAAGACCATGAAATAAAAGAAATCATAAATATATATAGTATTGGGATAAGGGACCGAGTTTAGCATGCCATTTAAAAACCTTAATCTAGGTCATGTAGCTTAGCCATCCTACCACCTATGGGTAATATCCCCCTCCTCCAGCTTAAATGGTCCTAGAGCATGTAGGTTTACGACCAGGCATTATCAGTAAGATGACTAGTACATCCCATCAATATAAATATGGAACTCGCACATGGCTATTGAAGAGCCCTCCTATCGGCAAATAAGAGTTTCTGAATTTGATCCTCCCGGGATCGCCACCTTCCACTAGTTAGCTTAAACTCTTCTCCATTAATGCCCAATTAAAACAAACTCCAAATAATCCAATTACCAATTAATTAATAAAGACTATTTTAAAAACCAGTGATATCGTCATAACACCATACTTATAAGCATTATCCATGGCTAAACAATTTTTAAATAAGGGGACTCTCGTTGCCCTTTCTGTTTAGCTTATTAACCTAATGGGATAACTAGTTTTTATTACTGATTATCCCTTAATCATTACAAACAATTGAAAAACATTTAAGGTTTCATATATAAGCTAAAAAAAAGAAAGATTTCCATTAACATAAGTCAATAACATAGATATATCTTTATAAGCTTTTATCAAACACCTTGGGGGAATAGTACAACCAAAATAAAATTTCATTACAATTAAACAATTACCATACAATTCCATTATCCAAAACCACCATTAATGCTTAGAAATCATAATTAAAACCATAAGAAATCATAACAAAGACTTTATCATCAAAAACCCAAAATTAATGATTTAAAACTAAAACCATGCAAAAGTAAAAACCATGAAATGAACCATATAACCATGACTTTAATTGAAATTATAAGTAGGGAAGAGAATTATGCCTTAAACCAGGAAGATTGGTGGAAATAATTCACCAAGAGAAGGCCTAAAGTAATCCCTTGGTTGAAACCCTAGATCTTTGCCCCAAAAGTTATTGAGTGAATTATAATATGTTTTGGAAGAGATTATAAGAGATTAAGAATAAAATAATAAGATAAATAACCTCCTAAGTACATTATAAGTCATGGGTCCTTATTAGGATAAGTAGGGAAATGTCTAGAATACCCCCACTTAAATCGCAAAAACCCAATATAGGGTTACGACTGCCTTTCTTATAAGTCATAACATAGATTATGTTTGATACCTATCCAATGGTAACCAGTCCTCACCATGGATTAAAATTTTTTAAGTATACGACTCATCCAAAAAAGTTGTAACCTTAAAATACAATCTCTACCCATGATCGGTATCCCTGGAAAAATGTAACACCAGAAGGATCAAATACTAACCGCCTTATAAGTCACCAATATTACTTGTACCCATGCCGTACGACTCATTCCCTACATTCATGTCCATTCCAGTATCCAAAATCATCCAGCAGTCTAACACTGGTCAAATGATAGGTCTTCACTACTCGTACCCCAACTTATTGATCGTACCATGAATTGTAATGGGTCTAAAAAATGAGATTTCCTAAAAAAATTTTAAGGATAGAATCCTAGGATGTTTTATATGTGTAGTTTAAGCCTTATAGAATCACCCAAGGTTTATATGGGTCATGTGTTACCCCCTAAATAGTCCTTCATACGTGTAGCCAGACGAACCAGAGATAACTTAGGAGTAGGGGATTTCTGTATACCCTTCACTCTCCATAATACATATATGCAAGTGTAACGTATAGGATTCCCATGTATACTATAAGTATAGTATATTGTCTCTATAACCAATCCTCATGTCGGCAAACATGAGTTTCCAGTATCCATCCATTAGACTCAAACCTTCATGGTTAGCTATCATTAGCCACTATCATTGCCCAATTGAAACCATTGTCACATAACTAAGACACCAATTCCATTTATTATTAAACAAGTTTATTAAGAGTGGTATCGAAATATAGGCAATAGCATGCAAGCAATTTCCTTAGCTAACATTTTTACAAATGGCATTGTCATATACCCGGAGATTTCATTACCATTTCATTTACTTTGGGGATTTCTATGTAACCTATAAGCAGTTTAATATTATGTTTGCTTGAGGGATACCCATATACCCAACAAGACTTTTAATTTACCATAACCATAACCACCAAGACCTTATGATTTTACCATTAAAACCATTTAAAACTATCCAAACTAATTTATGGTTCCATTACCACTTTATACCCTTGAAAGTTTACAATAAAAGTTCAACCATTTTACAAAAGCATTTTCATAGGAATTTTATCAAACATATTTAGGGCATATAGTTTCCTAAACCAAAACCAAGTACCAATTAACCACTCCCATGAAACCATACATTCAAACAACCATTAAAATTGTAAAACAATAATTATGACATTGGAAAACCATAATTAACAATTTATAATACAAACCCCTAACATAAAATTCAAAACCCAAAACCATACCATAATTAGTCCATGAAAATCATACATTAAATCATGCATTTAGTTAAACTAGCAATGAGGGAGGAATAACATTCCTTAGATTATAAAGAATATGATAGAAATGACCCTTGCAATCCCCAAATTAATCTTATTAAAGAAAACCCTAAATTAATCTTATTATAGTGTTTAAGAGAGTTTGATTGATTCCAAATAGGTTAATGAAGACCCAAAAAGGTTCTTTGTGTCAAGGGTCTTAACAGGTTAAGAGGAAAAATGTCCAAATTACACCTAGCTTAAACTGTACAAATTTCCCATAGAAAGGTAAAAAAACAACACCTCTAATTGTACCCTACAACATGAGTAGTACCCACCACTCATACCTTTTATATCCATTGAACCCTAAAACTTTCCAAAATATGACCACCAAGTCTAACTCATACACAAGCATATGAAAAGTATCCTAGAATAGTACCTTAGGAAGAATAGACTCCTCAGTGTTAGACTTTGGGCATTATACAGTTTTGCATCATACCGCTAGGACCCTAATATATGACTAGTATGATCTATTCAAATCTTGGATAAAAACCAACCAAACCAAATTGATTAACATAGTACAAAGACCCCACAAATAGTACCCTATGATAGGACAAGTACCCCTAGTTGTATGATGTCAAAAGATATAAAAACTTACAAAACTTCTAAAGACCAGGGTATTTCATTAAGGTATGAGTTTCTTTCTTTCTTATTAATTTTTTAATTTGCTTATGTTTTTGGTTACACACTATCTTGTATCGTGTGAAAGGTACCCCTAATTGCTCATTTTGATATTTCATCTTAAGTTGGGAGGGTAGTGTATAACCCAAAGTATTGGACTATAAAAATTCTTGAGTATTAGGAATACTGCCAGGACTATGACTTAAGTGATGAGTCATCAACATACATCATGAGCTGTTATGTGAGACTCGTGGTCTCACCAGCAAAATTGCTCGATGATTCTACCTTTAGCATAAGCCGACGTCATGAGTTGTTAGGTTAGTCCATGAGTCAATGAGTGACTTATGAATATACAAGTAAAGGGAAAAGATTTGGGCCCTCGAGTAATGAGTCTAGGTAATGACTCATGGTCTGATATCACGAATCGCTACCTGAGTCATTGCGATTGGGCTAAATTTTTTGGCATAGTTTAAGTAGGGTTAATTTTGAATTTTCATCCCATCCAAATATTATACCATGACTTAAAACATCTAATAGTGTTTTTGCTGTCAATTAACAAAATTAAATACACCCCATTCCTCTTAATCTCCCCAAATCAAGAGAAAGTTACGGTTTTCAAGGTATTGAACATCTAGGCTCTAATTTATGATTTCTCTTAAAATTCTTAGGTCTTTCAGTCATGTCTCTCCTTCCTAAATATTAATTTTTTATAATGGAATATGTTAATCATTGTTCATGTGGTTTTAATTTTAGGGTTTGGAATTGGGTTGAGATTCTTGATAATTATTAGTTAAATTATATTTCCCATGGTTTATATGGTTTTGTTATTCTTTAATTGATAATTTTAGGGCTGAATGGGTGCATGGTTAAAATGGTTGGAATGGTGGACATGGGTTCCCCAAAAATTAAGGATTTTTATTGAATTGTCAATTAACCTCAACCTATTTTGCAAACTCGATTTAGAACATACATATATTCATGACATAACTTTTTTTCAAACTATGCATTACACATAAAGGATAAATGGATAAAGATGGATATGAAGGGCTTGATGTCCATGGTTTTTGATTTTTACAATGGAACTTAGTACCCAAATTATTTAATTAGATTGGATTGGCATAATCAGATTAGCTTGCAAGTATAATTGGGATGCCTTAATAAATTACACCTGGGTTAATGGTTGAGATTATGTGTAAATGTTTTAATTTGGGCTTAAAGGGGGTTGTATAGCTCGTTGTGAAGGTACAAGACCCTAGAGGGAAAAAATAGGAAAAAATGTTTGCTAGTGTAAGTATCGATATAATCATGTGCTTGGTTCACCCATATACTTTTTGGATGGCTGAATCCTTAGTGTCTTAGGACCTCTTACAGATTTCCTCAATTCGTATGACTAACATGCTTTGATGCTCTTTCCGCTTGGGAAGATGAACCCATATAGCCCATGGGTAGCCTTAGGATGGATAGAGCTACATAATCATGGTTAGTATTTTAAAAATGTCATATTCATGACCCATTACCCAGTCCTGGAATCTTATCTATGTATAAATGAATGTGTGCATGTGTTTTGGACAAATATTGGACATGCTATTATTTTATCACTTTCTCTGAGTTTGATACTAGTATTTATTCTACTAATTGTACCTAGATATTGCATTATTTCATGATGTAAGGTCTTAGGGTTCTTTTGTTACTCCCGTGAAGCGTTATATGGTGTGAATATTGATCGAGTTGTTATGAAGTAGTGACCATCCATCATTCAAAAAATTTACCATTTTATTAGGTTTCTTTTATGATTTTAGGAATTTGGAACTATTTTTTTCATGGTTGAGTATATGTCCTGACCTAGTTTGGTACTTTTGTATTTGTAGGCTTTTGTGGACAAGTATGGGTTGGATATTTGTTGTTGAATCCTATGTTGAATTTGGTTAACCAATATTCTTATTATCATGTCTAGTTATCTTCTACTATGTATTTTAATTTTGTTGTATTTATTAGGCTAATTGGGTGGTCTCTAGCTGATGATGGGTTTGAGATACCCATTATGACTGGGCCCTAGTTTTGGTCATGAGTAGTATACGCAATTCAATAAATAATCTGGAATAGTAACATACATGCAATATCCCATAAGTCAATAAATATGTAAAAGTAAATAACCCAATGCAATCCCCATAATCCTGTAGGGTACAACAAAGGAAAATATATAACCAAGCAACTATTATCTACCAACCATAATTCTTTCACTACGAACATATCTGTAATATATCATAATAAGAACCAATTCCCCTACTAAACTTAAATCGGTGTTTACATCATCAGTATTATAATTAAAAGTAAGAATCAAATTAGAGCATATATAATCAATAACATACTAAATAGCAAGACTTGAACTGGTACATATATTATTAATATCATGATCAATTGTTGAACTCGAACTTGTATAAATGTCAATAATTTTAAAATTTAACCATAATTTGCATCAATTCCCAATGTCAAACCATTATGATTACTAAGTATCTAGTATCATCATGTCTCACATTAAGAATTTCAAATTATAAAATTAGTGTATAAGGGTCTATCAAACTTGTTCAAGTCTCGGGTTAAAGCAAGTACAAGGGCCACCTTCTAGACTAAGGTATCTAAATCATCTTTTAGATGCTAAGCATGTTATAGTTAGCCCTAAGATAGATATTCTATTATCTAAGAAACTAAGCCAACTATGCAAAATTATGTTTTTCGGATGGCCTAAAAGGTCCGACTAACCCAAGTATTGTCATTTCATTGACAACACCTAAAACCAATCCTAAATCTATAACAATATCATAAATTAACTATGAAATATCACAATCTATGAACAGAGAAAAACCAAGCCTACCTGGATGCTAAAGAAAGCTTAAAGAATATTCTAAATCACCAAATTTCCCTTCTAATAAGCTTCTTCAAGGTGAACCAATATCAAAATCACAATAGACTCATCAAAATAACGACTACTATATGCATATTGAACTATTTTCTTTTGGTTCCAAAATTTTGCAAATATCACTTGTGGCACCATCTGCAAAAATTGTGTTTCTGAAACCAACTCAACGTCCCCATATTGCAAGGAATAATAAATCTTAAAATCCAAGATATAATGGTGATAAAAAAAATCACAAAGCATTTGGGATTTTTAGATGAGAATAGGAAGATCAACATAGAAAATAACAGAACCTTACCACAAATATGAAGGATAATCATAATTAACTATTATCCAAGATCCCAAAAGCACCCACAATGTTGTTCCTAAGCTATTACACTCTTGAGATTGAATGAGAAATTGGCAAGACAGGATGAATAGGGTATGTATACCCTACCTATGTATGAAAGTATCAGAATTGTAACCCGTCATTCCCATATATAATACTTGGATAATATGGTAGAATTTGCATACGTGACATTGTTATCTCAATTGTGATGCATACCTTCTACTAAGGGGAGTCACTTATGTGACATGAATATTGCATTCGTGATACTTGTTGATGATGGACAGATAACTTAAGCGATTGGAGACTTAGGGACGTGCGTGCACCCACACCTACTTAGACTTGGAAATTTTGAATTCTTTGTCAACCCCTCAAGATTCATCTGGAGTCCTGTAATACCCCATACTTCTACCTTGCTGAAAATAATCCCAAAAATATTAAAGATTTATTTCAAAGATGAATATACTTTTATACATATGGTATTTTTAAGATTTTCACTTTTTGACATGTGATAAATCAAATAATCTTTCTATCGATACCAAATTCACCCAAATTTGACTCTCGGGCGAAGAGTTAGAGGCATTTTAGTAAGATTGTGCGCCACCTGAGAAATCAACGCATTGCAGAGCTAGCCAAAATGGGAATCATCAAAATTTAGTGAGCCTCTGTGATTATGGCACGTCGCGCCAAGGCTTAATTTTAGAGTTTTCAAATTCTAGTGCATAGCGCGATAGCGTCACATCGAGCCAGAGGTCTAGGTCGGGAAATTTTCACAGAATTAAAATATGCATCCAAGGATTAAAAGTGTCAATTTATTACCCTTATTTAAACCCAATAACACGTGATTCAATTTTTATCTAAAACATAGTGTTTCTCTCAATAACAAGCTAGAGTTTTCAATTAGGGATTCAAATTCAGGACTCAAATT
This sequence comes from Capsicum chinense, assembly GCA_026120095.1. Taxonomy (NCBI): domain Eukaryota; kingdom Viridiplantae; phylum Streptophyta; class Magnoliopsida; order Solanales; family Solanaceae; genus Capsicum; species Capsicum chinense. Next base: position 156,388,651 of record JAPEIP010000006.1, on the reverse strand, counting down.
TAAGAATCTCTCTGTCAATCTTCGTAGAATCAAGAATAAAGGTATGGACAGTGTTCATTCATGGATTCCTTTCATCCATGAATTTTAAGAATTAAGTTTTAAATCTTGTATTGTGAATATTTTGTTGAAGTTTGATTATGTTCATGTGATTATGATTGTATGATTCCCAAGTTGGAATCTTTAGGTGTTGTTCATCAACCAATGCAAGTATATGGTCAAAAAAGTATGAAATTGAGTCAAAATATGGAGTTTTGTTGTATTAATTTGATGGTCATGCCTATGCCCTAAGTCTGGCATTATAGGTGTTTCATAAAATGCCTAAGAGAATAAAAATTATGCATTGTAGCTTAATTGTGACCCAAGTAATAAGTGTATGATTTACCCTATGACTAAGAATGAATTCCATGATATTGTGTGCATTATGAATGGTTGAGCGAATGCCCATGAGTTTAGGTTGATGAATGTATGTCATGTTTACAAGCAATTCCATTCATGTACAAGACTATGACAACCATCTGGTTCATGAAATCCCCAAATTAATGTTCTACGAATTGTTTATTATAGTCATGTGTTTAAGAAGTGTAATGTCCTCTTAGTTTCATTCTATCAAGTCCTGGGTTTACTTGTACCCAATAATTTAGCTATGTGCCTCGAGCCAGTGTCATGTTTTTTAGATACTCTTACTCAAGACATGATCTTTAGAATTAAGTTAGTCTCATGACTCAGAAAAACTCAGTAATTCCAGTGATCTCAGTGGTCTCAGTAACATCAGTACTCAGTAATCTTGGTAACCTTAGTATTCCTAGAAATCTCAATAACTTTAGTACTCTCCATCAGTCCTCAGATCCCAGTAGCATTCTATCAGCTTACGAAACTCAGAAAACTCAATTTAGCTTCACTAAACAATACCATTAGTATCAGTTCAGTTTAGTTAATCAGTTCAATGTCTATTTATTTGAGAGTAGGATTTAGCATCGAGTGAACCCAGGGATGAGGACTTTAGAAGCAATTTTTGTGTTCTAGAAATACGTAGCTAGCGTAGGTTGAGATGCACCCTATGTGTTTAGGGATTTATACATCTCATTTAAGTTTTCTATTAGGAGGGGATGACGGAAGAGCTCCCTATTACAGAGGGTATACTAACAACTTATCTTTACCCATGGCATGGTACTGATACCCTTCCAGATGAGTTTATAGGTTGGATCCCACCAGTTAATTAGTGGGGTATGTCAGTTAGATGATTACCTCCCACATTCTTAGTTTCAGATCCAGTTTCAGTAATAAAAATTAGTTTAGTTCAACAAAAATCCAGGACTATTAGATACAATCAAATAAATATAGTGCAGAACCCCTCTAGTTCCATCAGTATCAGGACTGACAGATGCAGTAACTAATGTTATCAATATTCAGACTTAGTAATTATGTTTTCATGAACTCAGTTAACACTATATTAATTATATGAAACCTATGTTATTAGTATTCAGTTTTAGGACTGTCAGATACAGTCAATCAGACCAGGTCTTCATAATCAGAACTGTCAGAAATAGTCATTCCTTTATTAGTAATATGAAATTAGTTCCTCAGTATTCATTACACTCAGTCATTCAGTATCCCAGTATCAGTTTTCAGACATCAGTAAATCCACAATATCAGAATTCATGAGTCAGCATTATCACGATCTCAGTTACAGTTACGTATTCATGCATATATTCTCATATTTGTATTATATAGTCATTTATTATTGTTTATGCATATGAACCCTTGGATTTAGCCTACCTCACTTGCATACCAGTATATTTAACATACTGATTCATTTGCACTATGGTATTTTACACCATATGTTTAAAAGCACGAACTCCTGAGCATCCTTAGTAGGTAAGACTTCCAGCAGCTAGACTACCAGTGATCCTCATTATTCGAGGATAGCATAATTATTTTATTACTTTATTATTTCAATAGTTTAGAGTTAGTTGAGGATATGTCCCATCAACTTCACAATTTTTAGATAGTATAGTGACTTTCAGACTACACATTTCAGACAGTTTATCTTAGTTTTGGGTATTGTCACACCCCATTACAGACATTGTACTATATTCAGTATTAGTTTAGCTTTGAACCTTAAGGCATTACAATTTAGATTCTGTATATTTATAATGTATTATTCAATGATTAGTTACAGATATCAGTCACGGGTTATCTTATGGTCCTTCGAGTTCATGAGCATTGTGTAGCATTTCGGGTACTAGATTCAGGTTGTTACAAATCCCATATATGCAAATAGACTATGTTTCCCATAAATTCAATATTGTGGACTCAATGGCATAGTAAAAATTTCCATCCGAGGTTGATTAAATCAAATATGGGTCCTGCACCCAATTTATATTTTCTTAACTTTTGACCAATACCTCAAAATAAACTCAAATGCCTTAGGAAACAAACCAAAAGTCTACCTAGCATAAAATCAACATAGCTAAAAATCAACATTTTAGAGCTATAGGACAAGTTTGAATTGTCATATAAGTTCCTTGGACTAAAGTTTCTTGGTAGCTAATTTTAACTAGCAAAGACTTCAAAATAGGGAATATACTATAACAACTAAATGAACTTCTTGGTAATTAAACTGTCTATCTCAGCAAGTCATAAATGACCTAGGAAGTAATAGAAAAACTAAAAATATGAAAATAGGCTTCGAGGCAGGCTTCTATCTATTCTTCTCTTAAGATGGTGTGTTATATATATTGTATGTTTCAATTTGATTATAGGCATTGTAACTTACCTAATTTATATGTTAGGGAGGTAGAAGGGTAGTTGAACCTCTAGGTGAAAATACATATTATGCTTATAAGATCATATTACCCTATGTTGCTAGGATGATAGAAATGATTTAGACAAATGACCTTTAGTATAATATTTACCATGGTACTTGGTATATCATGATGGTTATTCCTTGGACTATAATTCTGTATTTATAATAAATATACTATTTGGAGCAAGGCTGTTATTATGATATTGGTTAGATTTCGTGATGTTTTCTATCCTTATAAAAAAAGTGGTAGTAGTTTTTAGATTTCGTGATGCTTATAATCATAAAGTTTGAATACTAATGATTGCTTTGATAGCTTTGTTAAAATGATGCTAACTTAGATGATAAATGGTTTCCAACTAAACTATGATTTTATTAATCTTTTCGTAAAATATGACACCCCATAAAACATTGATGAAATTATTATTTATCCTCTCGATTACCTAATATTATTTTTTGACTTGAATTATACTTAGGGATGTTAAAAGGATAATTTTTGTATGTTTCAGAATTTTCAAAAAGGTTTTAGGGCTATTATGGAAATCCAAGGAAGTGTGTCTCCATGGTATCACTGTGCCACGGAAGTTAGACCCAGCAATATTGGTTTTGCATGAAGGATAACCTTTGCAGTAAGGTCGTGCAATGCCGAGGTGAAAATTTTATCCAGTTTTTGTTTTTTTCACTTAGGGTAAGGGGATTTTGGGTATTTTCACTCTTTCGACAACCTATAAACATAGAAGGTATGCTTTTCCTTCAGTTTTAAAATATCAAACTCTATTTTATTCATCTTTAATTCTCTAAACAAGAAATATTAAGGGTTTCATAGAGAAATTACCATTCAGGCTCCAAACTTCAAATTAACTTCAAATTCTTGTATGTTTCAGGCATGTTTCTCTTACATAAACTTTTATTTTACATTGTGACATTGATATAATGGATTTTCATTGATATAAATATGGGTTTTGAAATTGGATTGAGAGGTTTTTGTTATTACTAGTTGAATTAGGTTTCCTATGTCTTAAATTGATTATTCATGCTTTAAATTGTTATATTTGAGGATAAATAGGTACACTATTTAAATAGTTGGAATGAGTGACATAGGTTTCCCCAACGTAATTATTTTTGTCTTGGAATTGCATAAAAATCAACCCACCTTATGATTTTTTATTTTTATTATGGAAAATTGCATGATTTTATGTGCTTTTGAACTTAATGAATTGTGTTCATGGATAAATAGATATAAAAGTGGATTTATATGGCCTTGGTGGCCATGGTTTGGATTTTAATGGAACTTGGGAATTAATGTGGTCTTGTGATTTTTTTTGGCATGTTTAATTTAGCTTGTAAATATATTAGTATGACGCTACCAAGTGGTAAATGCCTTAACATAGGACTCCTGGGTTAATGGTTTGAGTTAAGTGAAATTTGATATTAACTTGGGCTTAAAGGGGGTTGTGTAGTTCACCGTGAAGGTTTATGTCCCATAGGGATAAACAATGGAAACCATGGTTTCTAACATTGAGGATCTATATGACCGTGTGATTGAGACACACTTGATATGTATATATATATATATGTGTGATGGATATTACCTATGGTGTCTTTAGTTTTCCATCAATTTTTTCTTGGTTTATATGACTAAAATGCATTAGAGACCTTTCAGCAGGGGGAGCTAAACCCATATAGCCCATGGGTGTCTTTAGGATAGATCGAGCTACATAGACTTGTTTAATAGTTTTAAATTTCTTATGTTCATGACCCTTAACCTATTCCAACATCTTATATATGTATATATTGATATGTGTATGTGGTTCTGAATGGGTTTGGACATGGCATTATAATATAAATTTCCCTAAGTTATATGCCAATGGTTATCCCACTGACCTTCCTAGGACTCTACATCATTTCATGATGTAGGGTCTGAAGAATTTCTTGTTGCTCCTATGCACCGTTAGGTGGGTTAGCATGTCTATTGAGTTATTGTAAGTGGTGAGGCTCTACATTTTAGAGGTCCTTATTATTTCATTATTTCTTCATTATTGACTCTGTATTTATAGATTCTTTTTTTCATAGTCGTGGGGCATGTCCCAACTTAGATATTATTTCAGTTTTGGAGACTTTAGTGAGAAAGTGTGGGTTGTTTTATTTATTTGGATTCTTAGAGATTCCATATTATATATTTTCCTTTAGTACTATCTTGATTGGCTTCTGCTTTATTGTTATTGTTGTAATATTAAGGTTTGGTGAAAGAGGTGGTCTTCATTCCATGGTTGGCTTTAGATACCAATAACAGGTTGGCCCTAATTTGGGTCGTGTCATACAATGGGATCTATTCCCACTTTTTATTTTTAAAGAAAATTTCTTCATAACGGGAACTGTACAATCTTAATGAATGACATATGAGCCTTTGAGCATAAAAATAATGTTTTAAAGTATTGATCAAGATGGATTTATGTCCATGATTTTGCTACTAATATTTACCTTGATCAAGAAAGATTCCATCCTTTTCTACACTTTTATGATGATTTAGTCCTAATATTTACCTCAGTCAATGGATTTATAGACTTATACCCATTTAGTAAGAGTTCTACCCTATGCATTTCGTATTTATACTTTTATATATATATATAGTACAAGACAAAGTAAACTGATAATGGTATTAATGATATGAATATTGGTTTAAGTCTGATGATTGATGATGACATTGATGATTATTGAAAATCTTTAATTAGGACCAGGTCTGTGTATATGGGTTCTAATAAAATCCCTAAGGACTCCTTCATCCATGAGTTATTATGCCAGTGAAGAGAGGGAGCCATAGGTCCAGCCTTTCTAAGTCGTTGTGCTGGAGGAGGTGTATACACTAGGTTACTTTATGGTACTTGGATTCATTATTGTATTATGGATTCTCTTTGCATTTATTCTTGCATAGGCATTTCCTATCACTAGTATTCACCAATATCTATTAGCCTTATGTTGGGTTTTATAGGTTTATGCTATAAGCATGGGTTGTTGTGTATACTATTTTGTACTTGTATCCATCAGCCTTATTAGGGGTTGCATCGGTATGGGCTCTGATTATTGTTTGCTGATTGTTGATTAAACTTTTGATGCCTATGGTAGTGGGGGTTTTGAAGGCCTAATTAGGTATTGTTTTTCTGGACAAGCCAGTTACTTTATATTGTTATTGTTATTATCATGGTTAATAATTAAAGGGTTGATTATTTGTAAAGTATTGATATTTGAGGCATGATTCTAATTCTTTTGCTTATGGTTATATCATTAGTAATGATAATCCCATGGTTAGGTATTATGGTTTTAGAATCGGATATTCTTGTTCCTTTCTTCTATTGCTTTATTGCGGTAATTATCTTATGTTTACACATATCAATAAGAGATCCTGATTATTCTAGCACTAGTTCCTACTATGAATAAGAGGCTTTGGGATGATAGCATAATTATTTAAGTGGTACCTAGAGCAAGCCTTTATTAGGTATATGTAACTATTTATAGTAGCTATGGTGTTATCGTATATCCTTCCATTCTTTCATTTATTCATGTTGTACATGCATACCTTGGTATTGTATACTATTTTATATCCTTCTTCCACTCACCATTCGTATATTGGTTATTGATACATAATATGGTGTTTAAGTTTACTACTAGAATATATATATATATATATATATATATATGGCAACGGTTTAATTACCATTTTCTTAGATGTCAAACCCATCCCTATAGATCTACGGTTACCATTAAAACACCTACTACAACTAATCTAGCTATAGTATCTCTAATACGATGGTTTTATATGATTCTTACTTCAACCTTAGCCACACATACACTTATCATGATGGTTTTTGTTCCAAAAATATTACAATGGTTGATCGCCTATGGGGAAGGTTTCAACCTATCCCTAAAAATCTTTATACGACGGTTAGAAGATACGATTGTGATGTTTGTTTCTTATATTGGTGAGAAGTTATATCTATTACTACACTTATTCTACTCTAAATCAATGGTGTCGGCCATTACAGGATAGTTATTGCTACCATTCTTCAGATGTTAATAAGATAGTTTTTTGCATTCTACTACGACACTTGTTTTATGGGATAAAGCGATGCTTATATCTAATTTATTGGAACACTTATTTATAGTCCAATGCAATGGTTATTTATAGGTTATTTTGATAGTTTTTTATAAGCCGTAACATATATTAATTGTCTATTTGGACTGTTATTTCTAGGCTATTGCAATAGTTAAAAGTAGACTATCCATTAGAATTATATTATGCTATTCTAATGATTTTAAAAAGCATTAAAAGTACATATAAATCCATCAAGAGTATGTACGATTAAATCTCAAAAATACCACTAAGAAACCAAGAATTTTGACAATTGAATAAAAACAACATATATACACTAGTTTTGAATATAAAAAATAAAAAACCTTTGAATTCTGGTCAAATGTTCTAATATCTTAACATAAAGACAATATGTCGATCTCTTAGGTTAAGTCTAGTTCATTGATTCGTTCCCATCTTCCTACATCATAACCTACAATAATAAGAAACACAAAGTAGATTTAATAGAGTACTGTTATCTTGCAAACACCAAGGTGCAAACAAGCTCTCTATATTTCCAAGTAATAAAATGTTGAACGCAAAACCAATATGGAACAACCACATAGTGACCCAAATAGGGTCATGTCATGAACAAAACCTTATTATACAACTAAGGAACAAGGAAACTCCAAAAAAAGTTTGTACAAATACATCACCAACACCAAGGGATTCCTGGATCCATCGATTTGTCACTGCAACAAATTTTACGTTATGGCCAAATAAGCTATAGGTAACTTATGTAGAAATAGTTTAGATATATAGAATACATATTTGATGTGTTTTTAAATCACAATAACATCATCAACTCTTATTATAATGACCCTTCAGGTCATTTTCCAAGGTTTTCCTTATGTTTGTTGTTAGAGCTTTTGCATACCTGCCATAAGTAATTTATGACTTGTTGGAACTAATAGTTCAGTAATCGGACTGTATATTTGGTTTTTAGAGCCAATTCCATATTTTGAAGTCTTCACTTGTTTTGAATTTGAAACTAGGCAAAAAATTTAGTGAAAAGACCTTGTAATCAAATTCTTACTGTTCCAAAAGCACTAAAATGTCCATTTTATGCTAGGTGGATACTTGGTTTGGGTCTCGAGGCACCCTGACTCATTTTTCCCTATTAGTTGAAAAGTTAAGAAAATGAAATATGGGTGTGGGACAAATATTTTGTCGAAACAACCTTGGATGGAAATTTCAATTATGCCATTGAGTCTAGAATGTTGATTTTTGTATTGTAGCATAGTCTCTTTTCATGTATGGGATTTTGAATAAATCTCGAGGGCTTAGTGAGACTTTGAAAATTACATGTCTCAGTTGTAATTGGTAGGTTTGCTAATACTGAGCTAAATAATTTACATTGTAACACACTTGGAAGGCCACCCAGATTTTGTGATTATAGATCTCTAGGGCAGGATTGCAACTCATTGTGGCAGCCATGATATTATGCAAGTATGAGCCTCAGGTCATGATAGCGATACCCGGGTGCTTGGGATGGGTATAAATAGTCCATTTTAGCTCATTGTTGGCCATTTATTTATGAAATAACTTTGGACTTAAAACTTAAATATTGGATAAGGTTATTTAAAGCTTGTGGGTGATTTGGGAGTTTACGCAATGATCAATACGTAGTTTTACATTTATTTGAGGGAAGATTCCTCTCTTTTCATGATTGATTTCCCCTTTTCTCATCTAAAATTCCTAAAAATTGATGTCTTGATTTTTGTACCAATAAATCTCAGATTTTACCAATTTTAAAGGTAAGTCCTCCTTGAGCATAAGAGAAAGGTTGGCTTTTGAAACACAATTTCTTTAAATGGAACCCACCTAGGATTTGGGTGTGATTTTTAGACATGTAATACAATGGTGCAATATGAGTATCATTATTGTTATGTTCATGAATAAACTGTGGTTTTGATAGCTTAGTATCTTACAAAAGCTTCTCAGAAGATATAGCCAGTGATTTAGTGGATTCTTCATGCTTTCTTCGGTATTTAGGTAGGGTAGGGTTTCCCTTTTATTAGATTTAGCTATGTCATAGTATTTTTATGATATTATATTAGATTTATGATGGGTTTTAGGGGTTTGTGGTCATATTTGCAATACTTTTGTGAGTTTGAACCTTCAAAGCTATTTTGATGTCGTAATTAGGTGCCTTGGCCTAATTGCACAGATTATGAGTAGAATTTCCATCTTAGGGTAAATTAAGGCTGGTATGACATAAAAAAGTAGATTCAGATACCTTAGCCTAGTCCAGGGTAGAAATTTCCTAGAAGTGGATTCTAAGGATTTAAAAGTTGGCCCTTTGACCTACCTTGGGCCAATATTTTTTTTTAGCTACTGAAAACCTTTTATACACTTGATGTACATCTTGAAATTTCTATTTGAGGTAATATTGAGAAACTTTAGCACTTGATAGTGATGATAGGTTGAATATTGAGATTTGAGAATTATTGATTATGCTAGTAATTATGTTATTGACTCTGCTAGTGATTTTGCTATTGCATATGATATTGGATATATGATTATATTTCATGTCTTGATATTTACTATAGTACTTATGATATACTTACCATTTTAGGTTTCTATATTTATTATAATATGATGATATACTAATCTGTTCAAGATTGGATATTGATAATCATATATTGATATACTTACTGGTTTGAGTCTGGATATTGATAATGATATTAATAAGATAGATAGATGATTCAAGTCTAGATGATTATTATGATAATGATTATATAATTATTAATATAAGTCTTAATATATATTAATGTAATGACCCTTTTGGTCATTTTTTATATTATTGCTTATCTTCACTAGTTGAGCTTCTCCATAGATATCCAAAGTCATTTATGACTTGCTGGAACAGACGGTTCGGCTATCGGGCAATTTATTTGTTTTTTTAAGTAAATTCCCTATTTTGAAATCTTTACAAGTTTTAATGGTCACTTGGAAAAAAAATCAATGAAACGATCTTGGATGAAAATATTCAGCTGTGCCAGTAAATTTGGAATATATAATGCAATATCTAATTTAGGCTAGTTAGACCTTTGGTTCGGGTCGTAATGTACCCAAGCTCATTTCAACCTGTTGGTCAAAAAGTTGGACGGTTAAAATATGGGTGTGGGACCCATATTTGGTTGAAATGATCTCATAATTTAAAACTATAGATTTGGGCCCCACCTTTTACCTAAATGGTCTCAGATGAAAGTTTTGATCATTTTAAAGGATTTTAAATTTGGTGTACACTCAAAATTCACTATTGGATCATGTATTTTGGGTTTCGAATGAGTTTCAAGGGTGAAAATCATGAATTTGATTTTAGTGTCATATGGTGCCCAAGGGAGCAATTACAATCACGGTAAATATTACAGCAATTGCGCCAATGTGATAGCGACCCCAAAATGGTGATTACGACATTTCCAAACCTAGTAGGGCTATTTAAGGACATTATAGGCCATATTTTGGTAGTTTTTGACTCATTTTTGGGGCCTAGAAACCCTAAATTAGTGTAATAACTCATAATTGTGTCTTGTGGGTATCTTAGAAACTCGTTTAATATAATTTATCATGATCATCATCTGAATTAAGGTAAGATTTTATCACTTTATTTATGAATTTCTTAGTTCTTGATCCAAAACCACCAATCCACTTAGGGCTTAATTTTAGCCCAAAGATTGCTTAGTTTTCACCCATTTTTGAGGGTTTTGATTCCTTGTTCATGTATGAGTTTTGGGTTGACCTCAAAAATTCATTTTCCATAACTGGGATCCACTTGGGTTCTTGGTATCAATTTTGGACCCAAAGCTCAAGAGTGCAATATGGGTACCGTTGGACTCGTATTGATGAGTTAATTATGATTTTGGATAGCGTGATGGAATTTTGGAGATTTTGAAGTAAAGATAAGCATTTGGTAAATAATTTGAGGTTTGTAGTTTGGCCTTGGCGTAGGATTCTACCTACTTTTCTTCGAAGATGATGTGTGTTATATATTCTATGTGAATATGAATATTAAGGTTGATTATGAGTAAAATCACTTGCACATGATTATTGATGTTTGGGGATTAGATGAGGCTTTTAGACTTGTAATCTAGTACATTTATCACCTCTTTTAGAATCCTATTGCCTTCTTCCTTTATTAAATTAGTTTGTATTATGATAATGTTATAATTCTACATCTGGGGTGTTGTTTTAGTATTGTAATCGTTGTTAGTGTTGTTAACCTTGGTTGGGATAGTCTAGTGATCTTAAAATCATATCTTTGGGTAGAATTGACATAAATGCCCATGTTCCTAAATGGATTTCCTATTATAGGATTGGTTATTGATTACTTGACATCTAGAAGTTGAACTAAATACCTTAGCCTAGTTTAGGGAATAGTTTGACTAAATATGGAAATTGAGGATTAGAAGTGAGATTGTCCAGTCAACTTAGGCGAAGACTTGTGTTATCCTTGTGGGCTTAGTTGTGGATGTTAGGCATAGTTGATAGTAGTAAACCTTATTATAAGGTTACCTTGTTACTTGGAAATGGCAATGATGTTCCCTGGATTGCGACTTATAAGTTATGGCTCTATTATTCCTTATAGAAATGATAATGGGACTTTAGAGATACTATTACTTCATAGACGTTATATTGGACTTTTAGAGATGTTGTTTTCTCTTAGAGTTGATATTTGGCATATAGAGATGATTTTCCTCTTACTTATGATTATTTGGACTATAGATATGATTTTCCTCTTAGTTATGATAATTTAACCTATTGAGATGACTTTCCTCTTAGTTATGATTATTTGGACCATAGAAATGATTTTTCTCTTAGTTTTGATTGTTGGGCCTTTGAGATGATATTCCTCTTAGTTACGATTATTTGTCCCTTAGAGATGATTTTCCTCTTAGTTATGATGGTTGGTCCTTAGAGATTATTTTCCTCTTAGTAATGATTATTTGGCCTGTAAAAATGATTTTCGTCGTAGTTATGATTGTTGTTCCTTATAGATGATTTTTCCTTTTAGATATGATTATTTTTCCCATAGAGATGATTTTTCCTCTTAGTTATGATTTTTGGGCCTTAGAGATGATTTTTCAATTAGTAAAGATTATTGAGCCAATAAAGATGATATTCCTCTAAGATATGATAATTGGCCTAGAGAGGTGATAGTTTGCATAGTCCAGATGCATGACCTATAGATATAACAAGTATTATAAATGTGATATGCTTATCGATAATATGTCTCATAGATGCGAGATGACCCCCCAAATATGAGATTATTATAGATTACTATGACTTATAAATATGGTTTTAGATATGCATTTTGGATATGTATGTGCACCTAAGGTTGTTATTATAATGTTGTGATTATTCTGGATATATTATTGGGCTAAGGGTCATGTTATGTTTCGAATTGACATCTAAGAAGTAATTATCCTTGGAAAAGATATAGTTGTAGTTTGTGGATATACATATTTATGTTTATATGCATATCTCCTTGGTATAGGATAGATGAAGATATGATATGTTGCTTGCGATTGCATTGATTTTGATATTAGTGATCGCATGCATAGATTTGGTATATTTATGATTATTATATTTTTAATTGACTTGATTGTAGATGAAATACAATCTTATGACTGTTCTTCCGAAATAAGGTTTAAGCTATGTGGTAACTAATTGCCTATTAAGTTACTATAGTACTTGATGGCTAGGAATCTAATGTTCTTGTTAATGAACCTTGATTACTTTAAATATTGAAAATATTGATTATGGATTATACATAGATAATGATGCTGATGGGTTTAGAATAGATGAAGATTAGTTGCTATTGATGACTAAGTTTATGTTGTCGATTAGTTGTTAAATGAGGATTTTGGTATTAATGATGCTAGATAATAAGAGATGTTAGTTGATACATAGATAAGTTTATAAATGATGGTCAGTGGTCTAATTTCTAGATGGTGACTAGTGATATTATTATGGATCGAAATAAACATTGGTTGATTGGCGATTATGGTCTAGTGGTGAATCTTGACTAGGTGTTGGATATTGGTTATTTTGTGATTAATGATTATGTGAATAAAAGTTTAGGCTAATAATTTACCCAACATACGCATCAATTTAAGTGCAAGGCAGTCGTCGTTAATATATTTACTTAACTTTGGAGTCGGGGTCAAATCCACAAGGAACAATGTGAGTGACAATCAAGTTAATTCAAAATAATAGATACAAGTTAAATTCAAACGAATGTTACAAAAAGATAAAAATGGGGGAGGACAAGTGTCTACACTAATGTTTCTTTTTGGGTTTTACTAGTATAAATTTGGGGTTATGAATAATTACTATTTCAAAAATTATGCACGGATCTTGGGATTATTCCTTACTAAATGAGTGACAAGCGGATGCTAATAGATAACTTAATTATTAGCAAATAAAGTGTGGGTAGTTTTGGCTATAGGTTTTGATGCCAGTCTTACAACAAAACACCAATCTTCTACCCGTTGATTCTTTTGAATACCTAACGGGTGTGTTGAACAATTGGTTACCACAACCTCAATCTAGGCATCCCGATTTCTAGGATGATACACATTGTATTGTTAACTTCACAATCACCCTTATGTCTAAGATAGTTCAAATTTAGCAAACTATACACATAATTGTCTATCATTGCTTTGTCCTCCACATCCCTCTTTCAAGGATGATGTGGGTTCCCAAAGTTCACCCAAAACCCTTCTTTCGAAGATGGCTTTGAGCTTTCTACAGTATGGATATTTCACCTATCAACCCATATCGGTATTTAGGGATTTCACCTGCATATCCAACCAAGTTAGCATAGCAATGTTAAAACCCATAAACATGAACTACCAAATAGAAGCTAACAATAACAAATCACATACACTATTAACCCCTACTTATGTTTAAACCCAAGACAAAGATCTAGCTACACATTATATAAATAAGTATAGATATACCTAAAATCTCCATTGAAATAACTTGTTAAATATGAAGTTAATGTTACTTCAAACTTGGCACTGCCATAAATCAATAATACAAGGGAGCTAATCCACTACTTAGAAGTTCTAAAATGTATTCTTCACCTAAGATTTATACAATATTTTCTTCTCCAAGTATTGAGGCTATGAAATCAAGAGATAAACCTAAAATTGGGGTAGATGGAATATCATCCATGTTTATAGCTTGAGTCTTTTTTTCAAAATTGGGATCAATAAAATGTACTTCCTATTTTTTCCTTGGGTTGCTTTCTTTAGCTAATCCGCGATCGCTTACTTATGGTAATGACAATCGTTAATTGATTTCTACATGATTATTGCGATTGCGGTTGCTAGACCATGACCACAGTAACTGAGGCTTGCTCCTTTTCTAAGTCTTTAGTTGCACTTTCTTGCTCCGTTTTGACCATTTTAAGCTCCAATCCACATCTTTCTGCATTTACTCACAAATATGTCACGTCTATTCATTCAAAACAAGGTAATGTACATGAATGTCGAATGAAAATGAGTGGTAAAATTACCACTCATCAATACCCCCAACATAAAGCTTTTGGTTATCCCCAAGCAATAGTACCTCTTACCATGAGGCAATAATTATTTATGCCTAATCTTTATGCCTTAAAGATCACAAAGACTCCAACTTTAGTCACTACCACAAGTAGCTCATTGCATATGGACTAAGCTAATTTCCACTATACCCCTCAGTATAAGATGCAAATTTTGAGGATACATAAGACTTTAAAGATCAGACAAGAAACAAAAACTAATACTCTAGAAATTGCTCCCTTTTGACCATAATTAAGCTATACTCTATTTGTCTCATTATTGAAACGGTGGAACAATTACCCACCTAAACTTGTTTCAAATGTCAATCCTCACAAGAAATAAAATTCCACATGCCAAGCTACCAAATACGCAAAAAGGAAATTTAAGTGAAAAAACGCTCTTCCTCATAAAAGAAATCTCTATGCAATAAGTGTCATACTATAGGCTTGCCCCTATTTTCATTCGGCACTACAAAAAAAGTAAATGGTTGGAGATGTCAAAGAACTTTCTAATCTTGTCAAGTGGGTTAGGGTTAGGGTAGGATAGCATTTTGAGACAACATAGCTACTACCTTCCTTGAACATCTACATCATATTATTCAATCTACCTTTTTGACTATGGGCCACTCCTCTTTGTTTTCTCTCTTTTAGCATGTCTACTTTTTTCTTCCTTTGTACACCTATTTTTCTTTATATTTCTTCTTTCAATTTTCATCCAATTCTTTCCTTTATTGTATCCTTTTATTTTCTATTCCTTTATTTTCAACACTTAGGTACATTAGCCATTTACTAACACTTAGTGGTCCCAAACATCCTTCCATCAACTTTGACCACCCCCAACATAGGCTTTTAGCTTCAAGTTATGTCTTAAAGATTAAGGAGGGTATGGTTCAAAAGAGTGATAAAAAGAATTATTCACGATTTGAATGAGTTTGCCAACAAAAGGGTCCAAAGGTTCAAAGTGGGTAACTAGGGATTATAATCATGCATGGGTAGGCTATTTAGTCTTGAGTGGTTTTCAAAGTCATAAATATGGCCTAAGATCACATCTCCAATGATATACAGTCAAAATTATCTTTGAAAGACTAACGAGTCAAGTTCTAAATAACACAAGTATTCAAGAGATGAATGCAGATAGCTCACCACACATGGCATGAAAAATACTCTAAGGTAGCTCAAATATCCCTCCCGCTAGAGACAAAATTGGAGTATTTATTTCTATTCACAAGTCAAATATTTATGAAGCCACAAAAAGAGAAAAAGATTTGTTACAACATTGCTCACGTCCATGCCCTTGATTTTCAAAAATTTTGGATGGAGGGGATTGTTCATTTTGCATTAGCACCACACATAATTTGCTAAGTATGGCCGCAACAAAAGCCTTAGTATCATATTTAGGCTCAAAATGGGCAAACTAACCATATGGCTACTCAAACATTGCCTATCGCATAGAATGTGATCCCAAATTTTCACTTTACAATGCTATAGGTACTTAGAATTCCTTTGCATTAATGGCATTTAAGCTACAGGTACTCAAAATTCTCCTGCACCTATTCCTCAAAACCAAAATACGATGCTTTACCCTTCAGAATATCGTAACTCAATCCATTATTGGGTAAATCTTGTCATGCATTATCAAAATGAAAATAAAAGCTAGAGTAAAAAGAGAAAAACGAATAATAGAAGAAAAACATGCTAATCTATAAAACATGGGGTCCAATAGGGTACCCAAAAATATAGCATTTGAAAACAAAATAAAAATAGTATCCAAAATATCATCCCAAGACAGCGGACATCAAAATGAAATATTCAGCAGTGTATAAAAAAAAATAGTACAAATCAGAGGGCACCCCCAACTAAAAGGAATGCAGCGTCCTCACTACATATGTAAGAAAGTAAGAGTATAAGGGTCTCCCTTTATCTACATCAAGATCTATCTTCTCCCACTGACACGACATCACCACGACCAACATCATCAGCTGACCACTCTATAGGGGCCTCATTCTAACTATCCAACCTCGGTGAAGGTCATCAATGGTTAGGTTTGAACACCTTGAAGATGCCTTTTACCCCTTTCCAGAATATTCTAAAAAACCTATCTCTCCTTTTCTCTCTTCACTATCTTTTTATGCAAGTCCTTGAGATCCATGTGCAATGCAGCTAAGGTCGAATAAGCTCTCTCTAAACTGGCTACTATTGCATTGTACTTTTGCTGATCTATCATTTACTTCTCATTATCTAACTTTCCTTCATAAGAATGATAGGAAGTTGAGGTCTTTCACAGTCCCTGATGTATTTTTGACAATAGTTCCCTCACCCCTACATCTGAATAGAGATATCATCAAAAGTAGTAGTTGATAAGGGTATGCAAGAGTCTGTTTGCTCTTGGATTAATTTTCCTGTGTCTATCTTCCTCTTCTTACTATGATATATGGCACCCTCATCTCTAAATTTGAGTGGGTAGATAAGGAAGCCTGGATGTGCCCAGGTGTCTGCAGCATACTCCTATCCTTTCGTGCATTTACCTAGCTCGGTGATAATAGAAGGAAAGAGAAGATGATTACCTCTATGGTTTTTGAAGCACCACAACTCTAAAATCATAATCTCTCTCTCATTCAAAGCAATTCTAGCTAGAATACAAGCCACCATCAGAGCCCATGCGACTGTGAAAATGGTCAAATGAGTACATAGACACACTCTTCTACAAATTTTTTTTAGCCACATCATTTCTTCAGCCTTGAAGTCATTCATCAGAATATCTCTTTTGGTGGTTGCATAGGGAACTACATTTCCTAGATACAAGTTACTAGCCATTCTTTCCATGGGTTGCATGCCTTGGCATGAAATTGCCCCATGTCAACATTTGGGATCCCATACACCAGATTAATTTGCTCTGCTCTGAAGTTCACTTGGTTACCATAATTTTTATCACTGGGTTGTTGAGAGAAACTATGCTGAAGTTTGTGTTGAACCCATGTACCCACTACTCATGAGCATAGCAGATTATCAGGGAAAAACACAATGATCCGGTTGCAACGAGTCTAGAGTGGGATTCTAAGAGCTTTTCCACCACCTTATCTAAGAAAATACCCATTTTAGAGAGTAGCTTTGTCCTATGGAAATCCACATAGTAGAGGAATTGGCATTGTGATGTGATAAATCTAGTATTGTCAAAATATCCCACATTTGAGGTTGAGAACCTGTAAGTAGTGTAATTCAGGCCAACATTAGTATTATAAGATCAAAAACACGCTAGATCACACAGATAAGCTTAAGTGGTAGTGTTATGGAAGGTTTTGGGGCATTAAAAGAGTTCTAGAAATTCTGATCCCTTCCTAAAATTACCCTCAGGTATGGAAATTATGGAGCATTGACCGCAAGTGTAGTGCCGTGATAGCGGTCATTGGGACCATGATCGCAGTACCTGAGACCAAGTTTGACAGTTTCTGCATAATGCTCAAAATGCAGCTTTACCCCAATCTGTTGTTTAAACTAGGTAAGACAACATTATAAACAATGAATTAGAGCCTAGAATGTGTGATTATTGCCCCCAAACTTGAAAAAATTCAAATTGAACTCCTTGGACATTAAATCAAATACATGGTGTACACGATTACTTCAACCGTTTATAACATAAGTTTGGGTACTCAAGACTTTCCCATTTTGTATACACTAAATACAATAGCTAACCACAAAAATAATCACTACTCAACATTTATATAGCATTAAAAATACTATTTCAGACGTTTCTATATACTACAAGTTCTAAGCATGCAATTATATAAAAACCAAGGAAGTTGAAATAATTACCGAATTAAATAATGTGAGGGATGAATTGACGCTTGGATATTCAGTGTAATTCCACAAATTGAAGATAATTTTGAGAGAAATTTACAGAGGAGCGTGGGCGAATGTCGCATTCGGATGGACATTTAAATTGATTTGACCGCGATCATCGCCTTAGTCAAGCAATAGCTGTCACATGGCCTCTGGTGGTATGAACCTTCATGGTAATTGAGACCAAACAACCAAGTTTATTGCACTTTTTTGTTTAATCCAACATGTCACTTTCACATATTACTTTTTAAATTTAATTAAAATTTCTCTTAGCACGAACATTTCATAGATTTTGCATGCAACAAAACAAAATAAAAATGAAACCTACTCTAACATTCATAAATCAAAAGGATATGTGTCACTTTTCATGGTACGATGGTCTTTCTCCCATCGAGCGCTTAGTTTAACATCGTGGCACGATGCCTCTACCCCTCCCTTTTATGTTTCCACTTTGAAAATTTGAATCTTTATTCCAGCTTTTGTTCAATATGAAATGAGCGACAAAGGGATAAAAGATTGAAATTGTCAAAGATGAAACTTGGATGATATGAGTAAATGGCAACAAAGTTTTGATCCCATCATTTTGAATACTTGAAGCATTTACCCAAATTTGCATATTGGTTTTTTAGGCAAAGGTTAGCAGATCAATATGTTATTCCTTGTAGATCGGAAGTTGAGTTCTATGGCCATTGAGGTGTGGGGTTCCATAAGCTCTTTTGAAATATAAAATTCACAATAATAAGAATAGAACTCTGTCTCCCTACAGCCAATCATTTTTCTAGGTTGATGGATCCTCATAACATCCGCTAGGAATAATGTTGAAAGGTCGGTTTAACAAGGTCCAACCCCTAATTCTGGAATCTTATTCAGAGCAGCTTTACCTCAAAATAGAATATAGTCATCATAAGATATTGGATTGGACTCTTCTTATGACTGTAGTATTATTTCCTTTATTTTGGGTTCTTTCTCCTTATATGACTTGATTGATTAGGACCTCCCCGAGGAACCTTCGCTACCAAGCTCAGCATCATAGCTTGGTTTCTCTTCCTGATTAGCCTCTTCTTAGAAAATAGGCATGGTTGTGAAGTTTGAAAGAATTATGTCCTTTACCAATTCCTTTACCTTGACATTTACCCTTTCAAAAACCTCATAGCATTTATGCAAGCCTTGCATATTTTCCCTGTTGTAGTTACCCAATACAAAATAGTTTGAAGCATTGCTTCTAGACCAGTGGATCAAGTTTCTTGCTCCTCTTTCTTCTCATCATAAGACCTATCAAGAAAATAAATAAAACAAGCAACTCGGTTAACATAATAGAGGTAGGGGTCATTTGGACAATTATCCCATTATTGATCTCGACTACCATATTAGGTAAAACTATACTCCTAATAAGATCGAGATGGTGATTTTGTCTCTTTTTGAGAAGCATTGTTACAATATCTCTTGAAGTAAGGTACATCACAATATTGACATGGACTGTCAATATAGGCATTCTAACTACCAAAATCATTTTGGTCGAAAGATACCATAGCAAAAACTAAAAACAAAATAAAATCTACCTACAAAGAAAATCACAAGAAAATATATACAATCTTAAATTCATGAAAGTAAGCTAAAATTCCAGCATAACCTAATACGTCAAATTGTTCCCCAACAAAGGCAATATTTTTGACAATGCTCAACTTACACATCAATTTAAGTTCAATGTGGTCGCTGTGGATACATTTACCCAACTTTTGAGCCAGGTTTAAATCCATGAGGAACAATGTGAGAGGTAATCAAGTTAATTTAAAATAATAGATACAAGTTAAATTCTAACCAATGGTACAAAAAGATAAAAATGGGGGAGACAAGTTGCTACACTAATGTTTTTTGGGTCTTTCTAGTATAAAATTGGGGCAATGAATAATTAGAGATTTAACAATTATGCATGGATCTTTGGACTATGCATTACTAAGGGAGTGACATGCGGATGGTAATAACTAACTTCATTATTAGTAGATCAAGTATCCGTAGGTTTGGTTTTAGGTTTTGATACTAGTCTTTCAATAAAACACCAAACTTTCACCCATTGATTTTTTGGAATACCTAATAGGTGTATTCAATAATTGTTAACCACAACCTCAATCTAGGAATCCCTATTTCTAGGATGTTACCCATGGTATAGTTTACTTCAAAATCACCCTTATGTCAAATATAGTGAAAATTTAACAAACTACACACATAATTGTCTATTATTGCTTTGGCCTCCATGTCCCTCTTTCAAGGATGATGTGTGTTCCTAAAGCTCACCCAAAACCCTTCTTTCAAAAATGGCCTTGAGATTTCTAGAGTATAGATCTTTCACTCATCAAACCCATGTGGGTATTTGGGGTTTTAACCCATAAATCCCAAAAAATTTAGTATAGTAATGATAAAACCCATAAATATGAACTACCAAATAGAAGCTAACAAGAACAAGACACATACATTGTTAACCTCTATTCACACATGACCCTAAAAGGCAAATCTAGCTACACATAAGATAAATAAGGATAGATATACCCAATATCTCAATTGAAATGACTTGTTGAAGATTATGTAAATGTTTTTCAAACTGGGCACTCCCACAAATCAACAATAGAAAAGAGATAATTCTCTAGTTAGAAAGTCTCCAATGTAATCTTCACCCAAAATTTATATGACATTTTCTTCCAAATATGGAGGCTATCAACTCATGAGGTAAACCTAAAATTAGGGAAGATGGAATATCCTCCATGGTGCTAGGGTTTGAGTTTTTTTTGCCAAAAATAGGATCAGCTATATTTATTTTAATTTTTTTCCCTTGGTTTGCTTTTTTCTATTAAGCTGCGATCATGCGAGTATGGATACAAATGCATCTACAGAACTGCAGGTATATTTTTGAACTGTGGTCAATTGACTTCTACTTTACTACCAAGATCATAGTTTCCAGAAGATAACCACGGTAACTAAGGCTAGTTCATGTTCTAAGTCTTCAGTTGTACTTTTTGGCTCCCTTTTGACAATTTTAAGCTCCAATCTACATGTTTTAATCTTTTCAACTCTATGCCTACAAAGAGTAGATTTTAGTGCATGTACTAACAAATATGTCTCATTTATTCATACGAAACAATGTAATGTACACGAATGTTGAGTGTGAATGAGTGGTAAAATTACCACTCATCAAGGTCATCTCTATAATTTGACCCCTTTCTACTCTTTTATAATTATTTAGTACTAAAGATTATTCGAAGCAACAAACTTACAAATTCATAATATTTTAGCTATGGCTTGAGCCCGTGCACCTGTAATATATCTATAGATATGTATCAATTATTATGAAAAGATATAGACCCAATTTATGTTTAGAGAATACTGTTGCAATGATAGTGATACATAGTTTGAGATTTTTGTGATATTATTGACACCCGATTTGAGTCCAAAAGATACTATTGTAGTGTAATAATATACTGATACCCAGTCTTAGTCCACAGGATATAGTTGTAATGATTATTGATACCTGATGAGGCCAAAGTTTTATTATGCTAATAATGGTCATGATAAAGATAGTTTTGATAGATAAGGTTATGATTATGATATTATGATATTGAATATATACCTTGTATTCATTATTTCATGTGCATCACTTATCACCAGTATGTACTTAAGTCTATGAGTCGGTATGGGACAGTTTTATATATATGGGTGAAAAATATAACTTGTGTTGTATTATGTTAATTGAACCTTATGAACTTGGGACAATAGAGATACAAATACGTTTTTCTGGGTATTTGGTTGTCTGGACTAGCCAGTTATTCATGCTATTATTGTTATTGATATTACCATTGTTATGGTGATTATTATGTCTAGCTTATGGTATATTTGTCATTGAGTTGGTATCATGATTTGATGCATGTCTTAGGCCTCCTGTCTCTTGAGATTGCATTACGATGAATGATTATTTGAAGTGTAGATATGTGGATTAGAAACCCTAGGTAGGATAGTATTAAATTATGGTAGTATTATAACCAGGTCTTAGAATAAGGATATGATTATCTAGGTTATACTTTTAGATGACCTCATGTTTATATGTATTTATGTGTGTATATATATGTGTATATATATATATATATCTAGCTATATGAAGTTGTGGCATTACATATATCCCTTCCTTCATTTGTTCATATTGTATAATTCCTTTATTGACCTTGTATATTTCTATATACCTTTTTGGTATTTTATTTATATATTAATTTTGGATATATGGTATAGTATTGATGTCAATTGAATATGGCTAGAATAGGATAGGTCACCCTAATCCTTTGTTAGTATTATTTTACTAAGCTCTTGGACTTGGATCCCCTATTATTCTCATTGACTTGTTATATGATTTTTGGACTCTTGGGTGTAATTTCCATTTGTTTTATATGTTGTATATATCTACTTTATCTTTAGATATGAATTGGCAGTTGCCTATTTTGTGCCATTTATTTGGTATACATAGTACACTTCTTCAGCATGCAGATCATTGTACGAGTTATTACCATTAATGTGTGCATCATACGAAACATCTATGATTTGGAGTGTTAGAGTGATATCCTAATGTTAGGAGTACTACTTATCTCTCTCTTATGTATTAGACTAGTCTATATATTGTATTTGAAGATAAGTAGTATCAGTGTATGTCTCTTGGTATTTTAGTTTTGTACTCTTATTATATTTGAAACTTTTGTACTGATGCCACCAGATTTTGTGATTCACTAATGTAATTGATCTTTATCTGACTTATTTAGCATTTTTTCTTTATTTATTGAGTAGTCCTCTACTAGCCATTCCAGAGTATGGGTGGGCTTGCCGACTAGTGGGTTATGATAAGTGCCATAATGACCAGAGAAATTGGGTCATGACAAATTGGTATTAGAACCTAGGTTTCATCGATGTATTAATATATGAGTTAAGCATTTAGTAGAGTCTTATGGAAAGGTGAGGAGACGTCCATAACCTCTCTTCGAGATGCTACAATGACATTTTAAGAAATTCACTTCTTGACTCCTTATCATGTTCCTACATTTTTATAAACCTCGAACACATTCTTTCACTCTGTTCTATCCCCGAAGAATAATGCGAGATTGTCAATAGACGCAGATGAGACTTTAATATCTATTTCTATAGTTTCAATACAACGTTAGACAAGAAAGATAGAGATGGACATTGAAGATCTTCAGGGCTAAGAAAAAAAATTTAGGCCAGCATAAGCTTCAGTAAAGCTCGTGACTACTTTAGCCTTCGAGGTTCGACATTGGGTATTCGAGTATTGTTGTAGATCCTTTGAACCACGGATTTCATTTGGTTTATTGAGAAGTCCTTAGACCAGAGTTGGGTCTATTGGTGTTCATCAGGGTTCTTTACTTGTTTTGAGTATGAGATTAGATTTCTCATATAATCTAGGCATTTTGCTTTCCTACATCTTTCTGAGTTGGACCTTGGTGCATTGATCTGATGGAGGGTTAGGATTGTCACTCCGTTTGGTGTTGAAGCACTAGATAGTAGTTGAGCCTTCCTTCCATCAGGATGTTGATTATGAGAGAACTATAGAGCACACAAATATTGAGTCTTATGGAAATGGCGATAAGAGTCTTGCCATCAGTATAGTGCTAGGTATTTTATCCGAGATTAAGGATTCTTTTGATAGATTCAGCCTCATCTGTAGCCCATCAACTCTATGCAAATATTATTTCTTACTATGAGTAGTTCTTAAATTAGTCGTGATGATCATAGTTTACAAGGTCCCCTTCAAATTTTTAGAGTGTGGTATGGTTCTTTGAGTCATAATAACCATTCTAGATTATGAGGGGTATTATAACAGAGTATTTTATGATCTTGGTTTTGTTGTGTTATAATGATACACTAGTTCTAAGAATGCCCCAGCTATGAGATAGTTGATTAGCCAAAGTTAGCACGTATCCCCTGCCAACCTAAATTTTTGAGATAGGCTGGGATTTTTTAAGTATGTACATAATTCAGGCAATTTTTATAAGTGTTAGTTATCCATCCATTTGAGCATAGTTTGTGTCCCTGCTATGTCGATGCTGTAGGAGTTGCTATGACTATTGAGAGATTGACTACTGATCTAAAAAGTGTATCCGATATGGGATTTCTAGTCATTTAGCTTATTCAGATTAGCCTCATGCTGCTATGGGATCTTTACAACAAAATAGTATGCTTGCCACCTCAATCAATGATCTAGTTGGTCGATTTGAGTTTGGACTCATTTAGATTTATTCTCCCACTCCACATCAAATGTGTGATTGTGGATTTCACTATGATAGGTGAGATTTTATTTCTTGCATTTATTTGTGATTATATGTATTGGAGTCTTCATATATATTAATGAATATATACCTTGATAAGTTCATATTGACTATTATATGTCTTGTTATTTAATTCATGATTATGTGACTACTCCAGGGTTTATTTCTTTTAGTAGTTGATGGGGTAGATCTGTATGGTTATTTTCCCTTATAGGTGTAGCTTTTGGATTTGAGTCTCATTTCTTAGGGCATATGAGCCTCATTGTGGCCCTTGAGTGGTACATGACGTTGATGTTTTTTTGGCACCGCTTGTTTGGTATGGTTGTATTGATATTTTTGTTATTATTGCTACCACTTGGTGAGGTTATTGTTATTACTTGATATTATTACTTGATGAATTCTATCCTTATTGGTTAACTATATAGACTATTGATATCTAGTTACACTTTCATTTTCTTGTGATATTAATCAGTGGCTTGAAAATATCTAACTCGATTTGATGATTTCTTTCCCATAGTGCAGCAAGGTTTACTGTGTTCTCTCTTGGTTAGCTATATTATATTGATTCAGGGATGTAATATGATATCTACGAAAGGTTGAACTTCTTTGGTGCTAATATGATTTTGGGGTAGCAGATTTGGTTGTATTGCCCATTCATAAGTTTGAGACTCTTAAACTTGCCTCTAGTGTTGTGAATGTTTTTGCTTTGGATATCCTTTCCTATATATCCAATATGTATTAATCTTTGGTTGTGATTATTGAAGCTCTATTCTTTGTTTATGATTATATCATCACGGATAGTGGTTTTGAGATTGAGATGTTGTGTATTCATCTCATAGATTTATTTTGTTCCTTCCCTTGGGATGGTTTACCCTTGTTATGAATGTGGAGATTTGATACTCATTTCTTGATTATACATGATTTTGTCAAGTAGAGTTTGAAGGTTAAAGGCAATTGGACTTTTTGTGATCTCTTCTTAAGTTGGCAAACTAAAAATTCTTTATCCTTAGTTGTTTGATTCTCTGGTGGTGTTCTCGAATTTAACCTAGGTACTGAGATTGGTATTTCTTCTTCGATGATTTTATTCTTTGGTGGACTTAAGAAATTCCTATTTCTCTGTTTATTTGTCCTAGAAAGGCTTGCTGGAGTTATTCTCCTCGATGATATGTGTCTACGGTATTTTTTTCAAAAACAAAGTGATATGTTGATTACTTATCGGGTAAAGTTGTATGTCTCTAAGTTACTAGAGTTTTTTCTAATAATTTTGTGGTTTTAAGCTTTGGATATTGTTTAGCATGTTTGGATCGTTCATTCCCTCCAGCGGATGTGGAGTGGGTTTTACGCATTTTCAGCCACTGTTTTTTCCTTGGATATGATTCCTATTTTATAGCAATATTTCATACCTTCTAGCTGATATCAAGTTAGTTGCTTACATTTTAGTCGATGGTTATCTCTGTGGTGGTTTTTGTTCTTCAAATATATCTCGACTATGGCTTGGTATGAATTATCTCAGAAATATCAGATTTGGATACTAAAGTCAATTTAAATTTGAATGGTTGGTAATGGTATAGTCTTATTGGTTCAATTTTTACTGGACACCTTAGAATAACAATTTGGAAGTTGTGATAAACTTAGAGTATAATACCTACCTATCTATAGATTTTATTTGGGTAGTTAAGATTAAGTGATTTATCCTTGGCATGGAGATTTTAGCTTGGTGTTGTAGAGCTTGTGTCCAGCATTAATTTTAGACTTGTCTTAGTTCATATTTCATTTATCGCCTGGTTTAACATACCCCAAAAATTATCTATTCAATTTTTTTGACTTCGAATGGAATATGGATGATAACAATTTAGAAGATAGCCTATGGACTTGGTATTGGTTCTTTCAGCTTGTACCCTTAGTCTCAAGTTTTCTTTAGGAATTTAGGAAGATTTACAATATGGGACTAATATACTCCAGTTGGATTTAGCTTGACTTCATTCACAGTGGATGAGCACCTCGGAGTGGAATATTTAGTGATAAGTAGGTATACCTTGGATTTTAATATTTCATGTTGATTTTTATCAAAACTAGTTAAAGCATAAACATGGATTTCATTCCATGATTATCTCTATTTATGTACGCAGATAGTATCTTATGAGCTTATTCTCATCTTTTTTAGTTGAACATTCAGTTAGTTAGCTTCAGTTCCTCAAGTCCTCTATTGTAATATTGTACGAATATGACTCAGGTGATCTTCCTCTGAGTTCATAGTCGATAGTAGGAGCAGAATTGTAAAAGAAGGTTATATTTTTATTTAGAGTTAGTGGAATAATTTATGTCTTGGGATGCATTTGGATTCGATAAGTCTTGGATTTATTTGTCCAGATTTAGAGATGGTATAATCATTTTGTGGTTTAGGTGTGCATGCATCATTTCTTTTGATTAAATTGGAGGCCATTTAGTAGTTGAAGTTCAGTTTTGGCTGTTTGGGAGTAAGCTGAGGGTGTAGGTTGAAAAAGAGATACTTGTGGCGAAATCCCATAGAAGCATTTTATCTTTGATGAGGTTATCTAGGAAGTCATGCTCTAGGCATGTGGGCCCAATACCTCATGCCTTAGATCTTTTGAGATTTTTTCTATCCATTGACTTTCAGGGATAAAAGTCTTTTTAGTAGTGGTATTGTAATGATCCTTTCAATAATTTTTTATATTTTTTCTTATCTTCATAATTTGTGCTTCTCCATAGCTGTCCAAGTCATTTATGACTTGTTGGGACTGACAATTTGGTTATCGGGCAGTTCATTTGGTTTTTATAGCCAATTTCAAGTTTTGAAGTCTTCATTGGTTCCAAATAGCCACCGTGATAAACCATCAATGAAATGATCTTGGATGAAAATTCTGACTGCGCTAGATAATTCAACGTATCAATTTTGTGTGAGGTAGACCTTTGGTTTTGATCCCAATGCACTCAAGCTCATTTGGACCTATTGGTCAGAAAATTTAAAATTGGAATACGGATGTGGCATCCACATTTGGCCAAAACAACCTCGTATTGAAAATTTGACTTTGCCATTGCATCCAAATAATCGATTTTAGGCTAGGGGACCTTCTTTCACGCCTAAAGTCTCCTGGAATAATTTTTGGCTATTGAGCAAATTTTACTTAATAAATGAAAGTATAGGTGTGGGACCCACTTTTTTACTAAACGATCTCGGATGAATGTTTTTATGGTATGAATGGATTTAAAATATACTTTACACTAGAGAATTAACTATTGGATCATGTTTTTTGGTTTTCAAATGAGTTTTGAGGGTCAAAATCAAGATTTTTTTTTAATGTCATGTAGTGACCAGGGAGCAACGACAATTGTGGTAAATAGTATGTTGATCGGACCAATGCGATAGCAACCCCTAGACAGCGATTGTGGTATCTCCAAAGATGGTAGGGGTATTTAAGGACCCTATAGGTTGCATTTTGGCCAATTTGACTCATTTTTGGTACTAAAATCCCTAAATGAGTGTATTAAAACAAAATTGAGTTTTGTGGCTATCTTGGAACCTTATTTAACATCTATTATACCGATTGTAATTCGAATTAATGTAAGATTTCATCACTTTATTGGTGAATTTCTTATTTCTGACCAAAAACCCCAAATATACTCGCGATTAGTTGAAATATGGTAGCTAGCGATTATGGATGCTACGTAGCTAATGATGATGATGCGCTTAGTATTGGTGAAGAATAGTTGTTATAAATGACTAACTTTATGTTGTCAGTCAGTTGCTAAATGAGGATTTGTGTATTAATAATGCTATATAATAAGAGACGTAAGATTATAGAAAAATAAGTATCTAAATAATTGTTGGTGGTCCTTTTCTAGATTTAACTGGTTAGATTATGATGGCTAGAAATGAACATTGGTTAATTAGAGATTATGGTCAAGTAGTGAATCTTTACTAGGTGTTGGATATTGGTTATTTATTGTATAATGATTTTGTGAAGAAAAAGTTAGTCTAATAATTAGAGGCCATCACCATGAATCGACCCCTTTCTACACTCTTATAATGATTTAGTCTCAAAGATTATTTCGGCCAACAAACTTACGGATTCACACTCTTTTAGCCATTACTTGAGTCTATGCACTGGTTATATATCTATATATATGTATTGATGATTATGATCATATATATATATCCAATTCGAGTTCGGACGATATAATTGTGATAATACTAATACTCGATTCAAGTCTGGAGGATACAAGTGTGATTATATTAATTCTCAGTTCAAGTCTACAGAATACTATTGTGGTGATATATTGATTGTAAAAAGGTCGAAAGTTGATTATGCTGATGATGTTCATGATGACGACAGTTAT
Source organism: Capsicum chinense (assembly GCA_026120095.1). Taxonomy (NCBI): domain Eukaryota; kingdom Viridiplantae; phylum Streptophyta; class Magnoliopsida; order Solanales; family Solanaceae; genus Capsicum; species Capsicum chinense. Next base: position 156,359,663 of record JAPEIP010000006.1, on the reverse strand, counting down.
GATGGAGATGGTTGTGATGATGAGATTGTGATATTGACTGTGTACCTTGCAGTCACTGCTATATGTGCAACAACTATCACCAGGATACACATATGTCTATCAGCCAGTATGGGATAGTTACATAGATATGGATTAAGAATATTCTGTGTGTTTTGGTATACCGATTAAACCTTCCATGCCTGGGGAAATGGTGGTGTGCATATGCTCGATAAGGTACTTATTTGTCTGGAGTAGTTGGTTATTCACACTAGTGTTGATATCATTTTGATCATTATCATGGCTTCCTTATGGAATATTGCTAATTGATCTGGTATCAAGATTTAATGTTTGTATTCACCCTCTTCTATCTTATTATTGCATTACTATGCATGATTATTTCATGGCTAGATTGGAAACTCTGAGCATGATAGTATTAAATTATGGAAGTATTATAATGAAGTCTTTGAATGAGGATGTGATGATTAAGGTTACGCTTTCAGATGATCTCATGTTTATATCTATATATATAACTACATATATCTAGCTATATAAAGTAATGGCATTACCATATATCCCTTTCTTCGTTTGTTCATATTGTATATCTGTTTCTTTGCCATGTATATTGCTATATATCTTCTTTTCACTCTCAATTTGTATATTTGCCTATATATGGTATAGCATTGATGTCCATTGAATATTGCTGGAATAGCATAGTTCACGCTACTACTTCCTTAGTATTATTATGTTAGACTCTTAGACTTGGACAGGATAGTTGACCCTTATTATTCTCATTAACTTGTTATATGATTTGTAGACTCATTTGTGTAGTTTTTATTCTACTTATATATTGTATATAACTAGTTTATCATTGGAGCTCACTTGACAACCACCTACTAAGTACCATTCGTTTGGTACTTATATTACACTTCTGCAGCCTGCAGATCATAGTACGGGTTAACATCATCGATGTGTACATCATGCAGAGCAACAATGGTTCAGATACTTAGAGTAAGCTCCTAAGAATCGAAGTATTACTTATCTCTCTCTTATGTATTAGAATAGTCTTTATGTTGTACTTAAAGATAAGTTGTATTAGTGTATTTTTCTTGATATTTCACATTTGTATTCTTATTATATTAGAATCTATTGTACTGATACCACTAGGTTTTGGGATTCACATATGTAATTGATCTTTATTTAATTTATTCCATATTTTTTTACTTATATTATTGATTAGTCTGTTACTAGTAGTTCTAGACTACGGGTTGGCTTGCCTACTGGTGGCTTATTGTAGGTGCCATGATAACATCAGAAATTAGTTCATGGCACTTAATCATTCTATTATTGGTATGATATTAACGATGTTGATTCTTATGATATTGGTTCTGTAGGATAATCAATTTCAAGATTGGAAGTAGAAACTACTGTAATGTGGCATGATAAGGATAGATTCTAGTTGTACCTTGAGAGTTGGTACATGATGGTAGTTTGGGTTATAATTTATTTGTGTGTACCCTCAAGTCTTATGGGGTCCTACATAGGGCTATTTATTTGTTTTGTACTTATTAGCTTACGGGAGCCAATTTTGTAGTTATAATCGTATGTGATTTTTTATTATTCTTATTATTTACTTATTTATGTAAGATGATAATGGAGTTGATTTATGTTTTTCTCTACCTTGCCTCAGTCATGTCATCTTGTATTCTATCATATTTATATCATGATTTAGCTTAGTCGACCAATGAAGCCTACCGAGTACCCATGGTTTTTGTAATCATACTACACTTCAGTACCTTTTTGGTGCAAATTTGAGTGCTAGTTTCCATAGTTGATTCAATATCGTGTTGTGTTGGATTCCAAAGATAGGGTGAACTCTTGGAGCTAGAGTATTCCTATTTACTTCTATCTATCTATGTCTAGTCTTTAATTTTAATATAGGATTGTATTTATTATTTTAGACTTGGGTTATATTTATGATAGCTCTTATACTGGCTGTAATAGTTCATGTGAATGTTTTCTATGTATGGCTACCTTTAGACTATTTGTATTGTGTTTCTCATTTGCTTATTGAATTACTTATTATGCCCTTTTTGGGGCATTTCCATCCAGTTAGCCCATTGTAAATAGCTCTGGTCAAGGGTTAGGCTTACCAACTATAGGATAAATTAGATGCCATCATGCCTTATAAATTGAGTCATGATAAGTTCGTATTAGTGCCTAGTTTACACTGGTATTGTTGGCACAATAGCAATTGTCTAGTAAATTCTTGTGGTTGGAATAATGACATTCGTTTCCTATCTTTGGGAGTTGTTAGGACATTCTTAAGAGTTCTACACTTCTTTCACTTATTTTGTTCTAAGTCTCTGAGTTGGTTTCGAAAGAATTCCATTGACTTTACTCTTTCATAGATGGCTAGGATGTGTACTACTACTATACGAGATGGTTGTCCTAAAAATAATCTAGGGATACTATTATTGCTCCCGAATGAACTATATGTTTTGGATAGCCTAAAGATGTATCCCCAGCTAGGGTCTAGGAAAAGGAGCATCCACTAAACTTTATTCCATCTTTTAAGAGAGAGATTCTTTCGCCCCAGCTAGTCGTGGGCCAGCGACCAGCCTAGATTCCACTATGATTTTTCTTTTCTTCAGCTTTCATGGATGATATGGTTTATTTTTTAGGGATAGTTAATGGTGCACCATCTCATAGTGCACAACTTATAAGTCAGAGTAATATTGTGTCTCCTAGAGTTGAGGTTTCTCTAACACCGACAGTTGATCCGTCAGTAGTCTCTCAATCAGCTGTTTCCTAGCTGACAATATCTACTGAAAAATAAAAATATTGGGTAAATTTTTTAGATTGGATTAGCCTAGATTTTCTGGTGCACCGAGCGAGCATATATATGAGTTTCTAATTTCTTATGAGGATGGGTTCCATAATTTAGGCCTTGTTCATACTCGTGGGGTGGATTGCACAACTTTTTAGTTGCACATGGCAGGATGATATTTTTGGAAAGTTCATTTTGATTCCATACTAGCTGGATCTTCTCCTTTAAATACGGTCAATTCTCAAAGGTATTCTTGGAGAAGTATATGCCTTTCAATCTTAGGGATCGTTTAATGGATAAGTTCACTACATTTGAGTAGGGCTCCATGACAGTTATTAATTATAAGTCTCGTTTTGTTGAGTTGATTAGGTATGTAATTTCTATTTTGGATACTAAGTATTAGAGTATTTGTTACTTTGTTTGAGGATTGAGACTTCCACTTGTTTGTCTACTCAAATTTGTGTTGTTGTAGGTAGGCCTTTTGCTAAGTTTTTTGATCAGTTACAAGTGATGGAAAGGAGGCATCATAAGGACAACACTCTATATTACTAACAAAGGTCAATCTTGTATTAGTGAGCAATCTGGTCAGGGTAGTGGTCATTCTTTCAAGGTTACATTTTCTTGTTATTCTAGTAGAGGTGGCTACTCCATATCAGCTGAATATTATACATACGGTTTAGCTCAGGTGACTTTTTATAGTTTTTAAGCTTTTGGTCATTATTCATCAGAGTGTCCTAGTCGTCCGGTGATTGTTGCTTTAGCTCAGAGTGCTTTACCATATTATAGCAGTTCATACCTTAGATAGATATGGTTTGAATATTTGTAAGGTGGTCCCCAGGGTGCTTGAGATTGTTGTCAGATACATAGAATAGGATATAAGTCATAATACTAGCATAGTGGATGGTATGGTCAGTTGTATACATACCAACTAGACCCGAGCATTAGTGTTCGGATGCTTCAGTCACATGCAAGATTATAGTGTACCGTCAACAGGCCCATGATTTATTTGGTCCATGATCAACTTATTTTTTAATGAATTCTTGTTATGTTCAATGGTTAGAGTTGTCTTGGGATTTATTATCCATGCCGTTATGTGTATCTACTCCCGTGGGTGATTATATAGTAATAGATCAGGTTTTCAAATCATGTATTGTGACTGTTAGAGATATAGATCACATTATATAAGACTTTGTATTTTGATATGATTTGGGGCATGGACTAGTTATTCCACTATTATGCGGTCGTAGATTATTTTTCCAAGATCGTTACCTCAACCATGCTTAACACACCCCCAATTATGTGGCAGGGATCAATTACTCATGAGCCGACGGGGATTATTTCTCATATGTGTGCTAGAAGATTTATCTCAAGGGGTTTTGATTTGTATGTTAAATATATTTATGATGTTAGTGTGAAGAGTCCATTGCCTGCTTCTGTTTTTGTAGTCCATGAGTTTTCTAAAGTTTTCACTACTTGTCTGGATGGTATACCTCCTTCTATTGAGATTAAGTTCTTTATATATCTTGAGCCTCGCACTTGACTTATTCCTAAGTCACCTTACCATATGTCCCCTACCGAGCTTATGGACTTGAATTTTCACCTTCAGAATCTTTCTTATAAGGGTTTTATTAAACAAAGTATGTCGCCTTGGGGAGCTCCTATGTTGTTTATCACGAAGAAAGATGGCTCCATGAGTATGTGTTTTAATTATAAGCAACTTAATAAGGTTAAAGTCAAGATCATTATCCTATGTCTCGCATTGAAGAATTGTTTGATCAATTTCAGTGTGCACTGGTCTTTTCTAAGATTAATTTGAGGTCAAGTTACCATCAGTTGAGGATTCATCCAAGGATATCCCAAAGACACCTTTTATAAGGCCTGAACATTCCTAGTGATATCTTTTGGGTTGACTAATTCCCGAACCATATTTATAGGTTCGATAAATCTAGTGTTTAGGCCTTATTTAGATTCCTTCGTGATCATGTTCATCGATTATATCTTTATGTATTAAATGATTAGAGAGTAGAATGTGCAATATTTGATAATTGTTCTTCAAACTATGAGAGATCTGGTGCTTTTTGCCAAATTATCTTTGGGAAGTTTTTGTTTGAGTGGTGAAATTCTTTGGGTATGTAGTGTCTAAGGATACGATTACAGTAGACCCGAAGAATGAGGCCATTTGTAATTAGGCTAGGCCTACATCTCCGATCGAGGTTCATAGCATAATTCATTCAGCCAATTATTACAGATGATTTATTGAGGATTTTGCTATTTTTCAGATGAAGGTTCCATTTGGATGGTCCAAGGAGTGTGAGTTGAGCTTTTGAAAGCTCAAGGACTTTCTTACTTCAACACCAATTTTTTATCACTGTGTATTATGATGTTTTCGATGTGGGTTTTAGTTTTTTATTAATGAAGTAGGTCATCTTACATCTTATGCTTCAAGAAAGCTTAAGATACTTGAGAGTAACTACCCTACTCATGATTTGGAGTTGATGCTGGTAGTTTTTCTGCTTAAGATTTGGAGGCATATTCTTTAGGTGCACATTGTGAGATTTTCACCGATAATCAGTCTTCAAAATCTTATGACCTAGAGTGAATGTAATACTAGGTAGCACAGCTGTATTGAGTTTTTTAATGATTATGATATCTCTATATAGTGTCATTCGGACAAGGAAAATAGAGTAGAAGATTTCTTTAGTTAAAACGCCATCAGTATGGGTAGCTTGGCTTGTATTTTAGTTTATCAGATGTCGTTAGCATGGGACATTCACTCCTTAGCCAACTTGATTGTTTTCCTTAATATTACAGACCCTAGAAGGGTTCTTGCTAGTGTTGTGGTGAGGTTTTCATTATTTGGGTAAATTCACAAACATTAATTTGAGGATAATAGGCTTTATATTCTCCACAGACCAATGGCCGGATGGAGCTGACTATTAAAGTTCTAAAGGATATGCCCTAAGCTTATATTATGTATTTTGGATGTCAGTGGGAGCACCAGTTAGCCTTTGCAGAGTTTGCATATAATAAAAATTACCATTCGAGTATTAAGATGCCGTCTTTTGAGTATTTATATGGTAGGTGATGTCATCCCTGATTGGATGGTTTAAGACTTCTGAGATTAGGCATCGTGGTACTGATTTTCCTTAGGATTTGAGGTAACATTCCTCTATTTTCATGACATATTTCCCTTTTTCTCCCCTAAATTGTCTAGAACTTTGTATCTTGATTTTAGCATTAATAAATCTTGAATTTTACTGACTTTTAGGGTATTTACTCCTTGAGAATAAGAGAATGTTGGGTCGGCTTCAGAAATGCAATTTCCACAATTTAGACCCACATGAGGTTTTGTTGTGATTTTTGAACCAAAAGCCCAATGGTGAAAATAGATACCATTATTATCGTGTTGATGAGTAGATTGTAGTTTTCATATCCTAGCATCTTGAGGAAGCTTATCATAAGGGAAAGTCGGTGATTTAGTGGATTCTTCCTGCTTTTTTTCAGCGTTCAGGTAGGCTAGGTTTTCACCTCATCTTAGATTGAGCTATGTCATAGTATGTTTATGATATTATGTTAGATTTGGGATGGGATTTAGGTGTTAGTTATAAAATTTGCAGTACTTGGGTTAATTGGACCTTATAGGCTATTTAAAATCTATAATTTAGGTGTTTTGGCTTAGTTGCAAAGATCATGAGTAGTATTTCCATCTTAGGGCTAATTAAGGATTCTTTGAACTCAAAAAGTGGATTTAGTTACCTTAGCAAATTTCGATGTAGAAATTTCCTAGTAGTGGATTTAAGAGATTTAGAAGTGCCCCTTTAACAAATCTTAGTCCAAGATTTGTGTTAGTTGTTGAAAACTTTTTATACACTTGCTGTACTTCTTGATATTGCTTATTGAGGTAATATTGAGAAACTTTGCCATTTGATGTTGATGATGGGTTGGATATTGAGAGTTGAGACTTATTGATTATGCAATTGATTATGTTATCGATTATGCTAGTGAATAAGATATTCCTTATGATATTAAATATATGATTACCGGTTCAAATTTTTGTGAATGAAAAATTGGAGGTTTGGAGGCAAACCCTTGAATCTAAGGGGTTTAGGTTGAGTAGGTCTAAGACAGAATATATGGAATATAAGTTTAGTGAGGTGAGGAAGGAGGATGATGTCGCGGTAAGCTTGGATTCCCAACAGATCTGAAAGAGGGATAGGTTTAAGTATCTTGGGTCTATGATTCAGGGGAATGGCGAGATTGATGAGGATGTCTCTAACAATATTAGAGCTGGTTGGATGAAGTGGAGGCTCACCTCGGGAGTGTAATGCGAAAAGAAGGTTCCACTGAAGCTTATAGGTAAATTCTACAGAGCGGCAGTCTGTCCTGCTATGCTATTTGGAGCAGAGTGTTGGCCAGTCAAGAACTCCCACATCCAAAAAATAAAGGTAGTAGAAATAAGAATATTGCGTTGGATGTGTGAACTTACTAGAGGGGATAGAGTCAGGAATGTGACCATTCGGGAGAAGGTCGGAGTGGCTTTGTTAGAGGATAAGATACGCGAAGGAAGGTTGAGATTGTTTAGGCATCTGATTAGTAGGGGCACGAATCCCCAGTTCGTAGGTATGAGAGGTTAGCGTTATATTGGTTATGAAGAAGGAGAGGTAGGCCGAAGAAGTACTGGAGTGAAGTGATTAGACATGATATGGAGCAGTTTCTACTTACTGAGGACATGACCCTAGATAGGAAGGTGTGGAGATCGCGGATAAAGGTAGAAGACTAGGTTATGTGTGTGGATTTAGTAAGTAGTTAGAAGAGCTCAGGTTGAGTCGGGCTAGTAAACCTAGGATTGGGTCCAAAGATAGAAGCACGGTCCGGTGGGTGTGGGTCTCTTTCTCCTATTGCGTTTATTTATTTTATTTCTTATTGCTCTAACTTCTATTTTTATGTGACTTATTCCTTGTCATGTTATGCTATCAATCTTGCCTCTTATTTAATTACGCTTTGGTCTACTTTTCTTTATCTTGAGCCAGGGGTCTGTCGAAAATGGCCTCTCTACTTCTCTGGAGGTAGCGGTATGGACTGCGTACACTCTACCCTCCCTAGACCCCACTTGGTGGGAATACACTGGGTTTGTTGTTGATTACAGGTTCAAATTCGGTATTGTTTATAATATTGATTATATATTTAGTGGTTCATGTCCTAATATTAATGATTATGTAATGATATAATTACGTATTCTAGTCTGGATAATAATAATAACATTGATTACATATATACCCAGTTTAAGTCTGAAAGATTATTATACTATTGACTATATAATTATTAGTTTCAGTCTACATATTGCTTTGATATTAATCATCATATTGGTGGTATGATATCGACGATTTTTATTCTTATGTTGTTTTCTATTAAGGATGATACTGATGATAGGGGTATCGATTTTAGGTTTAGAGGTGGAAATTGTTTTAATGTGGCACGATATGTATAGATTCCATTTTGTACCTTGAAAGTTGGTGAATGATGGTTGTTCAAGTTATACTATCTTTTTGCATACCCTCAAGGCTTATGGGAGCCTGTATTAGGTTATTTACTTTTCCGTACTTATTGGCTTATTGGGGCAAATTTTGTAGTTATAATAGCATGAGTTTGATTCTTTATATGATGTTATTATGCTATTTGTTTATGTGTTTATGTCAAATGACGTTGGAGTTGATTCAAGATTCTCTCTACCTTGACTTATTTATGTCTTATTTCATTTTACCATTTTTATATCTTGATTTAGCAAAGTCAGCTGATGGATTTTACTGAGAACCCATGGTTTTTGTACTCATCCTAAACTTCTATACCTTTTTGATGCAAATCTAAGTACTAGGTACCGCCATTGATTAAAGGTTTAAGCTGTGTTGGATTTAAGAGATAGGGTGAGTTCTTGGAGTCAGAGTTGCCCCATTTCATTCTATCAATATTTGTCTTATCGTTAATTTTGAGAAAGGATTGTATCGACTACTTTAGACATAAATTGTACTTATAGTAGCTTTTGCACTTGATCTACTAGGTAGGGGTGGTTTTATATATTATGGCTACGTTAGACTATTTCTATTGTATTTCTTATTTGCGTACTAAATTTTTTATTTGGCCCTTTTTAGGGCATTTGCACCAAGTTAGTCCATTGTGAATAGCTCCGGTGTCACGATCCAATTTCTCAAGTAATGATGGAAGCTACTATAACCTCACCCTAGGCAAGACAATCCCATAATTAGTAACTACTAGTAACGAACTGCCCAGAAAATGAAGGAAAGAATGTGAAATAGAATATAAAAGACTAACAAACATAAAATAATCTTAAATCCCGGTGGAATCAGTAGAAGATCTTCTACCATTAATAAGGATACAAATGAGGTTCTAATTAAATATACCTATACAACTATCTTTGATTACAATATAGAGACTAATTTAGTACATAAGAGGGAGGAAAGTACTACCCGAATACCAGGAGCTCACCCTACGTGTAGAGGCCTGAGCATGTAACAAGGACGCTACACGGTGTTCATAATCCCGAAGAACCACAAGCTAACCCATGACTAGTACCTGCTGTAGTAACTAATTAACAATAATTCTGAAATATGCGGAAATTAGGCAGAAAACTGTCCATAAGGTTCAATACTGTAAATAATACTGCATATGGTATCTCAATACAAAAACTAAATATCAATACTTAAAACTGAATAATTTTCTGAAAATACTCTAGACTGAAAATTCTATAAACTGGCTGAACTTTGGAGTTGATGGGACAAGTCCCTAACTCACTGCGACCACTGAAAAAGAATTGAAATGCTGAAATAAATAATCACATACTCGAACTATGAGGACTCACCATACTGAGAATCTGCACTGCTAAAGATGCCCGGGAGCCCGGGCGTCTGAACCTATGATATAAGATATCATAACACAAAAGAGAAGTATGAGTCTGTACTTTAAATGTACTGGTACGCTAACTGAGGTAGACTGAAATGCATGGGTTAATATGTATGAACAGTACTGACTGAATGACATGAGTATAACTGGATGAGAGTACATGCATGAATACGCTACTGTAACTGAGTTCGTGATAACACTAACTACTAAGTCTGACTACTGATAAATTGATATCTGAATATACTGATACTGAATTACTGGTAACTGAATCTCTATATTTGATAGTCTTGAATTTGTGAAACTGTATTGAGTTCCGAACTGAGCTAAGTTATTGTATTTGAAAGTCGTGAATCTATAGAATTGAACTAAGTTCTATACTGATACTGAGTATAAAATTGAGACTGTGGGAGGTAATCATCTAACTGACATGCCCCTTTGTTAACTAATTGGGGTCCAATCTGTAACCCCAGTCGGAAGTGTGTCAATATTCTGCCACGGGTTGAGAGAAGCTGTGAGTTATCCCTCTCTGACAGGAAGCTCTTCCATCAACCCTCGTTTGTAGGAAAACTCAAATAAGATATATTAACCCTAGTCTCGTAAGGAGATAGCTTAATCTACGCTGGATATATAGTCTTAGAATGCATGGATTGCTTCAAAGGACCACTCCCTTTACTGACAGGTGAGTCCCCATCCTTGGGTTCACTTGGTGTCGAATCCTTCTCCAAACTAAATAGACATTGGACTTAATTCAAAACTGTACTAGAATGGACTGAATTATTTACTATTCATACTATTTGACTGAAATGAACTATACTAAGTTTACTGAGTTTCATGGACTGATAAAATACTACTGAATTCAGTTAACTGATTGACTCTACTGAGGTCTGACCTGAGTACTGTGACTGAATTACAAACACTACTGATATTTCCCGGGTTTCTACAACTTGCTAAATTCTACTGATTGAGTCACTACTGAGATTACTTCGTAACGGACACTGTCTCTAAGCAAATATCCAAATTTTTGGGTATTAAATACCCCCATGACATGATAGAATGAAAATAGAGCATCATATGATCTTGCTTAGCATAAACATGCACATTGATTTCATAATGCATCTATAGGGACATCTTATCAAACTCTTTCCCTTCTATCATGACATAACTTCTTTCCCTTTTTTGTTCACATGAGTAATTCATCATGAACTTGGTAAGAAGACATATGAACGTAACAGAAAACAATAAGTACACATCTTAATTCAAATCCCCATTGACAGTTTCAAGGGCTTTACATGGATCCTTATGATATTACTTGCATATCAATTAACCTTACATGAAAAGTATCATAATATATGAATTAGAATTCCAATTTATCTTTATAAATATGATCATAATAAAATCTAACATGGAATTCATGAAATCAATAAACTTGAAGTAACAAAATAGTTTCTTGGACTCCAGGGCTGGAAACGACCTTTGAATTAGCACTTCACAAACCTTAGTTGATGAATTCTTTAAAGTTAATGGTGAGTTCTTGAGTTCTTGATTTTAAATTTGAACACCTATGTTTCTCATTCTTGGGAAATTTGTGAAAGAATGAATATAATTCTCTTCAAAGGGTTTAATTTCGTGTTTTGCAGACTAAAGGGTATGCAAAATAGAACTAATTAGCCCTGAGGAGACGGCCTTTTAATTCCTATAAACTATTACCGATGCGTCGGCAGACGCCTCACATCACTGGCATCGATGGGATAGCCAATATACCACGTCGAGTCCACATCGGTTTACTAAAATTTGCACTGAAGCTAGAGAAAACTATCTTATCAAGATGATGTTCGACACGATGCATCAAGATAACGTCGACCCACTATTTTCGGCACTTAAACATGGTCTAAATAAGGTTTAAAAAATCTGAAACTTGTCAGGGAAGCTCTCTGATATTTTTGATCATGAATTAACTCAAATATCAACATTTAAAGGACGTAAAGGTCATGAAATAAGATTTCCAACTTTCAAAGGATAAAATGGCTCTAAGTGTGAATACTTAATTAATATATTCTAAGCATAGGACCCCTAACAAGCTTAAAGGACCGGTTTAAGATAGAATTTTTTTTTTGCAGGGTCTTACATTATCTCCCCCTTAGGAAAATTCATCCTCAAATAAGACTGACTAAGTTGAGAATGTTTGATAGACAGAACTTAGTTATTGGACATGAATATGCTAAACATGATTATATGATTGACATTACCAATATACTAAGTTTCATACTGAACATGAATATCTGATGCATGAGTACATTGAGTTGATTCATCAATGCATGAATGGGATTACTAATAAGCTGAGTTTCTCATACTGAACATGCATATCTGATGCATGAAATACATAATTGAACTAACTGATGAACATATGACTGAATATATGCAATGGTAACTAATACCAAGTTTGTAATGGAAAATCATAGCATGAAACTGAATAAGCTTAAGGAAAAGCTATTTCTTAAAATGAAATATATTAATGAACCCACGATCATTTTTGGAGTACGCATGAATGGGAACATCAGAATACGTGGCATACAACAGAGATTGCAACTTGAGGGTCAACTAATGAGTACCCGCTACTCCATACTAGATTCGTTACATGAAAAGAACTAGGAGTTTTAGGTCATGAAAGATCGGGGTTATAGTGTATCTCCCCCTTGGGACATTATATACCCCAAAGAATACTGACTTTGCTGAGATACTGAGTAAAATTTGGTAAATGCACATACAACCTATGAACTGAATCGTCACTGAATATCTAGGTCCTAAAATTGGGACATGATACATGAGTTGAGCTGAATGCGCAACTACCTTTTTGGTCCATCTTAGAATGTTTACATTAATGAGACTTCAGATAGTGCGACTAGATGGATAGATGGAAAACCAAACCATATGACTTTTTCTGCCTATCTGCTACACTAAATTAGTGACTTTACGGACTAACTCATACTAAAAACTTATTCTCAATTGGATCTTTTCTTTGACACTCTTTCAACTACACTCTCTACCTCATTCCGTCACTTCACCTAAGACTACTGAAACTATTCACATGGGCGTTGCACATAAATGCATAAGCATACTAACTTATCTGATTAACTGAATGACTGATAGCTGAATACTGGGTCTGTAAGGCTGAACTATACTTAGTCTGAGTAACTAAACTAAAACTGTAGAGTATTATTCATATGAGAAAGGGACTGACTGAGCAACATGAGATAACTAAGCATAAATTCATGGAGATTGTATTATTTATGAATGCATGACCAAGCATATGATATGGTTCAAAAATATTCTGTAAACTGAGGTACTGAAATACTAATAACTGGCTGATAACTATATGCTATGGTCGAGAAAACCTAAAAATAAATGGAGTTTCTGATCTGACTACTGGATTGTGACTAACACTATAACTAAGACTGCAACTGAGATTATAATTTAGATGGTAACTAGGACTGAACATACTATATGGCATGAGTGCAGAACTCATGAGCTGCATGACTTAAGTTTGGAGTTTCCATGTTCACGGAAAATGATTCGTACTACTGAGTGAACCATAACTCCTCAAAAAAAGAACTGGAAACACATACAATTTTATGAAAAGTGGTTGAATATAAGCTATGTTTATGGAGTTAAGACGTAAATCATGTGTACATTTCATGATGACAGAAGTACAAAACTCTGAATTGAGGTAAAAACGGGTTAGGCATTATTTTCACCCATTATTTTTCCATACTTACTAATATTACTACTAAATATGGAAGCCTGACTTCCTTAAATATCAGAACCGACAGTTCCTGTACACCTATCGGGATATAATAGACTGAGCCACTAGGGTTGAGGCTGAGAAAGGCTCTGCTAAACTTTTAGGACTAACTCTGAAATTAACTACTATATATGAAATAATAAAGGACAAGAAAGCTCCTGGATACAACAATCTTTAAACATAAAAATTGAAAACTTGTAACATATCAGTGACCACTTCAGGAGTTAGGATTGAAGAGCATAGAGTCTATTTGGGAGTTACCTACTAGTGGCACTGGAAGAGTCACCCTGCTGATTCGGGTGACTAGGATGAGATGAAGGATGATTGTGCTTACTTCATAGACTAGCCTTAGGAAAGTCTTGGATTTTGTAACCTGACTTGCCATATCAAAAATACATATCATTCTCGGCTCTACACATACCTTTATGATTCTAACCACATTCTTCGTAAAGCAGATTAGTACAAATATATTTTTTACTATTTTGGGTTTTGGAGCCGGGTGCCCCATCATGACTGTCATTCCTGAACATTTGTACTGGTGTACTAGTTGAATATGGTATTGGGGCTGAAAAATTCTGACTAAATCGAGAATGGTTACCACGCTCTGACCTTAGCTGGGCAAAACTATAGCTACCCATTCTGTCTCTCTTATTTTCTCTCTTCTTCCTCTTAAGTTTTTGTTCATTAATCTGTTGATCACGGACCATAAGACTAGATAAGTCCATCTTCCTAATCAACATCATAATCCTGTACTCCCTAACTACTCTACGCGATACCATAGACACAAACTAGCTCATTCCGGATCTATTGTCTTCTACTACATGAGGAGCATACCTAGCTAACTGAGTAAACTTGAGAGAATACTCTTTAGCACTCTACTACCTTGCGTAAGATTGATGAACTCTAATACCTTGGCTTCTTTTAGCTCTAAGGGAAAGAATCTCTGTCAGAAGGTCATAGCAAACTCTTCCCATTCTGTGGACTCTGCATCTGCACCATTGTTTATAATCCACTTCTTAAACCACATATGGGCTAAATATTCTAGTTTATAGGTATCTAACTCATCACTCTCACTAGAAGTCACTCCCATGATATCTATGACTTTCTAAACCTAATTGAGGAACTCCTATGGATCTTCTTCAGAGTTAAAACCTGAGAATAAGGAAGAATTCATTTGGGTGAAGTCCCAAATCCTTGCTGTAGCAGTATTGGCCACTGGGTTTGACAAAATAGCAACTAGCCGTTCATTCTGAGTTGTGAATAAATTGGATAGAGTAGTGAATGCAGCCATGAATTTTGCATGAGAGACGTGTTCGTCCAGGGGATCTGCCTGAATGGGCTGAGGTGTTGACTGATTTTTAGTTCTTCTTTCATTAGATCTTTTAGGAGACATGTTCTGTAAGTAAAAGAAAAAATTATATTAGACAAAGAATTTTACTAGAGCTCATACTCATTCTTACGATATAATATGAAAGAAGGGAAACTTTTCCTAAAACATCTTCTGGCCTCTTGTCCATAAGTGTGGTGTGCAACAAACCCATGCACAAGACTCTACTAGAGGTAAATTTTAGGCTTCCTCGGACACTGTTAAACCATATGATTTGATACCACATTTGTAATGCCCCGATTCTGTACCCCGAACGCTACAAGGTGCTCATAATCCCAAAGGACCACAAGCTAACCAATGACTGGCACCTGCTTCATTAATTGAGTAACAATAATACTGAACTATGTAGAAATTAGGAAAAACTTGTCCATAAGGTTCAATACTATAAATAATACTTAATATGGTATCTCAATACCAAAACTAAACATCAATACTGAAAGTTGAACAACTATCCGATAATACCCTATTCTGAAAAGTGTCTAATTTTTCTGAACTATGTAGTTAGTGGAAAAAGTCTCCAACTAAATCCGACTACTAAAAGTAAACTAAAATTATGAAATAAATAATCACGTCCTCGAATAATGAGGACTCATCACTAATTTTGTATGGTAAGAATCTAAACTACTAAAGATGCTCGGGAGCACGTGCATCTGAACGTATGATATAAGACATCATAGCGCAAGAGAAAAGTATGGGTCAGTACATTGAATGTACTGGTTTGATAAGTGAGGTAGGCTGAAATACAGGGGTTTATATGCATAATCAATACTGACTAAATGACATAACTTGATTAGAGTAAACGCATGAATATGTAACTATCACTGAGATTGTAATAAGACTGAATATCGTGTCTTAATATGAATTAAGTGATATCTCAGTATACTAATACTGAATTATTGATAACTGAATGACTGTATCTAACAGTCCTAAATCTATGGAACTATATTGAGTTCTGAACTAAGCTGAGTTACTATATCTGATAGTCCTAAATTTATAGAACTGAATTGTATTCGATAATGAAACTTAGTCTAAAAATGAGGCTGTAGGAGGTAAACATCTAAATGACATGCCCCTCTTTGAACTGATTAGGATCCAACATATAACCCCAGTCAGAAGGGTGTCAATACCGTGCCATGGGTTAAGAAAAGCTGTGAGTTATCTCTCTCTAACAAGAAGCTCTTCCGTTAACCCTCGCTAGTAGGAAAACTAAAATTATATATATCAACCCTAGTCTCATAGGGAGATAGCTCAACCTACTCCGGTTATGTAGTTCTAGAATGCAAAGATTTTTCTAAGGACCACACCCTCTACTGAAAGGTGATCCCCCATCCTTGGGTTCACTAGGTGCTTAATCCAACTCCCAACATAATAGAACCTGGACTAAATTCTAAGATGTACTAGGCTAGACTACACTGTCTACTGTTTATACTATTTGACTGAACTGAATTAAGTTCACTGAGTTTCGTGGACTGATAAAATACTACTTAATTCTATTAGCTGACTGAGTCTACTGATGTTTGATCAGATTACTTGTTAGAACCCACAAAATTCCTAAGCTTAAATCAGTCCTTTAAGCTTTTCAAGGGGCATCCCATACTTAGAAAATTCTAGCTAAGTTCCCAGACTTAGTTTATTTTTTTCTTCAAAAGTTGGCAATCTTATTTTACCACCTTAATGTCCTTAAATGGTCCGTATTTTTGTTAATTCTTGATCAGAGAGGTCAATAGGTGTTCTCAGACAAGTTTTATATTTTTTGGACCTCGTTTAGATTATGTTTGGTATCCCAAAATAGTTATCCAATGTGATCTTGGTGCAGCGTGTCACCTATCACATTGGTTAACATTGTTGTAGAGATTGTCGGTAAAACTACTGAGGCTTGGCGTGATCATTGTGCGATACGTTGGGTATAATATCAATGCATCGATACGCCGCGTGGCCAATCATGTCGATGCCCAGTTTTAAGTCATTAAATGTCCGTGTCTTTAAGGGAAAAAGGGTTAATTTACCACCTCTATATAAGCCTATAACATAAGATTCGGCCCTTATTTGACCAAAATATTATTGTTACTCTCAAATACTCTCATGAACAAGTCTAGAGTTTTCATCGGATCTTAAAATTCAAGAGATTCTACCGTTAGTTTTCATGAACTTTCCATCCAAGGTATGTTAAGTGTTCATTCATGGATTCCTTTCATTCATAAAGCCAAAGAATCCAAATTTCAAGTTATGAATTATGATGTTTATGTTGTGGATTGATTATGGTCATGTAGTTATTGTTATAGGATTTCCAAGTTTGAGTCTTTATGTGTTGTTCATGAAACTATGCTAGCATGTGGGTTGAAATTTATAAAATTGAGTTGAATTAGGGAATCATGTGGTATTAATTTGATATCATGCCTAAGCCCTAAGTTATGCATACTAGGTGTTTGATAAAATGCCTAAGAAAATATCACTTGTGCATTATGACTCAATAGAACCTACATGATGAATTCATGTTAGCATTATGTTCAAAATGACTCCAATGCTATTGTTATGCCTTAGAATGGATTGATGTAATGCTCATGAGATTAGGCTTTGGTAATTATGACATCTTTATATGAATTTGTATTCATGTGTAAGCCTGTGGTATGCAAATACTTCATGAAAAACCCCAATGATAGTACTATGAATTATTGACCATGGTTATATGTTCAAGAAGTATCATGTCTTGTCAGTTTTATGCTATTGCGTCTTGGGGGTACTTGTACCCAACACCATAGTTGTTTGCTTAGAGACAGCATCAGTTTCATGATAAATTTCATTCATGCCATGATTAGTAGTATTCTCAGTCAGTTTCAGAACTCAGTAGAATTTTTTCAGTTTCATGACTCAAGAAAACTCATTAATCTCAGTTAGTTATCAGATCTCAATAGTATTCCGTCAGTTAACGGAACTCAATGAACTCAGTCCAGTTTAGTTTAGTTAATCAGATTCAGTTTCTATTAAGATGGGAGTAGGATTCATCACTGAGTAAGATCAAGGATGGGAACTCACCCGTTAGTAAAGGGTGTGATACTTAGAAGCAATCCTTGTGCTCTAAAACTACGTATCCAGTGTAGGTTGAGACATCAAACCTGCTAGTTGAGGGTAGATAAGGTGGCTTAGCCTGCTATTTGTGCGTCCCAGCATTCTTCTTAGAGCACTTGTTAGACGAGGGATTTCTCACAGCTTGTTCTTACTAGTGGTGCTGTATTGACACCCTTCCAACTAGGGTGAAAGGCTGGACCCCAAATCTATTTAGAGAAAAAGGCGTATTGGTTAGATGAATTCTCCCACAGTTTTAGTTATAGAATCAGCACTGTCAAATATAGTAACCCAGTCTTAGTAATAAAACTCAGATTGTTCAATAGAACCTAGGACTGTCAGATACAATCACTCAGCTCAGTATGGAACTCAGTTAGTTCCATCAGAACCTAGACTGTCAGACACAGTTGCCCATTATTAGTTATATCAGTTCTCAGTAACTCATGTTATCAGTATTTAGACACAGTAGTCAGTATTACTCCTGAATCAGGTACAGTTACACACTCATGTATGTATTCTCATGATCATGTTATACAGTCAGTTAGCATTGTTTATGCCTATGAACCCTTTGCATTCAACATACCTCACTTTCATACCAGTATATTCAATCATACTGATGCATTTGCGCTATGGTACTTTTTACCATAGGTTCAGAAGCACAATCTCAAGAGCATCAGTAGCATTCCAGTTTGAGCAGTAACAATCAGCAGTGAGTCCTCATCATTCAAGGATGTTATGATTTGATTATATAATATCATTAGTACTTAGTTATTTCAGTAGTTGAAGTTAGTTGGGGACTTGTCCCATCAATTCCTTATTCAGATAGTCTAGAGGCTTTCAGACTATAGCATGTTCATGGTTATTTATGTTGTTTTGGTAATGATGTACCACATTTCGAAATGTTATGTTTTATCATATATTTGAATATTATAGTGTTTCAGCATTTAATTCTGCATTTTTACATCATATTATGCAGCGCTCAAATACAGATATCAGCCATAGGTTTTTTGTAGTTCTTCGAGGTCATGAGAACCATGTAGTATTTGGAGTTCCAGATTTGGGGTGTTACATAACTGTGATTGAATTACGAATACTACTAAGATTTCCTGGGTTGTTGTAGCTAGTTGAGTTCTACTGATTGAGTGATTACTGAGATTACTTCGTAACTCAAACTAGCTATAAGTGAAAAGCTAAATTTTCGGGTATTAAACACCCCCAAGACTTGATAGCATTGAAATAGAGCATCACATGATCTTTCTTAGCATAAGCATGCACATTGAATTCGTAATGCATCCATAGAGAAAACTTATCAAACTCTTGCATGGTATAACTTGTCAATAAACTAGCATGACATTATTTCTTTCTTCATGGATCACATTAACAATTCATCAGGCACTTGGTGAGCATACATAAGCACATAACACTAAGCAACAAGTAGACATCATTATTCAAATCCCCATTGACAATTTCAATGGTTTTACATGGATCATCATGATATTACTTACATATCAATTAACCTCATATGAAACGTATCATAAAACATAGAATAAAATCCCAATTAATCAATATAACCATGAACATAAAAAAAACCAACAGGGAATTCATGAAATCCATAAACTTGAAGTAAAAAAGTAGTTTGTTGGACTCCAAGGGTGGAAGGGACCCTTGGATGAACACTTCACATACATTGATTGATGAATTTCTGAAAGTTAATGGTGAGGTCTTGAGTTCTTGATTTAGAAGTAGAATACCTAGGGTTCTTGTTCTTGGAAAATTTGAGAAAGAATGAATATAATTACTCTCAAAAGGGTTTAATTTTGTGTTTTAGGGGCTGAAGGGCATGGGAGAAAAACCTAATTAGCCCTGAGGACGTCCCTTTCTAATACCTATAAACTGTGTTACCGATGTGCAGGCCGACACACCGTGTCATTGGGATCGACGTGATAGCCAGCCCGCCGCATCGAGTCTGTATTGGTTCACTTGAAGTTGCACTTAAGCTGGGGAAAACTATCTTATCAATGCAATGGTCGATGCGACGCATCAGGATTGCATCGACCCACTGTTTTGGGCACTTAAACATGGTCTAAACGAGGTCTAAAAAACCCAAAACTTGTCGAAAATCCTCTACTAACATTCCTAATCATGAATTAACTTAAAAATCAACATTTAAAGGATGTAAAGGTCATGAAATAAGATTTCCAACTTTTGAAGGCTAGAATGGCACTAAGTCTGAATACTTAGATAATATATTCTAAACTTGGGATCTTAATAAGCTTAAAGGACTGATTTAAGTTACAAATTTTTTTTTAGGGACTTACACTACATCTTAAAACCATAGTTTCTATTCACAATGCATACAACAACAACGATAACCCGTACTATGATGTGCACGCTGTAGAAGTGTAGTATGAATCCATACATGTGGTACATAATAGGTAACTTCCGACTGAGCTCCAAAGATAATGTGATTATATATAATATATAAATAGAGAGGTAAACTACACATAAATTTCCAATAATTAGCATAATAAAGCTAATGAGATAAAACAGATAAGCTATCCATTGCATGACCTATAATCAAGCATAATAAGGTTAAGAAGGTATTATAGATGAACTCTATCATTTTGTCAATAATATGGAACCTCAAAATTATACCATATATCTATGTACAATATAAGTGTAAAGGGGCATAAGAAGGATGTAAAACAATAAATAAGGTCAAAGAATGAATATACAGTCTGAATAATCGAAGCAAGAAAGGGATATACGATTTTACCATATCTACTTATATATAGATGTAGATATATAAAAATTAGGGAAACTCAAAGTACAACCTATGTAAACATACTAGCATCTTCAGGTCTCATAATCACACTGGAAGCTAGTGCTAATATTATCAACTTCTTGAATACTTATGTTTAGACATGATCTAACTATCAAAATTCTGTGATAGTAAAGAAAGGAATCAGAATATCAGGGTCTAAATCCATAATACCTAATGAATGGATAATCATTCATATAAATATAACCACCAAGTAAAAGAGCTAAAATTGTACCTCAAATCGCGATACCAACTCAATAATCAACCTACTATAGACTACCCATAATAGAAATGAAAGTTACAATCCAAGGAAAAAATGAAAACATAAGTAACTAGCTAATCCGTACACAGGATACCCAATCGAGTCTTTCATAAATCCCCTCTGCCATAGGCATAGAAGGTTCAATCAACTTTCAGGAAAATAATAGTCTAAACATATACCTATACAAACCTGCCATATGGCTGATAGATACAAGATCTATGCAAAATATGACAAGTAACCCTCATACAAATATCAATGCAACCCCCCACATGTCTGATAGATATTAGAGCAAACTAGTGATAGGCAATAAAAATGCATGAATGAATTTTAGGTGAATCTATTATTTCTTAACCACAATATCATCATCAATATTATTATCTATTTCTGAACATGCACGAGTAGATGTATTTACATATATATGTACATATACGCATATATATAACATCAACATTATAATTAATATCCTCAATATTATCAATATCATCAACATCATCAATCACCGATCTTGACCCAAAACTCAAATCATCAACACCATCATAAATCGTATGGCTTTACTCGAAACTCATACATTAATACCATCATCGATCATCGGGCTTGACCTAGAACCTATATCAGTAATGGCAGAGAAATATGTATGTATATATAAGAGCATGGTATGATATATGGCTAAAAGAGTGTAAATTCATAAATTTATTATTCTAGCTAAAACTCGGGACTAAATCATTAGAGGAATGTAGAAAATGATGGAATCTCTATTTATCGGAGTAAATAGTAGTAGTGAAATTGGGGATCGGAATCTAATTCGTAAAAATCTTTAAATCAATATTTTCAATCTTAATGCACAAAAGTCATCCATTAAGATGGTATGATCGTAATTATGAAGTAATCCATTTTTAAAGTGAAAGGTGGGCTTTAATCCCCTCTTAGGAAAAAACAACAGTAAAATCATATTTTTCTTTTGTAATACCCCTCATGTTTCTAATCCTGTGATTCATACTTGAGTACATAACTTGCAATGAATGTCATAGTGATAGGATAACCTATGATTCATTAAGAATGTTCATATGAGTCACTTAAGCTAATGCAAGCTAAGTGTTTTTGAATCCATCTAGTTTTAGTGTTCGATTTTGCAAGGGTCATATTTGAACGAGTATAACTCAATGTTAATTTGTATTTTTGATTATTTAGACCCACCAAATTGTATAGAATCTAATTAGCTTTCCAACAATACCAATTTTTCCTTAATCCAATGCCCGAGCAAAAAGTTATGCCCATTTTCGTGAGAGACAGTAAGCATAGGCGATTAGTTAGGCACCGCCCAACCCAAGCATAGGCGATTACTTGAGCGCCACCTAATTAAATTACAGGTGTCAAAAACACTCCGTATTGAGTTATTTTAAAGGTAATTAAGTCTTTAAATACTCCTTACACATCCCTAAACTTAACCATACGAAATATATATTTTCTAAACATACTGCAACCCTATTTTAATCTCAAAGCCCATCATCCAAGAGAACTACAGGATAAAAACAAATAGGGTTGCATAATTAATCTTGAAGATTTGATTTTAAGGAAATTCCTCTGTCAATCATCAAGAATCTTCCTTCTAAGGTATGCATACTGTTCATCCACGGATTTCTTTCGTCCGTGGAGTTCAAGAATCAATCTTTAAAATACAAAAGCTTGGTTGATTGTGGTGATATGATCATACCCATGTTGATGCTTCATTGTTTTCCTCTTTTTCATTATAAATTATGATTTCAATATTGTTGGGTGTTGATGATCATGTTTTTGGTATTGGGTGATTCCCAAGATAGAATCTTTATATGTAAAATAAGAGCGTGATCATGCAGACCATCTCAGCAAGTGCGAATTTTGGCTAAGATAAGTAGCATTCCTTGCCCATATTTTTTCTGGTGATGGTATTAGAGTAGATCCTCAGAAAACTAAGGCAGTAAGAAACCTGCCCAGACTGGTATCTCCATCAGATATTAGAAGTTTTTTTAGTTAGGCTGGATATTACAGACGGTTTGTCTAGGGAGTTTCTTCTATTTCATCTCCCATGTCCAGATTGACTAAGAAGAAGATTAAGTTTCAGTGGTCAGATTCATGCGAGAAAATCTTTCAAGAGTTGAAGACTCAACCCCCCTCAGCTCCAGTTCTTGCTATTCCAGATGGTTCAGATGGTTTTGTAGTCTATTTTGATGAATCCAGAGTGGGTTTAGGTTGTGTCCTTATGCAGCATTGTAAGGTCATAGCCTACGCCTCCAGATAGTTAAAGCCATATGAGAAGAATTATCCTACTCATGATCTTGATTTAGCAGCGGTAGTTTTTGCCTTGAAGATTTGGAGGCATCATCACTATAGAGTTCATGTAGATGTCTTCATAGACCATAAAAGCCTCCAGTATGTCTTTTCCCAGAATGATCTCAATTTTCTCCAGAGAAGGTGGTTAGATCTCTTGAAGGATTATGACATGAGTGTTCTTTATCATTCGGGCAAGGCCAATGTTATAGCCAACGCTCTCAGTCGACTCTCCATGGGTAGTATGTATAACATTTAGGATAGTATGAAAAAGATCGCTCAGGAGATCCATCAGCTTGCAAGACTAGGCGTTTGCTAAGTCAATTCTTCAAAGGGTGGTGTATGTGTTCATAGTATTTCAGAGTCATCTCTAGTTTCTGAGGTGAAAGAGAAACAAGACAGGGACCCTAGCCTTTTCAAGCACAAAGAGTAAGTTCAGAATTAGAATGTTGAGGTTTTCTCCCAAGGGGGAGATGGTGTTCTTCGTTGTCAGGGTCGTCTATGGGTTCGATGTGTAGAAGAATTGAGGCAGCAAATTCTTCCAGAAGCGCATGGTGCACGATACTCTAATCATCCAGGGGCTACTAAGATGTACCATAATATGCAGGAGATCTATTGGTTAAGTAGGATGACGAGAGATGTTGCAGATTTTATGGCTAAGTGCTCTACATGTCAGCAAGTTAAGATAGAGCATCAGAACCTAGTGGTTCCATGCAAGATTTCACCATTCCTACTTAGAAGTGGGAAGAAGTTAACATGGAATTCGTGATGGGTTTTCCTAGAACTCGTCATCAGTATGATTTAGTATGGGTGATTATAGATAGAATAACCAAGTCAGCTCATTTCCTTCCTGTTCGTACTTCTTATTTTGCCAACGATTATGCCAAACTCTATATCAGGGAGCTAGTCAGGTTACATGGTTTTCCACTATCTATTATCTCAGACAGAGATACCCAGTTCACTTCTCATTTTTGGAAATCATTCCAAAAGGGTCTCGGTACCCAAGTCCATCTCAGCATAACATTTCATCCTCAGACAGGTGGTCAAGCAGAAAGGACAATTTAGACTCTTAAAGATATGCTAAGGGCGTGTGTAATTCACTTCAAGGGAAGTTGGGACGACCACTTACCTTTGATTGAGTTTGCAAACAACAATAGCTATCATTATAGTATTCAGATGGTTTCATTCGAAGCTCTCTATGGTAGGAGATTTAGATCTCTGATTGGTTGGTTTGAAGTTAGTGAGGCCTAAATCATATGTCCTAACTTAGTATTCGATGCCTTAGAAAAAGTTTAGTTGATCAGAGAGAGACTCCAAGCTTCTCAAAGCCGACAGAAGTCCTATGCAGATATTCGTAGAAAGGATCTCGAGTTCGAGGTCAATGACTATGTCTATCTTAAGATCTCTCCCATTAAGGTAGTGAAGAGGTTCGGCAAGAAAGGAAAACTCAGTACCCGGTATGTCATTCCCTTCAGATTTCTTTGTCGCTTTGGCAAGGTAGCTTATGAGCTTGAGTTGCCTTCAGATCTAGCCTCAGTCCATACAGTCTTCCATGTCTCTTAGCTGAAGAAGTCCAAAGGTGACCCAGCAATTTTTGTCCCTATTTAGAGCATCAACATTTAGAACAGCCTCTCCTATGAAGAGATCCCAGTCGAAATCTTAGATTATTAGACTCGTACATTAAGGAACAAAGAAGTCCCTCTAGTCATGGTTCTTTGGCAAAATCAGTCTCATAAGGGAGATACTTGGGAAGAAGAAGTAGATATGCGTACCAAGTATCCTCACCTCTTCCCCACCAATTTAGATCAAGCTCAAGGTAACAGTTCTCCTTCAGCTTACTAAGTTTTATCTTCATGTTTCCAGTATAAACTTGTTACCTATTAACCATTTCATACTCAATCATGCATTCATGTATCAGTTTTCCATGCATCAGATATGCACGAGTTCAGTATGTTTAGCATGTTATTCATGAGAACAAGTTTCAATTCTTCATGTTCAGTTCATGTTCTATTGTCTTGTATCCCTTCTCAGTAATTTCTCATTCGAGGACGAATGTTCCCAAGGGGGAGATATTGTTATACCCCTGATGTTACTAATATTGTGATTTATACTTGAGTACATGACTTACAATGAATATCCTAGTGATAGGATAGCTTATGATGCATTAAGCAAGTTCATATGAGTCACTTAATGTAATGCAAGCTAAGAGTTTTTGAATCCATCAAGTTTTAGTGTTTGATTTTGCAAGGGTCATCTTTGAACAAGTATAACACGATTTTAATGTGGTATTTTATCTGATTTACACCCACTAAATTGTAGAGAATCTAATTTTCTTTCCAACGATACTAATTTTGCCTTAATCCAATACCCGAGCGATAAGTTATGCCCATTTTCGTGAGAGATAGTAAGCATAGGCGATTGGTTAGGCGCCGCCCAACCCAAGCATAGGCAATTGGTTAGGAGCCTCCCAACCCAAGCATAGGCAATCATTTTTCCACCGCCTAAGTAAATTCCAGGCATAAAAAACACTCCATCTTATGTTATTTTAAAGGTAAATAAATCTTTAAGTACTCCTTACACGTCCTTAAATTTAACCCTACGAAATATATATCTTCTAAACATACTGCAACCCAATTTTCATCTCAAAGCTTATCATCCAAGAGTACTAAAGGAGAAAAACAACTAGGGTTGCATAATTAAGCTTGAAGTTCTGATTTGAAGTAAATTCCTCCGTCAATCATCAAGAATCTTCCTTCTAAGGTATGCGTAGTGTTCATCCACGGATTCCTTTCGTCCGTGGAGTTCAAGAATCAAACTTTAAAATACAAAATCTTGGTTGATTATGGTGTTATGATCATACCCATGTTGATGCTTGATTGTTTTCCTCTTTGTCATTATAAAGTATGATTTTTATATTGTTGGGTGTTGATGATCATGTTGTTGGTATTAGGTGATTGCTAAGGTGGAATCTTTATATGTTTTTTGTGAATTCATGATATCATATGAGTTGGAAACATATAAATTTGGTTTTTCATGTTGTATAATATGATGAATTCACCTATGCTTAAGATGTGCATGTAAGGTGCTTGATAAAATGCCTAAGGAACTAGAAATCATGCAATATAGCTAAATTGTGACTAAGTGAAGGATTCATGATATGCCCTTACGTTCCAATGAGTTCTATGTTTTTAATGTGCCTTGTAAATGTTGTTGGAATACTCATGAACTATTCTTATGAGATTATGCTATGTTTACTTACAAATCCTTCTTATGAACAAGATGTATGATAACCATGCAATCCCCATGAACTTCCATGCTATTAGTATGTGTTGCCAATATGATTATGCAAAGAACATGATATTAAGATTGTGCAAGTACTTCCATGTGATATGAAATCCTTTCCATGAAATACATTGGTGATAACCATGCTTAGTATGAGATCGCTACTTATGATATTATATATTATGGACTCTACTCTTATGATCAAGTCAGTCATGTGTGTTAGTATCCTTACATCGAGTCCCGGGGGTACTTGTACCCAAAAACTATAACTGTGCGCCTAGATCCATGCCATGTTTCACGATATCCAAACTCAAGCTATGATTCCATAGACTTCAGTCAATCATGTGACTCAGGATAACCTCATGATCTTAGTCAGTTGTCAGATATAAGTAATATTCCACCAGTCAATGGAATTCAATAAAATTATGTCATGTACAGTCAGTTATTCATGTCCAGTCCCTCCAGATGGGAGTAGAGGTTAGCACCGAGTGAACCCAAGGATGGGAACTCAGCCGCTAGTTCAGGGTTTGATTCTTAGTAGCAATCCATATGTTCAAGAACAACATAGCCAGCATAGGTGGAGACATCTTAACCCGTCAGATTAGCGTTTATAAGGTGGCTTAACCCGTCAGTTTAGGGTTCCCACCATTCTCATTGAGTACCTGCCAGATAAGCGTCACTCACTGCTTTCCTTACCAGGCATGGTATTGACACCCCTTAAGTCGGGGCAGAGATTGGACTCCAGCTTAGCCATAACGGCATTCATGGGGCATGTCAGCTAAACACTACTTCCCACAGTTTTAGTATTAGTCTCAGTAAAAGAACTCAGATAGTTCTTCAGATTTCAGTATATACAGGACTGTTAAGTACAGTCATCCATGTTATCAGTTTTAGTATCAGTCATGACAGTTATCAGTAAATCGTGTATTAGCTTATAGGTCATGCTATCATGTATTCACAGTCCCAGTTTCTATATATGTGTGTTTGCACTCCCACGTTCATATTAGTCAGTCAGTGTTGTTCAGTCATGAAACCCTTTATGTTCAGCCTACCTTCCTCGTATACTTAGTACTCCAGTTGTACTGACGCATTTGCGCTATGGTGCTTTCTTTTTATGTTACACCACAGCTTCCGAGACACGATCTCCAGCCCAGCAGTAGTGGCAGCATTGCAGTTGTAGAGACATAGTGAGTCTTCATTGATTTGAGGACAATATGATTTCATTCGTTTATCTATTTCTTCAGTTCCGTCTTACAGAGTTATTTGGAGACAAGTTCCTTCAACTCCTTATTCAGACAGTTTAGAGGCTTTCAGATTTACGTTCAGATTTAGTTGTTTTGGGTATTTTCGCCCACATGATTTTATTCATTTGAACCTTATGGCCTTACAGTTCCATGTCTTTCGTATTATTATAGTATGAATTGCAGCATACAGGTACAAATATCAGTCATGGGTTAGCTTGTGGTCCCTTGGGGTCATGAGCTCCGTGTAGCATTCCGATTAAGCAAATCGGGGTGTTACGCCAAATCTATGCATGCCATCACCAATATTCAAACCATGAAATCTTAAGAATCATTATGTCGGTAAGCAACGACTATTTTCATTATGAGGATGGAATACTTTTGGAACTAAACTATTCAATATGATGAATATGGTCTTGTTTCCATTAATATGAGGATGGAATACTTTTGGAACTGAACTATTCAATATCATGAATATGGTCTTGTTTCCATTAATATGTCTGGAAAGACTTCAACATCATAATCATGGCCAGTGGCCTAAATATCAAGCATAATCATATGTTATATTCTTAACCATGCCCGAAAGCTATATATTTGGACTTGCACCTATAAGCAATAACATTAAGCATATCTGGAATCTATATCAATATCCATGTCAATAAGCCACTTCATACTTATAAGGTATCTCATATTTATAAGGCATGTTATATCTATTGGCGATTTCATATCTATGGGACAAACCATATCTATAATTCATAGTATTTAGCATGTCGACAGGCAATATCGTTCATAAAATCTTAAATCCATATCATGGCTACGAGCATTTAATCATAATTCATGAAAACCATCACCATTCACCGAGATACCAAGTAAACTTATACTAAAGACTCAATAGTCTCGACTATGTCTAACATACATAAATAATTCCACAACCCAGTTCTAATACTTGAAATCTATACGCAGGCAATTTCTACCCCGGACTAGGCTAGGTATCTAAATTGACGTCTAGAGGGTATATAAGCCATAATTAACCATAAGAAAGGAATTTAACCTTGCACAATAGCAATTAAGTTAACTCTACATAAATTACAATTTCAAGATAGCTAAAGAGTCAAAATAAGGCTAATCATACTAATCACACTTCCAACACTTAATTTACATCCCAAAATCTAGTATAATACCATAATCATACTTTGACTACGCTTAATCTATGAAGAAAGCAATAAGATTCATGAAGTACAATAATTATTTCATCATATAGGTCAAATCACTCATCTAATCTCCCCAACTTTAATATTCAAGACTAATTCACGGTGTTCAACCCATAATCAATCTTAGTATTCTCATTTACCTGTTAAATATAAAACACATTACGTTATAAAGAAGATTAGACAGAAGCCTACCTCAATGTTGAAACTCAAATCCTTAAATTGTCTATAAAACATTTGTCTTCACTCTACGGTCCCAAAATATCGATATACTATTAAAACCATAATCTTACATCATTATAAATTAAATAATACCCATATTACAATATAATGGGTTGGGTCAAATTTTTGACAATGAGTGGGCCGGTAAAATAATTTCAAAATTGAAACCATCACTAGGTCCCTTGAAGGATAAGGAATGTATGCTCATAATTTTAGCACAAACAAGACTCAAATTGGGTCTCAAGTCAACCCTCATAGTTTAGGAATTCAAAGCCCTAAATTTCAACGAATTTACCATGAATTTGGGTGGAAGATTAATGGGAAGTGACCAAAAAGGATTCAGCTAACTTAGCTTATGTTATTTTGATCATTTCCAACTCTTTTACCTATCTTGAACAATTAAAATGGTGTTAAAATGGTTGAAAGAGTTTTGGAAATCAGGCTGAAGATGGGATTAAATATGGGGTCGAAAGTCATGATCGTAACTATGAAATCGTGATCATAATCTGCAAGGCATAAAACAAATGTCACAATCACATTTTATGCTTTGGGATTGCAATTGCACCAGTAACCTGATGCTCTATACTAGTCAAAAACTTATTTTTTACCCTAAAAACTCATCAAAAACCCTATGAACATGATCCAATAGTGTATTTTGATTGTAAACCACATTCTGGATCAAATTGAATCATTGAAACTTTCATCCAAGATTACTTCGACTACATGTGGGGGTCACAACTATTGTTTTATTTTTCACATAATCCACCCAATAGCCCAAAATGAGTTCGGAACCCTCGGGACCTGAACTAAGTGTAGCCCTAGCCAAAAATCAATGTTTCAAGGCTTATGGGGATTTTGGAATTCTCATCCCAGGTCATATACTAAGAGTTCTTCAAATCCTAAACAACAAAAATTCCAATAGTAGGAAATGAGCCTAAATCTAAATGATATATCTAGTAACCAGACTGACATTTATTGCAAGTCATAATTGACTTGTAGTAAGAGTGGAAAGATTCGAAATGCAAAAAATGCTTAAAATTGAGGAAATGACCTGGAGGATAATTACAATATAAACTACTTAATGAAATTTGTTTTGCAAAAGTCAATGGATAGAAAAATGTCAATAGCTCAAGAGGACAAGGTACTGATCCTACATGCTCGAAAGGACAAGGTAATGAACCGAGGAAGGATAATGAGCGTGAATCTAGGAGGGTTGATCAATGCGAATCTAAATTATGACTAACTGATGCCAGTACAATCCAATATATGCTCATCCATGCCAAAGGCAAAATACGAGTTGAGTCATACAACCAACATCAAATCTATATATAACCATCTCTTGCCTTTCTAAAATAGCTAACACTCAAAACCAAGAAAAATTTCACCAAAGTCCTATCCGCGCAATCTCATAACTGTAAACTCAAGGAACTGAAGTTGATCTACTATGAATCCATATAGAAAAAATGAGAATAAGCCCATAAGGTGATACATGGGCACACAAATGGAGATAAAAAAGGGAATGCAATCTATGACAATTCTTCTACAAATCTGTATAATAATCAAAAGTAAAATCAAGTAGTCCAAAGAATAAATACTAATCACTAAATTATCCGCTCCAAGATGTCCCATCAACTAAGAATAAAACCAAGCTTAATCCAACTCAAGCATACTAGTCCTACTAAGTACATCAACAAAAATCTCTACACAAACTAAAAACCCGAGGACAAAGCTGAAGGGACCAATATTGTGTCCATGGACTATCACTTAAACACCTATAAACCATACTCTATACAAACTCAAAAAGAATGAATAGGGAGCCATGGAGTAGGCTAAGCCAGCCTATGTAAGAATCTAATTGAGATGATTGTTGAATGAAAGTTTCACTCGAACTCTACAACTTCAAGATAGAATCTCTACACAAAGGCTGAACAAATTGATCAAAAGAAATAACTAAACCAAACCTTAAGATGGGTAAGCATTCACATTTAAAATATATCATAACATCCAAATAACTACTCTAAGGTGTCAAATCCAAAATTGAGCCAACAAGCCATAACTAAGGAAAAATATTTAAATCTATCTTTCAATTCGAATTAGACATATTTGTACTAAAGTATGACAGAATAGAAACTAGCACATAGCTGAAAAACAAAACCATCACAGAGAAATTACCTGCTAAAAGCAGAAGGAATTAACTCCATATCTATTGGAGGGCATGAACAACAAAAACATATTGGAGAGCTTACCAAGGCTGCAAATTATAGTAGCAATAGCAAAAACTCTAGCAACTTAAAAAATACAACCATAGCCGAAAACTAATAAATGTAATACTCCATCTTGGCCAAGAATACTAATAGGCATATGACATCAAAAAGAAGCATTCAACCAAGTCTTATCAAGCCAAACAAATTCTAAAGTAAGGATTTTCCTGAATCCACCTAAGTAAGGCCATTATAGTTCACTTAACCCATGAATCACCTTATGGAAGAAGAAAGCACCAATCTTAACACAAATGTAAAAGTCAAGACCACTACCATAATAGGAACCAAGCAACTCAAGATAAATAATTTTTAAATTCCCATCTTACGAAGAGGACACAAGAAATATCAATTATCTTAAATTCTTAAACTCCACTTAGAAAAGAAGTATAATACCTCGTGAATAGCATATCTAACTCTACACCGATACCAAGAGTAAACCGCAACCAAAATATGAACTCAACAAACTAGAAAGGTGAATCCAAAATTCCTTGGTACAAACATCAAAACCAGTATCAGGAAATAAACTAGGAAAATTTGATCAATTTACCCAAAAATCATCAACCTATAAAATGCGCTATATAGAGAGGGATCGCAAACACAAAACCCTTCACAACCCGAAAAGGCAAGCCCAAAAATTTCAAACTCAAGAACGAGCAATATAACCAAATTGCAAACTCTAGAACCATAAAAGAACCGCAAAAGATCATTCTATCTTCCATACCATAGTTCATTCAACAATCAATCAAGATGAAAAAACAAATAACCTTATCCCGCGATAAGAAACAAAATATCTAATCAATTAGCTTACTTAAGTCAACCAATAAGAGCTACAAGGATGGGAAAAATTCAAACTAGATACTAACAGGCTATCCATCTACGATGTTTGGATTAATTACATAAAATGTTAACAATAATGACAGTAATATAAACATCAATATAATTAATCGGGAGCACTAAAATATAAATCAATAGCAAGTACTAGTTAAGGGACATATAAGGCCAATATGCCAAGGTAAATGGGACTTGAACCCAAATGCCACATCCCTAAGGAAATATCAACATAGATCTACTTTATCCACTACTAAAAGGAACAACCCACTTTGTAGTCTTACAATTAAGAATTCAACAACAAAGCACACGACAACTAATATAAGTTTATCAAGGTATATAACTGTGGATTGGTACAAGAACCCCAATAGACATAAATAAAGACTACGAGCAGGAGATTAAAGTACACCAATCATAATGGAATTTTAAGTCACATATCTAACATACCTAAGAATGAACAAATTTGAATGGGTTTGAACTCAAACTAACTAAATCATGAACTGATCCTCTAAGTGCACTATGTCGAATTGAGGGTTATATAATACTATGAGACTGATCTGAATGAGCTAAAAGACCAATAATACCTCACTATGGACATTCTCTGGACAAATGTCCAATCTTACCAATACTAGAACAATGCCCTAGAATTCATTGAGATGCTACACACTCTGATCTGAATGATCACCATGAGTAACCTTAGAGTCCTTCCATAGTCTAAAATATTTAATGCATAGAACCAATAGGCTAGAAATAACGTTGAGCCCCATAGAAAGGATCATCACTCATAGATGAAATGCCAATAGCACTGTACTAATGACATGGCCTCTTACTATTCTATAAGTCTTAATGCATGCTCTCCCTATGACCCTTGCATAATTAACAACCTAAAAGCATGAAGTCCCAACTGTTATCAGGTGCTATAATACCAAACAGAGTAACAATATTGATCCTTTAATAAATGTATGTACCATGCCCATATTTGAAAGATGTAGCATAGAAATAGTATTTCCCACTTAAGAAACCCAGTAACACAATCTAAAACTAACAAAGAACACTACTAAACAACAATAAATCTAAATTGGGACAAAGAACTACTTGAGGAACCTTCTATCATCCGTAGGTATGTGGTGTCCATAAAGATATTTAGGATCCCTAATTCAAAACCTCAAACGATTGATGTAGTCATGAGCTCTATCGACTCTTGGGTCAGCCCCAAATCCTCCTGCTATCCATAAAAAGACTTGGGATCCCCAGTAACAAACCTTGAAAGGTTAAAGTAGTCATGATCTTTACCAAAACTTAGTTTAGCCACAAATTCTTTTCCTGACATTGAAGATCTTCGATATCTATCCCCGATCCCTTGGTCTGATGCTTTGCTGAAGATCTGAAAACACATGTTGAAGTCTTATTTTCTTCTATTGATAACCTTGTATCATTGATCTAGAAAGAGTAGAGTCAATGATTATGCTAGAGGATTATAAAAACATGGACACACTATAAGGAGTCAAGAAATTAATTTCCTAAGAGTGCATGTAGCCTTCCTAAGATAGGTTATGTTTATCTCCATGTTAATCTACATGACTTACTAGAATCTTAGATCTTGTACCAATATAGTGTTGAAGAAAGGATCTGATATGAATTTTTCATGACCCAATTTATCAGGTCATGATGGCATCTACTATAACTCACCAGTAGGAAAGCCAGCCTCACAATCCAAAACTACTAGTAATGGTGTAAACACCCAACATTTTTGAGCTAGAATTTTTATTGCCATTCCTAAATGTATAAGCTTTAATCAAAGAATTCCTCTGTAAATATAAATTTCATGATCATTAGTCGAGTGTGAAAAGTACTTTTTAGGTAAAAATGTACATATGAAATACCTAGAGTTAAGGAAAGTTAAGAGCTTTTAATTTAATGAAATTTTAGTATTTGATCTTACAAATTTCAACTATCAATATGTATAACTTCAAGAATATGTGAAATTTATGAGAAAAAGACCCACAAAATTATATATAATTGACTCATTTTTCTAATGCGTCCAATTTCTCCGTAAACTGATACCTGACCAAAAAGTTATGAGCAATTTTTTTAGGAGCCGGTGAGGGTCCCCAATTTAGTGTGGAATGAACCTAGGCACCACATTTTGTACTGTGAAATAGACCTTATGCTTCAATGTTTTTAGTGTGAAACGGACCTTAGTATCCTCATTTCGTAGTGTTACACAGTCTTTGTTCCTACATGTTAAAACATGAGTTTCTCTTAAGTTTATTAAGGGTTCACAAGTCCTTTACGTCCTAAATGACACTATAATGGTATAAGTAACGTTTTATCTCATTTCATAACCTAAAATAATTGATTCTCTTCTTTCAAAACACTCAAAAACACCAACACAAGGGGTTCTCTCAAAAATTCAACTTCAAGGGCTCCCAACTCAAATGTTCACTAAAAAAATCAACAAGTCCTAGTATAAGGGATATTCATCAATGGGTTACTCCCCTCCTCCCCCATAAATTGATTTGAAAGAATCTTTTAGTTTTCAAATGTGAATCTTTTTTCTCTTTTTATGAAATTTTAATGATTAATTATGAATTTACTTAGTGTCTCATAGATATTCAAATTCAAGCCATGCCAATATATTTCCACATATGAATTATATTATTATGTAAATTTCAATCGCCCCTGTCATTTTCAATTGATACTATGTTATCGTTAAAATTCATGAATTAAACCATGTGAGTGAGTTGTCCTTATAAATATAACGTATTCCCACTTCTTAAAAATCATGGATTTCACTACTTTAGTGAGATATACTATGTTTTGGGTATACAAATCATTAATTTCATGACAATATTTTGATGATGTCATTGTTTTTTAAAATATCATTATTCATTGATTGAGGGTTATGAATACCTAAAACATATCTATTTATACATGTTTCTATTTTAAAGTAAAAGTCAGTCAGATCATGATTTTTTAGTATCATATTATTATTTTAAAGGTCATGTTGAGCAATTATCAATTGTGATATCCAATTAACATTAATAATAACCAGTGTCAGTTTAGTTAGGAGTAGGATTTATCACCAAGTAAATCTAAGGATGGGGGCTTACCTGCCAGCCAAATGTGTGATCTTTAGTAGCAATCCCTTAACTTTAGAACTACATTTCTAGCAAAGGTTTTGAAAGGTCTTTCTTCTAGTTATTGTTGACACTCTCTTAGGGGTACCTTCCAGTAAAGGGTGATACCCTTGTCCTTTAGGATATCAGATTAGTGGATCTACACAGCTAGTATTAGTAACCATGGGAAGGTACTGACATTCTTCCAACTAGGATTATAGTTTTGACCGTAATTAGCTCAGATTGGGGCATGTTGGTTACATGATAGCTGCTATAGTTTTACTTCAGTATTTTAAATATATCGGTTTAGGCTTGAATGACTAAGTGTTTGGTTGATCAGTTATTAATTTTATTAAATTATTCAGATCATTTCAATACATTTTTTACTTTGTGGTTCTTTCATTTCATACATTCATAAATTCATGCTCAGTATTTTAGTCATACATCTTCCTCAGTGTGGTCTTACAGCCTATTCAGCTTTAACTTTAGATTTTTATATAATACTTATGTTCCTACTGCTTTCCAGTAGACGCAAAGGTCTTCGTACCGTTAGATAGACGTTTTAATAAATATTACCTCTTTTACGTGTAGCCATGATTTAAATGACTATTTCGGCAAATGTCTTATGTCCTCAACTCTAAAGAATGTTTTAAGTATTTTAATGATTAGTGTATGCCTTACATACTAAGTATATTCCAAAGTACTAACCACATTTATGCATTTGTGTCTACATTTCTTCATAATGTAGGTACAAGATATAACCCGCACAGCAGGGTCGAATAGTTCTCAACATTCAGCCAATAGGTGATCAGTTCTTTTTTATGCACTTAAGTCAGTTGCATTTCTAATATTATATTTCCATTATTTTTATGCATTTATTAGGGATAGTTAGGGGTCACATATAGACTACCTACAGTCATTATAGTTGAGGATTCATAGATGGTCAGTTAGAGTCAATATTTGTAATTTAAGTTCTTCTCTCTCCTAGATTTTAATATTTGAAACTATGATCAGTTATGTATTAAAACATATTATCTCATTATTATGAATTTTCTTCTCAGTTACTTAGTATTTATAATTATATATATTAAATTAGTTGCTCAAGTACCATTCCAATACATGGGTTTACTTCTAGTTTGAAACACCGTGTTATGACTAGGTGGTAGTCTCAAGTCGTGACAAACTTTATATCAAAGCATAGAGTTCAAGAGTCCTGGGGTGTTTGTAAAGTAGTGTCCCGTATATTCTTACAAAATGGTACAAAGATGTATGTACTTTTCTTTGAGAATCTACAGGGAATTTTAAAAATATTTCCCTTCTTTCATATCTCTGATCATGCTATAGAGATGTTCTCTGAGAAACTTATAGAAATTCATATCTTGCACCATTCATGCCAACTTTTCCTTATTCCTGCAGTAACAGATTTAGTCAGCTTAAATTCCTAAAGATAGAGTTTTTTCAAACAATCTCTGTCGATAGTTATGAGATTACATGCAGGTGTAAAAGGATCCTATTAGAGCACTCAAAAATATAAAATTTTAAACTGTTCATTCTTATTTATAAAAGTAGTGCATTGATCCAAAGTCAGATGTGCCCTCATATCCCATCTCAGAATCCTATGACATCATATGACCTAGAGCTAGAAGCATTAACCTTAAAATTTAGCAGCAGTAAAGTGGGGATAATGTTATTCTGTATTAAGTAGATTATGTATCTATAGAG
The DNA here is from genome assembly GCA_026120095.1 of Capsicum chinense. Lineage (NCBI taxonomy): Eukaryota > Viridiplantae > Streptophyta > Magnoliopsida > Solanales > Solanaceae > Capsicum > Capsicum chinense. The sequence continues at coordinate 156,322,423 of JAPEIP010000006.1, read as the reverse complement.
CCGAAAAGTTGTTGTGTAGTTTTCTTAATAGCATTTTGAGAGAGATTACTCAGTAAAGGGAGATCTAAAGTATGTTAATGCTTTAGTTGGGATAGAGATTAGGCAGTGACCAAAATGATTGAGGATCTTGTTAAGGTTGAGTATGATCATAAAATTTTGTGTGGATTACTATTTTATGGTTCCTAACTATATGTAGTATGTGGGTATTACTACATGAGAAGTTTCATGGGTATCCATGTTAAGTGTTAGAATCTAAGCTTGAATTTTGAATAATTAAGCCAATATAAAGAAAAGTTTTAAATTCTAGTTGATGTGAACTCAGGGTAACGTGATACTCTAAATATTCAAAGAGAGTACGTGTTTAAGTTATTATATAATGACTATTGGGGATATATAAAGTTAGGAGTAGTATCATAGAAAGAAGTTCTAGCAATGGGTTTTACACTTTAAGATAAAGTCTTTTAGGGTGAGTTCATTATTTGTGTATTGTAATATCTTGGACTCTAGAGTAGATTGGTCGTAGTTTCGTTTAGAAGTTATTAAAGGGGTTCACAAACATAAAAAGCTAGACTTAATCTAAGGGTAAGTGCTATATCTTATTTTGATGATGATCAGCTGACAACAAGGGACCAAGTTAATAGGTCTTCATGGAAACATACAACCATTATAAGGCCTACACAATTTTGTTTTCTAGTGTAACAAACTCCGCAGGTGAGCTTCTATCTTTCAGGAGACTTAGCCCAATCATGTTTCTACCTTAATCATTATTCCACTATAAAAGGAAAAGAATACTCAATTGGTATGTTTTTGCAAAATTTGAATAGAGAAGAGGGAAATAGGATAAAACTCAACTTTGCTATATTGCTCAAGTTCTGAATTTCTTCATGTACTAAAAAAGTGAGTGTTCTTGGGTCAAGTAATAGTCTATAACTAAATTACTCATTATATAAGAGTAAAGTCTTTTTTCTATTTTTGAGAGAGCCTATCTGAGTTTGAAATTGGTTAGAGTTTATAAATATTAAGGTGAGTTCTTGGCAGAGTCATCAAGGTACGCTTATAGTAGAGTTATTACAAGCACGTGGAGCTTAGAGTTAGGTTATTTGGAGTTTATGATAAAGAGTTTGATTATAGTAGAAGGTTGAGTGCTTGTGATGGCAAGTTGTGGTTTTTACTATATTGAGCAATGAAGTTTCCATGTATAATCTTTGTGATCTATAGTTTTCAACTAAATTTTAGTTTTCTAGGGTTTTACTATTTGATTTCCTTTGAATTACTCTTAGGGACCTGGCCCCTCATAGTGTGGTACAATGTAATGCCCCAAGAGATACCCTGGGTGTCACACGGTGCTTACAGCCTCAAAGGACAACAAGCTAACCCATAAGCTAATACCTGTTGTGAGCACTGAATAATCTAATGACATATGATGAAGAACAGTAGATAAGCCATAAGGTTTAAGCAACTGAAATCAATACTATATCATAAATCAGGAAAATAACTGCTGGAAACAACTGTATGAAACTAACGAAATAATAACAAAAATGACTGAATGTTTGTACTAGTTTGAAAATCCCCCACTAACTTACTATGGAGTTGATGGGAAAAAACCATAACTCACTTCGTCTGAATGGAAAATACTGAGCTACTAAAATAACTCAGATAAATAGACTATGTCCTCGAAATATGAGGACTAACCGCTGCTACGGTAGAAAATATGGAATGTGTATGTGCGATCCAGGAACAGAGCATCCAAACCTATCATATGATATATCATAGCACAAGAAATAAGTATGTAATCAGTACTTTGAATATACTGCTATGGTAGACCAGGTAGGCTGATATGCATGGCTTAATGTACAAGAGTAATAATAGACTGAAAGAATAGCATGAAGTACTCTATATAATGCATGACATTTGTAAATATTGAGAATATATGACGAAGCATCAAACATGTTATGAATATAATCTGTAAGCTAAAATACTTAAATTCGATATCTGAATAACTGATATTTGTATGCTATGGTCAATACAACCTTAAACAGAATTATATTGCGTACTTAACTGAGGCTGTGGGAGATATCATATAACCGACATAACCTAATGAGCTATTTTGGGTCCATCCTATGATCACAGTTGGAAGGGCTTTTGTACCGTTCCACGGGTACTTGTAGTAGTTGTATGGATCCATTGATGTACTATCCCGAAGGACTAAAGGTGTCACGATTAAAGTGACGGGTGACCCTTGGGAATTAGTCAAGCCTAAACTGATGAGTGACTTCTCAAATCCTATGATGGTGAAGTAGTTCTGGTGTACAGAATCTGCTACTAACGACTCTGCCAAATTGATGAGGTAGTTATCATCCCGGAAATTGCTCTGTTCTAAATCCTACTCCCAACTGAACAATCTTAAGATATTGAATTGTTCTAAGTCTAACTGATCATGATGATTGGCTAAACTGATATTGCTCATAATGTATTTAAAACTATTCTGAAGATACAGTAAATACGTAAGCAACTAAGTTTTCAGGTATTCATAACACCCAGGACTCGATAGAAATAATAGTAAAATAGTAGTAAAACTTTGGGGGCATAATATGAAAGCACTTATTCAGAATTCATTCTTGTAGGGATTTCATCAATCACTTGATATTCATAGTTTAACCTAAGAATGAAAAAAGTTTAAAACTTGTGGAAATAGCATGATATCAACATCAACATTATTCATGGGATAGTTATGGCAACATTAAATAAACAAATAACATTATTCAAACGTATGGGGTTTGATAACAACATTTATTTATTGTAAACATGGTATAGAGTTTCAGTTCATGGGAATTCATGGTTAAAATCACAATTACTTATAAAGATCACAACTTTGAATTTATTTTTTTATACTTGGACTCCATGGGTGAAAGGGACCCATGGATAACCCATGGATAAACATTTAACATACCTTGATTTAAGAATTTGTGATAATTGATGGTGAATTCTTGAAATTTGATCGTGAATCTTAAGAAGCTAGGGTTTGTTCTTGAAAGGGGGATACTTTAATTTGAGAGGATTATGAAATAAAGAGAAAATAATTCTCCCTGGGGATTTAAATTCGGTGTAATGTTTGAATGGAGCAAAGGGAAAAGGACTTAAATACCCTTGGAAATTAAAACTCAGAACTGGAGCTGAAAATCGTGATTTAATTTAGGCAAAATTATTATCGTTGTAAAGGTAATTTAATTTCCTACCTTTTGGTGGGTATTGAGCTGGGAAATTCTAAATAAAATAAAAGATAAGCTCGTTTGAAGTTGACTAAAGCATCATTCTTCCTAAAGACTTAATAGGTAAGGAATATTTTGGTTCATCTAATAGCTGGGTGTTATTTGAGGCCTTAATATACATCAAACTCGCTCATAAAACTATCAAAGAACTATAATGTACTTTGCATGAGCTTGAAACATAGCTATAACATAGGTTTTGATTTTTAGGGTATTATAATATCTCCCCCTTGGTAATATTCATCCTCGAATGAGCTCGGTTTAGCTGAATCACAAAGGAATTTAGATTACATGCTTCATTTATGTGATGAAAACGTGATTACATGAATAAGTCTAAATCATGACACATGACTGAACTGATTTTGTGAATGAATGACTGACATAAAAATTATATACATCTTAAATTGAGGATGGAAAAGAGAGAATCTAAGAAGATTATTACCTTAAGCTCAATCTAAATTTGCAGAGAAAAGATGATGGTACTTGTTCCGCAGATCTATGTATTCTTCTCAAGTGCCTCCCTCAAAGGACTAATTTCACCAAAGAACATTGACTAGGGGAACTTCTTTGTTCCTTAGTCTACGAATTTGTCGATCAAGGATCTCAACTGGAATTTTTTCATAAGAAAGGTTGTTGTGAACGTCTACGCTTTCTAAGGGAAAAACTATAGCTGGGTCACTAAAACACTTCTTCAATAAAGAAACATGGAATACTGGGTTCACTGATGCTAAGCCTGTAGGAAACTAAAGCTCACAAGCCACATTTCCAAAATGACTTAAAATTTTGTAAGGGCCAACATATTGGGAACTAAGCTTCCCCTTCTAACCAAACCTCTTTACTCCCTTCGTTGAAGAGATATTTAGAAAAATAAAATCTTCAATCTCATACTCAAGATCCTTTCAACTCACATCTTCATAAAACTTCTGTCTCCTTTGGGCTGCCTTAAGCCTCTCATATATTAACTAAAATTTCATCAAAGAATAAAACATCAAATCAGGCCCTATCAAAGGGGTTTTACCTACATTAAACCAATAAATTTGAGACCTACTTCTCTTTTCATATAAAGCCTCAAATGGAGCCATCTGAATGCAAGAGTGATAGTTGTTATTATACATAATTTCAATCAAAGGCAAGTGGTCTCCCCAACTAACCTTAAAGTCAATAACACACACTCTCAACATGTCCTAAAGTGTTTGAATGGTTCTTTCTACCTAACCATCTGTCTGAGGGTGAAAGGTTATACTAAGGTGAACTTGGGTACCAAGACCTTTTTGAAAAGCTTTCCAAAAGTGAGAGGTGAACTGAGTACCTTTATCTAAGATGATAGACAATTGGACACCATATGACTTAACCAACTATCTAATATAGAGCTTGGCATAGTCCTCCAGTTAATAAGAAGTATAGACTGGTAAGAAATGGGATGATTTGGTCATCCTATCAACAATGACACAAATAAAATAATGTTGCTGACGAGTACGAGGCAAACCTATCACAAAATCCATGTTCACTACTTCCCATTTCGAAGTAGTAATACTGAACTCCTGCATAGATCCACTAGGATTTTGATGCTTAATCTTAACCTGTTGATAAGTGGATCACTTAGCTAAAAACTATACAATATCTCTCTTCATCCCACTCCACCAATATATTTCTCACAGATCACGGTACATCTTTATGGCCCAGGATGAACCAAGTAACGCAAGCCATGTGCTTCTACAAGAATTCACAATCTCAAGTTATCAACACACAACACAAATAGTTTACCCTGGCAATGCAACACACTATCTACCCCATGGGAGAAAACCTCTACTTTCGGATCTCTGATTGACTCCTTCAACTTCATAAGACTAGGATCCCTATCCTACATTTCATTCAATTCGGCACAAAAGAAGATTTTAAACTATTCTAAACCCAAATGCTACCCTCAGCTAAATGAACCAAACGAACACATAACATGGAAAGATGATGTACTTCTCGAACTAACTTCTTCTTTTCACCCATAACATAAGCAACACTACCTATAGACAATCTACTTAGGGGATAGCCACTACAATGGCCTTGCCCAGGTGGGATAAAATACTTATATCATAGTCTTTTAACAACTCTAACCACCTTTACTGATGAAGATTCAAATCATTCTATCAAAATACATACTACAAGCATTTGTGATAAGTGAACATATCAACGTGCACCCCATACAAATAGTTCCTCTAAATCTTTAAGACAAACATAACAACAACTATTTAAAGATCATGGGAAGGGTAATTCTTTTCATAGGGCTTAAGTTGTCAGGAGGAATAGGCCACAAATTTACACTTCTGCAACAAAACACACCCTAAACAAACTATGGAATCATAACAGTACACAACAAACCCATCTGAACCATATAGTAAAGTAAAAAACTAAGGTTATGGTGAGTCGAGTCTTCAACTCCTAAAAACTCCTCTCATAAGAATCTGATAACTAAAACTTAACTTTTTTTTAGTCAATCTAGAAATGGGGGATGCAATAGACGATAAACCTCAACAAACGATCAATAATAGCATGCCAAGCCTAAGAAACTCTTGATATCAGAGGGAGAGATGCTTCTGAGGCAGTTTCTCACCATTTTGGTCTATTGAAGATCAACTATAATACCATTACCGAAATTAATATGGCTAAGAAAAGATATTTATCTTAGCCAAAATTCAAGCTTACTGAATTTACCAAATAACTAATGGGCTCTAAGAGTATATAGTATTATTCTGAGGTAGTATGCATGATCATTTTAAATATGGGAATAGACAAGAATGTCAGCAGTGAAAACTATGATGAACATATCCAAGTATCGCTTTAACGGTCGATTAATCAAAGTCATAAAGGTTGCTAGGGCATTTGTGAGACCAAAGGACATGAATAGAAAGTCGAAGTTACCATATCAAATTTTGAAAGCTATTTTTAGAATGTCATATTCTCTGGCTCTAAGCTAATGATTGTCGGATCTGAGGTCTATCTTAGAAAAATAACTAGTACCCTGATGTTGGTCGAATAAGTCATCAATTCTGGGGTGTGGATATTTGTTCTTGATTGTGACATTTTTCATCTGACAGTAGTCAATGTATATTCTAGGAGAACCATCTTTCTTACACACTAACAGAACTGGGGCACCCCATGGGGAAATGCTGGGTCTAATGAATCGCTTATCTAGGAGATCTTTCAACTGTTCTTTCAATACTTTGAGTTTGGATGGAGCCATTTTGCATGGAAGAATAGAGATAGGTTGGGTATTTAGATGAAGGTCTATTACGAATTCGTTCTCTCTTTTGGGAGGAACTCTGGGAAGATCTTTAGGGAACACATCTAGAAATTCCCTCACTACTGAACCCGACTAAAGATTTGGAGTCTCAGAATTAGAGTTTTTGACTCAAACAAGATGATAAATACACCCTTTGAATATCATTTTCCTTTCTCTAAGGTACAAAATAAGCTAAACCCTAAGCGTTGTGGTACTAATGCTCCATTCAAGAACTAGTTCATTTGGCAAATAGAAATGAACTACATTTTTTTGGAATCAACTAAAGCATAGAATGAATGGAGCCAATCCATGATAAGAATGACATCAAAATTTATCATCTCTAACTCTATAAGGTCTACTGAAGTAACTTTATGATACACTATAACCGGGCAGTTCCTGTATACCCGTTGGCCTACAATAGAGACACCTACTGGGGTAAATACTAAAAAAGGCTCTACTAACATTTTTGGACTGACTCTAAAGTCGACGGCTATATAAGTGGTTACAAAAGAAAGAGAAGATCCAGGATCTAGTAAAGAATAAATATATAATAGAAATACATGCAATATATCATTAACTACATTAGAAGAACTTTCCTGATCTTGTCGGGAGTAGAGTGCATAGAGCTTGTTCTAATGCTTGCCAGCAGTAGTGCTGGAAGCGGTACCCTTCTGAGTCAGGCGGCTGGGTAAAACTGATGACTGATGGGACTGGCCCTTTTGGCATAAAGCCCTTCTTTTTTGAGTAACTACCAAACACTTTTGAATTTAATGGCCTAGCTTGTCACACCCAAAGCATACATCACTGCCAAATCTACACTCACCCTGATGGTTTCTACTGTATTTCTAGCTAAGAGGATCTGTATGACCACTATTTACACTACCTTGGAACTTAGATCCTGGTACTCTATCCTGATTATCATTCTTGAATTTAGGTATTGGGTAATAGCTAAAGATGGAGTTAGAATTGATGATTTCTAATGGAATTAACAACGTTTACCACCTTCAAACTTTGGTTGAGTAAAGGTAAAGTTATCTAATTTAGCATGCTTGTTCTCTCTCTTCTTCTCCTTATTCTTATACTCCTCAATATATTGAGCATGGACCATAAGCCTAGATATGTCCATATCCTTAATTAACATCACAATCCTACACTCTTTTCCCATACTATGAAATACTTGAGACATAAACTTGCTTATCTTAGATCTTTTATCAACCGCCATATGAGGAGCATACCTAGATAGCTGAGTAAACTTAAGGGAATACTCCTTCAAACTCATGTTACTCTGCTTCAAATTGATAAACTCTAACACTATGGCTTTCCTCGTTTCAAATATGAAGAATCTATCCAAGAAGGCTATAGCAAAATTCTCCCACTCTATAGGCCTTTCATCTAAACCTCTAATTTCTTTCTACTACTTAAACCAGGTGAGGGATATATCATGCAGCTGGTAAGTACCCAATTCTACACTCTTAGTAGAAGTCACCCACATAATGTCTATTACCTTTTGGACCATGTCTAGGAATTCTAGTAGATCATCTTCAGATTTGGATCCAAAACATAGAGGAGGATTTATTCGGGTAAAGTCTTGAATCCTAGCTATAGTAATATTGGATACTGGGTCGGCTGGAATAACGGCTAGCTGAATATTCTATGCTGCTACAGAGTGAGCTAGAGAAGTAAATGCAACTCTGAACACTACATGAGAAACATGCTCATTCAGGGGATCTTTCTAAATGGGCAAAAATGCGTATTAGTTCATATTATTTCTTCTGTTTGTCTTTCTCGGAGGCATGCTCTATAAATGAAAGGGAGAAGTTGGATTAGATAGATATTTTAACTTGAGATCATTTACAATTGCATGATATGAACACTGAATGATGCGAATTTTTCTTAAAATGCCTCGTAGCCTCTTGTCCATAAGTGTGGCACATTTCACACCTACGCAAAAATTTCCACATGATACAGATTTCAAACTTCCTAGGACACTTTAAAACATTAGGGTCTGATACCAAGTTTGTAACACCCGGAGAGTACACCCTAGGCATCACACCGTGCTAACAGTCCTGAGGGACCACATACTAACACATGAGCTGGTACCTACAATGAGCACTGAATAAGATAATAACATATGTGGAAGACCAATATATAAGCCATATGGTTTTAGCAACTAAAATAAATACTGGACAATAAATATAGAAAATAACTGCTAGAAATATTTTTTTTAAACTAACGAAATGATAACAAAACTGACTAAATATCAATACTAGTTTTAGAAGACTTTACTGACTGGTTGAGTAGTTGATGGGTAAAACACTCAACTTACTCCATCTAAATAGAAAATACTATGCTAATTAAATTACTGAGATAAATAGACCATGTCCTCAAAATAAGAGGACTCACCACTACTACGGCTGAAAATCAAGAATGTCTATGCGTGATCCAAGAATTGAGCATCTAACCTATGATATGGTAAATTTTAGCACAAGACATAACTATGCGATCAGTACTTTAAATATACTTGTATTCTAAATAAGGTGGGCTGATATGCATGGTTTTATGTACAAGAGTAATAAATGACTGAATTAATAGCATGAAGTATTGTATAAAATGCATAAAATCTGTAAATACTGAGAATAAATTACCAAGCATAAAATATGTTCTAATTATAACCTGTAAGCCGAAATACTAAAATTTGATCACTAAATAACTAATGTTTGTATGCTATGGTCAATATAAGCCTAAACTAAAGTATACTAATACTAAACTAAGACTGTGGGAGCTACCATCTAACCAACATACCCCAATAAGCAATTTGGGGTCCTACTTATGACCCCAGTTAGAAGGGTGTCAGTATTGTGCCATGGGAACTAATACTTCCTATGTAGATCCATTGATGTACTGTCCCGAAAGACTTAGGGTGTCAACCCTAAACCGATGGGTGACGCCTGGGAAGAAATTAAGCCTGAACTGATGGGTGACTTCTCAAATCCTACACCTTCTACGTGATTATGAAGTACACGTAATGTGACTAACTACTCTGCTTAACTAACTAGGAAGTACTCATCGAAGCACTCACTCGGTTCAAAATCCTACACCCAACTAAACTGACTCAAAATACTGAACTGTTCTAACTTTAACTGATCATGATGACAGATTGAACTGATATTGCTCATAACATGTCTGAAACTATTTTGAAGATTTTGAAACTAGGTAAGCAGCTATGTTTTTAGGTATTCATAACCCCTAGGACATAATAGCAATAATAGTAAAATAGTACTAAAACTTTGGGGACGTAATATGAAAGAACTTATTTAGAATTCATTCTTGTAGGCATTTCACCAAACACTTGTTATTCATAGTTTAACCAAAGCATGGAAATAGTTTAAAACTTATAAAAATAGCATGATTTCAACATCAATATCACTTACTATGGTTTAAATTAGTAAATAACATTATTCAAATGTATGGGGTTTGATAACAACATTTATTTTATGTACACATGGTATAGAGTTTCAATTCATGGGAATTCATGGTTAAAATCACAATTAAAAATAATGTTACTTGTAAAGATCACAACTTTGAATTTAAAATTTTATACTTGGACTCCGTGGGTGAAAGGGACCCATGGATAAATATTTATCATACCTTGATTTCTGAATTTGTAAGAATTGAGAGTAAATTCTTGAGATTTGATCTTGTATCTAGAAGGGCTAGGTTTTATTCTTGAAAGAGGGATACTTTAATTTTAGAGGTTTGTGAAATAATAAGAAAATAATTCTCTCTTGGGAGTTAAATTCCGTGTTTTGATTGAATGGGGTGAAGGGAAAAGGACTTAAATACCGATAGAAATTTAAACTCAGAACTGGAACTAAATATCCCAATTTTAAACTTTGGTGTGATGCGGTGCAATCACGTCAGGCCACTGGAAAACAGATAATCCCCATTTTACTCTATGGCACGATGCGGTACTATCACGTTGCACCATTTGAACGGACAATCCCGATTTGGTACCTTTGTGTGATGCGGTGCCAATCGCGGTGCCTCACTGAAAAGTGAAGAATATGAAATTTCCCCTTGGATTAACACGATGTTTACCATGGTAGAGCATCGGAAAAGGACAAAAATTATTTTGGCCATCAACACTACGCAGCCTTATGGCCTTGGGCTACTATTTTTCACTAAAAGTTCCATAACTTCTCACTTGAGTATCAAATTTAGGTAAAATTATTATCGTTGTAAAGCTAATTCAATTTACTACAATTTAGTGGTCTTGAGATGGAAAATTCTTATTAGGTGAAATGATAAGGTAGTTTAAAGTTGACTGAAGGAACATTCTTCTCGAAAAGTTAACCGGTAAGGAATATTTTGGTTCATCTAATAGAAGGGAGTTATTTGAGGCATTAATATACATAAAACTCATTCATAAAACTACCAAATCAATATTATGTACTTTGAATCATCATATAATGTAGTTTTAACATAGGTTTAGATTTTTAGGGTATTATATGCAACCCCCACACCTTCCATCAGAGAGATGATAGAACAAAAAACTAAGTCAGTCTCTCACAATATAGTAATGATACTAGTATGTTGTATAAAATCACTAGGGAAGAGAAATTCTTGTCCCATTATTACTTTGATAAAAAAATTTGTGCTTCAGTCATCACAATATCTACTCATGCCTTGCAAGTCAACTCTATGATCATAGCTCATATTTATGCAATTTATATAGAATCATGTAGGCTCCATGTTCTTAGAGTAAGGAGTTCTAGTTCTTTCAGCAGTACAAATCATATTCCATGAATTTATGAACCTAAAACTCAAGTCATACAACTCATGACTTATGTACTCATGCTTTATAATGTAATAAGTTCCCATAACTCATGGTGCACCTTGATGACCAGTAATATTTCATACTATGGAATGTATTCACTTAGTTTTGATATCTTTAATGAACGTATGACGTTGATACGCTATTCCCCAAGCCTCACTTAAGTTTTAAAGTTTTGTGTAGTATCTTTTCATCCTTCAGGTTCTCATATTCTAACCTTTCATTGACCTCTTCTTATGAAATAATAGTGGTGATGAACAATTATTTAAATGGGAGAGAGTAAATGTTTCTTGTTGGGGAATGATTGTTCTATGCTTGTTTTATTGAAGGCCATAAGAATGAAAAAAGATTAAGGTGCAGCTTTTGATATATGTCATGGTTAGTTTAGAATTCTATGTATGTTTTTTGTTAATAGTAAAAGAAAATATTTATTGATAGAGGTATTACAGAATATGGAAAAACAATTCCTAGATCGGTTGGTTGCCTAGAAGTTCATATGTGGTTATAATGATTGGCTTGAATGTCCTAATTGTATATAAGTTAATGAACGCATTGTCCATTAGGGAATTCCTAATAAGAGGTTAGTTGTTGAAGTAGTACGCAACATTATTATTGGGATGAGAGCTCTAAAGGCACATATGTTATTGAATCCACAATTTAGGCTAGTATTATTGTGTTATTTATGGTACCTTGTGATTTCAAGTTAGGATTGAAAATGATGAGAGAGTTTTCTTTGGTTTAGACTTTAGAAGATGGAGTTAACAATGCATATGTGAGAATTATAAGTTAAATCAAATGAGCATAGTATTTAAGAGGATAAGTATAGTCGAGAGAGTCTTTAAAAAGTGTGGCTAAGATTGAAAGTTAGCAGTTGCATTGCCTAAGGCATAATAATTCTATCCTAGCTTATGTTTAATATGCCTATTGTCAAATTCATAGTGTTGTAGCTATTTTACAACTGCTTATTAAGATATGTTATTCATATCATGCCAAAAATTCTTTGCTCCATAATGTTACAAGAAGTTCTTAGAAAGAGTGTTGAAGAAATACTCCAGTTATGTTTAGTTTAGCAATCGGAAGTCTAAGCTTCTATAGTTTTCAATTTTTCCATCTAGTTTTACTATCTGAAGTTTCATCAATATGGTTGTTCCGTAAGGCAATTCATTCATGCCCATCGAAATTATGAATTCAGTTAAGTCCATGCATCATGTCTATAAATAGGATAATTAGTCATGATTTAGTTCATAAGTGTTTAGTAAATTATCTCATTATTCCAAGTATTCCCGCACAAATATTGTAATACCCCTTATACGACCTTAGTCATATTGTCTTATGATTTGTGCTTATATAAAGTACTTGGTGATACCTTGATTCCATTTTCATTTTAATTCCATATGTTTTTTACTATGGGAGAATTCCTATTGTTAATTTACATACTTTATTCCATACTTATAAAGCTTCAAAAGGTTCCTATCCATCATTCAAGGATGAATGATTCCAAGGGGAGATAATGTAATGTCTCATATTTTTGTGCTAGAATTTGAGTCATTGTTCCAACATGTATAAGCACTAACTAAATGATTCCTTTTTAAATATAAGTGTCATTACCATTAATCTTGTGCGAAAAGTGATTTTGAGGTGAAAAATTTTCATAGAAAACAATTAGAGTGAAGTGGAGTTAAGAGCTTTTGATTCGACCAAATTTTAGTATTCGATCATAAAAGGTTGAAATTTTAATGTGTATAAATTATGGAATATGTGGATTTTTTAGCTCAAGACCAAACAAACTATATATAATTAATTCCTCATTCCAACACATCCAATTTTACCTTAATCTGCTACCTGAGCGAAATGTTATGAGCATTATTATGAAAAACCAGTGAGGGTCCACAATTTAAGCATGGAACGGACCTCAGGATCCATGCTGAGCAGTGGGAGATGAACCATAGGGTCCACATTTTGTAGTGTGAAACATGCATAAGGCTCCACATTTTGAAGCAAGACACGACCTTTTCCGGAATCTTAAAACACACATTTTCTTCAGTTTTTCTATAGTAATCAAGTCCTTCATGTCCTAGATGATATGTAGTTATAATGATAGGCTTGAATATCATAATTGTATATAAGTTAATGAATGCATTGTGCATTAGATAATTCCTAATAAGTGGTTAAAATTAGTTGTTGAAGTGGTATGCAGTATTATTATTGAGAAGAGAGCTCTAAAGGCACATAGGTTATTGCATCCACAATTTAGGCTAGTAATAATGTGTTATGTGTGGTACCTTATGATTTCAAGTTAGGATTGAAAATGACGAGAGAGTTTTGTTTGGTTTAGACTTTAGAAGAAGGAGTTATCAATACATATGTGAGAATTATAAGTTAAATCAAATGAGCATAGTGTTTAAGAGGATAAGTATAGTCGAGAGAGCATTTGAAAAGTGTGGCTAAAATTGATAGTTAGCAGTTGCATTGCCTAAGGCATAATAATTCTATCCTAGCTTATGTTTAATAGGCCTATTGTCAAATTCATAGTGTTGTAGCCATTTTGCGATTCCTGATTAAGATATGTTGTTCATATCATGCCCGAAATTCTTTACTCCATAATGTTACAAGAAGTTCTTAGAAAGAGTGTCAAAGAAATACTCCAATTATGTATAAAATTATCGTAATACCCCTTATACGACCTTAGTCTTATTGTCTTATGATTCATGCTTATATAAAGTATTTGGTGATACCTTGATTCCATTTTTATTTTAATTCAATAAATTTTTTACTGAGGGAGAATTCCTATTTTTAATTTACATACTTTATTCCATACTTATAAAGCTTCAAAAGGTTCCTATCCATCATTCGAGGATAAATGATTCCAAGAGAAGATAATGTAATGTCCCATATTTTTGGGCTAGAATTTGAGTCATTGTTCCAAAATGTATAAGCACTAACCAAATGATTCCTTTTTAAATATAAGTTTCATTACCATTAATCTAGTGCGAAAAGTGATGTTGAGGTGAAATTTTTTTATAGAAAAAAATTACAGTGAAGTGGAGTTAAGAGCTTTTGATTCGACCAAATTTTAGTATTCGATTAGAAAAGGTTGAAATTTTAATGTGTATAACTTATGGAATATTTGGATTTTTTTGGCTCAAGACCAAACAAACTATATATAATTAATTCCTCATTCCAATGCATCCAATTTCACCTTAATATGCTACCTGAGCGAAATGTTATGAGCATTATTATGAAGAACCAGTGAGGGTCCGCAATTTAAGCGTGCAACGGATCTCAGGATCTATGCTGAGCAGTGTGATATGAACCATAGGCTCCACATTTGTAGTGTGACACATACTTAAGGCTCCACATTTTGAAGCAAGACATGACCTTTCTTGGAATATTAAAACACACATTTTTCTTCAGTTTTTCTATGGTAATCAAGTCTTTTACGTCCTAGATGACCTCATAACTGATAAAGTCATGTGGTACTACATTCCATAAACTAAAATCGTCAATTTATCTCCTCTCAATACTCTCAAGAACACCAACACAAGGTTTTCTCCCAATAATTAAACATCAAGGGCTCCTAACTCTAATGTTCCTTCAAGAAATCAACAAGTCCTAGTATGTGGGGTATTCATTAATGGATTCCTCTCCCTCCCCCCCTCTCCCCCAAACTGAGTCTCAAATTTTTTTTGTTTTTAAGCATAAACCCTTTTTACGTTTTTTATGAAATTTCATTAATTATTTATGAATTTACTCAATGTCTCGTATTATTTTTGAATTCAAACCATGCCAATATGTTTCCACATGTGAATTATGTTACTTTATAAAGTTTAATCACCTATATCATGTTCAATTGATACCATGTTAGCTTACAAATTCATGAAGTAAGAAATGTGAGTATGTTGTTCTTATAAGTTTAACTTATTCCCATTTGTTAAAAATCATGGATTTCACTAGTTTAGTGAGATGTACTATGTTTTGGGTCAACGAATTATGAATTTCATAACAAGACTTTGATGATTTCATGGTATTTAAAATATCATTAATCAGTGTTACAGGGCTATGAACACATTATACATATTGTTTTTACATGTTTGCATTTTAATGTAATAGGCTAATCATATCATGATTTTTTATCATCATATTCATATTATTATAGTCATGTTGAGAACTTATCAGTTGTGACATCCAAATAACTTTAATCAGAACCAGTGTAAGTTTATCTGGTAGTAGGATATAACTAAGAGTACACCCAGTGATGGGGGCTCACCAGCCAATCAAGGGTGTGATCTTTTATAGCAGTCCCTGAGTTTCATAACTATGTAGATAACATAAATTTTAAGAGGTGTTCCTTCCTGATGAGGGTTGACACTCTCTTAGGGGCACCACCCAGTAGAGGGTGACACCCTAGTCCTATGGGATATCCGATTAGTCGATCCACATAGCCAGTGTCAGTACCTGATGAAAGGTACTTACACCCTTCTTACTAAGGTTATAGGTTGCACCACAATTCGCTCAGATTATGGGATATCAATTTTATGAAAGATCCCACAATTTTAGTTCAGTATTTATATTATATCAGCTCAGGTTTTTATGACCAAGTGTTCAATTTATCAGTTAGTCAGTTTTTTATTTTGTTAAAATCATTTCAATACATGCTTTACTTGGTATTGCATTTTTTTTATACATTCAATGCATTCATGCTCAATATTCTATTCATAAATAATTCTCAGAACTGCCTTACAGTTTATTCAGCTTTGAAAAGAGATTTTCATATGGTACTCATAATTATACCGCTTTCCATCTTACATAATGTTTTTAGCTCATGAGATAGAAATTTTAATTTATTACAATTTTTTTGTACAACAAAGATTTAAATGCATATTTTAGCAAAAAGAATAAGTCCTCACCTTTAAAGCATGTTATATGTATTTTCATGATTAATGCATGTCTCACATACTGAGTACATTCTAAAGTACTAGCCACATATATGAATTTGTGGCTACATTCCTTCATAATATAGGGACCAGATGTAGCCCACATACTAGGGTCGGATATTTCTTAGCATTAACCCAGCGGGTGATGAGCTTTCGTATTTCGAGGACTCAAGTCATTTGTAGTTTATGTATATTTTTTCCATTATTCTTATGTATTAAGGATAGTTGGGGGTCACGTCCTGACTACCTATAGTTAGTATAGTGGATCCTTTATGGATGATCAGTCAAAGTCAGTATTTGTAATTTAAATTCTTTTCTCTCTTAGATTTCAGTGTTGTAAACATTGATCAATTATGTATTGAAATAATTTATCTCTTGATGATTATGTTTTCACTCATTTACTTTAAATTTATATAAATATATTCAATTAGTTTACTTGTCGTTCTAAGAACCGTGTTATGACCAGGGTGTAGTCTCGGGTTACGACAGATGGCCTACAAAGAGAATAAACGAAACAATACAGAATAGATGTAATAGAAGACTAACATACATTGAAAATCCAAAAACCTGGTGGAATCCGTACAAGATCTTCTACCATTAATGAGGATACAAATGAGGTATAAATTGAATATACAAGTAAAACTATCTCTATATACAACATGGAAACTAGTTTAGTACATAAGATAGGGAAAATGAATAATCTGAATGCCAGAAGCTGACCGTGTGTCTGTAGCAACTCAAAAAGATGCACACAACAAAAACAATAACATATACTATGATCTACATTCTGTAGAAGTGTAGTATGAATACCAATTGTGTGGTACTTAGTAGGAAATTACCGACTAAGATCCAAAGAAAAAAAGATTATATACAGCATATAAAGAGAAAGGCAAACCACACCTAATTATTCAACAATGTACATAATAAATCTAATGAGATAAAAAAGATAAGTTATACAATTTATATACAAGAAACTAACATAATAAGGCGAACAAGGTATTGTGGATAAACTATCCCAATCTAGCCATACTGTGGGACCTTAATATTATACCATATATTGTAGTGCAATACCAGAGTAAAGGGGCAAATGAATGATGTATAATGGTATACAAGGCCAAAGAATGAATATACAATGTGAATAAATGAAGGAAGAAAGAATATATGGTAATACCATAGCTACTTATATATAGATGTACAAATATAAAAAACAGGGCAACTTATAGTACAACTAGATTCATCTTAAGAGCATCTTTATCCCTCAGAATCATAGTGGAAGATAGTGCTAATATAATCATGA
Source organism: Capsicum chinense (assembly GCA_026120095.1). Lineage (NCBI taxonomy): Eukaryota > Viridiplantae > Streptophyta > Magnoliopsida > Solanales > Solanaceae > Capsicum > Capsicum chinense. Next base: position 156,304,818 of record JAPEIP010000006.1, on the reverse strand, counting down.
TCTCCAATATATATGTCTATACATATCCTAACTATCGAAATGAAGAGATACTAAAGAAAGAAATTAAAATATTATGGTATAAAACCATAATACCTAATAAATGGATAATCATGCATATAAATATAACTGTAAAGTAAAAAATCTAGAATAATAACGGAATAATTAACGTATTACCGACTAGCTATAATAGAAATGGAAATCAAAATCATAGGTAATAATAACAATACGGGTAACCAACTAATGCGGACACATAATATCTAATCGAGCCTTTCCTAAATCCCCATATTTATTGGCTTAGAAGGTTTGATCAAAACTTGGGCAAATAATAGCTCATGTTCATACCTATAATACCCCCCATATGGCTGATAGATATAATCTCCACACTATATACTTAAAGCAGGACTTAAAGCAGGACTCATACTTATGCCTATGTATCCCCCTATATGGTTATATATAAAGATGCATACTTATGATAGGCAATGCACATGCATGAATGAATGTAACGTTAATCTATAATAACTTAACCACTATATCATTATCAGTATTATAATAAACATTGGAACTCAAATCAGTAGATGCGTATATAAATAGCATCAACATTATAAACAATATCCTCAACATCATCAATATCATATACATCATCAATTGTCTGGCTTGACTCAGAAATTATATCATAAATCATCAGTCTTGACCTAGAGTAAATAGTAGTGATAAATTGTGGATCAGAATTTACCTTAATTGAATCTTTAAAACACGATTTTCAATCTTAATGCATATAAGTAATCCATTAAGAAGGTACGATTTTCGTTATGAAGTAATAAGTTTTTAAAGTGAAAAGTGTGTTTTAATCTCTTATTAGGAAAAATAGTAGTAAAATCATATTCTTGTTTGAATTGTACCATTTACCATATTTAGTGATCACGAATGTACCAAATCTATCCAAACTATCACCGGTATTCAAACAATGAAATATTAAGAATCAATATGTTAGTAAACTATTACCATTTTTATAATGAAATACTTCCCAAAATTGGACCATTCCATATCATGAAAAAAGACTCAGGCCTAATAATATGTCTGGAATAGCTATAATATCATAATCACTTCCTGATTCCAAAATATATATTCGACAAAATCATATGGTATATTCTTAGCCAAGCTCAAATTTATATCAAAACTTGTATCTATAAGCTATAATATTAAGAATATCCCAAATCAATATCAATATTAACATAATTAGGTTACCTCATATTTATAAGGCATCTCATATTGATAAGGCATATCATATCTATAGGCTACATTATATCTGTGAGGCATATCATAGCTATGGGCCAAATCATATTTGTAAGGCATATCATTTTACATGTCGCCATTCTATTTCATTAATCAAATTTGAAAGCCATATCATGGATATGAGCCATTGATCTTATTATGGGAAAACCACCACCATTCACAAAATCACAAAGTAACCTTATATAAAGGCTCAATAGTGTCAACTATGTCTAACTTGCATAAATAAGTCTACTAGGCTAACATAAGTCTTGGCCTAATGTGTGCTGGAGCAACCCACTTCTAATCCTCAAAATCCATACTTAGGCAATTTCTACCCCATACTAGGCTAAGGTATCTAAATTAACTTCTAAAGGGTACATAAGATGTAATTATCCTTAATATAGGAATTTCACCTAGGAATGAGCAATTAAGTTAACTCCAACTACAATTTAAAGATATTTAAATAGTCTAAATAAGGATAATCATAGTAATCGTTCTTCCAACACCCAAACCACATCATAAATCTAGCATAATACAATAATCATACAAAAAATTAACTCAATCTATTAAGTAAGAAATATGATTCAAGAAGTATAGTAAGTACTTCACCTTACAAGTCATATCACTCATATAGACCCTCAATTTCGATATTCAATCCTACATCACATTATTCTACCCATAATAAATGTTAACATTATCATTTACATATAATATATAAGACATATCTTCTTGTGAAGAAGAGTAAATAAAAGCCTACCACGATGCCAAACTACAAAGCCTTGAATTGTACATAGACGTCCATCTTTACACCATAGTCTCCAAATGACTCTGCCCTAGAAAAACTATAATCTATGCATCAGTAGATGTCAAAGAAGACCCAGATTACCATGTAACATGTTGAGTCAAATTTTGAATTATGAATGGGCACATGGGACCTGTAAACGAAATTAAAAATTGAACTCATGATAAGGTCCATTGAAGGATAATAAATGTGTGCACAAAGTTTTAGCATAAATAGGACAAAAATTAAGGCTCAAATAAATCTTTAAAGTTTAGGAATTCAAAGCACTAAATTCTATGAATTGACCATAATTTTGGGTTGTAATCAAAGGAAAAATCATTGTAAAATAACCAAAAAGGACTTTTCTAGATTACCTTATCTTATTTGGGTGATTTATCACTCTTTTACCTTCTTTGATATCTTAAAATGATGTCAAAATGATGGAAAGAGTGCTGGAAATTAGGCTAATGAAAGAGATTAAAATATAGCATCATGAGCCACAATCAAGACTCTAAAATCGTGATCCCGATCTACAAGGTATAAAATGCATGTCGCATTTATGTTTTACCCTTTGCAATTGCGATTGTACCCATAACCTGAAGCACTACAAAAGTTAAAGAACTATTTTTGACCCTCAAAAATCATTTAAAACGCTATGAACATAATCTAAGAGTGAATTTTGATTGTTAACCATATTTCAGATCCAGTGGAATCATTGAAAGTTTGATAAAATATTTATTTGACTAAAATTGGGGCCCACAACTTTGGTTCCATTTTTCACATAATCTACTAGGTTTGAAATCCTCAAGACCTGAACCAATGGTGCTGAAGACTAGAATCAATGTTTCAGAGTTGATGGCTCTGTTAGAATTCTCATCCAAAGTCATCTAGTCAGTGTTTTTTTCCCATACCAAATAGTAAACAACAAAAACACCAAAATTAGGAAATAAGCCTCAAATTCAAATGAACTGTCCATTACTGAACCAACAATTATGGTAAGTCATAAATGAATTATAGCTATTGTGCGAAGGCTCAAACCACTAAAATTTACAGAAATTGAGAAAATGGTTTGAGCGTAATTACATCACCTGTAGAGTTTAGCTTACCGACTAGTGATATAAAGTAGGTACCATCATGACTTGTAAATTCGGTCATGACACTTACTCACCAAAAGAAGACTAAAGTTGAATTATGGACTGATGAATTGAAAATAAATTACTTAATTATGATTCAAAGATTAGAATGTAGTATGGAAATAATAACTTGACAATAAATTTGTTTTTCAAGGAAATCGCCAATTAAGTCAAGAACTACCTATTACAGGACACATAACTAGAAAATCAATTACCCTACAAAATTGACCAAAAAGTTCACTTCCTATTTTCCTAAAACAAATAAATTTTTCAATCAAAATGCACTTCTTTGAACAAACATTTCTTGATTGATAGGGTAATGTTTCTTCTAGTTTATTCTGTAATACAAGTGCAAAATAAAATTAATAAGAAAAAGGTAGCTTGGGAGACTTTGTAATGCAGATGGCTTATGATTTTTCAAAGAAGGTAATTTATACTTACATGGGTAGAGTTGATTTTTCTTTTTCAAAATTAAATTTTAGGCTAGGTAGAGCTTTTTTCGGGTCCCAACACACCCGAGCTCATTTTGACCTATTAGTCAAAAATTCAGACAATCTATAGTGATCCTAGCTGACCTATCTGAAAATCTTGGTAATGAAAATAAGTACAAGCCTATGGTATTCGGCATACATTGATTGGAACATCATTTTGAGAGTGAGTGTCTGGTGATTGTCCCCATGGTTACATATTTAATTTCTGATAAAGTGGAGTGGGACTTCTTTGTAGTAAGGGCACACTGGTTACGTTGCTAGTTACAACTTGTTTGGATAGTGTAAGCTTCATACATGCATGGTTGTTATTGCTGAATTCATGCCATATCTAGATTCCTGTGTGTCGCATTTTTGTTCTTTAGTAATATGCACAGTTGTTGTTTTTACATTAATTGACCTTGGAGATGGAGAAGATATCTTGAGATAATATGGATGGTTGACTGCAGAATAT